>CAWUFW010008880.1:0-600000 GCA_963921515.1 Calotriton arnoldi
GTGCAATAAGCAATAGTATATTACCCTTAGTGGGCCTCCAACTAGTAAAAAGCAGTAATTACGCTACTCTACTGTTCCACAATTAAGTTCCGGATTGTCAGGATCTCGTGGTCCCCATTCAGCATCTCGGGGTGGTGCAGTTCTCGCGGCTGTGCTGCCGCTTATTTTATGTTCAACCAAAACGCCCTCATTTTGAAAACGCACTCCACAGCAGATTAGTTAAGATCAGCCAGCTTTATATTCATAGATGTTTCATCTGGCCTGACGCATTTCGGAGCATGGCTCCTTGTTCACAGGCTGCCACGATGTTCGCAGTGTGCTGAAAGGCATATTTCCCTGCATAAAGTTCTCTTTAAGTAGGATCCAGGTGAGTAAACTTGTGTTGCCTGCTGGGAAAAATAGTGCATTTCAGTAAGTAGTTCTACAGTAGAGTCTGTGCAACATCGTGCAAAAAGAAATAGTAATTACCCTTAGTGGGCCTCCAACTAGTAAAAAGCAGTAATTACGCTACTCTGCGGTTCCACAATTAAGTTCCGGATTGTCAGGATCTCGTGGTCCCCATTCAGCATCTCGGTGTGGTGCAGTTCTCACGGCTGTGCTGCGGCTAATCTTCTGTTCAACCAAAACGCCCTCATTTTGAAAACGCACTCCACAGTAGATTAGTTAAGAGCAGCCAGCTTTTTATTCGTGGATGTTTCATCTGGCGTGACGTATTTCGAAGCATGGCTCCTTGTTCACAGCCTGCCACGATGTTCGCAGTGTGCTGAAAGGCATATTTCCCTTCATAAAGTTATCATTAAGGAGGTTCCAGGTGAGTAAACTTGTGTTGCCTGCTGGGAAAAATAGTGCATTTCAGTAAGTAGTTCTATAGTAGAGTGTGCGCAACATCGTGCAATAAGCAATAGTACATTACCCTTAGTGGGCCTCCAACTAGTAAAAAGCAGTAATTACGCTACTCTGCTATTCCACAATTAAGTTCCGGATTGTCAGGATCTCGTGGCCCCCATTCAGCATCTCGGGGTGGTGCAGTTCTCACGGCTGTGCTGCAGCTAATTTTATGTTCAACCAAAACGCCCTCATTTTGAAAACGCACTCCACAGCAGATTAGTTAAGATCTGCCAGCTTTTTATTCGTGGATGTTTCATCTGGCCTCACGCGCTTCAGAGCATGGCTCCTTGTTGACGGGCTGCCACGATGTTTGCAGTGTGCTGAAAGGCATATTTCCCTGCATAAAGTTCTCCTTAAGTAGGTTCCAGGTGAGTACACTTGTGTTGCCTGCTGGGAAAAATAGTGCATTTCAGTAAGTATTTCTATAGTAGAGTCTGCGCAACATCGTGCAATCAGCAATAGTACATTACCCTTAGTGGGCCTCCAACTAGTAAAAAGCAGTAGTTACGCTACTCTGCTGTTCCACAATTAAGGTCCAGATTATCAGGATCTCGTGGTCCTCATTCAGCATATCGGGGTGGTGCAGTTCTCACGGCTGTGCTGCCGCTAATTTTATGTTCAACCAAAATGCCCTCATTTTGAAAACGCACTCCACAGCAGATTTGTTAAGATCAGCCAGCTTTTTATTCGTGGATGTTTCATCTGGCCTGACGCGTTTTGGAGCATGGCTTCTTGTTCACAGGCTGCCACGATGTTCGCAGTGTGCTGAAAGGCATATTTCCCTTCATAAAGTTCTCCTTAAGTAGGTTCCAGGTGAGTAAACTTGTGTTGCCTGCTGGGAAAAATAGTGCATTCCAGTAAGTAGTTCTATAGTAGAGTCTGCGCAACATTGTGCAATAAGCAATAGTACATTACCCTTAGTGGGCCTCCAACTAGTAAAAAGCAGTAATTACGCTACTCTACTGTTTCACAATTAAGTTCCGGATTGTCAGGATCTCGTGGTCCCCATTCAGCATCTCGGGGTGGTGCAGTTCTCGCGGCTGTGCTGCCGCTAATTTTATGTTCAACCAAAACCCACTCATTTTGAAAACGCACTCCACAGCACATTAGTTAAGATCAGCTAGTTTTTTATTCATGGATGTTTCATCTGGCCTGAAGCATTTCGGAGCATGGCTCCTTGTTCACAGGCTGCCACGATGTTCACAGCGTACTGAAAGGCATATTTCCCTGCATAAAGTTCTCCTTAAGTACGTTCCAGGTGAGTAAACTTGTGTTGCCTGCTGGGAAAAAGAGTGCATTTCAGTAAGTAGTTCTATAGTAGAGTCTGCACAACATCATGCAATAAGCAATAGTACATTACCCTTAGTGGGCCTCCAACTAGTAAAAAGCAGTAGTTACGCTACTCTGCTGTTCCACAAATAGGTTCCGGAAAGTCAGGATCTCGTGGCCCCCATATAGCATCTCGGGGTGGTGCAGTACTCACGGCTGTGTTGCCGCTAATCTTCTGTTCAACCAAAACGCCCTCATTTTAAAAACGCACTCCACAGCAGATTAGTTAAGATCAGCCACCTTTTTATTCGTGGATGTTTCATCTGGCCTGACGCGTTTCGGAGCTTGGCTCCTTATTCACAGGCTGCCACGATGTTCTCAGTGTGCTGAAAGGCATATTTCCCTGCATAAAGTTCTCCTTAGGTAGGTTCCAGGTGAGTAAACTTGTGTTGCCTGCTGGGAAAAATAGTGCATTTCAGTAAGTAGTTCTATAGTAGAGTGTGCGCAACATCGTGCAATAAGCAATAGTACATTATCCTTAGTGGGCCTCCAACTAGTAAAAAGTAGTAATTACGATACTCTGCTATTCCACAATTAAGTTCCGGATTGTCAGGATCTCATGGCCCCCATTCAGCATCTCGGGGTGGTGCAGTTCTCACGGCTGTGCTGCAGCTAATTTTATGTTCAACCAAAACGCCCTCATTTTGAAAACGCACTCCACAGCAGATTAGTTAAGATCTGCCAGCTTTTTATTCGTGGATGTTTCATCTGGCCTCACGCGCTTCAGAGCATGGCTCCTTGTTGACGGGCTCCCACGATGTTCGCAGTGTGCTGAAAGGCATATTTCCCTGCATAAAGTCCTCCTTAAGTAGGTTCCAGGTGAGTACACTTGTGTTGCCTGCTGGGAAAAATAGTGCATTTCAGTAAGTATTTCTATAGTAGAGTCTGCGCAACATCGTGCAATCAGCAATAGTACATTACCCTTAGTGGGCCTCCAACTAGTAAAAAGCAGTAGTTACGCTACTCTGCTGTTACACAATTAAGTTCCAGATTATCAGGATCTCGTGGTCCTCATTCAGCATATCGGGGTGGTGCAGTTCTCACGGCTGTGCTGCCGCTAATTTTATGTTCAACCAAAACGCCCTCATTTTGAAAACGCACTCCACAGCAGATTAGTTAAGATCAGGCAGCTTTTTATTCGTGTATGTTTCATCTGGCCTGACGCGTTTCGGAGCATGGCTCCTTGTTCACAGGCTGCCACGATGTTCGCAGTGTGCTGAAAGGCATATTTCTCTGCATAAAGGTATCATTAAGTAGACTCCAGGTGAGTAAACTTGTGTTGCCTGCTGGGAAAAATAGTGCATTTCAGTAAGTAGTTCTATAGTAGAGTCTGCGCAACATCGTGCAATCAGCAATAGTACATTACACTTAGTGGGCCTCCAACTAGTAAAAAGCAGAAATTACGCTACTCTGCTGTTCCACAAATAAGTTCCAGAAAGTCAGGATCTCGTGGCCCGCATTCAGCAACTCGGGGTGGTGCAGTACTCACGGCTGTGCTGCCGCTAATCTTTTGTTCAACCAAAACGCCCTCATTTCGAAAACGCACTCCACAGCAGATTAGTTAAGATCTGCCAGCTTTTTATTCGTGGATGTTTCATCTGGCCGGACGCTTTTCGGAGCTTGGCTCTTTGTTCACAGGCTGCCACGATGTTCTCAGTGTGCTAAAAGGCATATTTCCCTGCAAAGTTCTCCTTAAGTAGGTTCCAGGTGTGTAAACTTGTGTTGCCTGCTGGGAAAAATAGTGCATTTCAGTAAGTAGTTCTATAGTAGAGTCTGCGCAACATCGTGCAATAAGCAAAAGTACATTACCCTTAGTGGGCTTGAAACTAGTAAAAAGCAGTAATTACGCTACTCTGCTGTTCCACAATTAAGTTCCCGATTATCAGGATCTCGTTGTCCCCATTCAGCATATCGGGGTGGTGCAGTTCTCACGGCTGTGCTGCCGCTAATCTTATGTTCAACCAAAACGCCCTTATTTTGAAAACGCACTCCACAGCAGATTAGTTAAGATCAGCCAGCTTTTTATTCGTGGATGTTTCATCTCGCCTGACGCGTTTCAGAGCATGGCTCCTTGTTCACAGGCTGCCACGATGTTCGCAGTGTGCTGAAAGGCATATTTCCGTGCATAAAGTTCTCCTTAAGTAGGTTCCATGGTGAGTAAACTTGTGTTGCCTGCTGGGAAAAATAGTGTATTTCAGTAAGTAGTTCTATAGTAGAGTCTGCGGAACATCGTGCAATAAGCAATAGTACATTACCCTTAGTGGGCCTCCAACTAGTAAAAAGCAGTAATTACGCTACTCTACTGTTTCACAATTAAGTTCCGGATTGTCAGGATCTCGTGGCCCCCATTCAGCATCTCGGGGTGGTGCAGTTCTCAGGGCTGTGCTGCCGCTAATTTTATGTTCAACCAAAACGCCCTCATTTTGAAAACTCACTCCACAGCAGAATAGTTAAGAGCAGCCAGCTTTTTATTCGTGGTTGTTTGATCTGGCCTGACGCGTTTCGGAGCATGGCTCCTTGCTCACAGGCTGCCACGATGTTCGCAGTGTGCTGAAAGGCATATTTCCCTGCATAAAGTTCTCCTTAAGTAGGTTCCAGGTGAGTAAACTTGTGTTGCCTGCTGGGAAAAATAGTCCATTTCAGTAAGTAGTTCTATAGTAGAGTCTGCGCAACATCGTGCAATAAGCAATAGTACATTAACCTTACTGGGCCTCCAACTAGTAAAAAGCAGTAATTACGCTACTCTGCTGTTCCACAATTAAGTTCCGTATTATCAGGATCTCGTTACCCCCATTCAGCATCTCGGGGTAGTTCAGTTCTCACGGCTGTGCTGACGCTAATTTTATGTTCAACCAAAACGCCCTCATTTTGAAAACGCACTCCACAGCAGATTAGTTAAGATCATGCAGCTTTTTATTCGTGGATGTTTCATCTGGCCTGACGCGTTTTGGAGCATGGCTCCTTGTTCACAGGCTGCCACGATGTTCGCAGTGTGCTGAAAGGCATATTTCACAGCATAAAGTTCTCCTTAAGTAGTTTCCAGGTGAGTAAACTTGTGTTGCCTGCTGGGAAAAATAGTGCATTTCAGTTAGCAGTTCTATAGTAGAGTCTGCGCAACATCGTGCAATAAGCAATAGTACACCACCCTTAGTGGGCCTCCATCTAGTAAAAAGCAGTAATTACGCTACTCTGCTGTTCCACAATTCAGTTCCGGATTGTCAGGATCTCGTGGCCCCCATTCAGCACCTCGGGTTGGTGCAGTTCTCACGGCTGTGCTGCCGCTAATTTTATGTTCAACCAAAACGCCCTCATTTTGAAAACGCACTCCACAGCAGATTAGTTAAGATCAGCCAGCTTTTTATTTGTGGATGTTTCATGTGGCCTGACGCATTTCAGTGCATGGCTCCTTGTTCACAGGCTGCCACGATGTTCGCAGTGTGCTGAAAGGCATATTTCCCTGCACAAAGGTATCCGTAAGAAGGTTCCAGGTGAGTAAACTTGTGTTGCCTGCTGGGAAAAATAGTGCATTTCAGTAAGTAGTTCTATAGTAGAGTCTGCGCAACATCGTGCAATAAGCAATAGTACATTACCCTTAGTGGGCCTCCAACTAGTAAAAAGCAGTAATTGCGCTACTCTGCTGTTCCACAATTAAGTTTCGGATTGTCAGGATCTCATGGTCCCCATTCAGCATCTCGGGGTGGTGCAGTTCTCACGGCTGTGCTGCCGCTAATTTTATGTTCAACCAAAACACCCTCATTTTGAAAACGCACTCCACAGCAAATTAGTTAAGATCAGCCAGCTTTTTATTCGTGGATGTTTGACCTGGCCTGACGCGTTTTGGAACATGGCTTCTTGTTCACAGGCTGCCATGATGTTCGCAGTGTGCTGAAAGGCATATTACCCTGCATAAAATTCTCCTTAAGTAGGTTCCAGGTGAGTAAACTTGTGTTGCCTGCTGGGAGAAATAGTGCATTTCAGTAAGTTGTTCTACAGTAGAGTCTGCGCAACATCGTGCAATAAGCAAAAGTACATTACCCATAGTGGGCCTCAGACTAGTAAAAAGCAGTAATTACGCTACTCTGCTGTTCCACAATTAAATTCCGGATTGTCAGGATCTCGTGGCCCCCATTCAGCATCTCGGGGTGGTGCAGTTCTCACAGCTGTGCAGCCGCTAATTTTATGGTCAACCAAAAGCCCTCATTTTGAAAACGCACTCCACAGCAGATTAGTTAAGATCAGCCAGCTTTTTATTCGTGGATGTTTCATCTGGCCTGACGCGTTTCGGAGCATAGCTCCTTTTTCACAGGCTTTCACGATGTTCGCAGTGTGCTGAAAGGCATATTTCCCTGCATAAAGTTCTCCTTAAGTAGGTTCCAGGTGAGTAAACTTGTGTTGCCTGCTGGGAAAAATAGTGCATTTCAGTAAGAAGTTCTATAGTAGAGTCTGCACAACATCGTGCAATAAGCAATAGTACATTACCCTTAGTGGGCTACCAACTAGTAAAAAGCAGTAATTACGCTACTCTGCTTTTCCACAATTAAGTTCCGGATTGTCAGGATCTTGTGGCCCCCATTCAGCATCTCGGGGTGGTGCAGTTCTCACGGTTGTGCTGCCGATAATTTTATGTTCAACCAAAACGCCCTCAGTTTGAAAAAGCACCCCGCAGCATTTTAGTTAAGATCAGACAGCTTTTTGTTCGTGGATGTTTCATGTGGCCTGACGCGTTTCGGAGCATGGCTCCTTGTTCACAGGCTGCCACGATGTTCGTAGTTTGGTGAAAGGCATATTTCCTTGTATAATGTTCTCCTTAAGTAGGTTCCAGGTGAGTAAACTTGTGTTTCCTGCTGGGAAAAATAGTGCATTTCAGTAAGTAGTTCTATAGTAGAGTCTGCACAACATCGTGCAATAAGCAATAGTACATTACCCTTAGTGGGCCTCCAACTAGTAAAAAGCAGTAATTACGCTACTATGCTGTTCCACAATTAAGTTCCGGATTGTCAGGATCTCGTGGCCCCCATTCAGCATCTCGGTGTGGTGCAGTTCTCACGGCTGTGCTGCCGCTAATTTTATGTTCAACCAAAACGCCCTCATTTTGAAAACGCACTCCACAGGAGATTAGTTAAGATCATCCAGCTTTTTATTCGTGGATGTTTCATCTTGCCTGACGCGTTTCGGAGCATGGCTCCTTGCTCACAGGCTGCCACCATGTTGGCAGTGTGCTGAAAGGCATATTTCCCTGCATAAAGTTCTCCTTAAGTAGGTTCCAGGTGAGTAAACCTGTTTTGCCTGCTGGGAAAAATAGCGCATTTCAGTAAGAAGTTCTACAGTAGAGTCTGCGCAACATCGTGCAATAAGCAATAGTACATTACCCTTAGTGGGCCTCCAACTAGAAAAAGCAGTAATTACCCTACTCTGCTGTTCCACAATTAAGTTCCGGATTGTCAGGATCTCGTGGCCCCCATTCAGCATCTCGGTGTGGTAGGTTCTCACGGCTGTGCTGCCGCTAATTATATGTTCAACTAAAACGCCCTCATTTTGAAAACGCACTCCACAGCAGATTAGTTAAGATCAGCCAGCTGTTTATTCGTGGATGTTTCATCTGGCCTGACGAGTTTCCGAGCATGGCTTGTTGTTCACATGCTGCCACAATGTTCGCAGTGTGCTGAAAGGCATATTTCCCAGCATAAAGTTCTCATTAAGTAGGTTCCAGGTGAGTAAACTTGTGTTGCCTGCTGGGAAAAATAGTGCATTTCAGTAAGTAGTTCTATAGTAGAGTCTGCAGAACATCGTGCAATAAGCAATAGTTCATTACCCTTAGTGGGCCTACAACTAGTAAAAACCAGTAATTACGCTACTCTGCTGTTCCACAATTAAGTTCCGGATTGTCAGGATCTCATGGTCCCCATTCAGCAACTCGGGGTGGTGCAGTTCTCACAGCTGTGCTGCCACTAATTTTATGTTCAACCAAAACGCCCTAATTTTGAAGACGCACTCCACAGCAAATTAGTTAAGATCAGCCAGCTTTTTATTCGTGGATGTTTCACCTGGCCTGACGCGTTTTGGAGCATGGCTTCTTGTTCACAGGCTGCCATGATGTTCGCAGTGTGCTGAAAGGCATATTTCCCTGCATAAAATTCTCCTTAAGTAGGTTCCAGGTGAGAAAAACTTGTGTTGCCTGCTGGGAAAAATAGTGTATTTCAGTAAGTAGTTCTTTAGTAGAGTCTGCGCAACATCGTGCAATAAGGAATAGTACATTACCCTTAGTGGTCCTCCAACTAGTAAAAAGCTGTAATTACGCTACTCTGCTGTTCCACAATTAAGTTCCAGATTGTCAGGATCTCGTGGCCCTCATTCAGGATCTTGGGGTGGTGCAGTACTCACGGCTGTGCTGCCGCTAAATTTATGTTCAAACACAACGTCCTCATTTTGAAAACGCACTCCATAGCAGATTAGTTAAGATCAGCCATCTTTTTATTCGTGGATGTTTCATCTGGCCTGACGCGTTTCAGAGCATGGCTCCTTGTTCACAGGCTGCCACGATGATCGCAGTGTGCTGAAAGGCATATTTCCCTGCATAAAGTTCTCCTTAAGTAGGTTCCAGATGAGTAAACTTGTGTTGCCTGCTGGGAAAAATAGTGCATTTCAGTAAGTAGTTCTTTAGTAGAGTCTGCGCAACATCGTGCAATAATCAATAGTACATTACCCTTAGTGGCCCTCCAACTAGTAAAAAGCAGTAATTACGCTACTCTGCTGTTCCACAATTAAGTTCCGGAATGTCAGGATCTTGTGGCCCCCATTCAGCATCTCAGGGTGGTGCAGTTCTCACGGCTGTGCTGACGCTAATTTTATGTTCTACCAAAATGCCCTCATTTTGAAAATGCACTACACAGCAGATTAGTTAAGATCAACCAGCTTTTTATTCATGGATGTTTCATCTGGCCTGACGCGTTTCGGAGCATGGCTCCTTGTTCACAGGCTGCCACGATGTCCGCAGTGTGCTGAAAGGCATATTTCCCTGCATAAAGTTTTCCTTAAGTAGGTTCCAGGTGAGTAATCCTGTGTTGCTTGCTGGGAAAAATAGTGCATTTCAGTAAGTTGTTCTACAGTAGAGTCTGCGCAACATTGTGCAATAAGCAAAAGTACATTACCCGTAGTGGGCCTCAGACTAGTAAAAAGCAGTAATTACGCTACTCTGCTGTTCCACAATTAAATTCCGAATTGTCAGGATCTCGTGGCCCCCATTCAGCATCTCGGGGTGGTGCAGTTCTCACAGCTGTGCTGCCGCTAATTTTATGTTCAACCAAAAGCCCTCATTTTGAAAACGCACTCCACAGCAGATTAGTTAAGATCAGCCAGCTTTTTATTCGTGGATGTTTCATCTGGCCTGACGCGTTTCGGAGCATAGCTCCTTTTTCACAGGCTTTCACGATGTTCGCAGTGTGCTGAAAGGCATATTTCCCTGCATAAATTTCTCCTTAAATAGGTTCCAGGTGAGTAAACTTGTGTTGCCTGCTGGGAAAAATAGTGCATTTCAGTAAGAAGTTCTATAGTAGAGTCTGCACAACATCGTGCAATAAGCAATAGTACATTACCCTTAGTGGGCTACCAACTAGTAAAAAGCAGTAATTACGCTACTCTGCTGTTCCACAATTAAGTTCCGGATTGTCAGGATCTTGTGGCCCCCATTCAGCATCTCGGGGTAGTGCAGTTCTCATGGTTGTGCTGCCGATAATTTTATGTTCAACCAAAACGCCCTCATTTTGAAAAAGCACCCCACAGCATTTTAGTTAAGATCAGGCAGCTTTTTGTTCGTGGATGTTTCATGTGGCCTGACGCGTTTCGGAGCATGGCTCCTTGTTCACAGGCTGCCACGATGTTCGTAGTTTGGTGAAAGGCATATTTCCCTGCATAAAGTTCTCCTTAAGTAGGTTCCAGGTGAGTAAACTTGTGTTGCCTGCCGGGAAAAATAGTGCATTTCAGTAAGTAGTTCTATAGTAGAGTCTGCGCAGCATCGTGCAATAAGCAATAGTACATTAAAATTAGTGGGCCTCCAACTAGTAAAAAGCAGTAATTACGCTACTGTGCTGTTCCACAATTAAGTTCCGGATTGTCAGGATCTCGTGGCCTCCATTCAGCATCCCGGGGTGGGGCAGTTCTCACGGCTGTGCTGCCACTAATTTTATGTTCAACAAAACGCCCTCATTTTGAAAACGCACTCCACAGCAGATTAGTTAAGATCAGCCAGCTTTTTATTCGTGGATGTTTCATCTGGCCTGACGCGTTTCGGAGCATGGCTCCTTTTTCACAGGCTGCCATGATGTTCGCAGTGTGCTGAAAGGCATATTTCCCTGCATAAAATTCTCCTTAAGTAGGTTCTAGGTGAGTAAACTTGTGTTGCCTGCTGGGAAAAATAGTGTATTTCAGTAAGTAGTTCTTTAGTAGAGTCTGCGCAACATAGTGCAATAAGGAATAGTACATTACCCTTAGTGGGCCTCCAACTACTAAAAAGCTGTAATTACGCTACTCTGCTGTTCCACAATTAAGGTCTGGATTGTCAGGATCTCTTGGCCCTCATTCAGGATCTTGGGGTGGTGCAGTACTCACGGCTGTGCTGCCGCTAATTTTATGTTCAACCAAAACGCCCTCATTTTGAAAACGCTCTCCACAGCAGATTAGTTAAGTTCAGCCAGCTTGTTGTTCGTGGTTGTTTCATCTGGCCTGACCCGTATCGGAGCATGGCTCCTTGCTCACAGGTTGCCGCGATGTTCGCAGTGTGCTGAAAGGCATATTTCCCTGCATAAAGTTCTCCTTAAGTAGGTTCCAGGTGAGTAAACTTGTGTTGCCTGCTGGGAAAAATTCTGCATTTCAGTAAGTAGTTCTATAGTAGAGTCTGCGCAACATTGTGCAATAAGCAATAGTACATTACCCTTAGTGGGCCTCCAACTAGTAAAAAGCAGTAATTACGCTACTCTGCTGTTCCACAATTAAGTTCCGTATTATCAGGATCTCGTTACCCCCATTCAGCATCTCGGGGTGGTTCAGTTTTCACGGCTGTGCTGACGCTAATTATATGCTCAACCAAAACGCCCTCATTTTGAAAACGCACTCCACAGCAGATTAGTTAAGATGAGGCAGCTTTTTATTCGTGGATGTTTCATCTTGCCTGACGCGTTTCGGAGCATGGCTCCTTGTTCACAGGCTGCCACGATGTTCGCAGTGTGCTGAAAGGCATATTTCCCTGCATAAAGTTCCTTAAGTAGGTTCCAGGTGAGTAAACTTGTGTTGCCTGCTGGGAAAAATAGTGCATTTCAGTAAGTGGTTCTATAGTAGAGTCTGCGCAACATTGTGCAATAAGCAATAGTACATTACCCTTAGTGGGCCTCCAACTAGTAAAAAGGAGTAATTACGCTACTCTGCTGTTCCACAATTAAGTTCCAGATTGTCAGGATCTCGTGGCCCCCATTCAGCATCTCGGGGTGGGGCAGTTCTCACGGCTGTGCTGCCACTAATTTTATGTTCAACCAAAACGCCCTCATTTTGAAAACGCACTCCACAGCAGATTAGTTAAGAACAGCCAGCTTTTTATTCATGGATGTTTCATCTGGCCTGACGCGTTTCGGAGCATGGCTCCTTGTTCACAGGCTGCCACGATGTTCGCAGGGTGCTGAAAGGCATATTTCCCTGCATAAAGTTCTCCTTAAGTAGGTTCCAGGTGAGTGAACTTGTGTTGCCTTCTGGGAAAAATAGTGCATTTCAGTAAGTGGCTCTATAGTAGATTCTGCGCAACATCGTGCAATAAGCAATAGTGCATTACCCTTAGTGGGCCTCCAACTAGTAAAAAGCAGTAATTACGCTACTCTGCTGTTCCACAATTAAGTTCCGGATTTTGTCAGGATCTCGTGGCCCCCATTCAGCATCTCGGGGTGGTGCAGTTCTCACGGCTGTGCTGCCGCTAATTTTATGTTCAACCAAAACGCCCTCATTTTGAAAACGCACTCCACAGCAGATTAGATAAGATCAGCCAGCTTTTTATTCATGGATGTTTCATCTGGCCTGACGCGTTTCAGAGCATGGCTCCTTGTTCCCCGGCTGCCACGATGTTCGCAGTGTGCTGAAAGGCATATTTCCCTGCATAAAGTTCTCCTTAAGTAGGTTCCAGGTGAGTAATCTTGTGTTTCCTGATGGGAAAAATAGTGCATTTCAGTAAGTAGTTCTATAGTAGAGTCTGCACAACATCGTGCAATAAGCAATAGTACATTACCCTTAGTGGGCCTTCAGCTAGTAAAAAGCAGTAATTACGCTACTCTGCTGTTCCAAAATTAAGTTCCGGATTGTCGGGATCTCGTGGCCCCCATTCAGCATCTCGGTGTGGTGCAGTTCTCATGGCTGCGCTGCCGCTAATTTTATGTTCAACCAAAACGCCCTCATTTTGAAAACGCACTCCACGGCAGATTAGTTAAGAACAGCCAGCTTTTTATTCGTGGATGTTTCATCTGGCCTGACGCGTTTTGGAGCATGGCTTATTGTTCACAGGCTGCCACGATGTTCGCAGTGTGCTGAAAGACATATTTCCCTGCATAAAGTTCTCCTTAAGTAGGTTCCTTGAGAGTAAACTTGTGTTGCCTGCTGTGAAAAATAGAACATTTCAGTAAGTAGTTCTATAGTAGAGTCTGCACAACATCGTGCAGTAAGCAATAGTACATACCATTAGTGGGCCTCCAACTAGCAAAAAGCAGTAATTACGCTACTCTGCTGTTCCACAATTAAGTTCCGGATTGTGAGGATCTCATGGCCCCCATTCAGCATCTCGGGGTGGGGCAGTTCTCACGGCTGTGCTGCCACTAATTTTATGTTCAACAAAACGCCCTCATTTTGAAAACGCACTCCACTGCAGATTAGTTAAGATCAGCCAGCTTTTTGTTCGTGGATGTTTCATCTGGCCTGATGCATTTCGGTGTATGGCTCCATGTTTACAGGCTGCACGATGTTCGCAGTGTGCTGAAAGGCATATTTCCCTGCATAAAGTTCTCCTTAAGTAGGTTCCAGGTGAGTAAACTTGTGTTGCCTGCTGGGAAAAATAGTGCATTTCAGTAAGAAGTTCTATAGTACAGTCTGCACAACATCGTGCAATAAGCAATAGTACATTACCCTTAGTGGGCTACCAACTAGTAAAAAGCAGTAATTACGCTACTCTGCTGTTCCACAATTAAGTTCCGGATTGTCAGGATCTTGTGGCCCCCATTCAGCATCACGGGGTAGTGCAGTTCTCACGGTTGTGCTGCCGATAATTTTATGTTCAACCAAAACGCCCTCATTTTGAAAAAGCACCCCACAGCATTTTAGTTAAGATCAGACAGCTTTTTGTTCGTGGATGTTTCATGTGGCCTGACGCGTTTCGGAGCATGGCTCCTTGTTCACAGGCTGCCACGATGTTCGTAGTTTGGTGAAAGGCATATTTCCCTGCATAAAGTTCTCCTTAAGTAGGTTCCAGGTGAGTAAACTTGTGTTGCCTGCTGGGAAAAATAGTGCATTTCAGTAAGTAGTTCTATAGTAGAGTCTGCGCAGCATCGTGCAATAAGCAATAGTACATTAAAATTAGTGGGCCTCCAACTAGTAAAAAGCAGTAATTACGCTACTGTGCTGTTCCACAATTAAGTTCCGGATTGTCAGGATCTCGTGGCCCCCATTCAGCATCCCGGGGTGGGGCAGTTCTCACGGCTGTGCTGCCACTAATTTTATGTTCAACAAAACGCCCTCATTTTGAAAACGCACTCCACAGCAGATTAGTTAAGATCAGCCAGCTTTTTATTCGTGGATGTTTCATCTGGCCTGACGCGTTTCGGAGCATGGTTCCTTGTTCACAGGCTGCCACGATGTTCGCAGTGTGCTGAAAGGCATATTTCCCTGAATAAAGTTCTCCTTAAGTAGGTTCCAGGTGAGTAAACTAGTATTGACTGCTGGGAAAAATAGTGCATTTCAGTAAGTAGTTCTATAGTAGAGTCTGCGCAACATCGTGCAATAAGCAATAGTACATTACCCTTAGTGGGCCTCCAACTAGTAAAAAGCAGTAATTACGCTACTCTGCTGTTCCACAATTAAGTTCCGGATTGTCAGGATCTCGTGGCCCACATTCAGCATTTTGGGTGGTGCAGTTCTCACGGTTGTGCTGCCGCTAATTTTATGTTCAACCAAAACGCCCTCATTTTGAAAATGCACTCCACAGCATTTTAGTTAAGATCAGCCAGCTTTTTATTCGTGGATGTTTCATGTGGCCTGATGCGTTTCGGAGCATGGCTCCTTGTTCACAGGCTGCCACGATGTTCGCAGTGTGCTGAAAGGCATATTTCCCTGCATATAGTTTTCCTTAAGTAGGTTCCAAGTGAGTAATCCTGTGTTGCCTGCTGGGAAAAATAGTGCATTTCAGTAAGTAGTTCTACAGTAGAGTCTGCGCAACATCGTGCAATAAGCAATAGTACATTACCCATAGTGGGCCTCAGACTAGTAAAAAGCAGTAATTACGCTACTCTGCTGTTCCACAATTAAATTCCGGATTGTTAGGATCTAGTGGCCCCCATTCAGCATCTTGGGGTGGTGCAGTTCTCACAGCTGTGCTGCTGCTAATTTTAAGTTCAACCAAAAGCCCTCATTTTGAAAACGCACTCCACAGCAGATTAGTTAAGATCAGCCAGCTTTTTATTCGTGGATGTTTCAACTGGCCTGACGCGTTTCGGAGCATAGCTCCTTTTTCACAGGCTGCCACGATGTTCGCAGTGTGCTGAAACGCATATTTCCCTGCATAAAGTTCTCCTTAAGTAGGTTCCAGGTGAGTAAACTTGTGTTGCCTGCTGGGAAAAATAGTGCATTTCAGTAAGAAGTTCTATAGTAGAGTCTGCACAACATCGTGCAATAAGCAATAGTACATTACCATTAGTGGGCTGCCAACTAGTAAAAAGCATTAGTTATGCTACTATGCTGTTCCACAATTAAGTTCCGGATTGTCAGGATCTCATGGCCCCCATTCAGCATCCCGGGGTGGGGCAGTTCTCACGGCTGTGCTGCCACTAATTTTATGTTCAACAAAACGCCCTCATTTTGAAAACGCACTCCACAGCAGATTAGTTAAGATCAGCCAGCTTTTTATTCGTGGATGTTTCATCTGGCCTGACGCGTTTCGGAGCATGGCTCCTTGTTCACAGGCTGCCACGATGTTCGCAGTGTGCTGAAAGGCATATTTCCCTGCATAAAGTTCTCCTTAAGTAGGTTCCAGGTGAGTAAACTAGTATTGACTGCTGGGAAAAATAGTGCATTTCAGTAAGTAGTTCTATAGTAGAGTCTGCGCAACATCGTGCAATAAGCAATAGTACATTACCCTTAGTGGGCCTCCAACTAGTAAAAAGCAGTAATTACGCTACTCTGCTGTTCCACAATTAAGTTCCGGATTGTCAGGATCTCGTGGCCCCCATTCAGCATTTTGGGTGGTGCAGTTCTCACGGTTGTGCTGCCGCTAATTTTATGTTCAACCAAAACGCCCTCATTTTGAAAAAGCACTCCACAGCATTTTGGTTAAGATCAGCCAGCTTTTTATTCATGGATGTTTGATGTGGCCTGATGCGTTTCGGAGCATGGCTCCTTGTTCACAGGCTGCCACGATGTTCGCAGTGTGCTGAAACGCATATTTCCCTGCATAAAGTTCTCCTTAAGTAGGTTCCAGGTGAGTAAACTTGTGTTGCCTGCTGGGAAAAATAGTGCATTTCAGTAAGAAGTTCTATAGTAGAGTCTGCACAACATCGTGCAATAAGCAATAGTACATTACCATTAGTGGGCTGCCAACTAGTAAAAAGCATTAGTTATGCTACTATGCTGTTCCACAATTAAGTTCCGGATTGTCAGGATCTTGTGGCCCCCATTCAGCATCTTGGGGTGGTGCAGTTCTCACGGTTGTGCTGCCGATAATTTTATGTTCAACCAAAACGCCCTCATTTTGAAAAAGCACTCCACAGCAGATTAGTTAAGATCAGCCAGCTTTTTATTTGTGGATGTTTCATCTGGCCTGACGCATTTCGGAGCATGGCTCCATGTTCACAGGCTGCAACGATGTTCGCAGTGTGCTGAAAGGCATATGTCCCTGCATAAAGTTCTCCTTAAGTAGGTTCCTTGAGAGTAAACTTGTGTTGCCTGCTGGGAAAAATAGAACATTTCAGTAAGTAGTTCTATTAGTAGAGTCTGCACAACATTGTGCAATAAGCAATAGTACATTACCCTTAGTGGGCCTCCAACTAGTAAAAAGCAGTAATTACGCTACTCTGCTGTTCTACAATTAAGTTCCGCATTGTCAGGATCTCATGGCCCCCATTCAGCATCTCGGGGTGGTGCAGTTCTCACGGTTGTGCTGCCGCTAATTTTATGTTCAACCAAAACGCCCTCATTTTGAAAACTCCCTCCACAGCAGATTAGTTAAGATCAACCAGCTTTTTATTCGTGGATGTTTCATCTGGCCTGACGCGTTTCGGAGCATGGCTCATTGTTCACAGGCTGCCACGATGTTCGCAGTGTGCTGAAAGACATATTTCCCTGCATAAAGTTCTCCTTAAGTAGGTTCCTGGTGAGTAAACTTGTGTTGCCTGCTGGGAAAAATAGTGCATTTCAGTAAGTAGTTCTACAGTAGAGTCTGCGCAACATCGTGCAATAAGCAATAGTACATTACCATTAGTGGTCCTCCAACTAGTAAAAAGCAGTAATTACGCTACTCTGCTGTTCCACAATTAAGTTCCTCATTGTCAGGATCTCGTGGCCCCCATTCAGCATCTCGGGGTGGTGCAGTTCTCACGGCTGTGCTGCCGCTAATTTTATGTTCAACCAAAACGCCCTCATTTTGAAAACGCACTACACAGCAGATTAGTTAAGATCAGTCAGCTTTTTATTCGTGGATGTTTCATCTGGCCTGACGCGTTTCAGAGCATGGCTCCTTGTTCACAGGCTGCCACGATGTTCGCAGTGTGCTGAAAGGCATATTTCCCTGCATAAAGTTCTCCTTAAGTAGGTTCCAGGTGAGTAAACTTGTGTTTCCTGATGGGAAAAATAGTGCATTTCAGTAAGTAGTTTTATAGTAGAGTCTGCACAACATCGTGCAATAAGAAATAGTACATTACCCTTAGTGGGCCTCCAACTAGTAAAAAGCAGTAATTACGCTACTCTGCTGTTCCACAATTAAGTTCCGGATTGTCAGGATCTCGTGGCCCCCATTCAGCATCTCGGTGTGGTGCAGTTCTCACGGATGTGCTGCCGCTAATTTTATGTTCAACCAAAACGCCCTCATTTTGAAAACGCACTCCACAGCAGATTAGTTAAGATCAGCCAGCTTTTTATTCGTGGATGTTTCATCTGGCCTGACGCGTTTCGGAGCATGGCTCCTTGTTCACAGGCTGCCACGATGTTCGCAGTGTGCTGAAAGTGATATTTCCCTGCATAAATTTCTCCTTAAGTAAGTTTCAGGTGAGTAAACTTGTGTTGCCTGCTGGGAAAAAGAGTGCATTACAGTAAGTAGTGCTATAGTAGAGTCTGCACAACATCGTGCAATAAGCAATAGTACATTACCCTTAGTGGGCCTCCAGCTAGTAAAAAGCAGTAATTACGCTACACTGCTGTTCCACAAATAAGTTCTGCATTGTCAGGATCTCGTGACCCCCATTCAGCATCTCGGGGTGGTGCAGTTCTCACGGCTGTGCTGCGGCTAATCTTCTGTTCAACCAAAACGCCCTCATTTTGAAAATGCACTCCACAGTAGATTAGTTAAGAGCAGCCAGCTTTTTATTCGTGGATGTTTCATCTGGCCTGACGCGTTTCGGAGCTTGGCTCCTTGTTCACAGGCTGCCACGATGTTCGCAGTGTGCTGAAAGGCATATTTCCCTGCATAAAGTTCTCCTTAGGTAGGTTCCAGGTGAGTAAACTTGTGTTGCCTGCTGGGAAAAATAGTGCATTTCAGTAAGTCGTTCTATAGTAGAGTCTGCGCAACATTGTGCAATAAGCAATAGTATATTACCCTTAGTGGGCCTCCAACTAGTAAAAAGCAGTAATTACGCTACTCTACTGTTCCACAATTAAGTTCCGGATTGTCAGGATCTCGTGGTCCCCATTCAGCATCTCGGTGTGGTGCAGTTCTCACGGCTGTGCTGCCGCTAATTTTATGTTCAACCAAAAGCCCTCATTTTGAAAACGCACTCCACAGCAGATTAGTTAAGATCAGCCAGCTTTTTATTCGTGGATGTTTCATCTGGCCTGACGCGTTTCGGAGCATGGCTCCTTGTTCACAGGCTGCCACGATGTTCGCAGTGTGCTGAAAGGCATATTTCCCTGCATAAAGTTCTCCTTAAGTAGGTTCCAGGTGAGTAAACTTGTGTTGCCTGCTGGGAAAAATAGTGCATTTCAGTAAGAAGTTCTATAGTAGAGTCTGCACAACATCGTGCAATAAGCAATAGTACATTACCCTTAGTGGGCCTGCCAACTAGTAAAAAGCAGTAGTTATGCTACTCTGCTGTTCCACAATTAAGTTCCGGATTGTCAGGATCTCGTGGCCCCCATTCAGCATCTCGGGGTGGTGCAGTTCTCGCGGCTGTGCTGCCGCTAATTTTATGTTCAACCAAAACGCCCTCATTTTGAAAACGCACTCCACAGCAGATTAGTTAAGATCAGCCAGCTTTTTATTCATGGATGTTTCATCTGGCCTGACGCATTTCGGAGCATGGCTCCTTGTTCACAGGCTGCCACGATGTTCGCAGTGTGCTGAAAGGCATATTTCCCTGCATAAAGTTCTCCTTAAGTAGGTTCCAGGTGAGTAAACTTGTGTTGCCTGCTGGGAAAAATAGTGCATTTCAGTAAGTAGTTCTATTAGTAGAGTCTGAGCAACATTGTGCAATAAGCAATAGTACATTACCCTTAGAGGGCCTCCAGCTAGTAAAAAGCAGTAATTACGCTACTCTGCTGTTCCACAATTAAGTTCCGGATTGTCAGGATCTCATGGCCCCCATTCAGCATCTCGGGGTGGTGCAGTTCTCACGGTTGTGCTGCCGATAATTTTATGTTCAACCAAAACGCCCTCATTTTGAAAAAGCACTCCACAGCATTTTGGTTAAGATCAGCCAGCTTTTTATTCGTGGATGTTTCATCTGGCCTGACGCATTTCGGAGCTTGGCTCCTTGTTCACAGGCTGCCACGATGTTCGCAGTGTGCTGAAAGGCATATTTCCCTGCATAAAGTCCTTCTTAAGTAGGTTCCAGGTGAGTAAACTTGTGTTGCCTGCTGGGAAAAATAGTGCATTTCAGTAAGTAGTTCTATAGTAGAGTCTGCGCAACATCGTGCAATAAGCAATAGTACATTACACTTAGTGGGCCTCCAACTAGTAAAAAGCAGTAATTACGCTACTCTGCTATTCCACAATTAAGTTCCGGATTGTCAGGAACTCGTGGCCCCCATTCAGCATCTCGGGGTGGTGCAGTTCTCACGGCTGTGCTGCCGCTAATTTTATGTTCAACCAAAACGCCCTCATTTTGAAAACGCACTCCACAGCAGATTAGTTAAGATCAGCCAGCTTTTTATTCGTGGATGTTTCATCTGGCCTGACGCATTTCAGAGCATGGCTCCTTGTTCACAGGCTGCCACGATGTTCGCAGTGTGCTGAAAGGCATATTTCCCTGCATAAAGTTCTCCTTAAGTAGGTTCCAGGTGAGTAAACTTGTGTTGCCTGCTGGGAAAAAGAGTGCATTTCAGTAAGTAGTTCTATAGTAGAGTCTGCACAACATCGTGCAATAAGCAATAGTACATTACCCTTAGTGGGCCTCCAGCTAGTAAAAAGCAGTAATTACGCTACACTGCTGTTCCACAAATAAGTTCTGCATTGTCAGGATCTCGTGACCCCCATTCAGCATCTCGGGGTGGTGCAGTTCTCACGGCTGTGCTGCGGCTAATCTTCTGTTCAACCAAAACGCCCTCATTTTGAAAACGCACTCCACAGTAGATTAGTTAAGAGCAGCCAGCTTTTTATTCGTGGATGTTTCATCTGGCCTGACGCGTTTCGGAGCATGGCTCATTGTTCACAGGCTGCCACGATGTTCGCAGTGTGCTGAAAGACATATTTCCCTGCATAAAGTTCTCCTTAAGTAGGTTCCAGGTGAGTAAACTTGTGTTGCCTGCTGGGAAAAATAGTGCATTTCAGTAAGTAGTTCTATAGTAGAGTCTGCGCAACATCGTGCAATAAGCAATAGTACATTACCCTTAGTGGGCCTCCAACTAGTAAAAAGCAGTAATTACGCTACTCTGCTGTTCCACAATTAAGTTCCACATTGTCAGGATCTCGTGGCCCCCATTCAGCTTCTCGGGGTGGTGCAGTTCTCACGGCTGTGCTGCCGCTAATTTTATGTTCAACCAAAACGCCCTCATTTTGAAAACGCTCTCCACAGCAGATTAGTTAAGTTCAGCCAGCTTTTTATTCGTGGATGTTGCATCTGGCCTGACGCGTTTCGGAGCATGGCTCCTTTTTCACAGACTGCCACGATGTTCGCAGTGTGCTGAAAGGCATATTTCCCTGCAAAAAGTTCTCCTTAAGTAGGTTCCAGGTGAGTAAACTTGTGTTGCCTGCTGTGAAAAATAGTGCATTTCAGTAAGTAGTTCTATAGTAGAGTCTGCGCAACATTGTGCAATAAGCAATAGTACATTACCCTTAGTGGGCCTCCAACTAGTAAAAAGCAGTAATTACGCTACTCTGCTGTTCCACAATTAAGTTCCGTATTATCAGGATCTCGTGACCCCCATTCAGCATCTCGGGGTGGTGCAGTTCTCACGGCTGTGCTGCCGGTAATTATATGTTCAACCAAAACGCCCTCATTTTGAAAACGCACTCCACAGCAGATTAGTTAAGATGAGGCAGCTTTTTATTCGTGGATGTTTCATCTGGCCTGACGCGTTTCGGAGCATGGCTCCTTGTTCACAGGCTGCCACGATGTTCGCAGTGTGCTGAAAGGCATATTTCCCTGCATAAAGTTCTCCTTAAGTAGGTTCCAGGTGAGTAAACTTGTGTTGCCTGCTGGGAAATATAGTGCATTTCAGTAAGTGGTTCTATAGTAGAGTCTGCGCAACATTGTGCAATAAGCAATAGTACATTACCCTTAGTGGGCCTCCAACTAGTAAAAAGCAGTAATTACGCTACTCTGCTGTTCCACAATTAAGTTCCAGATTGTCAGGATCTCGTGGCCCCCATTCAGCATCTCGGGGTGGTGCAGTTCTCACGGCTGTGCTGCCACTAGTTTTATGCTCAACCAAAACGCCCTCATTTTGAAAAAGCACTCCACAGCAGATTAGTTAAGATCAGCCAGCTTTTTATTCGTGGATGTTTCATCTGGCCTGAAGCATTTCGGAGCATGGCTCCTTGTTCACAGGCTGCCACGATGTTCACAGTGTGCTGAAAGGCATATTTCCCTGCATAAAGTTCTCCTGAAGTAGGTTCCATGGTGAGTAAACTTGTGTTGCCTGCTGGGAAAAATAGAGCATTTCAGTAAGTAGTTCTATAGTAGAGTCTGCGCAACATCGTGCAAGAAGCAATAGAACATTACCCTTAGTGGGCCTCCAACTAGTAAAAAGCAGTAATTACGCTACTCTGCTGTTCCACAATTAAGTTCCGGATTTTGTCAGGATCTCGTGGCCCCCATTCAGCATCTCGGGGTGGTGCAGTTCTCACGGCTGTGCTGCAGCTAATCTTCTGTTCAACCAAAACGCCCTCATTTTGAAAACGCACTCCACAGCACATTAGTTAAGATCAGCCAGCTTTTTATTCATGGATGTTTCATCTGGCCTGACGCGTTTCGGAGCTTTGCTCCTTGTTCACAGGCTGCCACGATGTTCGCAGTGTGCTGAAAGGCATATTTCCCTGCATAAAGTTCTCCTTAAGTAGGTTCCAGGTCAGTGAACTTGTGTTGCCTTCTGGGAAAAATAGTGCATTTCAGTAAGTGGTTCTATAGTAGATTCTGCGCAACATCGTGCAATAAGCAATAGTACATTACCCTTAGTGGGCCTCCAACTAGTAAAAAGCAGTAATTACGCTACTCTGCTATTCCACAATTAAGTTCCGGATTTTGTCAGGATCTCGTGGCCCCCATTCAGCATCTCGGGGTGGTGCAGTTCTCACGGCTGTGCTGCCGCTAATTTTATGTTCAACCAAAACGCCCTCATTTTGAAAACGCACTCCACAGCAGATTAGATAAGATCAGCCAGCTTTTTATTCGTGGATGTTTCATCTGGCTTGACGCGTTTCAGAGCATGGCTCCTTGTTCACCGGCTGCCACGATGTTCGCAGTGTGCTGAAAGGCATATTTCCCTGCATAAAGTTCTCCTTAAGTAGGTTCCAGGTGAGTAAACCTGTGTTGCCTTCTGGGAAAAATAGTGCATTTCAGTAAGTAGTTCTACAGTAAAGTCTGCGCAACATCGTGCAATAAGCAATAGTACATTACCCTTAGTGGGCCTCCAACTAGTAAAAAGCAGTAATTACGCTACTCTGCTCTTCCACAATTAAGTTCCGGATTGTCAGGATCTCGTGGCCCCCATTCAGCATCTCTGGGTGGTGCAGTTCTCACAGCTGTGCTGCCGCTAATTTTATGTTTAACCAAAACGCCCTCATTTTGAAAACGCACTCCACAGCAGATAAGTTAAGATCAGCCAGCTTTTTATTCGTGGATGTTGCATCTGGCCTGACGCGTTTCGGAGCATGGCTCCTTGTTCACAGACTGCCACGATGTTCGCAGTGTGCTGAAAGGCATATTTCCCTGCATAAAGTTCTCCTTAAGTAGGTTCCAGGTGAGTAATCTTGTGTTTCCTGATGGGAAAAATAGTGCATTTCAGTAAGTAGTTCTATAGTAGAGTCTGCACAACATTGTGCAATAAGCAATAGTACATTACCCTTAGTGGGCCTTCAGCTAGTAAAAAGCAGTAATTACGCTACTCTGCTGTTCCAAAATTAAGTTCCGGATTGTCGGGATCTCGTGGCCCCCATTCAGCATCTCGGGGTGGTGCAGTTCTCATGGCTGCGCTGCCGCTAATTTTATGTTCAACCAAAACGCCCTCATTTTGAAAACGCACTCCACAGCAGATTAGTTAAGAACAGCCAGCTTTTTATTCGTGGATGTTTCATCTGGCCTGACGCGTTTTGGAGCATGGCTTATTGTTCACAGGCTGCCACGATGTTCGCAGTGTGCTGAAAGACATATTTCCCTGCATAAAGTTCTCCTTAAGTAGGTTCCAGGTGAGTAAACTTGTGTTGCCTGCTGGGAAAAATAGTGCATTTCAGTAAGTAGTTCTATAGTAGAGTCTGCACAACATCGTGCAGTAAGCAATAGTACATACCATTAGTGGGCCTCCAACTAGCAAAAAGCAGTAATTACGCTACTCTGCTGTTCCACAATTAAGTTCCGGATTGTCAGGATCTCATGGCCCCCATTCAGCATCTCGGGGTGGGGCAGTTCTCACGGCTGTGCTGCCACTAATTTTATGTTCAACAAAACGCCCTCATTTTGAAAACGCACTCCACTGCAGATTAGTTAAGATCAGCCAGCTTTTTGTTCGTGGATGTTTCATCTGGCCTGATGCATTTCGGTGCATGGCTCCATGTTCACAGGCTGCCACGATGTTCGCAGTGTGCTGAAAGGCATATTTCCCTGCATAAAGTTCTCCTTAAGTAGGTTCCAGGTGAGTAAACTTGTGTTGCCTGCTGGGAAAAATAGTGCATTTCAGTAAGTAGTTCTATAGTACAGTCTGCACAACATCGTGCAATAAGCAATAGTACATTACCCTTAGTGGGCCTACCAACTAGTAAAAAGCAGTAATTACGCTACTCTGCTGTTCCACAATTAAGTTCCGGATTGTCAGGATCTTGTGGCCCCCATTCAGCATCTCGGGGTAGTGCAGTTCTCACGGTTGTGCTGCCGATAATTTTATGTTCAACCAAAACGCCCTCATTTTGAAAAAGCACCCCACAGCATTTTAGTTAAGATCAGACAGCTTTTTGTTCGTGGATGTTTCATGTGGCCTGACGCGTTTCGGAGCATGGCTCCTTGTTCACAGGCTGCCACGATGTTCGTAGTTTGGTGAAAGGCATATTTCCCTGCATAAAGTTCTCCTTAAGTAGGTTCCAGGTGAGTAAACTTGTGTTGCCTGCTGGGAAAAATAGTGCATTTCAGTAAGTAGTTCTATAGTAGAGTCTGCGCAGCATCGTGCAATAAGCAATAGTACATTAAAATTAGTGGGCCTCCAACTAGTAAAAAGCAGTAATTACGCTACTGTGCTGTTCCACAATTAAGTTCCGGATTGTCAGGATCTCGTGGCCCCCATTCAGCATCCCGGGGTGGGGCAGTTCTCACGGCTGTGCTGCCACTAATTTTATGTTCAACAAAACGCCCTCATTTTGAAAACGCACTCCACAGCAGATTAGTTAAGATCAGCCAGCTTTTTATTCGTGGATGTTTCATCTGGCCTGACGCGTTTCGGAGCATGGCTCCTTGTTCACAGGCTGCCACGATGTTCGCAGTGTGCTGAAAGGCATATTTCCCTGCATAAAGTTCTCCTTAAGTAGGTTCCAGGTGAGTAAACTAGTATTGACTGCTGGGAAAAATAGTGCATTTCAGTAAGTAGTTCTATAGTAGAGTCTGCGCAACATCGTGCAATAAGCAATAGTACATTACCCTTAGTGGGCCTCCAACTAGTAAAAAGCAGTAATTACGCTACTCTGCTGTTCCACAATTAAGTTCCGGATTGTCAGGATCTCGTGGCCCCCATTCAGCATTTTGGGTGGTGCAGTTCTCACGGTTGTGCTGCTGCTAATTTTATGTTCAACCAAAACGCCCTCATTTTGAAAAAGCACTCCACAGCATTTTAGTTAAGATCAGCCAGCTTTTTATTCGTGGATGTTTCATGTGGCCTGATGCGTTTCGGAGCATGGCTCCTTGTTCACAGGCTGCCACGATGTTCGCAGTGTGCTGAAAGGCATATTTCCCTGCATATAGTTTTCCTTAAGTAGGTTCCAAGTGAGTAATCCTGTGTTGCCTGCTGGGAAAAATAGTGCATTTCAGTAAGTAGTTCTACAGTAGAGTCTGCGCAACATCGTGCAATAAGCAATAGTACATTACCCATTGTGGGCCTCAGACTAGTAAAAAGCAGTAATTACGCTACTCTGCTGTTCCACAATTAAATTCCGGATTGTCAGGATCTAGTGGCCCCCATTCAGCATCTTGGGGTGGTGCAGTTCTCACAGCTGTGCTGCTGCTAATTTTATGTTCAACCAAAAGCCCTCATTTTGAAAACGCACTCCACAGCAGATTAGTTAAGATCAGCTAGCTTTTTATTCGTGGATGTTTCATCTGGCCTGACGCGTTTCGGAGCATAGCTCCTTTTTCACAGGCTGCCACGATGTTCGCAGTGTGCTGAAACGCATATTTCCCTGCATAAAGTTCTCCTTAAGTAGGTTCCAGGTGAGTAAACTTGTGTTGCCTGCTGGGAAAAATAGTGCATTTCAGTAAGAAGTTCTATAGTAGAGTCTGCACAACATCGTGCAATAAGCAATAGTACATTACCATTAGTGGGCTGCCAACTAGTAAAAAGCATTAGTTATGCTACTATGCTGTTCCACAATTAAGTTCCGGATTGTCAGGATCTTGTGGCCCCCATTCAGCATCTGGGGGTGGTGCAGTTCTCACGGTTGTGCTGCCGATAATTTTATGTTCAACCAAAACGCCCTCATTTTGAAAACGCACTCCACTGCAGATTAGTTAAGATCAGCCAGCTTTTTGTTCGTGGATGTTTCATCTGGCCTGATGCATTTCGGTGCATGGCTCCATGTTCACAGGCTGCCACGATGTTCGCAGTGTGCTGAAAGGCATATTTCCCTGCATAAAGTTCTCCTTAAGTAGGTTCCAGGTGAGTAAACTTGTGTTGCCTGCTGGGAAAAATAGTGCATTTCAGTAAGTAGTTCTATAGTAGAGTCTGCACAACATCGTGCAATAAGCAATAGTACATTACCCTTAGTGGGCCTACCAACTAGTAAAAAGCAGTAATTACGCTACTCTGCTGTTCCACAATTAAGTTCCGGATTGTCAGGATCTTGTGGCCCCCATTCAGCATCTCGGGGTAGTGCAGTTCTCACGGTTGTGCTGCCGATAATTTTATGTTCAACCAAAACGCCCTCATTTTGAAAAAGCACCCCACAGCATTTTAGTTAAGATCAGACAGCTTTTTGTTCGTGGATGTTTCATGTGGCCTGACGCGTTTCGGAGCATGGCTCCTTGTTCACAGGCTGCCACGATGTTCGTAGTTTGGTGAAAGGCATATTTCCCTGCATAAAGTTCTCCTTAAGTAGGTTCCAGGTGAGTAAACTTGTGTTGCCTGCTGGGAAAAATAGTGCATTTCAGTAAGTAGTTCTATAGTAGAGTCTGCGCAGCATCGTGCAATAAGCAATAGTACATTAAAATTAGTGGGCCTCCAACTAGTAAAAAGCAGTAATTACGCTACTGTGCTGTTCCACAATTAAGTTCCGGATTGTCAGGATCTCGTGGCCCCCATTCAGCATCCCGGGGTGGGGCAGTTCTCACGGCTGTGCTGCCACTAATTTTATGTTCAACAAAACGCCCTCATTTTGAAAACGCACTCCACAGCAGATTAGTTAAGATCAGCCAGCTTTTTATTCGTGGATGTTTCATCTGGCCTGACGCGTTTCGGAGCATGGCTCCTTGTTCACAGGCTGCCACGATGTTCGCAGTGTGCTGAAAGGCATATTTCCCTGCATAAAGTTCTCCTTAAGTAGGTTCCAGGTGAGTAAACTAGTATTGACTGCTGGGAAAAATAGTGCATTTCAGTAAGTAGTTCTATAGTAGAGTCTGCGCAACATCGTGCAATAAGCAATAGTACATTACCCTTAGTGGGCCTCCAACTAGTAAAAAGCAGTAATTACGCTACTCTGCTGTTCCACAATTAAGTTCCGGATTGTCAGGATCTCGTGGCCCCCATTCAGCATTTTGGGTGGTGCAGTTCTCACGGTTGTGCTGCTGCTAATTTTATGTTCAACCAAAACGCCCTCATTTTGAAAAAGCACTCCACAGCATTTTAGTTAAGATCAGCCAGCTTTTTATTCGTGGATGTTTCATGTGGCCTGATGCGTTTCGGAGCATGGCTCCTTGTTCACAGGCTGCCACGATGTTCGCAGTGTGCTGAAAGGCATATTTCCCTGCATATAGTTTTCCTTAAGTAGGTTCCAGGTGAGTAATCCTGTGTTGCCTGCTGGGAAAAATAGTGCATTTCAGTAAGTAGTTCTACAGTAGAGTCTGCGCAACATCGTGCAATAAGCAATAGTACATTACCCATTAGTGGGCCTCAGACTAGTAAAAAGCAGTAATTACGCTACTCTGCTGTTCCACAATTAAATTCCGGATTGTCAGGATCTAGTGGCCCCCATTCAGCATCTTGGGGTGGTGCAGTTCTCACAGCTGTGCTGCTGCTAATTTTATGTTCAACCAAAAGCCCTCATTTTGAAAACGCACTCCACAGCAGATTAGTTAAGATCAGCTAGCTTTTTATTCGTGGATGTTTCATCTGGCCTGACGCGTTTCGGAGCATAGCTCCTTTTTCACAGGCTGCCACGATGTTCGCAGTGTGCTGAAAGGCATATTTCCCTGCATAAAGTTCTCCTTAAGTAGGTTCCAGGTGAGTAAACTTGTGTTGCCTGCTGGGAAAAATAGTGCATTTCAGTAAGAAGTTCTATAGTAGAGTCTGCACAACATCGTGCAATAAGCAATAGTACATTACCATTAGTGGGCCTGCCAACTAGTAAAAAGCATTAGTTATGCTACTATGCTGTTCCACAATTAAGTTCCGGATTGTCAGGATCTTGTGGCCCCCATTCAGCATCTCGGGGTGGTGCAGTTCTCACGGTTGTGCTGCCGATAATTTTATGTTCAACCAAAACGCCCTCATTTTGAAAAAGCACTCCACAGCAGATTAGTTAAGATCAGCCAGCTTTTTATTTGTGGATGTTTCATCTGGCCTGACGCATTTCGGAGCATGGCTCCATGTTCACAGGCTGCCACGATGTTCGCAGTGTGCTGAAAGGCATATGTCCCTGCATAAAGTTCTCCTTAAGTAGGTTCCTTGATGAGTAAACTTGTGTTGCCTGCTGGGAAAAATAGAACATTTCAGTAAGTAGTTCTATTAGTAGAGTCTGCACAACATTGTGCAATAAGCAATAGTATATTACCCTTAGTGGGCCTCCAACTAGTAAAAAGCAGTAATTACGCTACTCTGCTGTTCTACAATTAAGTTCCGCATTGTCAGGATCTCATGGCCCCCATTCAGCATCTCGGGGTGGTGCAGTTCTCACGGTTGTGCTGCCACTAATTTTATGTTCAACCAAAAGCCCTCATTTTGAAAACGCACTCCACAGCAGATTAGTTAAGATCAGTCAGCTTTTTATTCGTGGATGTTTCATCTGGCCTGACGCGTTTCAGAGCATGGCTCCTTGTTCACAGGCTGCCACGATGTTCGCAGTGTGCTGAAAGGCATATTTCCCTGCATAAAGTTCTCCTTAAGTAGGTTCCAGGTGAGTAAACTAGTATTGACTGCTGGGAAAAATAGTGCATTTCAGTAAGTAGTTCTATAGTAGAGTCTGCGCAACATCGTGCAATAAGCAATAGTACATTACCCTTAGTGGGCCTCCAACTAGTAAAAAGCAGTAATTACGCTACTCTGCTGTTCCACAATTAAGTTCCGGATTGTCAGGATCTCGTGGCCCCCATTCAGCATTTTGGGTGGTGCAGTTCTCACGGTTGTGCTGCTGCTAATTTTATGTTCAACCAAAACGCCCTCATTTTGAAAAAGCACTCCACAGCATTTTAGTTAAGATCAGCCAGCTTTTTATTCGTGGATGTTTCATGTGGCCTGATGCGTTTCGGAGCATGGCTCCTTGTTCACAGGCTGCCACGATGTTCGCAGTGTGCTGAAAGGCATATTTCCCTGCATATAGTTTTCCTTAAGTAGGTTCCAAGTGAGTAATCCTGTGTTGCCTGCTGGGAAAAATAGTGCATTTCAGTAAGTAGTTCTACAGTAGAGTCTGCGCAACATCGTGCAATAAGCAATAGTACATTACCCATTAGTGGGCCTCCAGACTAGTAAAAAGCAGTAATTACGCTACTCTGCTGTTCCACAATTAAATTCCGGATTGTCAGGATCTAGTGGCCCCCATTCAGCATCTTGGGGTGGTGCAGTTCTCACAGCTGTGCTGCTGCTAATTTTATGTTCAACCAAAACGCCCTCATTTTGAAAACGCACTCCACAGCAGATTAGTTAAGATCAGCTAGCTTTTTATTCGTGGATGTTTCATCTGGCCTGACGCGTTTCGGAGCATAGCTCCTTTTTCACAGGCTGCCACGATGTTCGCAGTGTGCTGAAACGCATATTTCCCTGCATAAAGTTCTCCTTAAGTAGGTTCCAGGTGAGTAAACTTGTGTTGCCTGCTGGGAAAAATAGTGCATTTCAGTAAGAAGTTCTATAGTAGAGTCTGCACAACATCGTGCAATAAGCAATAGTACATTACCATTAGTGGGCCTGCCAACTAGTAAAAAGCAGTAGTTATGCTACTATGCTGTTCCACAATTAAGTTCCGGATTGTCAGGATCTTGTGGCCCCCATTCAGCATCTCGGGGTGGTGCAGTTCTCACGGTTGTGCTGCCGATAATTTTATGTTCAACCAAAACGCCCTCATTTTGAAAAAGCACTCCACAGCAGATTAGTTAAGATCAGCCAGCTTTTTATTTGTGGATGTTTCATCTGGCCTGACGCATTTCGGAGCATGGCTCCATGTTCACAGGCTGCCACGATGTTCGCAGTGTGCTGAAAGGCATATGTCCCTGCATAAAGTTCTCCTTAAGTAGGTTCCTTGAGAGTAAACTTGTGTTGCCTGCTGGGAAAAATAGAGCATTTCAGTAAGTAGTTCTATTATAGAGTCTGCACAACATTGTGCAATAAGCAATAGTATATTACCCTTAGTGGGCCTCCAACTAGTAAAAAGCAGTAATTACGCTACTCTGCTGTTCCACAATTAAGTTCCGCATTGTCAGGATCTCATGGCCCCCATTCAGCATCTCGGGGTGGTGCAGTTCTCACGGTTGTGCTGCCACTAATTTTATGTTCAACCAAAACGCCCTCATTTTGAAAACTCCCTCCACAGCAGATTAGTTAAGATCAACCAGCTTTTTATTCGTGGATGTTTCATCTGGCCTGACGCGTTTCGGAGCATGGCTTATTGTTCACAGGCTGCCACGATGTTCGCAGTGTGCTGAAAGACATATTTCCCTGCATAAAGTTCTCCTTAAGTAGGTTCCTGGTGAGTAAACTTGTGTTGCCTGCTGGGAAAAATAGTGCATTTCAGTAAGTAGTTCTACAGTAGAGTCTGCGAACATCGTGCAATAAGCAATAGTACATTACCATTAGTGGTCCTCCAACTAGTAAAAAGCAGTAATTACGCTACTCTTCTGTTCCACAATTAAGTTCCGCATTGTCAGGATCTCGTGGCCCCCATTCAGCTTCTCGGGGTGGTGCAGTTCTCACGGCTGTGCTGCCGCTAATTTTATGTTCAACCAAAACGCCCTCATTTTGAAAACGCACTACACAGCAGATTAGTTAAGATCAGTCAGCTTTTTATTCGTGGATGTTTCATCTGGCCTGACGCGTTTCAGAGCATGGCTCCTTTTTCACAGGCTGCCACGATGTTCGCAGTGTGCTGAAAGGCATATTTCCCTGCATAAAGTTCTCCTTAAGTAGGTTCCAGGTGAGTAAACTTGTGTTGCCTGATGGGAAAAATAGTGCATTTCAGTAAGTAGTTTTATAGTAGAGTCTGCACAATATCGTGCAATAAGCAATAGTACATTACCCTTAGTGGGCCTCCAACTAGTAAAAAGCAGTAATTACGCTACTCTGCTGTTCCACAATTAAGTTCCGTATTATCAGGATCTCGTTACCCCCATTCAGCATCTCGGGGTGGTTCAGTTCTCACGGCTGTGCTGACGCTAATTATATGTTCAACCAAAACGCCCTCATTTTGAAAACGCACTCCACAGCAGATTAGTTAAGATGAGGCAGCTTTTTATTCGTGGATGTTTCATCTTGCCTGACGCGTTTCGGAGCATGGCTCCTTGTTCACAGGCTGCCACGATGTTCGCAGTGTGCTGAAAGGCATATTTCCCTGCATAAATTTCTCCTTAAGTAGGTTCCAGGTGAGTAAACTTGTGTTGCCTGCTGGGAAAAATAGTGTATTTCAGTAAGTGGTTCTATAGTAGAGTCTGCGCAACATTGTGCAATAAGCAATAGTACATTACCCTTAGTGGGCCTCCAACTAGTAAAAAGGAGTAATTACGCTACTCTGCTGTTCCACAATTAAGTTCCAGATTGTCAGGATCTCGTGGCCCCCATTCAGCATCTCGGGGTGGGGCAGTTCTCACGGCTGTGCTGCCACTAATTTTATGTTCAACCAAAACACCCTCATTTTGAAAATGCACTCCACAGCAGATTAGTTAAGATCAGCCAGCTTTTTATTCGTGGATGTTTCATCTGGCCTGAACCATTTCGGAGCATGGCTTCTTGTTCACAGGCTGACACGATGTTCACAGTGTGCTGAAAGGCATATTTCCCTGCATAAAGTTCTCCTGAAGTAGGTTCCATGGTGAGTAAACTTGTGTTGTCTGCTGGGAAAAATAGAGCATTTCAGTAAGTAGTTCTATAGTAGAGTCTGCGCAACATCGTGCAAGAAGCAATAGAACATTACCCTTAGTGGGCCTCCAACTAGTAAAAAGCAGTAATTACGCTACTCTGCTGTTCACACAATTAAGTTCCGGATTTGTCAGGATCTCGTGGCCCCCATTCAGCATCTCGGGGTGGTGCAGTTCTCACGGCTGTGCTGCCGCTAATTTTATGTTCAACCAAAACGCCCTCATTTTGAAAACGCACTCCACAGCAGATTAGTTAAGATCAGCCAGCTTTTTATTCGTGGATGTTTCATCTGGCCTGACGCGTTTCAGAGCATGGCTCCTTGTTCCCCGGCTGCCACGATGTTCGCAGTGTGCTGAAAGGCATATTTCCCTGCATAAAGTTCTCCTTAAGTAGGTTCCAGGTGAGTAAACCTGTGTTGCCTTCTGGGAAAAATAGTGCATTTCAGTAAGTAGTTCTACAGTAAAGTCTGCGCAACATCGTGCAATAAGCAATAGTACATTACCCTTAGTGGGCCTCCAACTAATAAAAAGCAGTAATTACGCTACTCTGCTCTTCCACAATTAAGTTCCGGATTGTCAGGATTTCGTAGCCCCCATTCAGCATCTCTGGGTGGTGCAGTTCTCACAGCTGTGCTGCCGCTAATTTTATGTTTAACCAAAAGCCCTCATTTTGAAAACGCACTCCACAGCAGATTAGTTAAGATCAGTCAGCTTTTTATTCGTGGATGTTGCATCTGGCCTGACGCGTTTTGGAGCATGGCTTATTGTTCACAGGCTGCCACGATGTTCGCAGTGTGCTGAAAGACATATTTCCCTGCATAAAGTTCTCCATAATTAGGTTTCAGGTGAGTAAACTTGTGTTGCCTGCTGGAAAAAATAGTGCATTTCAGTAAGTAGTTCTATAGTAGAGTCTGCACAACATCGTGCAGTAAGCAATAGTACATACCATTAGTGGGCCTCCAACTAGCAAAAAGCAGTAATTACGCTACTCTGCTGTTCCAAAATTAAGTTCCGGAATGTCGGGATCTCGTGGCCCCCATTCAGCATCTCGGTGTGGTGCAGTTCTCATGGCTGCGCTGCCGCTAATTTTATGTTCAACCAAAACGCCCTCATTTTGAAAACGCACTCCACAGCAGATTAGTTAAGAACAGCCAGCTTTTTATTCGTGGATGTTTCATCTGGCCTGACGCGTTTTGGAGCATGGCTTATTGTTCACAGGCTGCCACGATGTTCGCAGTGTGCTGAAAGACATATTTCCCTGCATAAAGTTCTCCATAATTAGGTTTCAGGTGAGTAAACTTGTGTTGCCTGCTGGAAAAAATAGTGCATTTCAGTAAGTAGTTCTATAGTAGAGTCTGCACAACATCGTGCAGTAAGCAATAGTACATACCATTAGTGGGCCTCCAACTAGCAAAAAGCAGTAATTACGCTACTCTGCTGTTCCACAATTAAGTTCCGGATTGTCAGGATCTCATGGCCCCCATTCAGCATCTCGGGGTGGGGCAGTTCTCACGGCTGTGCTGGCACTAATTTTATGTTCAACAAAACGCCCTCATTTTGAAAACGCACTCCACTGCAGATTAGTTAAGATCAGCCAGCTTTTTGTTCGTGGATGTTTCATCTGGCCTGATGCATTTCGGTGCATGGCTCCATGTTCACAGGCTGCCACGATGTTCGCAGTGTGCTGAAAGGCATATTTCCCTGCATAAAGTTCTCCTTAAGTAGGTTCCAGGTGAGTAAACTTGTGTTGCCTGCTGGGAAAAATAGTGCATTTCAGTAAGAAGTTCTATAGTACAGTCTGCACAACATCGTGCAATAAGCAATAGTACATTACCCTTAGTGGGCTACCAACTAGTAAAAAGCAGTAATTACGCTACTCTGCTGTTCCACAATTAAGTTCCGGAATGTCAGGATCTTGTGGCCCCCATTCAGCATCTCGGGGTAGTGCAGTTCTCACGGTTGTGCTGCCGATAATTTTATGTTCAACCAAAACGCCCTCATTTTGAAAAAGCACCCCACAGCATTTTAGTTAAGATCAGACAGCTTTTTGTTCGTGGATGTTTCATGTGGCCTGACGCGTTTCGGAGCATGGCTCCTTGTTCACAGGCTGCCACGATGTTCGTAGTTTGCTGAAAGGCATATTTCCCTGCATAAAATTCTCCTTAAGTAGGTTCTAGGTGAGTAAACTTGTGTTGCCTGCTGGGAAAAATAGTGTATTTCAGTAAGTAGTTCTTTAGTCGAGTCTGCGCAACATAGTGCAATAAGGAATAGTACATTACCCTTAGTGGGCCTCCAACTACTAAAAAGCTGTAATTACGCTACTCTGCTGTTCCACAATTAAGGTCCGGATTGTCAGGATCTCTTGGCCCTCATTCAGGATCTTGGGGTGGTGCAGTACTCACGGCTGTGCTGCCGCTAATGTTATGTTCAACCAAAACGCCCTCATTTTGAAAACGCACTCCACAGCAGATTAGTTAAGATCAGCCAGCTTTTTATTCATGGATGTTTCATCTGGCCTGACGCGTTTCGGAGCATGGCTCCTTGTTCACAGGCTGCCACGATGTTCGCAGGGTGCTGAAAGGCATATTTCCCTGCATAAAGTTCTCCTTAAGTAGGTTCCAGGTGAGTGAACTTGTGTTGCCTTCTGGGAAAAATAGTGCATTTCAGTAAGTGGTTCTATAGTAGATTCTGTGCAACATCGTGCAATAAGCAATAGTGCATTACCCTTAGTGGGCCTCCAACTAGTAAAAAGCAGTAATTACGCTACTCTGCTGTTCCACAATTAAGTTCCGGATTTTGTCAGGATCTCGTGGCCCCCATTCAGCATCTCGGGGTGGTGCAGTTCTCACGGCTGTGCTGCCGCTAATTTTATGTTCAACCAAAACGCCCTCATTTTGAAAACGCACTCCACAGCAGATTAGTTAAGATCAGCCAGCTTTTTATTCGTGGATGTTTCATCTGGCCTGACGCGTTTCAGAGCATGGCTCCTTGTTCCCCGGCTGCCACGATGTTCGCAGTGTGCTGAAAGGCATATTTCCCTGCATAAAGTTCTCCTTAAGTAGGTTCCAGGTGAGTAAACCTGTGTTGCCTTCTGGGAAAAATAGTGCATTTCAGTAAGTAGTTCTACAGTAAAGTCTGCGCAACATCGTGCAATAAGCAATAGTACATTACCCTTAGTGGGCCTCCAACTAATAAAAAGCAGTAATTACGCTACTCTGCTCTTCCACAATTAAGTTCCGGATTGTCAGGATTTCGTAGCCCCCATTCAGCATCTCTGGGTGGTGCAGTTCTCACAGCTGTGCTGCCGCTAATTTTATGTTTAACCAAAAGCCCTCATTTTGAAAACGCACTCCACAGCAGATTAGTTAAGATCAGTCAGGTTTTTATTCGTGGATGTTGCATCTGGCCTGACGCGTTTCGGAGCATGGCTCCTTTTTCACAGACTGCCACGATGTTCGCAGTGTGCTGAAAGGCATATTTCCCTGCATAAAGTTCTCCTTAAGTAGGTTCCAGGTGAGTAATCTTGTGTTTCCTGATGGGAAAAATAGTGCATTTCAGTAAGTAGTTCTATAGTAGAGTCTGCACAACATCGTGCAATAAGCAATAGTACATTACCCTTAGTGGGCCTCCAACTAGTAAAAAGGAGTAATTACGCTACTCTGCTGTTCCACAATTAAGTTCCAGATTGTCAGGATCTCGTGGCCCCCATTCAGCATCTCGGGGTGGGGCAGTTCTCACGGCTGTGCTGCCACTAATTTTATGTTCAACCAAAACACCCTCATTTTGAAAATGCACTCCACAGCAGATTAGTTAAGATCAGCCAGCTTTTTATTCGTGGATGTTTCATCTGGCCTGAAGCATTTCGGAGCATGGCTTCTTGTTCACAGGCTGACACGATGTTCACAGTGTGCTGAAAGGCATATTTCCCTGCATAAAGTTCTCCTGAAGTAGGTTCCATGGTGAGTAAACTTGTGTTGCCTGCTGGGAAAAATAGAGCATTTCAGTAAGTAGTTCTATAGTAGAGTCTGCGCCACATCGTGCAAGAAGCAATAGAACATTACCCTTAGTGGGCCTCCAACTAGTAAAAAGCAGTAATTACGCTACTCTGCTGTTCCACAATTAAGTTCCGGATTTTGTCAGGATCTCGTGGCCCCCATTCAGCATCTCGGGGTGGTGCAGTTCTCACGGCTGTGCTGCAGCTAATCTTCTGTTCAACCAAAACGCCCTCATTTTGAAAACGCACTCCACACCAGATTAGTTAAGATCAGCCAGCTTTTTATTCATGGATGTTTCATCTGGCCTGACGCGTTTCGGAGCATTGCTCCTTGTTCACAGGCTGCCACGATGTTCGCAGGGTGCTGAAAGGCATATTTCCCTGCATAAAGTTCTCCTTAAGTAGGTTCCAGGTGAGTGAACTTGTGTTGCCTTCTGGGAAAAATAGTGCATTTCAGTAAGTGGTTCTATAGTAGATTCTGCGCAACATCGTGCAATAAGCAATAGTGCATTACCCTTAGTGGGCCTCCAACTAGTAAAAAGCAGTAATTACGCTACACTGCTGTTCCACAATTAAGTTCCGGATTTTGTCAGGATCTCGTGGCCCCCATTCAGCATCTCGGGGTGGTGCAGTTCTCACGGCTGTGCTGCCGCTAATTTTATGTTCAACCAAAACGCCCTCATTTTGAAAACGCACTCCACAGCAGATTAGATAAGATCAGCCAGCTTTTTATTCGTGGATGTTTCATCTGGCTTGACGCGTTTCAGAGCATGGCTCCTTGTTCCCCGGCTGCCACGATGTTCGCAGTGTGCTGAAAGGCATATTTCCCTGCATAAAGTTCTCCTTAAGTAGGTTCCAGGTGAGTAAACCTGTGTTGCCTTCTGGGAAAAATAGTGCATTTCAGTAAGTAGTTCTACAGTAAAGTCTGCGCAACATCGTGCAATAAGCAATAGTACATTACCCTTAGTGGGCCTCCAACTAGTAAAAAGCAGTAATTACGCTACTCTGCTCTTCCACAATTAAGTTCCGGATTGTCAGGATTTCGTAGCCCCCATTCAGCATCTCTGGGTGGTGCAGTTCTCACAGCTGTGCTGCCGCTAATTTTATGTTTAACCAAAAGCCCTCATTTTGAAAACGCACTCCACAGCAGATAAGTTAAGATCAGTCAGCTTTTTATTCGTGGATGTTGCATCTGGCCTGACGCGTTTCGGAGCATGGCTCCTTTTTCACAGACTGCCACGATGTTCGCAGTGTGCTGAAAGGCATATTTCCCTGCTTAAAGTTCTCCTTAAGTAGGTTCCAGGTGAGTAATCTTGTGTTTCCTGATGGGAAAAATAGTGCATTTCAGTAAGTAGTTCTATAGTAGAGTCTGCACAACATTGTGCAATAAGCAATAGTACATTACCCTTAGTGGGCCTTCAGCTAGTAAAAAGCAGTAATTACGCTACTCTGCTGTTCCAAAATTAAGTTCCGGATTGTCGGGATCTCGTGGCCCCCATTCAGCATCTCGGTGTGGTGCAGTTCTCATGGCTGCGCTGCCGCTAATTTTATGTTCAACCAAAACGCCCTCATTTTGAAAACGCACTCCACAGCAGACTAGTTAAGAACAGCCAGCTTTTTATTCGTGGATGTTTCATCTGGCCTGACGCGTTTTGGAGCATGGCTTATTGTTCACAGGCTGCCACGATGTTCGCAGTGTGCTGAAAGACATATTTCCCTGCATAAAGTTCTCCATAATTAGGTTCCAGGTGAGTAAACTTGTGTTGCCTGCTGGAAAAAATAGTGCATTTCAGTAAGTAGTTCTATAGTAGAGTCTGCACAACATCGTGCAGTAAGCAATAGTACATACCATTAGTGGGCCTCCAACTAGCAAAAAGCAGTAATTACGCTACTCTGCTGTTCCACAATTAAGTTCCGGATTGTCAGGATCTCATGGCCCCCATTCAGCATCTCGGGGTGGGGCAGTTCTCACGGCTGTGCTGCCACTAATTTTATGTTCAACAAAACGCCCTCATTTTGAAAACGCACTCCACTGCAGATTAGTTAAGATCAGCCAGCTTTTTGTTCGTGGATGTTTCATCTGGCCTGATGCATTTCGGTGCATGGCTCCATGTTCACAGGCTGCACGATGTTCGCAGTGTGCTGAAAGGCATATTTCCCTGCATAAAGTTCTCCTTAAGTAGGTTCCAGGTGAGTAAACTTGTGTTGCCTGCTGGGAAAAATAGTGCATTTCAGTAAGAAGTTCTATAGTACAGTCTGCACAACATCGTGCAATAAGCAATAGTACATTACCCTTAGTGGGCTACCAACTAGTAAAAAGCAGTAATTACGCTACTCTGCTGTTCCACAATTAAGTTCCGGATTGTCAGGATCTTGTGGCCCCCATTCAGCATCTCGGGGTAGTGCAGTTCTCACGGTTGTGCTGCCGATAATTTTATGTTCAACCAAAACGCCCTCATTTTGAAAAAGCACCCCACAGCATTTTAGTTAAGATCAGACAGCTTTTTGTTCGTGGATGTTTCATGTGGCCTGACGCGTTTCGGAGCATGGCTCCTTGTTCACAGGCTGCCACGATGTTCGTAGTTTGGTGAAAGGCATATTTCCCTGCATAAAGTTCTCCTTAAGTAGGTTCCAGGTGAGTAAACTTGTGTTGCCTGCTGGGAAAAATAGTGCATTTCAGTAAGTAGTTCTATAGTAGAGTCTGCGCAGCATCGTGCAATAAGCAATAGTACATTAAAATTAGTGGGCCTCCAACTAGTAAAAAGCAGTAATTACGCTACTGTGCTGTTCCACAATTAAGTTCCGGATTGTCAGGATCTCGTGGCCCCCATTCAGCATCCCGGGGTGGGGCAGTTCTCACGGCTGTGCTGCCACTAATTTTATGTTCAACAAAACGCCCTCATTTTGAAAACGCACTCCCCAGCAGATTAGTTAAGATCAGCCAGCTTTTTATTCGTGGATGTTTCATCTGGCCTGACGCGTTTCGGAGCATGGCTCCTTGTTCACAGGCTGCCACGATGTTCGCAGTGTGCTGAAAGGCATATTTCCCTGCATAAAGTTCTCCTTAAGTAGGTTCCAGGTGAGTAAACTAGTATTGACTGCTGGGAAAAATAGTGCATTTCAGTAAGTAGTTCTATAGTAGAGTCTGCGCAACATCGTGCAATAAGCAATAGTACATTACCCTTAGTGGGCCTCCAACTAGTAAAAAGCAGTAATTACGCTACTCTGCTGTTCCACAATTAAGTTCCGGATTGTCAGGATCTCGTGGCCCCCATTCAGCATTTTGGGTGGTGCAGTTCTCACGGTTGTGCTGCTGCTAATTTTATGTTCAACCAAAACGCCCTCATTTTGAAAAAGCACTCCACAGCATTTTAGTTAAGATCAGCCAGCTTTTTATTCGTGGATGTTTCATGTGGCCTGATGCGTTTCGGAGCATGGCTCCTTGTTCACAGGCTGCCACGATGTTCGCAGTGTGCTGAAAGGCATATTTCCCTGCATATAGTTTTCCTTAAGTAGGTTCCAAGTGAGTAATCCTGTGTTGCCTGCTGGGAAAAATAGTGCATTTCAGTAAGTAGTTCTACAGTAGAGTCTGCGCAACATCGTGCAATAAGCAATAGTACATTACCCATTGTGGGCCTCAGACTAGTAAAAAGCAGTAATTACGCTACTCTGCTGTTCCACAATTAAATTCCGGATTGTCAGGATCTAGTGGCCCCCATTCAGCATCTTGGGGTGGTGCAGTTCTCACAGCTGTGCTGCTGCTAATTTTATGTTCAACCAAAAGCCCTCATTTTGAAAACGCACTCCACAGCAGATTAGTTAAGATCAGCTATCTTTTTATTCGTGGATGTTTCATCTGGCCTGACGGGTTTCGGAGCATAGCTCCTTTTTCACAGGCTGCCACGATGTTCGCAGTGTGCTGAAACGCATATTTCCCTGCATAAAGTTCTCCTTGAGTAGGTTCCAGGTGAGTAAACTTGTGTTGCCTGCTGGGAAAAATAGTGCATTTCAGTAAGAAGTTCTATAGTAGAGTCTGCACAACATCGTGCAATAAGCAATAGTACATTACCATTAGTGGGCTGCCAACTAGTAAAAAGCATTAGTTATGCTACTATGCTGTTCCACAATTAAGTTCCGGATTGTCAGGATCTTGTGGCCCCCATTCAGCATCTGGGGTGGTGCAGTTCTCACGGTTGTGCTGCCGATAATTTTATGTTCAACCAAAACGCCCTCATTTTGAAAAAGCACTCCACAGCAGATTAGTTAAGATCAGCCAGCTTTTTATTTGTGGATGTTTCATCTGGCCTGACGCATTTCGGAGCATGGCTCCATGTTCACAGGCTGCCACGATGTTCGCAGTGTGCTGAAAGGCATATGTCCCTGCATAAAGTTCTCCTTAAGTAGGTTCCTTGAGAGTAAACTTGTGTTGCCTGCTGGGAAAAATAGAACATTTCAGTAAGTAGTTCTATTATAGAGTCTGCACAACATTGTGCAATAAGCAATAGTACATTACCCTTAGTGGGCCTCCAACTAGTAAAAAGCAGTAATTACGCTACTCTGCTGTTCTACAATTAAGTTCCGCATTGTCAGGATCTCATGGCCCCCATTCAGCATCTCGGGGTGGTGCAGTTCTCACGGTTGTGCTGCCGCTAATTTTATGTTCAACCAAAACGCCCTCATTTTGAAAACTCCCTCCACAGCAGATTAGTTAAGATCAACCAGCTTTTTATTCGTGGATGTTTCATCTGGCCTGACGCGTTTCGGAGCATGGCTTATTGTTCACAGGCTGCCACGATGTTCGCAGTGTGCTGAAAGACATATTTCCCTGCATAAAGTTCTCCTTAAGTAGGTTCCTGGTGAGTAAACTTGTGTTGCCTGCTGGGAAAAATAGTGCATTTCAGTAAGTAGTTCTACAGTAGAGTCTGCGCAACATCATGCAATAAGCAATAGTACATACCATTAGTGGGCCTCCAACTAGTAAAAAGCAGTAATTACGCTACTCTGCTGTTCCACAATTAAGTTCTGCATTGTCAGGATCTCGTGGCCCCCATTCAGCTTCTCGGGGTGGGGCAGTTCTCACGGCTGTGCTGCCACTAATTTTATGTTCAACAAAACGCCCTCATTTTGAAAACGCACTCCACTGCAGATTAGTTAAGATCAGCCAGCTTTTTGTTCGTGGGTGTTTCATCTGGCCTGATGCATTTCGGTGCATGGCTCCATGTTCACAGGCTGCACGATGTTCGCAGTGTGCTGAAAGGCATATTTCCCTGCATAAAGTTCTCCTTAAGTAGGTTCCAGGTGAGTAAACTTGTGTTGCCTGCTGGGAAAAATAGTGCATTTCAGTAAGAAGTTCTATAGTACAGTCTGCACAACATCGTGCAATAAGCAATAGTACATTACCCTTAGTGGGCTACCAACTAGTAAAAAGCAGTAATTACGCTACTCTGCTGTTCCACAATTAAGTTCCGGATTGTCAGGATCTTGTGGCCCCCATTCAGCATCTCGGGGTAGTGCAGTTCTCACGGTTGTGCTGCCGATAATTTTATGTTCAACCAAAACGCCCTCATTTTGAAAAAGCACCCCACAGCATTTTAGTTAAGATCAGACAGCTTTTTGTTCGTGGATGTTTCATGTGGCCTGACGCGTTTCGGAGCATGGCTCCTTGTTCACAGGCTGCCACGATGTTCGTAGTTTGGTGAAAGGCATATTTCCCTGCATAAAGTTCTCCTTAAGTAGGTTCCAGGTGAGTAAACTTGTGTTGCCTGCTGGGAAAAATAGTGCATTTCAGTAAGTAGTTCTATAGTAGAGTCTGCGCAGCATCGTGCAATAAGCAATAGTACATTAAAATTAGTGGGCCTCCAACTAGTAAAAAGCAGTAATTACGCTACTGTGCTGTTCCACAATTAAGTTCCGGATTGTCAGGATCTCGTGGCCCCCATTCAGCATCCCGGGGTGGGGCAGTTCTCACGGCTGTGCTGCCACTAATTTTATGTTCAACAAAACGCCCTCATTTTGAAAACGCACTCCCCAGCAGATTAGTTAAGATCAGCCTGCTTTTTATTCGTGGATGTTTCATCTGGCCTGACGCGTTTCGGAGCATGGCTCCTTGTTCACAGGCTGCCACGATGTTCGCAGTGTGCTGAAAGGCATATTTCCCTGCATAAAGTTCTCCTTAAGTAGGTTCCAGGTGAGTAAACTAGTATTGACTGCTGGGAAAAATAGTGCATTTCAGTAAGTAGTTCTATAGTAGAGTCTGCGCAACATCGTGCAATAAGCAATAGTACATTACCCTTAGTGGGCCTCCAACTAGTAAAAAGCAGTAATTACGCTACTCTGCTGTTCCACAATTAAGTTCCGGATTGTCAGGATCTCGTGGCCCCCATTCAGCATTTTGGGTGGTGCAGTTCTCACGGTTGTGCTGCTGCTAATTTTATGTTCAACCAAAACGCCCTCATTTTGAAAAAGCACTCCACAGCATTTTAGTTAAGATCAGCCAGCTTTTTATTCGTGGATGTTTCATGTGGCCTGATGCGTTTCGGAGCATGGCTCCTTGTTCACAGGCTGCCACGATGTTCGCAGTGTGCTGAAAGGCATATTTCCCTGCATATAGTTTTCCTTAAGTAGGTTCCAAGTGAGTAATCCTGTGTTGCCTGCTGGGAAAAATAGTGCATTTCAGTAAGTAGTTCTACAGTAGAGTCTGCGCAACATCGTGCAATAAGCAATAGTACATTACCCATTGTGGGCCTCAGACTAGTAAAAAGCAGTAATTACGCTACTCTGCTGTTCCACAATTAAATTCCGGATTGTCAGGATCTAGTGGCCCCCATTCAGCATCTTGGGGTGGTGCAGTTCTCACAGCTGTGCTGCTGCTAATTTTATGTTCAACCAAAAGCCCTCATTTTGAAAACGCACTCCACAGCAGATTAGTTAAGATCAGCTAGCTTTTTATTCGTGGATGTTTCATCTGGCCTGACGCGTTTCGGAGCATAGCTCCTTTTTCACAGGCTGCCACGATGTTCGCAGTGTGCTGAAACGCATATTTCCCTGCATAAAGTTCTCCTTGAGTAGGTTCCAGGTGAGTAAACTTGTGTTGCCTGCTGGGAAAAATAGTGCATTTCAGTAAGAAGTTCTATAGTAGAGTCTGCACAACATCGTGCAATAAGCAATAGTACATTACCATTAGTGGGCTGCCAACTAGTAAAAAGCATTAGTTATGCTACTATGCTGTTCCACAATTAAGTTCCGGATTGTCAGGATCTTGTGGCCCCCATTCAGCATCTGGGGGTGGTGCAGTTCTCACGGTTGTGCTGCCGATAATTTTATGTTCAACCAAAACGCCCTCATTTTGAAAAAGCACTCCACAGCAGATTAGTTAAGATCAGCCAGCTTTTTATTTGTGGATGTTTCATCTGGCCTGACGCATTTCGGAGCATGGCTCCATGTTCACAGGCTGCCACGATGTTCGCAGTGTGCTGAAAGGCATATGTCCCTGCATAAAGTTCTCCTTAAGTAGGTTCCTTGAGAGTAAACTTGTGTTGCCTGCTGGGAAAAATAGAACATTTCAGTAAGTAGTTCTATTATAGAGTCTGCACAACATTGTGCAATAAGCAATAGTACATTACCCTTAGTGGGCCTCCAACTAGTAAAAAGCAGTAATTACGCTACTCTGCTGTTCCACAATTAAGTTCCGGATTGTCAGGATTTCGTAGCCCCCATTCAGCATCTCTGGGTGGTGCAGTTCTCACAGCTGTGCTGCCGCTAATTTTATGTTTAACCAAAAGCCCTCATTTTGAAAACGCACTCCACAGCAGATAAGTTAAGATCAGTCAGCTTTTTATTCGTGGATGTTGCATCTGGCCTGACGCGTTTCGGAGCATGGCTTCTTTTTCACAGACTGCCACGATGTTCGCAGTGTGCTGAAAGGCATATTTCCCTGCATAAAGTTCTCCTTAAGTAGGTTCCTGGTGAGTAAACTTGTGTTGCCTGCTGGGAAAAATAGTGCATTTCAGTAAGTAGTTCTACAGTAGAGTCTGCGCAACATCGTGCAATAAGCAATAGTACATTACCATTAGTGGTCCTCCAACTAGTAAAAAGCAGTAATTACGCTACTCTGCTGTTCCACAATTAAGTTCCGCATTGTCAGGATCTCGTGGCCCCCATTCAGCTTCTCGGGGTGGTGCAGTTCTCACGGCTGTGCTGCCGCTAATTTTATGTTCAACCAAAACGCCCTCATTTTGAAAACGCACTACACAGCAGATTAGTTAAGATCAGTCAGCTTTTTATTCGTGGATGTTTCATCTGGCCTGACGCGTTTCAGAGCATGGCTCCTTTTTCACAGGCTGCCACGATGTTCGCAGTGTGCTGAAAGGCATATTTCCCTGCATAAAGTTCTCCTTAAGTAGGTTCCAGGTGAGTAAACTTGTGTTTCCTGATGGGAAAAATAGTGCATTTCAGTAAGTAGTTTTATAGTAGAGTCTGCACAATATCGTGCAATAAGCAATAGTACATTACCCTTAGTGGGCCTCAAACTAGTAAAAAGCAGTAATTACGCTACTCTGCTGTTCCACAATTAAGTTCCGTATTATCAGGATCTCGTTACCCCCATTCAGCATCTCGGGGTGGTTCAGTTCTCACGGCTGTGCTGACGCTAATTATATGTTCAACCAAAACGCCCTCATTTTGAAAACGCACTCCACAGCAGATTAGTTAAGATGAGGCAGCTTTTTATTCGTGGATGTTTCATCTTGCCTGACGCGTTTCGGAGCATGGCTCCTTGTTCACAGGCTGCGACGATGTTCGCAGTGTGCTGAAAGGCATATTTCCCTGCATAAATTTCTCCTTAAGTAGGTTCCAGGTGAGTAAACTTGTGTTGCCTGCTGGGAAAAATAGTGCATTTCAGTAAGTGGTTCTATAGTAGAGTCTGCGCAACATTGTGCAATAAGCAATAGTACATTACCCTTAGTGGGCCTCCAACTAGTAAAAAGGAGTAATTACGCTACTCTGCTGTTCCACAATTAAGTTCCAGATTGTCAGGATCTCGTGGCCCCCATTCAGCATCTCGGGGTGGGGCAGTTCTCACGGCTGTGCTGCCACTAATTTTATGTTCAACCAAAACACCCTCATTTTGAAAATGCACTCCACAGCAGATTAGTTAAGATCAGCCAGCTTTTTATTCGTGGATGTTTCATCTGGCCTGAACCATTTCGGAGCATGGCTTCTTGTTCACAGGCTGACACGATGTTCACAGTGTGCTGAAAGGCATATTTCCCTGCATAAAGTTCTCCTGAAGTAGGTTCCATGGTGAGTAAACTTGTGTTGTCTGCTGGGAAAAATAGAGCATTTCAGTAAGTAGTTCTATAGTAGAGTCTGCGCAACATCGTGCAAGAAGCAATAGAACATTACCCTTAGTGGGCCTCCAACTAGTAAAAAGCAGTAATTACGCTACTCTGCTGTTCCACAATTAAGTTCCGGATTTTGTCAGGATCTCGTGGCCCCCATTCAGCATCTCGGGGTGGTGCAGTTCTCACGGCTGTGCTGCCGCTAATTTTATGTTCAACCAAAACGCCCTCATTTTGAAAACGCACTCCACAGCAGATTAGTTAAGATCAGCCAGCTTTTTATTCGTGGATGTTTCATCTGGCCTGACGCGTTTCAGAGCATGGCTCCTTGTTCCCCGGCTGCCACGATGTTCGCAGTGTGCTGAAAGGCATATTTCCCTGCATAAAGTTCTCCTTAAGTAGGTTCCAGGTGAGTAAACCTGTGTTGCCTTCTGGGAAAATAGTGCATTTCAGTAAGTAGTTCTACAGTAAAGTCTGCGCAACATCGTGCAATAAGCAATAGTACATTACCCTTAGTGGGCCTCCAACTAATAAAAAGCAGTAATTACGCTACTCTGCTCTTCCACAATTAAGTTCCGGATTGTCAGGATTTCGTAGCCCCCATTCAGCATCTCTGGGTGGTGCAGTTCTCACGGCTGTGCTGCCGCTAATTTTATGTTTAACCAAAAGCCCTCATTTTGAAAACGCACTCCACAGCAGATTAGTTAAGATCAGTCAGCTTTTTATTCGTGGATGTTGCATCTGGCCTGACGCGTTTCGGAGCATGGCTCCTTTTTCACAGACTGCCACGATGTTCGCAGTGTGCTGAAAGGCATATTTCCCTGCATAAAGTTCTCCTTAAGTAGGTTCCAGGTGAGTAATCTTGTGTTTCCTGATGGGAAAAATAGTGCATTTCAGTAAGTAGTTCTATAGTAGAGTCTGCACAACATCGTGCAATAAGCAATAGTACATTACCCTTAGTGGGCCTTCAGCTAGTAAAAAGCAGTAATTACGCTACTCTGCTGTTCCAAAATTAAGTTCCGGAATGTCGGGATCTCGTGGCCCCCATTCAGCATCTCGGTGTGGTGCAGTTCTCATGGCTGCGCTGCCGCTAATTTTATGTTCAACCAAAACGCCCTCATTTTGAAAACGCACTCCACAGCAGATTAGTTAAGAACAGCCAGCTTTTTATTCGTGGATGTTTCATCTGGCCTGACGCGTTTTGGAGCATGGCTTATTGTTCACAGGCTGCCACGATGTTCGCAGTGTGCTGAAAGACATATTTCCCTGCATAAAGTTCTCCATAATTAGGTTTCAGGTGAGTAAACTTGTGTTGCCTGCTGGAAAAAATAGTGCATTTCAGTAAGTAGTTCTATAGTAGAGTCTGCACAACATCGTGCAGTAAGCAATAGTACATACCATTAGTGGGCCTCCAACTAGCAAAAAGCAGTAATTACGCTACTCTGCTGTTCCACAATTAAGTTCCGGATTGTCAGGATCTCATGGCCCCCATTCAGCATCTCGGGGTGGGGCAGTTCTCACGGCTGTGCTGGCACTAATTTTATGTTCAACAAAACGCCCTCATTTTGAAAACGCACTCCACTGCAGATTAGTTAAGATCAGCCAGCTTTTTGTTCGTGGATGTTTCATCTGGCCTGATGCATTTCGGTGCATGGCTCCATGTTCACAGGCTGCACGATGTTCGCAGTGTGCTGAAAGGCATATTTCCCTGCATAAAGTTCTCCTTAAGTAGGTTCCAGGTGAGTAAACTTGTGTTGCCTGCTGGGAAAAATAGTGCATTTCAGTAAGAAGTTCTATAGTACAGTCTGCACAACATCGTGCAATAAGCAATAGTACATTACCCTTAGTGGGCTACCAACTAGTAAAAAGCAGTAATTACGCTACTCTGCTGTTCCACAATTAAGTTCCGGAATGTCAGGATCTTGTGGCCCCCATTCAGCATCTCGGGGTAGTGCAGTTCTCACGGTTGTGCTGCCGATAATTTTATGTTCAACCAAAACGCCCTCATTTTGAAAAAGCACCCCACAGCATTTTAGTTAAGATCAGACAGCTTTTTGTTCGTGGATGTTTCATGTGGCCTGACGCGTTTCGGAGCATGGCTCCTTGTTCACAGGCTGCCACGATGTTCGTAGTTTGCTGAAAGGCATATTTCCCTGCATAAAATTCTCCTTAAGTAGGTTCTAGGTGAGTAAACTTGTGTTGCCTGCTGGGAAAAATAGTGTATTTCAGTAAGTATTTCTTTAGTCGAGTCTGCGCAACATAGTGCAATAAGGAATAGTACATTACCCTTAGTGGGCCTCCAACTACTAAAAAGCTGTAATTACGCTACTCTGCTGTTCCACAATTAAGGTCCGGATTGTCAGGATCTCTTGGCCCTCATTCAGGATCTTGGGGTGGTGCAGTACTCACGGCTGTGCTGCCGCTAATTTTATGTTCAACCAAAACGCCCTCATTTTGAAAACGCACTCCACAGCACATTAGTTAAGATCAGCCAGCTTTTTATTCATGGATGTTTCATCTGGCCTGACGCGTTTCGGAGCTTGGCTCCTTGTTCACAGGCTGCCACGATGTTCGCAGGGTGCTGAAAGGCATATTTCCCTGCATAAAGTTCTCCTTAAGTAGGTTCCAGGTGAGTGAACTTGTGTTGCCTTCTGGGAAAAATAGTGCATTTCAGTAAGTGGTTCTATAGTAGATTCTGTGCAACATCGTGCAATAAGCAATAGTGCATTACCCTTAGTGGGCCTCCAACTAGTAAAAAGCAGTAATTACGCTACTCTGCTGTTCCACAATTAAGTTCCGGATTTTGTCAGGATCTCGTGGCCCCCATTCAGCATCTCGGGGTGGTGCAGTTCTCACGGCTGTGCTGCCGCTAATTTTATGTTCAACCAAAACGCCCTCATTTTGAAAACGCACTCCACAGCAGATTAGTTAAGATCAGCCAGCTTTTTATTCGTGGATGTTTCATCTGGCCTGACGCGTTTCAGAGCATGGCTCCTTGTTCCCCGGCTGCCACGATGTTCGCAGTGTGCTGAAAGGCATATTTCCCTGCATAAAGTTCTCCTTAAGTAGGTTCCAGGTGAGTAAACCTGTGTTGCCTTCTGGGAAAAATAGTGCATTTCAGTAAGTAGTTCTACAGTAAAGTCTGCGCAACATCGTGCAATAAGCAATAGTACATTACCCTTAGTGGGCCTCCAACTAATAAAAAGCAGTAATTACGCTACTCTGCTCTTCCACAATTAAGTTCCGGATTGTCAGGATTTCGTAGCCCCCATTCAGCATCTCTGGGTGGTGCAGTTCTCACAGCTGTGCTGCCGCTAATTTTATGTTTAACCAAAAGCCCTCATTTTGAAAACGCACTCCACAGCAGATTAGTTAAGATCAGTCAGGTTTTTATTCGTGGATGTTGCATCTGGCCTGACGCGTTTCGGAGCATGGCTCCTTTTTCACAGACTGCCACGATGTTCGCAGTGTGCTGAAAGGCATATTTCCCTGCATAAAGTTCTCCTTAAGTAGGTTCCAGGTGAGTAATCTTGTGTTTCCTGATGGGAAAAATAGTGCATTTCAGTAAGTAGTTCTATAGTAGAGTCTGCACAACATCGTGCAATAAGCAATAGTACATTACCCTTAGTGGGCCTTCAGCTAGTAAAAAGCAGTAATTACGCTACTCTGCTGTTCCAAAATTAAGTTCCGGATTGTCGGGATCTCGTGGCCCCCATTCAGCATCTCGGTGTGGTGCAGTTCTCATGGCTGCGCTGCCGCTAATTTTATGTTCAACGAAAACGCCCTCATTTTGAAAACGCACTCCACAGCAGATTAGTTAAGAACAGCCAGCTTTTTATTCGTGGATGTTTCATCTGGCCTGACGCGTTTTGGAGCATGGCTTATTGTTCACAGGCTGCCACGATGTTCGCAGTGTGCTGAAAGACATATTTCCCTGCATAAAGTTCTCCATAATTAGGTTCCAGGGGAGTAAACTTGTGTTGCCTGCTGGAAAAAATAGTGCATTTCAGTAAGTAGTTCTATAGTAGAGTCTGCACAACATCGTGCAGTAAGCAATAGTACATACCATTAGTGGGCCTCCAACTAGCAAAAAGCAGTAATTACGCTACTCTGCTGTTCCACAATTAAGTTCCGGATTGTCAGGATCTCATGGCCCCCATTCAGCATCTCGGGGTGGGGCAGTTCTCACGGCTGTGCTGCCACTAATTTTATGTTCAACAAAACGCCCTCATTTTGAAAACGCACTCCACTGCAGATTAGTTAAGATCAGCCAGCTTTTTGTTCGTGGATGTTTCATCTGGCCTGATGCATTTCGGTGCATGGCTCCATGTTCACAGGCTGCACGATGTTCGCAGTGTGCTGAAAGGCATATTTCCCTGCATAAAGTTCTCCTTAAGTAGGTTCCAGGTGAGTAAACTTGTGTTGCCTGCTGGGAAAAATAGTGCATTTCAGTAAGAAGTTCTATAGTACAGTCTGCACAACATCGTGCAATAAGCAATAGTACATTACCCTTAGTGGGCTACCAACTAGTAAAAAGCAGTAATTACGCTACTCTGCTGTTCCACAATTAAGTTCCGGATTGTCAGGATCTTGTGGCCCCCATTCAGCATCTCGGGGTAGTGCAGTTCTCACGGTTGTGCTGCCGATAATTTTATGTTCAACCAAAACGCCCTCATTTTGAAAAAGCACCCCACAGCATTTTAGTTAAGATCAGACAGCTTTTTGTTCGTGGATGTTTCATGTGGCCTGACGCGTTTCGGAGCATTGCTCCTTGTTCACAGGCTGCCACGATGTTCGTAGTTTGGTGAAAGGCATATTTCCCTGCATAAAGTTCTCCTTAAGTAGGTTCCAGGTGAGTAAACTTGTGTTGCCTGCTGGGAAAAATAGTGCATTTCAGTAAGTAGTTCTATAGTAGAGTCTGCGCAGCATCGTGCAATAAGCAATAGTACATTAAAATTAGTGGGCCTCCAACTAGTAAAAAGCAGTAATTACGCTACTGTGCTGTTCCACAATTAAGTTCCGGATTGTCAGGATCTCGTGGCCCCCATTCAGCATCCCGGGTGGGGCAGTTCTCACGGCTGTGCTGCCACTAATTTTATGTTCAACAAAACGCCCTCATTTTGAAAACGCACTCCACAGCAGATTAGTTAAGATCAGCCAGCTTTTTATTCGTGGATGTTTCATCTGGCCTGACGCGTTTCGGAGCATGGCTCCTTTTTCACAGGCTGCCATGATGTTCGCAGTGTGCTGAAAGGCATATTTCCCTGCATAAAATTCTCCTTAAGTAGGTTCTAGGTGAGTAAACTTGTGTTGCCTGCTGGGAAAAATAGTGTATTTCAGTAAGTAGTTCTTTAGTCGAGTCTGCGCAACATAGTGCAATAAGGAATAGTACATTACCCTTAGTGGGCCTCCAACTACTAAAAAGCTGTAATTACGCTACTCTGCTGTTCCACAATTAAGGTCCGGATTGTCAGGATCTCTTGGCCCTCATTCAGGATCTTGGGGTGGTGCAGTACTCACGGCTGTGCTGCCGCTAATTTTATGTTCAACCACAACGTCCTCATTTTGAAAACGCACTCCACAGCAAATTAGTTAAGATCAGCCATCTTTTTATTCGTGGATGTTTCATCTGGCCTGACGCGTTTCGGAGCATGGCTCCTTGTTCACAGGCTGCCACGATGTTCGCAGTGTGCTGAAAGGCATATTTCCCTGCATAAAGTTCTCCTTAAGTAGGTTCCAGGTGAGTAAACTAGTATTGACTGCTGGGAAAAATAGTGCATTTCAGTAAGTAGTTCTATAGTAGAGTCTGCGCAACATCGTGCAATAAGCAATAGTACATTACCCTTAGTGGGCCTCCAACTAGTAAAAAGCAGTAATTACGCTACTCTGCTGTTCCACAATTAAGTTACGGATTGTCAGGATCTCGTGGCCCCCATTCAGCATTTTGGGTGGTGCAGTTCTCACGGTTGTGCTGCCGCTAATTTTATGTTGAACCAAAACGCCCTCATTTTGAAAAAGCACTCCACAGCATTTTAGTTAAGATCAGCCAGCTTTTTATTCGTGGATGTTTCATGTGGCCTGATGCGTTTTGGAGCATGGCTCCTTGTTCACAGGCTGCCACGATGTTCGCAGTGTGCTGAAAGGCATATTTCCCTGCATATAGTTTTCCTTAAGTAGGTTCCAGGTGAGTAATCCTGTGTTGCCTGCTGGGAAAAATAGTGCATTTCAGTAAGTAGTTCTACAGCAGAGTCTGCGCAACATCGTGCAATAAGCAATAGTACATTACCCATAGTGGGCCTCAGACTAGTAAAAAGCAGTAATTACGCTACTCTGCTGTTCCACAATTAAATTCCGGATTGTCAGGATCTAGTGGCCCCCATTCAGCATCTTGGGGTGGTGCAGTTCTCACAGCTGTGCTGCTGCTAATTTTATGTTCAACCAAAAGCCCTCATTTGGAAAACGCACTCTACAGCATTTTAGTTAAGATCAGCCAGCTTTTTATTCGTGGATGTTTCATCTGGCCTGACTCGTTTCGGAGCATAGCTCCTTTTTCACAGGCTGCCACGATGTTCGCAGTGTGCTGAAAGGCATATGTTCCTGCATAAAGTTCTCCTTAAGTAGGTTCCTTGAGAGTAAACTTGTGTTGCCTGCTGGGAAAAATAGTGCATTTCAGTAAGAAGTTCTATAGTAGAGTCTGCACAACATCGTGCAATAAGCAATAGTACATTACCATTAGTGGGCTACCAACTAGTAAAAAGCAGTAATTACGCTACTATGCTGTTCCACAATTAAGTTCCGGATTGTCAAGATCTTGTGGCCCCCATTCAGCATCTGGGGGTGGTGCAGTTCTCACGGTTGTGCTGCCGATAATTTTATGTTCAACCAAAACGCCCTCATTTTGAAAAAGCACTCCACAGCAGATTAGTTAAGATCAGCCAGCTTTTTATTCGTGGATGTTTCATCTGGCCTGACGCATTTCGGAGCATGGCTCCATGTTCACAGGCTGCCACGATGTTCGCAGTGTGCTGAAAGGCATATGTCCCTGCATAAAGTTCTCCTTAAGTAGGTTCCTTGAGAGTAAACTTGTGTTGCCTGCTGGGAAAAATAGAACATTTCAGTAAGTAGTTCTATTATAGAGTCTGCACAACATCGTGCAATAAGCACCCTTAGTGGGCCTCCAACTAGTAAAAAGCAGTAATTACGCTACTCTGCTGTTCTACAATTAAGTTCCGCATTGTCAGGATCTCATGGCCCCCATTCAGCATCTCGGGGTGGTGCAGTTCTCACGGTTGTGCTGCCGCTAATTTTATGTTCAACCAAAACGCCCTCATTTTGAAAACGCACTCCACAGCCGATTAGTTAAGATCAGGCAGCTTTTTATTCGTGGATGTTTCATCTGGCCTGACGCGTTTCTGAGCATAGCTCCTTGTTCACAGGCTGCCAAGATGTTCGGAGTGTGCTGAAAGGCATATTTCCCTGCATAAAGTTCTCCTTAAGTAGGTTCCAGGTGAGTAAACTTGTGTTGCCTGCTGGGAAAAATAGTGCATTTCAGTAAGTGGTTCTACAGTAGAGTCTGCGCAACATCGTGCAATAAGCAATAGTACATTACCCTTAGTGGGCCTCCAACTAGTAAAAAGCAGTAATTATGCTACTCTGCTGTTCCACAATTAAGTTCCGGATTGTCAGGATTTCGTAGCCCCCATTCAGCATCTCTGGGTGGTGCAGTTCTCACAGCTGTCCTGCGCCTAATTTTATGTTCAACCAAAAGCCCTCATTTTGAAAACGCACTACACAACAGATTAGTTAAGATCAGTCAGCTTTTTATTCGTGGATGTTTCATCTGGCCTGACGCGTTTCAGAGCATGGCTCCTTTTTCACAGGCGGCCACGATGTTCGCAGTGTGCTGAAAGGCATATTTCCCTGCATAAAGTTCTCCTTAAGTAGGTTCCAGGTAAGTAAACTTGTGTTTCCTGATGGGAAAAATAGTGCATTTCAGTAAGTAGTTTTATAGTAGAGTCTGCACAATATCGTGCAATAAGCAATAGTACATTACCCTTAGTGGGCCTCCAACTAGTAAAAGCAGTAATTACGCTACTCTGCTGTTCCACAATTAAGTTCCGAATTGTCAGGATCTCGTGGCCCCCATTCAGCATCTCGGTGTGGTGCAGTTCTCATGGATGTGATGCCGCTAATTTTATGTTCAACCAAAACGCCCTCATTTTGAAAACTCCCTCCACAGCAGATTAGTTAAGTTCAACCAGTTTTTTATTCGTGGATGTTTCATCTGGCCTGACGCGTTTCGGAGCATGGCTCCTTGTTCACAGGCTGCCACGATGTTCGCAGTGTGCTGAAAGGCATATTTCCCTGCATAAAGTTCTCCTTAAGTAGGTTCCAGGTGAGTAAACTAGTATTGACTGCTGGGACAAAAAGTGCATTTCAGTAAGTAGTTCTATAGTAGAGTCTGCGCAACATCGTGCAATAAGCAATAGTACATTACCCTTAGTGGGCCTCCAACTAGTAAAAAGCAGTAATTACTCTACTCTGCTGTTCCACAATTAAGTTCCGGATTGTCAGGATCTCGTGGCCCCCATTCAGCATTTTGGGTGGTGCAGTTCTCACGGTTGTGCTGCCGCTAATTTTATGTTCAACCAAAACGACCTCATTTTGAAAAAGCACTCCACAGCATTTTAGTTAAGATCAGCCAGCTTTTTATTCGTGGATGTTTCATGTGGCCTGATGCGTTTCGGAGCATGGCTCCTTGTTCACAGGCTGCCACGATGTTCGCAGTGTGCTGAAAGGCATATTTCCCTGCATATAGTTTTCCTTAAGTAGGTTCCAGGTGAGTAATCCTGTGTTGCCTGCTGGGAAAAATAGTGCATTTCAGTAAGTAGTTCTACAGTAGAGTCTGCGCAACATCGTGCAATAAACAATAGTACATTACCCATAGTGGGCCTCAGACTAGTAAAAAGCAGTAATTGCGCTACTCTGCAGTTCCACAATTAAATTCCGGATTGTCAGGATCTAGTGGCCCCCATTCAGCATCTTGGGGTGGTGCAGTTCTCACAGCTGTGCTGCTGCTAATTTTATGTTCAACCAAAAGCCCTCATTTTGAAAACGCACTCCACAGCAGATTAGTTAAGATCAGCCAGCTTTTTATTCGTGGATGTTTCATCTGGCCTGACGCGTTTCGGAGCATAGCTCCTTTTTCACAGGCTGCCACGATGTTCGCAGTGTGCTGAAAGGCATATTTCCCTGCATAAAGTTCTCCTTAAGTAGGTTCCAGGTGAGTAAACTTGTGTTGCCTGCTGGGAAAAATAGTGCATTTCAGTAAGAAGTTCTATAGTAGAGTCTGTACAACATCGTGCAATAAGCAATAGTACATTACCATTAGTGGGCTACCAACTAGTAAAAAGCAGTAGTTACGCTACTATGCTGTTCCACAATTAAGTTCCGGATTGTCAGGATCTTGTGGCCCCCATTCAGCATCTGGGGGTGGTGCAGTTCTCACGGTTGTGCTGCCGATAATTTTATGTTCAACCAAAACGCCCTCATTTTGAAAAAGCACTCCACAGCAGATTAGTTAGGATCAGCCAGCTTTTTATTTGTGGATGTTTCATCTGGCCTGAAGCGTTTCGGAGCATGGCTTATTGTTCACCGGCTTCCACGATATTCGCAGTGTGCTGAAAGGCATATTTCCCTGCATAAAGTTCTCCTTTAGTAGGTTCCAGGTGAGTAAACTTGTGTTGCCTGCTGGGAAAAATAGTGCATTTCAGTAAGTAGTTCTACTGTGGAGTCTGCACAACATCGTGCAATAAGCAATAGTACATTACCCTTAGTGGGCCTCCAACTAGTAAAAAGCAGTAATTACGCTACTCTGCTGTTCCACAATTAAGTTCCGCATTGTCAGGATCTCGTGGCCCCCATTCAGGATCTCGGGGTGGTGCAATGCTCACAGCTGTGCTGCCGCTAATTTTATGTTCAACCAAAAGCTCTCATTTTGAAAACGCACCCCACAGCAGATTAGTTAAGATCAGTCAGCTTTTTTTCGTGGATGTTTCATCTGGCCTGACGCGTTTCGGAGTATGGCTCCTTTTTCACAGGCTGCCACGATGTTCGCAGTGTGCTGAAAGGCATATTTCCCTGCATAAAGTTCTCCTTAAGTAGGTTCCAGGTGAGTAAACTTGTGTTTCCTGCTGGGAAAAATAGTGCATTTCAGTAAGTAGTTCTATAGTAGAGTCTGCACAACATCGTGCAATAAGCAATAGTACATTACCCTTCGTGGGCCTCCAACTAGTAAAAAGCAGTAATTACGCTACTCTGCTGTTCCACAATTAAGTTCCGGATTGTCAGGATCTCGTGGCCCACATTCAGCATCTCGGTGTGGTGCAGTTCTCGCGGCTGTGCTGCTGCTAATTTTATGTTCAACCAAAACGCCCTCATTTTGAAAACGCACTCCACAGCAGATTAGTTAAGATCAGCCAGCTTTTTATTCGTGGACGTTTCATCTGGCCTGACGCGTTTCGGAGCATGGCTCCTTGTTCACAGGCTGCCATGATGTTCGCAGTGTGCTGAAAGGCATATTTCCCTGCATAAAGTTCTCCTTAAGTTGGTTCCAGGTGAGTAAACTTGTGTTGCCTGCTGGGAAAAATAGTGTATTTCAGTAAGTAGTTCTTTAGTAGAGTCTGCGCAACATCGTGCAATAAGGAATAGTACATTACCCCTAGTGGGCCTCCAACTTGTAAAAAGCTGTAATTAAGCTACTCTGCTGTTCCACAATTAAGTTCCGGATTGTCAGAATCTTGTGGCCTTCATTCAGCATCTCGGGGTGGTGCAGTGCTCACGGCTGTGCTACCGCTAATTTTATGTTCAACCAAAACGTCCTCATTTTGAAAACGCACTCCACAGCAGATTAGTTAAGATCAGCCAGCTTTTTATTCGTGGATGTTTCGTCTGGCCTGACGCGTTTCGGAGCATGGCTCCTTGTTCACAGGCTGCCACGATGTTCGCAGTGTGCTGAAAGGCATATTTCCCTGCATAAAGTTCTCCTTAAGTAGGTTCCAGATGAGTAAACTTGTGTTGCCTGCTGGGAAAAATAGTGCATTTCAGTAAGTAGTTCTTTAGTAGAGTCTGCGCAACATCGTGCAATAAGCAATAGGACATTACCCTTAGTGGCCCTCCAACTAGTAAAAAGCAGTAATTACGCTACTCTGCTGTTCCACAATTAAGTTCCGGATTGTCAGGATCTTGTGGCCCCCATTCAGCATCTCGGGGTGGTGCAGTTCTCACGGCTGTGCTTCTGCTAATTTTAAGTTCAACCAAAACGCCCTCCTTTTGAAAACGCACTCCACAGCAGATTAGTTAAGATCAGCCAGCTTTTTATTCGTGGATGTTTCATCTGGCCTGACACGTTTCGGAGCATGGCTCCTTGTTCACAGGCTGCCACGATGTTCACAGTGTGCTGAAAGGCATATTTCCCTGCATAAGGTTCTCCTTAAGTAGGTTCCAGGTGAGTAAACTTTTGTTGCCTGCTGGGAAAAATAGTGCATTTCAGTAAGTAGTTCTATAGTAGAGTCTGCACAACATCGTGCAATAAGCAATAGCACATTACCCTTAGTGGGCCTCCAACTAGTAAAAAGCAGTAAATACGCTACTCTACTGTTCCACAATTAAGTTCCGTATTATAAGGATCTCGTGGCCCTCATTCAGCATCTCAGTGTGGTGCAGTTCTCACGACTGTGCTGACGCTAATTTTATGTTCAAGCAAAACGCCTTCATTTTGAAAATGCACTCCACAGCAGATTAGTTAAGATCAGCCAACTTTTTATTCGTGGATGTTTCATCTGGCCTGACGCGTTTCCGAGCATGGCTCCTTGTTCACAGGCTGCCACGATGTTCGCAGTGTGCTGAAAGGCATATTTCACTGCATAAAGTTCTCCTTAAGTAGGTTCCAGGTGAGTAAACTTGTGTTGCCTGCTGGGAAAAATAGTGCATTTCAGTAAGTGGTTCTATAGTAGAGCCTGCGCAACATCGTGCAATAAGCAATAGTACATTACCCTTAGTGGGCCTCCAACTCAAAATGAGGGCGTTTTGGTTGAACATATATATATGCCAGTGACGCGCAAAGGGGACCCATCCTACAAGTGTTCAGAGAATACAGTGGCAAGGCATCTGCAGTAAACTCCGAGATATTGGAAATCTCTGAACCGCCACACAACGACTTTAGCAAGGTACTGCTGTTAATGTGCAGTCCGTGACTTCACGGATGGGCGAACTCACTGCAGTATCGTCCCCGGGTATGCTTCTGATCGTAAAAGTGAAGCTGGATGTTGGGGGCGAAGAAATGAACTGGTGGCACAAATTAAAACCAAGGGGCAAAGAACTGTGACCATATTTTATAATCAGAGCCCATACTCACCGGGAAAACATAATTTGCGAGGCTGCACAAAGACACTCTCCCCAGCGAACATGACTGCTGCATGCTGGGAAGTGAAGTTCAATGAGAGTGCTTTATGTAATTGGTCATCGTGCTCCCACCAATTGGAGGAGGGGAGCATGTTCAAAATGCTTAGTGGTGAAACCCCTGGTGTGAGAGGCATCGGAAGAAGGCATACCCGCCGAAACTTGTCATGCCGTTCTGCCAAATAAAGGACATTCCTTCAGTACTCCGCTGTGTCCCCTTGTCTTCTTCTAAGTCGGAGGGATTTGTGGTGATATATATATATATATATATATATACTCACTGTACTCCAATTTGGAGCCTTGCCAATAGTTTTTGGTAATTTCAGCCTCTAGAGACCATTGCAGGTATCTGTTGTATATAATTTTATAACAATAACGTACACTTCTTTCACACCTCACCATTTCCCCTTCACTGCGTCAGTTTTGGACCACCTGTCGTGAGATATTTCATTGAATGAGATGGTTATATAATTCTATTGTTTCTGAATCTTTACTCTCAGCTTGGGAGGTTTAGGCTGTAAACCTCTCCTGAAGGGAACCATTGTTCTGTTTTTACAACTTGAGAGTAGCAATATTTGGGCAATGACTGTGGCAAGAGGCATGCTGTTGTAGCTGGTGGGCATGGACTTCATATGAGCAAGCAGCCATTCAGGTAGGAGGGGAGGTACATTCTTTATCTCAACTGTATTTGTTAGACCCCAAGGTTACAGTAACAGTCACAGTCTGAAAGGTCCTGATTGGGCTCAATTCTCCCTCCAACTAACTTTAACTGCAAGGTTTCACCCAGCACACACACCCAACATGCCATGCATCATCATCACATTCTCACAGCTTCTACTCTCAACACTCTACATCATGCCAACTCGGCCCATCCATACAATACCAAGCCAAGACACAAGACATGCTCAAAGATTGCACACCATACACAAAGACATGGGCTCCCTGCCCATACCATGCATCCTGTGTCCTGGTATGCTGGTGATGCAAGACGTCTACAATGATGCTTGATTGAGCACATGGTATTTGCATCCCAATGTACATAAGAGTGAAAGCCCCCCTGTGGCTGGTTGCTTTGGAGCTGTTGTACACCTGAAAGTAATTGCACTCTGATATGATTGATTCCCCACAAGTTTGGGCCCAACTGTGAATCAGTTGGTCAAACCACTTTGACTTATACTGGGTTCACCTTTTGTCTTGAAGCAGCTCTCTACACCTGAGAATAGGAAGGCTGATATCAGAGGCAGAATATTCAACTATCTGCCCTGCAGGATTATGGAATATAACCAAGGACTGAGGACAAGATTACTAGCTACTGCACCCTGAAGGAAGAGAAGGATGTATACCTCCTGGCATGCGGAGAACCTGCCTGTTCGCATCATTCCCAAGTCCTGCCCACATGTACTCTGTGGTGAGGAAGTATGGTGAAATTGCAACTACTGAGACAAGGGGCATTTGGATCCACACATCCCCACTGGAAATGAAAAGCACTGAGAGGGATATGTACAAGGGGATTGCGCTACGGTAACCTCACTTTTTTCAACGTTCCTGTGGCGCAATGCCCTGCACAATATTTACAAAGCAGCATTAAGCCACTTTGCATGGCTTAATGGCGCTTTGTGAATATGCTGCCCTTTCATGCAGGAATCTGCATGAAAGGGGTGTGCAATAGGTGTTGCTGTGGGCATTCCATCGCAACACCCATTGCTTTTTGACGCTGCCCCAGATTTACAAGGATCTGTAAATCTGAGGCAGCGCCAAAAACTAACGCCATGCAAAAGCAGTTGTTAGATTGGCTCAACGAGGAGAAATACTTTGATTTCTCCTCGTTTTTGCTTTTTCTATGTGTGTTGCATTCTGCAGCACACCTAGAAAGAGCAAAACACCATTAATGATTGTTTTTGTGCAGGGAGGAGTCCCTTCCTGCCCCAAAATAGCCATGAAATAATGGCGATTTGCTACTTCTATGTGTGCTGCAGAGTGCAGCACAAATAGAAGTAGCAAATCACCATTATTGATTGTTTATATGCAGGAAGGGACACCTTCCTGCACATAAACAATCATCCCTGCAATGCATGCACCCTTGCGCTATGGCACAATGGTGTCTGTGTTAGCGCTAGCCAGCTATTTTTAGCGCTAGGGAAAACACAGGGGTGCACTGTATTCTTGTAAATACCTGCATTTTGGAAATAACAGAGTGGCACCACAGAATTTGCTGCTGCACTGCGTCATTTCCTTGTACATATGCCTCTCAGAGTCACTGAAGATGTACATGAAGTCGTGTGAACATTGTGCCTGTCTCTACATCTATGTTCCCAAACACCTAAAAAAAGAGCATGAAGGCCACCCTGTGCCAGCCACTGCAACCATGCTCTTAAAATGGCTGAAAAAGGGGAAGAAGGCCTGTGTACTTCGTGGCTGATATTGCATCTGTCTTGAGCCGCACTGGAGAAGAAGCATGAGGGCCTGTTTGCCCCCTGTGACTACTTTTGCACCACATTTGTTCCCATGAGCTACTAGGATAACTTATTTATTTCCCTGAGAACTAGAAGAGAAGAAACAGGAAGGTCCATCTGCCCAGGTGACTGCCACTGCACAGTGTTTTCCCAAGTGGAATCAACTGCTGCTTCACTGTTTCTCCAGCACAGAGGTAAGAGGGCCCATATGCCCTAGTTTGCTGTTGCGCTCAGAAATGAGTCTGTAGTATTGATGTCATCCAATATTGCCTGCCTGGAATAGGTACGGTCAGGGCTTTAAGTGGGCTGGGTCTCACCGGTGCTGAGCACCCACAGTTTTTTAAAGGGGGCCTCGAAACAGGTCCCTATCAGGCTCTGTTTTGTGCCCTGGCACAGGCGGTCTGTATTTTTCCGGACTGCAGTGACAGCAGGCACATCGATGTGTGCGTGATCACACTGCTCACTTCACTAGTGTAGAACTTATGGCATGAGGTCATGCCAGGTGAGCGTTGTAGGGGAAGGGAAATCCTTTAAAGAGAGTCTTTTTCTCTCTGGATTTCCCTTCTCTTTTTGAAACTCAGGAGCAGCAACATTGTCGTGGTGTCACCAGGGCTTTAAGTGGAAGCTTTTTCAATATTATATACAAGCCACAGTTGCTGCTTATTTATCTTATGCAACTAACAACCATTGACAAACCCAATAGTCCTGACTTGTTGTAGGTATGATGTCACTTGTTGTATCATATATCTGGATGCAATGACAGAAACAGCAAAATACAAGTCGGGCGGCACCCTATGCTAAGCACGGATTTTTAGCTTACGTGTTTTTAAGCCCCGCCCTTAATTTCATTGGCCAGGCCCCTTTGAGAGACCCCCCAGTTTTTTCATCTCACTTAAAGCCGTGGGTATGGTCTCCTAGAACTACGAACTACGAAGTGTCCTGCAATTAAGGTAAGATTTGAACCCATATGTTAATGCTGTTTGCACTTGTTTTTATGTTTCATTAATGCAAATGTTTTTATTATTAGGGTGAGCACCATAAGGAAATGCTATAACCTCAGCTTGTACTAGTGACAGTGGTTCCAGTATAAACATGTTAACACACATTTGTAAAGTTTAACAATTTGAGGCTACCTATAATGCTCTCTTAGTAGATGGAAATACTTCCAAAAGCCTGAAACCAAGATTGATGATTTGTTGCTTTCAAAATAAAATGTACACAAATAATAACAACTGAAAGAAAAGCGTTTTGGTAAACTGTGCAATTTTAGGCAACATTTCTTCGCGGCATCATTTAGTAAAATGTGTTTGATCCATGCTAGTCTTTCCCCAAAATTTTAGTAATGGAAAATAAGTGTGAAACCTGTTTCAGAAAGATTATGGGAAACATAAAAATGAACAAGCATTGACACAGACAACAGGTCTGGTGATGGTTGCCAGCCTTTTGGCATAAAACAAAGGTTAAAGGACGTTATAGTTATGTGAAAATGTCAGTTAAAACATAATGTTTTACACTAACAAAACCACTGAATTATCTGGCAATTGCAGTTAGGAAATTGCTATTCCTAATGAATGAAACACAATGAGTTTCATTTAGCGTTTCCTGATTGGGTTGCAAATCGAACTACCTCATGAATATTAATGAGTTAGGTAGCAGTTTGCGACCCATTAGGAATTGCAGACATCACGGGGGTGGTGGTCTGCTGGGGTTAGAAGATCACCTCATCTGTGATTGATTTTTAATAAATTTTAATAAAGCAATCTTTTTTTTAAATGCAGTCCTTTTTTACTTAAAGAAAAACAGGATGCATTAAAAAAAAAAATTAAACATTTAAGTTAAATTTATTTAAGAGCAGGCAGTGCTCTACTGGACCGCTGCCTGCTCTTAAAAAATATTTGTTTTGATGCGCTAAACACACTCCTTCCAAATACTGAATCGCTAAACACAAATTGTCATTCAGTAACATGTTACAGAATCGCAATTTGTGCTTTGTAAATATTAAAAAGCATTTTTGTGGTGGGAAATGTCCTGATTCGCATGCTTTTGTACATATGGCCCTATAACTCTTGATCTAAAGTAATTATAATCATGCACAGTAGTGTTATCAATTATGTAATTTCAGATGACATTACGGATGTTCTGAATGTAGTCATTGAACATGTCATGAGTGATGTAATATGTGAGGGTCCAAGCAGTGCATGGCGAGGGCATGAGTTATAGTACTGAGGTAAACATCTAAGGTTAAGACTTGTCTGCTTTTTGCTGTTGACTGCCAGTGTAGGCAGAAATCCAGTGTTGGGGCTACACCTCACGGGAGCACCAAAGTGGAAGGCAGTTAATACTTGACTGTGCCCTGGGCTTCTCATCTATAGTATGCACCACTGGTGGGCGTAGGAGGAGGGCCCACTAAATGACTCACTGGAGTGTGCGTAGTCTGTCTCTACCTAGACCTGTCAACAGCCTTTTTTTTATGTTTGTGGTAGCCATATTGTCATTTAGAACACCTATCAGGCTTTCAATTCCCATTGTGCACATATGCAGGTAAATGTAGGATATTGGGTTACTGGTTGAAGGAGTGGATCCCTACTCAAGCAGCAACCACAATCCTTGTTAGGGTGAAACACACGCAAATGCCAAATTGACCTTCACTTATCCCTATCGTAGCTCGGTACAAAAGCAGTCAAGCTTAACTTAGAGGCAATGTGTAAAGTATTTATGCAGCACTCAAACAATAATAAAGTGAAAACACAACACAAGAAAAATCCCACGCCAATTTAGAAAAATAGAGTAACATTTAATAAATTATTACACAGAACCGGAGATATGCCATTTTAAAGATTTAGGTAAAAATAGTGCTTAAAAGCACAAAGTGCCAATTGTGGTCATCTGGTCGAGCCAAAAGAAAAGAAAAAGACAAGAGGAGTTTGCTCAGTCAGGCAAAAACATAGTCATCAATATCTTTTCAGTTGAATTGAGTTCACCTCAAATGACGGTATTGAACAAAGGTACATCCTTCATTCCCACGCATGAAAGTAATATCACAGTATGTGAAATCACATTTTTCAGGTTTATGAGAAAGATATGTTTGAATTATTTTTTCACCATAGTTGGGTCTCAATCTCAGCCACAGGATTTTCCTGAATATAAGTAGTTTAAACCAAAAGCACACACGTTTATGACACCTGTATACCATAAAACTCTTTAATTTGAGAGGTTGGTTAAAAGTTATTTGAAGACCGTACGGTTTGATGACAAAACAACAGCAAATGTGACAAAAAAAGAATGGGGCACTCTTCGATCATTGGCTTATAACTCAGATATAATTTGTCAGCCAGCAGCCAAAGGGGGAGCTTTGATGATAATGGATGTCACATACTATAAGAACAAAGTCAACACTCACGTTACTGACATAGGTATCTATATGCCACTTGATACAGACCCCACAGAGTTTTTTCAATTGGACATGGAGTGGATTAGCGACCTTACAAAGTATTTTCTTACACCTGAATATCCTCAGAGAACGAGGTTATATATGCTTCCAAAGATTCACAAACATCCTTGTGATCCACCATCTAGACCTATTGTGTCAGCATGTGGTTCTCTGCATATACCAGTCGGATTATATCAAGTCTTATTTTTTCAACCATTTCTGCAACACTGGCAGATGCACATTAAGGATACCACAGCTTTTCTCAACACACTAATTCAGTTACCAGTGGATGACATCACAGACTGGTGATTGTGTACAATATATGTAAATGGATTGTACACATCCATTCAACACAGCAAAGGCATGGAAGCAGTAGCTGCCGTCGCCCAATCCATTATTCCTAGTTGGACTACAATAATCAACGCCTCCCTCCAGCAGGGAACGATGCCTGACTCCCTAAAAGCCGGCAAAGTCCTCCCCATTCTGAAAAAGCCGTCGCTGGATCCAGCCTCCCCTGATAACTTCAGACCCATCTCCAACATCCCCCTTTTAGCCAAAGTGCTGGAGAAATGTGTGCAATAGCAGCTAAGCCAACACATCAACAACTTCCACCTGCTCGATGACTTCCAATCCGGATTTAGACCAGGGCACAGCACCGAAACCACCATGCTCCACATCGTGGATGATGCCCTCCAAGCCCTTGACCAAGGCAAAACTTGTCTCCTAATTCTCCTGGACCTATCCTCGGCCTTCGACACGGTCAACCATGAAAAACTACTCGAACGCCTCAAACTCAGAATGGGATTGGATGGCACTGTTCTAGAATGGTTTGGGTCCTTCCTCCAAAACCGGTCACAGAGATTCCTAATCAACGGCAACCTTTCGTCCCCGGTCACGGTTGGAGTCCCTCAAGGATCAACCCTGTCCCCCACCCTCTTCAACCTTTACCTAGAACCGCTTACCGAAATATTACGTGCTGTAAATATCTCCTATCATATGTACGCTGATGACACTCAGATCTACATCAAAACCTCTCTCGAAGAGATTCTCTCCCTGAACGAAGCCCTGAAACTCACCGTCCAATGGCTCGCATCCAATCAACTCAAACTCAATGCAAAGAAAACAGAATTTCTCCTGGTCTCCCCTCCCAATACCAACCTTGAGATTCAATCATGGATTAAGGCTATCACAGCCTTAAATTGCCCACCGACCATTGTGGACTCGGCCAAATCCCTGGGAATTACCCTCGACAGCAACCTGAACATGCGGGACCACATCAACTCGATGGCCAAAACAGCCAGATTCCACCTGAGCTACCTTAGGAAATTGAAACCCTTCCTCGAGGCTCCCGACCTTAAAATGGCAGTCCAAGCACTTGTTATCTCTAGACTGGAATATTGCTGCTCTACCCTCTCGGGTTTACCCAAGATCTCCCTGGCACCTCTTAAAGCCTGCCTCAATGCGGCCGCCAGACTACTAACCGGCACAAGGAAATACGATCATATTTCCCCACACCTGAAAGCTCTCAACTGGCTTCCCCTAGAGGCTAGAATACAGCTCAAGCTAGCATGTATCACGCACAAAGCTTTATACTCTAACTCCCCTGCATGTCTGGCACAGAAACTTGTGATCTCCGGAGGAATTCGAAACTCCCGATCTGCCAGAAACCTCTTGCTTCAACCTGCACGCTTTCTGAAAAAAAAAACTTACAATCGGGCCTTCTCCGGGGCTGCTACAAGAATATGGAACTCTCTCCCACCCGACTTCAGAAGAATCCCCTCTCTTACTCGATTCAAAAAAGATGCCAAAACCTTCCTTATGTGCAAATTTCTCGCTTACATTTTGCCTCAACCATCACTATGGCCCTGACTTTTGGCCGTCCACTGCCTCCCTTCGGACTACCTGGTCGCCCCATCAGAAACTTGGTGCCTTGTCTTGAATAATTGTAAACGTAATCTGTATATATGTTATCTCGTCTTCAGTATTTGGTTTTGTAAACTGTAAATACGTGCCCTTCTTTCCCTTATATCTCCGGCACCCGGCCCCCTACTACTCGATCTGCAATTGGTTGTTTCTAAGCCTTTCTGTATATTGCTTTCCTCTCCTGTAAAGTGCTTTGATACCCTAACGGGTCAAGTTCGCGCTCTATAAAACACATAAATAAAAAATAAAATAAAATAAAATAGAGTGGGCCTTATTGAGAGAGAGTTTAATTTATTTTGGTTGCCATGAACCATCAAAGTATACATGCAATAATACAATAAAATATGTCTAAAAAAATTAATAAGTAGGAAAACATACTCAAATCCGTTTATAAAAGAATATTCCCCCTATCTGTATAACTGCATGAAATTTGACAAATACACTTTTAATTCCTCCAAATAATCAATAGGTGCAGGAAGACTAGATACAAATATTTATTTCTCAAAGGATTAAAACCTCAGTCACATTTAAAAACATTCTAATACATATTTGAACATGCTATCTCCTTTAATATTTTGCTGCAACTGTGCCAAAAGGCTTGCAAATATTTGCTAGTAGCAAAAGCAATGGCAGGGGTCGGGTCACTTTTTAAAACTCTCTGGGCCACTAGGTATCTTGACAAGCCCAAGGACCGGCATATTGGAGGAATCCATATAGGGTGAGACGCTTGTAACCAGATCCTGGTTCCATTTATCAGTAAAGGATCTCAATGGAAGAATACTTAGGTGAAAGCGAACATACAAGCTTTTTGCTAGAGGAGGAGATATAAAATCTAAGAATGATTCAAAACAAGCAACCAATTTGAAATCAAGGTACATGTTAGTGAATGATCCGTTTGATCCATGCCTTACATAGCCTTCATGTATATATGCCCAGTAACATGATTTCAAATTAACAATGTCAGCTCGAGTTATACCAATTGGTGCATCCCATAACCTATTAAGACCCAGCCTCTGAAATCAATGTGAGATAAATTTAAGCCAGGGAACTGCCTTCGCGCCCATTAGGTTAAGTAAGTCTTTGAGCGCATCTCTATAGTCAATTAACTCTGGTGTGGACCAGAGATGAACCCAATGCATTAGCGGTTTAAGCACTGCCTGATCATTGATTCTTTTCAGTCCCAATTCAAAATATAATGGAATTAGAGGGGTACTGTTAGGAACAGAGATCAATTTTCTTGCAAATGTATTTTCAGTGATGGATAATGGGTGCACGTCTGCATGGCCCTAGAGCTCAGCACCATAAAGTGCGACACTCTGTACTTTTGCACAATAGACCTCTAGGACTGGTGAAACAAGGCGTGAACTTGTTCGCTTTTGTAGCCTAATGATGGCATTTGATCTCTGCTCTATTAACATGGCGCTCCTAGTAGTTTTTCCTGTCTATTTAAAGCTCTCCATAAGCTTGACGCCAAGATAGTCAAAACTGTGCCCCCTCTCTAATACTTCCACACCCACACGGATGGCATAGGTTTTGGCCAGGCCCATTCCAAACACCATATATTTTGCTTTATTTACATTAAGCTCTGGGCCCCTGGAACTACAACACCCTTGGAACTTATCAATTAAAATTTGAAGCCCCATCGGGGTTTCGGAGGCAAGTAGGGAGTCATCCGCAAATAGAAGATAGGAGTATTCCTCTTGTTCAGGTCAGGAGAATTATTTTTGCAGTTTGACAATACATCCACTATATCATTCATATAAAAAGTGAATTGTGTAGGTGCAAGAACGCACCCCTAGTGAACACCACACTCAATAGGGATCCGTTCGATTAACTCACCCAGGCTACCATATCGAACTTAAGCATAATATTTTGTATAAAGTCTGTTCATAAGCTGGTTACGGTTAATAGGGACACCCATAGATGACAAAACCCGCCATAGATTATTTCGTGGAATGAGATCAAAGGCAGCCCTGAGATCTACAAAGGCCACGTGTAGCTTTTGTTTAAGTATTGTGACATACTTCCAGTGTAGTATTGCAAGTCTAAAAACTTGATCGCAAGTGCTGATCTTTCTTCGAAATCCAGCCTGAAGGGGAGTTATAATATCGTTCGAATCAACCTAATCTATCAATTTATCCAGCACTTGTTATGCAAACACCTTCTGCAGGTTATCGATCAAACTGATCAGCCTGTAGTCAGAGGGAATATAAACATCACCATTTTTGTAAATGCATATGATTTCGGCTCCTCTGCATGAATCCGGTATCTCACCCCCTGACGCAATTGCATTTGACAGTAAATTAATGTATGGTATCCAGACAAGTGGCTCTGTTTTATATAGATCCCCTGGAAGTTTATCCAGGCCTGGTGCCTTAGCTGGTTTTAAAAGGTCAATCGCTCTGACTGTATCCTCGATACTAAAGAAGACTGAGTATACTGGTTCTGAGGAAACTAAAAGTTGTGGGTCAGTAACAATAGCCTGGTCATCTCTTAGGGGGTCATTACGATGGCGGTGAACCCGCCACCGGCAGCCTGCCAGTGGCTCATTCACCGCCATTGCAAAGCACTTTTCCGCCAGCCAGATTCCGATGGCGGGCAGTGTGCTGGAGGACGGAAAATCCGTCCGCCACAGGCAATCGTTACGATTGCCTGGCGGACCCACAAAGCATCTCTAAAATGGTGGCGGTGCCTAGCAGGCACCGTCTGCCAGATTAGGATGCTGCATCCCCGCCAGCCTGTGTATGGCTGTTCAACCGCAATTCACAGGCTGGCGGGGATTGCATTTGGGGACCCGTTGTGGGCCCCCCTTGTGTCGGGGGAGGTGGGTGTGCACTAGGGCATTTCGCTACACCGGGTGGCAGGCACCGCATGGTGCCTGCCACACAGTGCAGGGAAATGTAAACTGTGCATCTTCAACATTGCGGTGGGTGCTGCAGCTAGCAGCACCCGCCGCAGTGTTAAAGATGGTAGATGCGACCACCACGGTGGCGGTGGCATCGTAATACCCCCGGTGGGACCGCCGCATTGTAGGCAGGCGGTCCCACTCTCTGACATGATGACGGACGGACTGAAATTCGTCCACCATCGTAATCACCCCCTTAGTGATGTGTCATCAAGTTCCTTTGCAGCATCCAAATCTGTGAAGTGGGAGAGACGTCTAGCTGGTTGAATGTGATAATGATAGGCTATTGCGCTACCCGAATTAACCTGGGCTACGGCCCGCCATAAGGACCGAGAATCGTTCATATTGGAATCTGCTAGAAAATCAAGCCAGATTTTATCCTCCCAGTTCTTCCTAGTGTTGCTCATGGTTCTTTTATAATTGCATCTGGCTTCGACAATAGATACTCTGTCACCTCCTAGAACGGCTGTTCTTAACCTGTTTGCAGGTAAGATCGAACCACTTATCTTTTTTAGCCAAAGTCGATTTTATATGGGCAACTTCTTTTTAGAAAATTTTATGCATCCCACCAAAAAGAGTTATGTATATTAAGTATGGGAATATCCACATCCCTTGTCCCTACATACTTAGATAAGAGCTATAAAAACAATGTATAAATTTGGGAATATAATTTTTTATTCAATAGGACATTTGGCCACATCACTTAGCGGCGATCATTAGCTAAATTTGGTTCTGGCATTGATGTACAACTTATGCTATTCATCCTTTTCAAGGGTTCCCCAGTTAGTAATAAATTAAGGGGCATATCATCAAGACAATTATCGCCGCTTTGGCGGCTGTTTTCGGCCGTAAAGCAGCGATAATTCTAACGCGCTATTAACAAGGACACGCTAACAGGCTTTAGCGTGTGTTACCTTGTGTCATCACCCATTTCACTAACGCCTTGCATCTCATCGCTAATGAGATGCAAGGTAGGCGTTCCTCACATTCACTACATGGCAAAACATCGATAACGCAGCTTCGCGCTATCAACAAGGATGCCCCATACCCGCGTTGCGACTATGAAAGTCGCGAAATGACCCAAATAACGCTGGTTTCTAACGCCAGGTTAATTTCTGACTTAGCCATATTGCCCTATGGGGGGTGGATTGTCATGCTAAATCCACCATGGCTTATTAGCAAGGAATTCCCTATCACTGACATTTTATTGCTGGATTACCAGCAATATTGCAGCATTTCGCCACTATCGCTGGATATTTTATCGCTTTGGAGATAGCAGTTGATGATAACGCGCTATCTCAGCGATAAAATCCAGCGATAGCCGGCGATAACTTTAATCGCGCTAAGCGCGCTTAGCGATATTTATCGCTGTCAGTTGCTAATATGCCCCTTAATGAGTTATGATCACTGTCAGTTTGCAGCTCTACTTTGATATCCACTAAGAATGGCCATAACCTCACGTCTAAAATAACGCTAGTGTATGGCCTCTTTTAAATGTTGGGGTCATTTCAGAATTTGAAACAGTACGGCCATTACAAGCCCTCAGTCCTCTTCCTATTGTTAAAGAGATTAATTTAAGAGCAGTCAGAGGAACTTTTCCTTGGGTTACCTATCAGCAAAGGAATTCCCCACAGCTCATCTTCCGCTTCACTTAGCTCTTTAATATGTGACGATGGTTTGAAGGTGGTGTTAAAGTCACCTGCTATCACTATTCTGATATTCGGGTCCATGGAGTCTAGAACCTCCTCCAGAATTGATATGGTAGGGGGTTCAGTGCTTGCCTTAGAGTATCTTACATAGATGTTTAATATCGCCAAGCAGAGACCAGTTGGGCCTTATTACAACAAGACGAAATAGGAGCAAACAAAGTTGGTTTTTCTGGAACTAATACACTTTGCTTCACATCACAGTTATTTCCAGCGGCAAGACAGTTTAGTATTGCAAAAGAACGGGACGTCAATGGGATATTCAGGAGCACCCAGTTACGTCAATATTTTCATGGCTAAATTCGAAGCTGACTATGTGCTGAAAAATGATAATTCGATACAAAAGGGGATGATGGACGGAACGTTTGAGCCAATCAAACACTCACCCCCAGTCAACTGATCTGGACCGGAAACAAGCATCCTAGGACCGGTTTCTGGCATTCCAGCCGTCATCAGCCAGGCTTGCTTGAATCCAGTGGCAAAGTGAGCAAGGGACCCACGTCTGGGCATACCCCCGCCAACTTAGGGCGAACAAAGCGATACAAAAGGGGATGATGGACGGAACGTTTGGCGGGGGTATGCCCAGACGTGGGTCCCTTGCTCACTTTGCCACTGGATTCAAGCAAGCCTGGCTGATGACGGCTGGAATGCCAGAAACCGGTCCTAGGATGCTTGTTTCCGGTCCAGGGAAGACATGGCTTGGCAGTTCGGGCTGGACTGTTCCCATGAGGCACAGGGTCAGACTGATTTGCATATGGCCATGTCTGAACTGGGGTGGTGGAGTGAGCTAAAGAATGATGATGGATTAAACCCAGATCAGTTGACTGGGGGTGAGTGTTTGATTGACTCAAGCGTTCCGTCCATCATCCCCTTTTGTATCGCTTTGTTCGCCCTAAGTTGGCGGGGGTTTGCCCAGATGTGGGTCCCTTGCTCACTTTGCCACTGGATTCAAGCAAGCCTGGCTGATGACGGCTGGAATGCCAGAAACCGGTCCTAGGATGCTTGTTTCCGGTCCAGGGAAGACATGGCTTGGCAGTTCGGGCTGGACTGTTCCCATGAGGCACAGGGTCAGACTGATTTGCATATGGCCATGTCTGAACTGGGGTGGTGGAGTGAGCTAAAGAATGATGATGGATTAAACCCAGATCAGTTGACTGGGGGTGAGTGTTTGATTGGCTCAAGCGTTCCGTCCATCATCCCCTTTTGTATCGAAAAATGATAATTGGCAGAAACATCTTATAGTGTACAAACGATTTATTGATGACATCTTTTTGCTACTGAAAAGAGACCCACAAGTATTGGAGAATAACATTACCATACTGAATTCCAGAAATGACCACATCAAGTTCACTCATCAAATTCCTAAGTAGCAAATCACTTTTTTGGATGTTTTGGTCAAATTAACATCCAAAGGCATTCACACCAATATCGACACAAAATGTACAGACAGGAATAATAGTCTTCATTATCAAAGTTTCAATCAGCCAGCTTTAAAATATAATCTACAATTTTGTGAAATCATCAGGTTGAAAAGAATTATTTCAAATCCACAAGATTTACAAGCCACATATGAGTCATTTAAAGCTAGATTTCAGAGCAGAGCTTATCCTCAACCAGTATTGGATCAATCTATATACGTTATGTTATGTTAATAAATTTGTTAAGCGCACGATTACCCGAGGGTGTCTTGGCGCTGGCCCGTGGACAGTGCCAGTTTCTGTGAAGATAAAGATGACTATTTATCAAATAGCCATGTTTTCAAGGCCTTCCTGAATGCAAGTAGAGTTGGAAGGGATCTGATGGCAAAGGGGAGTTCGTTCCAAAGTTTGGGGGCAGCTGCCCTAAAACTACTGCCACCTCATGTGGCTTTAAAAACTCTCGGAGTTGCTAGAAGTTTAGCTCCTTCGGAGCGTAGATGCCTTTTTGGAATATACCAATAGAACAGGCGCCTTAAAAAAATGGGGCCCGTGTTCTGGAGTGCTTTGTAGGTAATGCAGAGAGATTTAAAAATAATGCGATTCCTAACTGGGAGCCAATGCAGTTTATGTAGATGATTTCTGACCGATGAATACTTAGGAATACCCAGCAGAAGACGCGCCGCTGCATTTTGAGTCATCTGCAACTTATTGAGTTGTTTCTCAGGTAGGCTAATGTAAAGACCATTGCAATAGTCTAACCTGGCCAGGATCAAAGAAGAGATCACTGTTTTTCTACTGTCCATGGGAATGAACGGGAGTACTTTTTTAATGGTTTTTAATAAGAAAAAACATGATGAAGAAACCGCATTTACCTGTGATTTAAAATTAAGTTTATCATCAATAAACACGCCATGGTTCTTAGCTTTGGTGACTGGAATCGGAGCCGATCCCAGTTCATCCGGCCACCAGCTCTGTGACCAATTAGGGAGGAAATTGCCAAATGTGATGACTTCTGTTTTGTCTGAATTTAATTTCAGACAACAAGAGTTCATCCACGAACTGACTGCAAGCATGCAATCCTTGAAATTTTGCATTTGTGGTGCGGATTTTTTGATAAAGATAAGACAATTTGTGTATCGTCTGCGTATGATGTCACTGCCAGCCCGAAGGTTCTTATGAGTTTCGGCAGTTCAGATACATAAATATTAAATAGTGTAGGGCTTAAGGATGATCCCTGAGGGACTCCGCAGGGGAGGACGAACGGCGGGGATTCATAGCTTCCCAACGCTACTGATTGTGTTCTACCAGACAGAAAGGATGAGAGTAGTGTAAGTGATTTATCTGAAATGCCAATGGAATTTAGACGATTTAACAAAAGATCATGGTTGACGGTGTCAAACGCCGCGGAAAGATCAAGTAAAATCAAAGCGGCCGCTCCCCCTGAATCCAAAGTCGCTCTAATTTCATCTGTGTCTTTAATTAAAGCTGATTCGGTACTGTGTTCTGTTCTGAAACCAAACTGTGTCTCATCAAGATAATTATTTTTTTGTAAATAATCAGTCAGCTGTTCATTCATAATTTTTTCCACTAATTTAGCAGGAAAAGGTAGACGAGAGATAGGTCTATAATTATTAGGTTGCGTAGGATCGAGACTGGGTTTCTTCAATAAAGGTGCTATCGAAGCCGTTTTCCATATGGTCGGAAAGACACCACACGAGAACATAGTATTAAAAATATTGACGAGACAAGGAGCTAGCATCTCGGAGGCTTGCTTGAAGATACTAGGGGAAGCGAGTCATAGGGGAGCCTGATTTCGTCTGTTGGATGAGTGGTAACCTTATCATTAGTAATGAATTCAAATTTAGAAAAGCTAGAGGCGTCAGAAGGACAAATATTAATGAAAGTATCGTTATCTATGCTAATATTTGTACCAAAAATGTCATAGATTTCCTTCACTTTCCTTAGAAAATGTTGTGCTAAAGAGTCGCAGAATTTTTGTGATGGTTCAATAAAATTTGTTTCTGGGGAACCTGATAGTTTTGAAACCACTTGAAAGAGTTCTCTAGTGGAATTCTTTGCCTGATTAATTTGTTTAGTAAAATAGATGCATTTTTCTGCGTTAATTAGGTTTTTATATTCAGTTAAAAGAGTTTTATAAATGGCAAGGTCCTGAGCGTTGTAATCATTTCTCCAACGCCTTTCCTGTCGCCTACATTCTTGTTTTTTTACTCTGAGAGTGTCTGAGAACCATGGGGAGGTAGGTGATTTTCTTTTGTTTACTGCTTTTTTCAGGGGGGCTAATTTGTCGGCTGCTTGTGCAAGCCAATTATTAAATTGCAAAGAGGCAGTTTCTGCGTCTTTTGAAGGCTCAAATTGGTTTTCCAGTAATTGTCCATTCAGCCTTTTGCTGTCGATTAGTTTCCAGCTACGGTAGGTTGAAGATAAATGTTTAAAATTATTATTTAGCAAAGTGGAACAGTTATATAGATCAAAAATGATAGCTGAGTGGTCTGTCCAGATCAAAGGTAAGACTTCTTTGAGTAAAGTAGAGTCATTATTGGTAAAAATACCATCAAGGGTATGCCCTGCCTGATGAGTAGGGCCTGTGACAATTTGTCTAAGACCTATCATTGCCATGAGTTCATTTAAGGTATCCGTATTGGTGTCAGAGCAATCTTCCAGATGAAAATTGAAATCACCTAGAATATGTGTTGATTTCTCAGTCTCACATACTTCAAGAAGTGATTTATCTGTATTTAGAAAGCTTACTTTGCTACCTGGAGGTCGATATAGTAATATCCCTTTAAAAGTGAATTTATTGTCAATTTTTACATTGAAAGAGATAGCTTCACAATCGATATTAGGTATGGGCTTGCAGCAGGCTTTTAGATTGTCACGATAAATCATAGCAATTCCTCCACCTTTTTTATTTTCTGTTCTATCAAACCTAAATACCTTGAAGCCCTGAGGGATAGCATGATAAAAGTCAGGGCCTGTCATTTTATCACCCCAGGTTTTAGTGATAAAAAGAATATCCAACTGTTTAGCCTCAATCAACTCGGCGATTTCTAGTCTGTGTTTGGGCAGTGAGTGTTCATTAACTAAGGCACACCGTGTGATGTCTAGAGGCTTTGATATTAAAAGAGAATTTGAGGAAGAAGAAACCCGTAATGCTAAGTCAGGCTGGAACACAAATCCACAAGTGGAGCAGTTATCATGATGTATTATGGGCAAATTGCAGAGGTCTAAGCCTATACAGTTTTTTGGCTTGTTATTCAGCATACGTAATTCCTCACCGGAGTAACAACATTTTATTCTGTGATCCTTAGCGGACTGAACAACATCCCTGGCGCCTGGCACAGACCTTGAAACGGGAAAATCTTTTGGAAGAAACTGCTAAAGCAGAGTCAAGGTGGATGGTATGTGTGGTAAAATATTCCACGAAGTCACAAACAATCAAAAACATTATCAACAAGTGGTGGGAAATTGTACAAAGCGAACTGCATTTTCAAGGATTGTTTGTGAAAAAGCTGATATTCGCACACAGTAGGTCCAGAATTATGAAAGAGATTTTATTCCTGAGGCACCCAAAGCAAGTTGGCAGACTTTGGGGCATGAGAAGATGCTTGAACTGTGTCTATTGTAACAATGTTATACCAGGAGACATCTGTTTACACACGAAAAATGGTAACATCATCAGACTAAAACGATCCGCCGATTGCCACACTTAGGAGCCGATTCCGATCTGGGTCGGAAAGCTCTCCGACCGATCCGGATCCGGATTGTTTTCCGACCGAGCCGGACCCCTGCAGTCCGACCGAGCGAGTACGATGCGGCTGTATACTGCCGGACTCGGTTCGGTCGGACTCCCATTGAAGTCAATGGGAGCCGGTCGTACGACGCGTACATGGGCTCCCATTGACTCAATGGGTACGTTGCGCACAAGGGGGCCCCCTGTAGTGGGTACATGTTGGTGCCATCCGCACCGTACACGCATGTATAGGGGGACCCATGGGTCCCCCTGTGTCCGACTCGTACGGCTACGGGTGAAGGGGGGTCCGGCACGGACCCCAAAGTCCGCTTCCGAGAGCTTTTTCGTGTTGGAGGATCCGACTCGATCCGGCTGTCCGGATCGTGCATCGTACTGGCTCGGTCGTAAAACGTCTCCATTGCACGGTACGAATCGAGTGCGAACGAGTCGGACGGAGCGGTTCGGACCCGGAAACGAGTCGGTCGGCGATTTCGCGTTCACTCGCATCGTACTTGCTCGCTTGGACGACTGTTCGAATCGGTCGGGTAAACCGCGTTCGGCTCGTATTTTTTTCAGACGAATCGTATTCGGTGCGCTTCCGGCCGAGATCGGAATCGGCCCCTTAGAATGTAGTATATGCTTTAAAATGCTCATGTGGGCTGGTTTATATTGGACAGACAGAAAGGAAACTCAAACTTCGGATTACTGAACTTAAGAGTAAAATCCGCAAGAAAATGAAAAATTAGAGTGTAGCTACCCATTGGGGTGAAGCAGGCCACAAAATCACACATTTGCTGTTTCAGGTTTTGGAAGTGGTAAAACCTAAGGTGAGGGCAGACAATCATAGGAGGCTATTGCAATCTGAATTATTATGGATAAAAAGACTTGACACCATGCAACCACATGGCTTGAAATACAAAATTAGAGTATGTATGTTTTCTTTGAAGAGGCAGTTCTACAAATTTTAACTTACTGATGGTTGAGCATGAACATTTATGCACTAAAAAGTTTCTAGTTATGTTTAGTTTTTAACTCAATTTCAATTTGTGGAATGTTACAATTATGCTTTTAATCAATTGCGATATTTATTGGTTGGGTGAACATTTTTTTATTCATGCTTTGTTTTGTCAGTTTAGTTTCATTTTTCATATATTTGGGGCATCAGCACTTTCACCACAGCCAATATATGCCCTCCAGTTGATTATCGTTTTTCTTCGACAGTTGGGTACCCATTATATTGCAGATTTTTGGGGATCTATTCCCTTGTTTTACCTCAAGTGCATTTTCCTTCCATGAAGGTGTCTGAATGTTGAATTTACATGTAACACGGAAATTAGTAGGGATTCATATTAGAATTTAATGTGGACACAGCTGCATTTTTTCAGTTGTCATCACTTTAGGAATACATAATGGGCTCTTTATAAATAAGCAGCCTATTTTGGGCTTCACAGAGATCACTTTCAGAACACGAGTAGGCAGCGAAGCAGAGGGACCAACATCTGGCCCTTTAAATGAAGCAGCCCACCCAAGATAAGGGAGAACACTTCCGGGCAGTCATGCGGGGTGTAAGAGGCTGCTCACGTAGGAGTGCGGAACTGTGGAATTGCGTCTCGGAATTTTTTACACATACAACACAGTTGGTAAGTGCGTGTAAGTCGGATCATGTTTTCCTTTCTCAGAAGAATAGAGTTTTTTTTATGTAAGAAGGCATGAGTACAAATTTGCTTGAGCACTTCGTCATTTACAAACTCATGGAAGTCCATGGTAGTATATGTCTTCGATATCATTGTTCTCATTTGAAGAGCACTAACATTTGGACACCATTGATATTTTCTATGTGAAATTGACTTCACGTTTTTCTCAGGGCACAGCACTTGTGAGGTACAAGGGGTTTGATATAATGCGCACAAAAAGGATAAGGTCACCATGGGGTACTACTAAAGAGTATGGATAGTCACCATGGATGCCCGTCTGGCATACTGAAAGTACTATCGCCACAGCGATTATTTTCAGAATTAACATGACTGTGCTTAGTGTTATATACGGTCACAGGTTTAGAAGCACAGAAGATTTTATGGTATTTGATGCGTGTCATTGTTTCATTATTGTACAAGGTGTGGTCCTCTAGATGCTGCATATATACAGATATATGTTGTTTTGTTATAGAGCCCCCTGATGAAGGGTCCTATGGCCTGAAATGCATTGGGTATAAGAAGTCACTAGATCATGTAAACAAGATTGATTTGCTGCCTTTGATGATAAGGCGCAAAAACAGATATGACCACAAATGTTTTCTGTAGCGCTAGATATACATGGAGATCATTATTAAAGAAGGTCTTTAAGAAAAAATGTTTGAAGAACAATTAATATTTTTTGATGAATGAGGATCAATATGAATTTAAGAACACATGGTTCAAAGCAAATTATGTCTGGGGGCTGGTAAGTGGGTACACCACCAGCACGTATATTACTTCTACAGTTAGCTGTGCCAAGAGGGAAACAGCACACACCAGGACAGCACACTTGATTAACAATAATAACAAAAAAGGAGTATATTAAAAGATAGAGGCACGCGCAGGTGGCATATTGTTCAATAGGGCACATTCAGTTCCATTTCCAAGGGTCCAGGACTGGAGGTAACCACTTGGAGTATTAGCACTCACTTCAGACAGAGTCCAGGTGCAGAGTTCAAGATAGTTCAAGACTTTTCTGTCCCTGAGGATCTGATCAGGAGGCCAGCCAACTAGCCCTTGGAGTCATTCTAGTGATCCTGGGTTCAAGATGCAGGTCCAGTCCTTCTCACTCAGGCAGCAGGGCATCAGAGTAGCAGAGCTACAGGGCAGTCCTTTGTGCAGCAGAGCAGCACAGCAGTGCTTCTTCTGAGTCATCCACAGTTCCAGAAATGTACTCAAAAGTTGGGTCTGAAGTTCCAATACTTATACCTGGTGCCCACTTTGAAGTGGGAGTAGCTTCTAGAGCCCTACCCTTACAAAGGTGTCTGGAATTTCCTGCCTCCCTGCTGTTGCCCCAGCCTGTCTGGGGGCACAAAAGACTAATGTGAAACCTTTTATGAGTGAGCTGAGGCAGAGTCTTTGTGATGTGTAAGTTCAGTAGGTCAGAGATGGCCCAACCTGCCAACACCTATTCCCCCTTTGTCTCACTGTCTGGGAGCAGTACACAAAGACCAACTGCCGGCTACACCTAGTCATGTGACCTAGGATCCAGGCTAGAGGCACCAAATGGTTGGAACAAGAAGATGCCAACTTTATAAATTTGGCATTTTCAGAACTGTGCCTTAAAATCCAACTTTATCACTAAAGAGAGTTTTAAATTACAATTATTTTAGAGACCAAACTTGACATTCCTACCTGCTCCCAATTGAACGTTATCACTTATTCACTGTAATAAGGTGACCTAATGTTATCCTATGGGAGAGGTACACCTTGCTGAAGTGAAAAACGAATTTAAGAGGTTTTTTTACTCCCAGGACATGTAAAATTTAAAAGTATATGTCTAACCTTTTAAAAACACTGCACCCTGCTGTATGGACTGTTTAAGAACTACCTTAGAGGTGTTTATATGTATTAAAGAGGAAGGTGAACGCCTGGCAAAATGTTTATTTTGCTAGGTCGAAATGGTAGTTTTAAACTGCACACACAGGCTGCCATGGCAGACCTGAGACATGTTTAAAAGGCTACTTAAGTGTGTGGCACAATAAGTACAGCAAACCCAGCAGTAGCGTTTAATGCTTTGGGTACATGTAGTACCACTCTAATAGTGGCTTACAAGTAAATTAAAAGTGTCTATTGGGTGCAAGCCAATTTTATCATGTTTAGGGGAGAGAGCACAAGCATGTTAGCACTGGATAGCAGTGGTAAAGTGTGCAGAGTCCTATAAGCCAACAAAAATCGGTTCAGAACACAGAAAGTTTGGGCATGACCATGCAGAGAGGGCCAAGTCCAGCAGTGAATATATGAGTATGTGTGCCTCTGGTAAAAACCCTTCTGTAACTAATAGTTAAACATGTCTGTTTTATACACATCACTTTCATTATTGTGTAATTTAGAACATATTAAAAAAACAAAATGTTACAGGTTCAAACCAATTAAGGTGTGGGTCCACATGTTTCACTGCCCATCGTACATTTAAGGCAGATTCATCAGGACCACATTTAAGAGGGCACAATTGTGTGGTGCGTGCCCTAGAAGAGTCTCTGAAGCCCTAATCACTTGTTATCGCATTTGGTAGGTGGTGGCCCAGCATTTAAGATTCTGGATTTTTTAACTAGGCTATCTCTCTTTTTTTCTATAACTGTTTTATTAAGTTTTAATAGTACAGACATCGAGTGAGCACAATGACATTAACCATCATTCAGGCAGCAATGCAATCATATATTAGCATGGAGAACTGGGTTATCTGTCTAGACATCAGCAAGGTGTACCACAGCGAACAAGTTTATCTTCTTGTATGGCTGATCTTATCATCTGCATCTACCCCCTCATAGAAAGAAACACACACAGCCTATTTTGTTGAAAAAATGACTTCGAAACATCACCTAGGGTTGTGCCCATATTATGGTGACCATTACCATATTATTTCGTCATATACTGTGAGACCAGTTTATTTCTAACAAGTTCACAACAATAGGAACTGTATTAATGTGGCTGGAACTACTACTTAGCTTGTGTTACAATTTGCAATTCAATATGATGTTGGACACCTTGCAAGCTCCTGTATTTTTAGCCTCTAGGATTTCTGCAATCTAGGCTGATTAAGCTTTGGTGGAGCAGGACTCCTTTGAGGCAGTAAAACAGATGCTCATTATATTCCTTTCATATTTGGAATATTTTTTCTGTACAATACAATTATTAAATTCAGTAGACATATTACTATCTCTTTTTTGAGTTCAGGATATTGGCATCAGACCTCTTTGTCGCCTTTTGGTCATTTAACACCTGTTTAGCTGCTGAAAAGGAAGAGTCTGATCTATTATGCAATATATAAATGAACACCAATTATTCAGCAACAAGATGCCCCAAAAGGGCGAGCGCGCGCTTTATAAATACACGTTTTGGTATATGAGAGTCTAAAGATGGTACCTAGATATTACCCATTGTCTCTCTCTCTTAGAGATGTTATTCGGTACCTGATGTATTTATGTAGCAGAACATTGCAGCTTGCAACCACATCAGGAATGTAGTTGTGCTACTGATCTAGACCCTGTAGCCGTAGAACTACTTGGACGGATGTATACTCTTATGTTCAATTATTATTTAATAGAAACTTTTAATTACAGTCTTTTTTGTCTTCTTATTCGCCTGCATGGTCTTTGTTGCATTGCATTTCTAGGACCGCTTACGTCTCCGTTATTCAGTTGCTCATAAATGTTTTGTTAGTTTGACTGGTAAGGACTGTTAGCCACTGCATTTAATTTGCGAAAATATGGAAATCAGTTAAGTATTCGGAGTTATTTACCATGTTCGATCTTTATGGGTTATATCACTAGTTGCAAAAGTGACGAGCTGAAAAATGGAACACTTTCTTGTCACAAGAAGTATTGGGTAATGTCCTTCGAACTAAAGAATTCTGCTATTTTCCAATTGCATGTATTGGATTGTCGCTGACATTTTGCATCTGAGTGAGTAACTTATTAGGTGGTGTAAATGATCTTCTTCACTCTAAATAAGAAGTCTGGCTTTGCCATAGCTACCAAGGACTACGCAATGTTTTCTCGGTCAGCTCTTCCACAGCCTATCAGTGTAGTGTCTTCTTAAATAGTGGGTCATCCCATCTCAAATGAATAACTTTTTTTTCAAAAACAAGCGATAAGACACAGAAGTGGATATGGGAGATTGCAGTAGTCAGCCAATCCAGATAAGAGTATGAGTGCCCACAGCCCTGAAACATCCTAAATATAACAGATAGAAAGAGTGCTGTGTCTCGTTAGAAGGTGGCAACATGTCTGATAGGCCAGTAAGCTGGGAAATTTGCTCAGTGAGTTGAACACTCGCTTTTGGGATCTCTGTGTGACTAGTCGGTTAAAGGTTTGAAAAACTGGCTTTCATCCTATGAAAGTCACTAAAATGAGTACCAATTTCAACTGGGTAATAATAACCATATAAATAAAAATGTTTGAGGCAACTAGCTAAACAGATTATTATTACCATGCCTTCCATGTTTGCCATGCCTCCTTAGGGGACAACACACAGCAGGAGTTGGTCTCAATATTGCCTGTGTCTCAGAGTTCTCATGAGTACGAAATGAGTCAGATGTGCAAGGTATCAAGGTCTTACCCAACAGTGTTGGACATGGTCTCATCCTCTTCTTAGATACGCCTATGGGAATGCTTGGGTGTGAAGTTTACATGACTATTGGGTGTGCAGTTGTCAGTGTCCACACCTATGCATTATCATTGAGTTATTTTAATGTTATGGTACAATATTCATTCTATGTTCTTTAGTTCACAGTGGCTGTCTGCTTCCACACTCGAAATTGCACCAGGTAGCCTCGCTCAATCCCTACCAATTCAGATGTGTCTTTATCGAAATCACCAAGCCAGGATTTAGATTGTTTAAGTGAATGTCTCTTAAAAAACAGTTCAAACCAGGTATCCAGCTCTATTTATGGTGGCTTAAAACTCTTAAGAGAGATGGCCCATTTTCAACCCATTCCAAAAGAGAACCAAAATTAACCATTATTGAAATTGAGAAATGTCTGCTGCATAGTATTCTCAGGTATTATATTTGAGAACCCTTTTTAAAGCTTGATAGAGCAAGACTTAATTTCCTGTTTTTCGCGAAAAAGCCACAATGTCCTGGAATTTGTCCAGTTAATGTTGTGGCCTGCAAAGGAGCTTAAGCAGTCAAATAATTTCAGAAAATGAGGCATGGCCAACATGAATAAGAAACCCGCACACCTTTTACCCAAGCTTATGAGCACAAAGTACTCATCTTTGAGCTGTCACTTGATGCTACTGACTGAATGCCAATAAGTAGTAGCCAAGAATTGTTTTTAACAAACCTTGATCTAATGAAATCAGTTTGTTCATTTAACACTAAGGACTTGAATACCAGGCTTACATTCCTTCTAGCACAACTCTTTATCAAGAACTGAATACCTGAATTAATACGTGAGATAGGTCTGAAACTGGGACATTGCCTCTTATTTTTCTCTTTATTATTAATTGTTTGTGACTATGAGTGGTAGTTTCATGAACTGTGGGAAAATTCAGTCTTATTACTTCCATTGAATATATTTAGCAACAGCAGAGCCATATCAGCAGCAAATTATTTGTACAGCTCATCTGAACATCTAGCTGGGCCTTCAGTCTTGACAACTTGATTACCTGAATAGTTTCCCAATTAGATATACCACTTTCCATACATTAATTTTATCTTGCTTCAGCTTGGGGATTTCAGTTACATTAATAAACGTTAATTGACAAATCCATGTTGAATTGAGATTTAATATATAGCTGTATGGGAAAGGATACAATCTGTGCATTGATTATTGTATAATTTGGCATCAGCAACTCCCCACTTTAGAGTACTCCATGAATCACTTTTCTAGATGCATGTTCTTTAGATGGAAGCTTAGCAGTCACTCGCCAACTTCTCAGAAGGTTGGTGCAGCCAGATAATTGCAAATTCTGCTTAATAAAGTGACAGTTCCATGGATGTCGATTCACCAAAATAGTAGAGTAGCTGGGAGTGACAGCATGCTCCCACCCTTAGCCCTTCCTCCATTCTTATTTGCTACTGAGGGGCCATTGGAAGGATAAGGAATGGAAACTACAGAAAGTAAGAAGGATTCCCAGCATTCAATTTGATCCCTGAGGACAGGAATAGAAATGCATGCTAGTAGTACTAGGAGACCCCTCTGGCGGCCCCTACTTCATCTCCAGGAAGAGTGCAGGTCATATTTTAATGCTTCTACTTCCTGTCAAAATTTGCAAAGCCCGTTGGAACAGGAAAATGAGAATTCAGCTTTTTCTCACTTTCAGCTGATTTGCCAGCCTGCCAATCTCACCGAAATCTAACTTTTTTCATGCAACATAAGCAGTGGCGTAACGAAACTTGAGGGGGCCCCCTGCAAGGTACGTGGAGGGCCCCCCTCCGGAGTCTATCAGGAGCTCTCCTGTCGAAGTGCTGTGCTAAGGGGGCCCCCTGGAGCTTGAGGCCCGCCCCGCACCACGGGGGCTGCGGGTGCCTGTGTTACACCCCTGAACCTCAGGAGAGCATGAACCCTCCTATTTAGGGCTTAAGAGTTTCCTTTAGATACGACTTGTTTCCATATCTCTCTGCAATTCCATCAGATATGTTTTTATTACTTTGTCCAGTAAATAGTTAAAGGATTTGTTATTGAATGAAAAAATAAATGACCTTGACAGTGATCTCCTGACGGCATATGCCTGGTAAGACAGACATAAACTAACCAGCAGGATCTTATAAGCATCCCACTTCAATCTTGCCCAATGATTTCTTTGTAGTAAAACTTTCAGGAATAAAAAACATCTGTTCCAGAGACATCCTAATGCACTAGCAATAAGAATGCATAAACCCTTGATGTAGGGTGAGCAAGTCTCAAAGTGTGCTTTGATCATTGGTGCTAGTTGAGCAAGATCTGTTGATGTTCAGGAATGAGGTTAAAATCCCCTCTAATGGCAATTTTCTCTCAGTCATTTCACAGAAACTCTTGGGCCAAAGTGTGACAAGACCCAATGATTCAGAAGACCGGAACTTACCATTAATAGTGATTTGTCAAATTTAAGAGTTTCATTTTAAACCATCAACATTTGATACCCACTTTTTTTCTAACAACTTTGCTATTCAAATGTTCACAGGCTAGAATTGTCTTCTAAATGTTGTTGAAAAGCAATTACGACACAAGAATATTTATTTTGCACACTTTGCTTTAAAAAAAAGTCAACTTCTGTCCCCTCCTTTTATGTTCCAGGTCATTTCTGCAAATGTATCATCTAGGCACCTAGATAAATAGTAGCAAGTATTAGTAAAGTCTGCCAGTTTATAGAAATAATTCTATCATACTATAAGCTTAACTAAGCTCATCTTATGACACCAATCCAAATATAGGCTCCTATCTCGATTGCTTCTATACTGTTAACCTGACTCTGCAGGATCCCAAAGGTTTGTCTCTTTCTGTGACTAGGTAAGCATACAGAACACTTAACTGCCCTCCTAAACACACCCAAAACTGAACCTAGAGCACACAATGCCAAAAACTTTGCCCTGCTAATAAATAGCAGTCTAGAATCTTTCAGAGTTAACTCAAACTGCCATTGCCATGAAAGGTAAACCTATTCCTGAGGCTCTTACATGACCTTAGATCAACCATTAAAAAATTAGCTTACTACCAATAAAGAGTCACACTAATCAAGTAGCCATAATTATTTCACACTGTACAGCTGAGTGTACACTCATCAAATCTCTACATTATATATTAATTCCCAAGTTGCCCAGAGAATGGCACTTACCTTATCACATAAAAAGATATGAACATCCCGAAAATGTTACTCATTCTGCAAAGGTCATTAAATTATAACATGCTGCAAGAGGAACAAGTGGCTCTAAAGTCCTAGACACTACTAGTGTTTTTGAGTCACTAAATGCATGCTGTTTATAAGATCATATTCCTTTGAGATTGACCCATGATGCTAAAATCTATGTGAAAACCACCACAAATCACCCACCCGAATAGACTACTTCACCTGACAGTTTGACCAATGACACTGTACTCTGTTACTTTATAGAACACTATAGGTGCGATGGCTGGGTCAGTTGGCGCACTCTACCACAAATTCAAACATAAAATATCAAAGTCTTCTTCTTATAAGTGTCCAAAAATTAGTCACTCTGATGCTCAGGAGGAGGAAAAGCCATCCATTCGTCCTCGATTGGGAATATCCAAAGATTAGCAACAAAGATCTCGAGGCACACAGAAATCAGGATTGAGGTCGTGGTTTCAATAGTCCCTTTAATTTCATGGGGTTACAAGCGTCCTTTTTCCAACACGTGTTTCGTCTCTGGCTGTTCTTGTTTATAGCAGACTTGATCAGGGCTTAACATCTACAACAAAGTCATAGTCTAGTTTTAGTCGGAGTACAACATTAGACAGGTGATCCAACACCTGTGTCAGAAGACCCACAGATAAGCCATGTGTCATAAGGAAAAAGGGTAGCGCGTGATAAGATTGGTGCGCGAGTAAGGAGAAGTTTACTGTGAGTCACCACGTGTAAAGTAAAGGAACTGCAATGTATAGTGCATAATCTATCGTGATTGTTCCTTAAGCACCCAGAGTTACGATCATCAGGTAAAGACACTGTATGTATAAGAAATTAGGTCGAATTACTCACTTAGAGTCAAACATTATTCATAAGAGATGTAGGCGTGGTGTGGCCCGTCAAATTGGTGTGTATTCTGAAAGACACACAAGCTCAAGTATCACCCTACCTAACTAGGAGTAAGAGTCAGATGCCATAAATGGTGTGAAGGAAAAAGGTACTGTCTTACCTCTTGCTATCCCAATACATATATGCGGCTTTTAATCGTCAATTGTAGATATTAGTTCTATAAGTTAAATATGTACAAGACTGTTAAGCTTATTCAGACCTAACATTTTAGATCTTAAAGAAAATCATTCCAATTGGATGTGCAGTTAGAGTAATTATAACAAGTAACTAAAATTATAGCTAAGTCTTTTGACCTCGTAGTTGCTCAAAAGAAAGATAAACCGCATTACCACATAAATTGTGACAGGTAAAAGAAGTAATCACCCATAAAAGGATGATTAAAAGGAGGGTAATAAGTGAGGGTCAGGAAAACTACAGCCACTGTGCTGATAATAAATTGAAATAGATTAAGTGATAATCGTATGTTAAACAGAAGAGATATCTCATGTTACGTGACATGTATTGACATTAATGAGGTAGAAGCAGACTGTGTCGAAAGATTCAAAATTAATCCATACGGGACACTCCAAAGTTCATCCCAAGTAATCAGAGCAGAAACGCACTATTGGTTCCACATCATGATGTCTAAGCGGGGTTTGATATAACGCAGACATGTACTAAAAGGTCCTACGCCAAAGCCCAAAGGTACACGTAGTTTGACTCTAAGTGAGTAATTCAACCTAATTTTATATACATATAGTGTCTTTACCTGAAGATCATGACTCTGGGCGCTTAAGGAACAATCACGATAGAGTATACACTATACATGACAATTCTATTACTTTACACGTGGTGATTCACAGTAAACTTTTCCTTACTTGCGCACCAATCTTATCACGTGCTACCCTTTTTCCTTACGACACATGGCTTATCTGCTGGTCATCTGACCCAGGTGCTGGACATACTCCTCCTAAAGCTAGACTATGACTGTGTTGTAGATGTTAAGCCCTGATGAAGTCTGCTGTAAAAAATAACAGCCGGAGATGAAACGTGTTGGCAAAAGGGTGCTTGTAACCAAATGAAATTAAAATTATTGAAACCACAACCTCAATCCTGATTTCTGTGTGCCTGGATATCTTTGTTGGTACTCTGTTACTTTCTTGCATCACAATCAACAGAAAACCATAATGCAATTTTCTATCTTCTAAGTCTAAGACCTATCTTAAACCCTGAGGCTGAATGCCCATCTCTGTCGTTGTTCCCATCTGGGACATCACCAGTTTTGAGAATTCATTAGAACTCCATTCTTCACCACCCCTCTTCCAGGAGCATCCATAGCACCCTTTACCAGCCACCTACACCATTCAGTTTCCTACATCCACTTCACCCATATTTGAACAGATGTTTGTGATCCAGCGGCGTACTAACAGTAGATACTCCACTACCATATACTCACCTGTGCCCATATAACTTTACTTCCACTAAACAACAAGTAGACCGCTGGAGTTTTTAGTTTATGAATGTCATCTATCAGGATTAGTTATTTCTCATTAAACTAAACCTTTTACTGATCAAAAAGTTCTTTCCTCTGGTCAATGGACCATTAGGTGAACTAGTTGATGGCGATAATTAACATAATTTATTAAACATTTTCTATTTAAATGAAATAATCACAGACTCAGGAAGTTTTAAAATCTTTATCTAAATTAATTGAGTGTGAACCATCTCAAAATTTCAGTACAAACACCCTCATTCGCAAGAGTGTCAATTCAATCAAATCTCATTAAAACAATTAACAATTCAGATCCACACAAATAACTATGCTCAGAAAGAAGAGGACAGAGAGAGAAGAACATCTATCAATGCGATGAATTCATAGTTACCAAGAATGGTGTGAAGACCAAACCCTCTGGCCAAAGGGCTGGTAAGGGTCCCCAGGATAGATCAGGAGACAAAGACTTCAGGACAGGAATCAGGACAGGATACTTCACCTCTCTAAATACCAACGACTGCGTTGCACACCTCTCTGACACTCTCTTCCTCCTCGTGGTTCTTCCACGATCTTCTTTCTAACCCAATTAAATTAAATAGATGCTTCTGCATTCAAATTCTTCATCAGCGTCTCACAGCATCAGCACCACCCCCAGCACCGACAGCATCCCGAGCTCTGTATAGCCTCTGCTGCTTCCGCTCCCAATGACATCTAAACTAACTAACTAAAACTACCTCAATTATACCTCTCCATAGCCATGTACCACCCATTAATGTTTCAATTTAACAAAATACTAACTCTGATTGGACAGGCGAGGGGGGATGATCATCACACCATGCTTACATTTCACTTATTTCATTAAACCATTGTCAAATTTCTCCCCTCAAACTTTATTAAATCATTTCCTTTCCCATACATCTCCAAACTTTATTAATACAAAATGTTGCAAGGTTATGAATAAAGCTCCTTCATATGAACTCTTCACCCTCATGTTCCCAGGGCACATCTTCGCTGGCCTTGACGCGTGACAAGTCCTTACTCATCTGTCCGCACTTTCTCTCGGGTGCGCATGCGTGGGGTTACGTCAGTCAGCTCAATTCAGACAAGCTGGAAAGGCCCAAATGCGCACTAATAATAAAGTCAAAAGAAGACATGTTATTCTCAAAAATAAATGATTTCACTGTATACCACCAACCTCTACTCCAACCCACTCCATTTATTATTACCCTTTCTGCATTTGCACTAGTATAAAATTTATTTTCAGCCAAGCAGGTGCCATGAATGTGAGTTTTCAAGTCGCCATTTTTAATACCTTTGCGCATGCGCAAGATTTTCCCTCCAAGCATTAGTACGTCATACTACGTAGATGCAGCAGACACATGCGCAATAAAGATCCCTTGTTAAAATGTGTTTTAATCCTTCGTTCATGTTTTTGCAGTTAGTAAACACATAAGCAAGCTTCATTTTCTTCTGCGTGTTAAGGAAATGCATGTTATTAATCACACACACTTGATTTGTAATTCGTTAGTGAGTTAAAACAAAAGGATTGCTTCCGAGCAAGTCTCATTTACGAGTCCTTGCTCCATCATTTGTATCTCTTCCTTGACACCACTGGGACATCACTTGTTTGAAACTCTGGCAGGCTTGCAGCAATATCCATGAACTACCCAAGTCTTTTCCCTGTTCCTCTGTGTTCAATGATAGCTCACACCTGTCAGAACATTTAGCATGCTGGTCATGAGCTGCACATCCATTGCTCCTACAGAACCAAATTGTGAAACGTCATCATAAGATTAATAACAGAGCTCTCCACAGCAGTGCCATCTTGCATGAAAAAATTGAATAACGCTTAGGTCCTAATTCCAAATTTGGAAATAAGTAAGGATCTGTGTGCAACTAGGAAAGATCGCAATTCTGAGTTGTGCAATGATTATTGCATCCCTCTTTCTTTGCCCAGAAAGATACCAGCATGTCAAACCCGCAGGAATTTAATGGGAAAATGTGCAGTCAAAAAGCAAAAGCACACCCTTTCTGAACAAGAAAAAAACATGAATGTTATGCACTAGTTTACCTTCAAAACTCATAACAGAAGATATTTACCGCACCCAGTAAATACCTCACTCCATGATAGTGGAATTTACAGGGTGGAGAAAAGTACACCCCTATTCTGACCTACTTAGAATCAGTCAAAGCAGTAGGCATCGAGCAGCCAAACATGCCCTCAACCAAATCATCATCATCAAAACACCTTTTAGTACGCTAGCATCTACCCCATCTATAACGATCCATTTCTTTATTAGGGCTTTCACCCCATTATGGAGAAATTGTTCAGGAACCTCATTTAATTTATTAACTTAGTGGCATATATAATTTAAACATCTACCATTATATTACTCAATCTACTATAACATCCTAGCAGGACTACTGTGCCACATGAATCAAAATCTGATAATGTAATTCAAATTAGCAATGACTACTTTTTCGCTTTTGGAATCACAGAAAAGTAACTGTCTCCACCAAAGTACACAAAGATGTTGTCAGATGCATTCTCCGTAGTGAGAGAGGAAAATGTGGTATGAGTTTTAAACTAATTCAAAATGCTCCTGGCTTCGATCAATCCCTGCCTTTTTAAACTATCTTGAAAAATGAAAATGCTTCTTGCATTTCATTAGTGCTGTTTCTGTTTTATTGTATCCTGCAAGATTGTATCTCTTTGGGAATACTAAATGAATTGGAGAATAATATGCATTGCCTGCCAGCATCTGCCTTAAGGTTCCCACTCTGTTGGCTTTTTCAATAATGACAGCATCCAGTTCAGAGCCCAGAAGATCACTTATCAGAGAGCTCGTGAAGGGAAGCAGACTCAAACGTATTTCTTGTCTCCTCAGAGATCTCTCTGAAATGCAAATTATTATGTTTTTGCTTTGCTTTCAGCAACACAATCCCTATTTTCAAAAGGTTCATTTTCTATCAGGGTATGCTTTGAAAATGTACTTAAACTCCCCCTCACAAACAGCAGTACGTTTCTTCAAAGTGCTTGGGGCCTCATTGTGGTGGGTTTAGGCCCTCCACCACGCTGGTAGTGGGAAATCTGCAGCCTTCAAAGTTTGCCGTCAAAGCTATTGAGGTGTCTCGATTAAAATGTCTGTCTACTCTGTGAGAGAAGCCTCTTTGGTTGGTGGTGGGGCAATTCTAGTGGAATTTCTGCCATATACCATGTTGAATAGTGGAATTTCTGCAACCCAATGTGACCACTAGAAATGTAAACCCAAAGGTACGCTACAGTGTAAGTACTAGGCCCGGGCGGTAAACTCCGCTCTGCTTGCGGAGTTTACGGAATTCGGGCACTACGCGGAGGAAAGCGGAGTTCAGAATTCCACATTTTAGGCACAAAGCTGAGTTTTTTTCCCGTTCCCACCCTCGAGTTTTGTTTTGGCATTCGGATGCGAGCGCCAAGAGTCTTGGGCCGCTTGCAAGCGCGTGCAAGACTTCTCGCACCGCTAGCAAGCTCCCGCAAGACTTCACACTCACTCGCACGGCTTCTGGCCGTGACAGCATAAATATAGGGCCAACCGCGACCGCAAATGGAGTGGTTGAGAAGCTTTTTTGCTGGAGATGCATCTGAGAGGCTTTTGGAGAAGATTTTGATCTCAAACTGGCCGATGGAGGTGTTTTTTTTGTTTGAGAAACCTTCTTTTTTACTTTTTTTTTCAGAAAGGATGGAAGTGCCCCAGAGACTCCACCTTCCTGTTCCTGTTCAGCAGACTCCTCCAAGTGCTTTGTCCCTTTCCTGGTCAATTTTAATTGGGATTTGGAGCTGGAAGGATCACTCTCCTTGCCTGCTGCATATATACCATTGGATTTAAGGACTTTGTATTTGGGATTTCAAAAGTAAGTTGAAAAACTGGTGTATAAGGGTGTTGTTTGTTTGATTGGGGGCATGCACCTGGATTTATTTGTACTTTTTTCAATTGTTAAACTTTATTGTGGTGGGTGGCTTGCAGTTCCAGTAGGGGCCTAGTTATTTTTTTGATGTAATTTTTCTTCTTTTATAAAGGAAAAATGTTGCACAGTTCACTACATTTTCTCCATGTTTTTTAATAAATTTGCAATATTGATTTAATTCACTATGTGGCCTAGTCTGCCAATGGGCCTTCCAGCCAGTAGGCCCAGTACTAGTTATGGGTACATGAAACAACAGTTTCTTTGGTGTCTGTTGAATTGAAACATTATTTTGTACATTGACGGCATTGGATTAAATTGCAAAATGTGTTTTTGGGGGGTATTTCAAGTTTTTTTCTGCAAACGATGTATAGGTGTCTGTATTATTTTTGATGCCTTTGGAGGATGTGTGGTCCAGTTAATTTTTGTTTTTGCCATTGCTGAATTAATGCTCTTTTTGGGTGTTACCAATCTATGCCTCCTTTGTCTGGCCAGTGTGTGAGTGTGTTTGCCATAGGCCACCATTTGTCTTTGTTCCACATGCCAGGTGGCCAGGGGCCAGTTTGTATTGTCAGTGTCCATTGGCCTGCATGTGTTCTTTGTTTTCCAGGCCTCTTGCTTGTTGTTGTGACCATGTGGCTGGTGGCCATTTTGTGTAGGCAGCCAGTGTGACTTTGCCATAGACCTGCATGTCTTCTCTTTGTTCCCCATGCCTTCTTGCTTGTTGTTGTGACCATGTGGCTGGCAGACATTTTGTGTAGGCAGCCATGTGCTTTTGCCATGGGCCTGCATTTGTTCTTTGTTGTGGCCATGCCTCCTTGCTTGATGTTTCACCATGTGGTCAGAGTCCATTTTGTATAGACAGCCAGTGTACTTTTGCCATAGGCCTGCATGTATTCTTTGTTGTGGCCATGCCTCCTTGCTCAGTGTTGTTGTTGATGACCATGTGGCACTGGCTGGCAGCCATTTTGTGCATCCAGCCAGTGTGGCCCTTTGCCATGGGCTTGCATGGATGGTTGAGATAGCAGTTTAATAAATTATATGCTTGAGGATAATTTCACTTATTTATAATTTTTTTATTTTTTTGTTTTTTTAATTTTAGGTTGTTTAATTTTATGTTTTTTAGTTTTTGTTTTTAATTTCTTTTAAATAATTTTTTTAATTTAATTTTTTTAAAGAAATGTTTTATTTGTTTTTAATTAATTTTTTTAATGAATTTTTTTTTTTAAATCTTCCATTTTCTTCCATTTTCCTAACATCAGGCATCAACCCCATGTCTGCTATAGGTGCATAACAGCATTCATTGTCTAAGGATTATTCCATTGTCACCTGCACCTCCTTGAGTGCCACATCCCAATGTGCTGCACATAAAGCAAACAGTTAAATCTGTTTGTTGTTGTTGTTGCTTTTTCTTATCTTTTCTGAGTGTACACCATGAAAGTTTATGTTGGTGTGGTTTTACAAATGGATAGTTACACTGTATAGTAACCACACTAAATGATATTGTTTGTTTGTACTACTAATTGAACTGCAACAATGCCATGTTTCACTGATGTTCTTCTTGCTTGTTTGCTTTTAGGTGCACAAGAGAAGAGACATCACCCACAGTACTGCCAGACAGAAGGCCTGTGCACGATGTGACGCGTCGTGCAAGAGGCCTTGCATGACTGACTACGCAACACGGGCATCTTCAGCTTGTGAAGCTAAGTGCCACTGCCAACTGACAGCTTCAAGATGGCCCCAAAGAAAGGTGCTGCCAAGAAAGTGGTCAGTTAGGAGGAGAAGAAGCAGATTTCCACCACTGGCGTGCCGACCACAACCTTTTTCGGCAAACTTGTGCCTGCTGCACCAGCCTCCGACGAGCAAGCTGAGAGCAGCACTCCTGCATCAACAGCACCCCCCAACCTAAGCCCAGAACGATGTCTGTCAGTGAGGCAGCCACTGCATTCATATCGACGCCGAGGAATAGTGACGTTGAATTAGATTTGTCCCTTTCACAAAGTAGTACACAATCATTTCAGGGAACAGAGCAAAGTAGACAGCAGCCGCAGCTAGCAATAGTACATTTGCCTGATGTTGGAGCAGAACAGGAGGTTGAGCTTCTTTCCTAGCAAAAAGTTGAACCTCCAGAATCGTTGGCTCCCAGATCTCCAGCAAGGAAAAGGAAGGGTACTACTCCACCATCTTCTCCAAGCACCACTTCTGATGATGATGATAGGGATATGTAGTGTACCCCAGCAGAGTCCAGGAGACAACAGGAGAGGCAAGGGAAAAGAAAACTTCCTGAAAGACTTAGACTTATGGAAGGGGATGATGAGGGGGATGACGACAACAAGGCAGGTGACACTGAGGAGTCTGACATTGCTATTCAACCTGCTCCGAGGGATGAGGCACGGGTAGCACCACCACCAACTCCCATATTTGCAAAGCCCCAGCTGAGACCTGCACCAGCTCCTACCTCATGAGAAGCAGAGAGGCAATTGATGACATGCCCACCTACCTCCAGGTCTTCTTCAGGAATTGGCACAGTAAAAAAGTACTCCTCCCCAGTTTTGGACTTTTTTACGGTTAGCAAAGAAGGGGAGCACATTGCAGCATGCTGCATTTGCAGCACGAGTGTTCGTCAAGGTAAGACTGCTACAAATTATTATACTGGAGGCCAAACAACCCATATGAAAAAACACCACACAATCAAGTGGGAGGAGAAACCTTTAAAAAAGTGCTGAACGTGGTGGCGAGGAGATACGGGGAACATCAGCTACAAGTCCAATTCCGGTGGAAGATGATGATGAGGAAGAAGAGGGTGACATCTTCATGAAAAGCACCCCTCTCTCCAGCAGGGTGTCAGTAGATTCACCCACTTCTGCGAATTCACAATGGCACAAGATTCAGAGTGAGATGGAGACACCACAGCATTCAGTGACTGCCACTCCACTATGCACATTGAGTCTACCACGACCATCTACTTCTCGAAAGACGTCTGTGTCAGTGGCCCCAGAAAAGAAGAAAATCCAGGCTACTATTACGGGCATGTTTAGGCAAGAGGGGCCCTACGAGCGGAACCACTCAACTGCACGTTTGTACAATTGGACGCTGGTAAAAATTTTAGCGCGGGACCTCCTCCCTTTTTTTCTTTTGTGGAAGGAGTGGGATTCTTAGAATTTGGGGCAGCCATCTGGCCGAAATGGAAGTTAACAAGTAGGACCTATTTTGCCAGATTTGCTGTTCCAGCACTGCATCATGATGTGCTGAGGCTGGTTGGACAAGCTTAGCAGCAAAGTGTTGTTCACACCATCCACCTGACGACAGACATGTGGACCACTTGTCAGGTGACTGTTTACATGTGCATCACTGCACACTAGATCTCTTTTGCGTGGGTAAAGCAAAAGATAGCTGCAGGTCTTGGTCCTGAAGTAAGTTTTAGAGAGTTCAGTGGTATGCAACAGTGGGCATGTTCACCCTGGAGAAATCACTTACAGCTGTAAACATCTTGGAGGAATTTACAGCAAGGTGTATGAATGGCTGCAACCCAGAGGTCTTAGAATTGGATTTGTTGCCATGCTCAATGGCAGTAACATTATTATTTAACATTTCTTGAGCGCATAGCTACCCTAAGGCATCCCAGTGCTAGCGGCAGAACAGAAAGGGGAAGAGGCTTACAGAATATTTTTCTGGAACAACCATGTTTTCAGATGCTTTCGGAAGGTGAGATGGTGGGTCTCGGAGCTCAGATACAGGGGAAGGGTATTCCAAAGCTTGGCTATGCTGTAGGGAAAGGAGCTACCCCCACTTCGCATCCTTTGGATTTTAGGGATATCAGCCAAGCTCTGACTCGCAGAGCGGAGGAGTTTCCTAGAGTGCTAAAAGGTGTTAAGGGACTTATAAATAAAGGGCCTTTGCCCATAAGAGTCTTATGGGCTATACAGAGGGATTTGAATTTAATCCTCTCCAGAATGGGTAGCCAATGTAAGGTCCTCAGGCACGGCTTGGCTGATTGAGTTCTAGGGGTACCAAGTAGCAACCAGCGCAAATCTGGACAACTTGGAGTTTCCTTGTGGTGGATTTGGGTGCACCCATGTAGAAGCAGTTACCATAGTCCAGGCGCGAGAGGACCAGGGCCTATACATAGTCAAGGTCATATCAGACGGAGGCTATTTCATGGTCCTGTTTTTGTCCTTTTGCATCAATCTCCGAACCCCACTGGACTGACCACCACTGCATCCACTTCACCTACAGGAAGCCCACCACGCACCACCGCACCGAACAAATGCCTCGCCGCTGCTGGAGCAGAGTCACGGAAGACCAGCTAACCACAACCCTCGCCCTGAGCCCACCCGCCGAACCCTCCGACCCCGACACCGCCGCCCGCAACCTCAGACAGTGGATCGACGACTGCGCCAACACCCTCGCCCCGCTCAAGAATCCGCCCAACAGCCACACCAGCAAGAAAGCCACCTGGTTCACTGAAGACCTCCAGGACTCCAAATGAACATGCCGAAAAATGGAGAAGATCTGGCTCCACGAACGGACAGCGGACAGCTACGCCGCCCACAAGAGCGCCACCCGCAGTCACCATCACCTCATCAGATCCGCCAAAAGGGCCTCACTCAAAGACCGCCTAGACAACAACGCACACAACAGCAAAGAGCTCTTCAACATCGTGAAGGAACTCTCCAACCCCAGCTCCAACACCAACGACATCCAGCCGTCGCGAGACCTGTGCGACTCACTGGCCACCTTCTTCCACCGCAAAATCGCCGACATCCACGACAGCTTCAACACCACGACCGCCCCGGCAACCACCGAGACCACTGCCCCCACAACCACCAACTGCCTGCTCTCCTGGACCAACATCAACGACGAGGACACCAGCGAGATCATGAACACCATCCACTCCGGTTCACCGCTAGACCCGTGCCCTCACCACATCTTCAACAAAGCCAGTACAGCCATCGCGCCCCATCTCCGGAAAATAATCAACATCTCCTTCGAGACAGCAACCTTCCCGGAAAGCTGGAAGCACGCCGAGATCACCGCCTTACTCAAGAAACCCAAGGCAGACCCCAAGGACCTCAAGAACTTCCGACCCATCTCTCTGCTCCCGTTCCCCGCGAAGGTCACCGAGAAAATCGTCAACAAACAACTGACCCGCTACCTCGAGGAGAACAACATCCTGGACCCTTCCCAGTCCGGCTCCCGCAGCAACCACAGCACCGAAACCGCCCTCATCGCCGCCACCGATGACATCAGGACCCTGCTAGACAACGGAGAAACAGCAGCCCTCATCCTCCTGGACCTATCAGCCGCCTTCGACACGGTCTGCCACCACACACTACGAACACGCCTTCACGACGCCGGGATCCAAGAGAAGGCCCTGGACTGGACCACATCCTTCCTTTCCGGCCAGAACACAAAGCGTCCGCCTCGCCCCCTTCCGATCCAAGGCCACCAAGATCATCTGCGGCGTACCCCAAGGCTCCTCCCTCAGCCCAACGCTGTTCAACATCTACATGGCACCCCTCGCCCACGTCGCCCGACAGCACAACCTCAACATCATCTCCTACGCCGACGACACCCAGCTGATCCTCTCCCTCACCAAAGACCCTCACACCGCCAAAGCCCACCTCCACGAAGGAATGAAGTCCGTCGCCGAATGGATGAGGACCAGCCGCCTGAAGCTGAACTCGGACAAGACGGAGGTCCTCATCCTTGGTTCCAACCCTTCAGCCTGGGACGACTCCTGGTGGCCAACATCACTGGGAACAGCCCCGCCACCCACCGACCACGTACGCAACCTAGGGGTCATCCTCGACCCCACCCTCTCCATGACTAAGCAGGTCAACGCCGTTTCCTCATCCTGCTTCAACATCCTCCGAATGCTCCGCAGGATCTTCAAGTGGATCCCCACCGAAACAAGAAAAACAGTCACCCAGGCCCTCGTCACCAGCAGGCTGGACTACGGAAACGCCCTCTACGCAGGAACGACGGCTAAGCTTCTGAGACGGCTGCAACGAATCCAGAACGCCTCTGCACGTCTTATCCTTGACATCCCCCGACGCAGCCACATCACACCCCACCTGAGAGACCTGCACTGGCTCCCTGTCAACAAGAGGATAACCTTCAAGCTCCTCACCCACGCACACAAAGCACTCCACAACTCCGGACCAGCCTACCTCAACAGACGACTCAGCTTCTACACCCCCACCCGCCAGCTCCGCTCGACCAGCCTCGCCCTCGCCACAGTCCCCCGCATCCGGAAAACGACCGCCGGCGGCAGATCCTTCTCCCACCTCGCCGCCAAGACCTGGAACACCCTCCCCACCAACCTCCGACAGACCCAAGACCTACTGGCCTTCAGAAGACTCCTCAAGACCTGGCTCTTCGATCAGTAGCAGCACCACCCCCCTCTTCCCCCAGCGCCTTGAGACCCTCGCGGGTATGTAGTGCGCTTTATAAGTGACATGATTGATTGATTGAATCTGGTGGTGCAAGACCTCCTCAAAAAGAAGACCTAGTCAGCAACATACTGACCACCTTCAGGAGAATCTGCACTCATTTCAGCCATTCTTTTAACCCCTTCGCTGCTAGGCCTTTTCCCCTCCTGTGCTAAGCCTTTTTTTGGCTATTTGGTGTAGTTTGCGCTTAGGCCCCTGTAACTTTTTGACCATATAAGGTATCCATGCCAAATTTGCGTCCTTTTCTTCCAACATCATGGGGATTTCAAAGGGTACCCAGGGTTTGTGGATTCCCCTGGAGGGGACACAGAAATTAGCCAAAATACAGTTAAATTGCTTTTTTTTGTTTTTGAAAAATGGGAAAAAAGTGCTGCAAATGAAAACGTCTGGTTTTTCCCTGCAAATGGTATCAACAAAGGGTTTGTGGGGCTGAAATCGACATTTTCCCAGCTTTTAGAGAATGACAGACTTTTGTCAGAAAACCAACATGTTTTACACAGTTTTGGCATTTTACTGGGATATAGTCTACTTTTGCTATTTTCTGTGCTTTCAACCTTCTTCCAGTTAATGGTAGAAATTGGTATGAAAGCAACAATGGATCCTGGAAAGCTATACATTTTAGAAAAGAAGACAAAATTCTGAATTCAGCAAGGGGTCATTTGTGTAGATCCTTCAAGGTTTCTTTATAGAAACTAACAGTTAAATATACGAAAAATTGAAAATTAGTTGAAAAAAACAGCCAGTTGTGCCAACGTTTTCACCTGTAACTTCTTCTAATTGTGACAGCTGTTTAAAAGCAATATACCGTTACATCCGCTGGACCCTTCTGGTTGTGGGGATATATAGAACTTGTAGGTTCACCAAGAAACCGACGAACCCAGAGCAAATAACTGAGCAGCGTCTTGCAATGGTTTTTCATTATGTACCGGGTATATAGCAATTAATTTGGGAAAATATATACATGGAAAAATCGGTATGAAGACACCTATGTTTTCCTGAAATTGGAACAAAATATAGAGTTTAGAAACAGTAGATATTTGGACATTTCCGAAATTGTGAGTACCCATACTAGCATGAGAATTATAGGTCATTTGTCAAAATTACTTCTTTTTTACACATTGTCTTTCATTTGGAAGGCAGAAATGCATCGAAAGTCAATAGGTAATAACAGTTACTTTACAATTCTGTGTTACCTTAAGTCTCCCGATAAAAATTGTACCTCACTTGAGTGGATAGGCTTAGTGCCCGTGACAGGAAACGGCCCAAAACGCAACGTGGACACACTTTATTTCTACAGTGAAAACTGACCCTTTTTTTGCAAAGTGCCTAGCTGTAGATTTTGAACCCTAGTGATGGAGCAAGGACTCGTAAATGAGACTTGCTTGGAAGCAATCTTCTCGCTTAACTCACTAACGAATTACTAACAACGTGTTTTGTGATTAATAATACGCATTCCCTTTACACGCGGAAGAAAATGAAGCTTGCCTATGTGTTTACTAACTGCAATAACATGAACGAAGGACTAAGATGCATTCTAACACAGGATCTTTACTGCGCATGCATCTACTGCATCTACGTAGTATGAAGTACTAATGCTTGGAGGGAAATTCATGCACCTGCGCAAAGGTATTAAAAATGGCCGCTTGAAACTCACATGCATGGCACCTGCTTGGCTGAAATAGAAAATAAGTTTTATATTAACACAAATGCAGAAAGAATTAATAATAAATGGAGTGGATTAGAGTAGAGGTTGGTGGTATACAGTGAAATCATTTTATTTTGAGAAATAAAATTTCTTCTTTTGACTTTATTATTAGTGCGCATTTGGGCCTCCAAAGCTTGTCTGAATCGAGCTGACTGACGTAACCCCACGCATGCGCACTCAGGAGAGAGTGTGAATAGATGAGTAAGGACTTGTCACGCGTCCAAGGCCAGCGAAGATGTGCCCTGGGAACACGAGGGTGAAGAGTTCATATGAAGAGGTTTTATTCATTAAGTTGTAACATTTTGTATTAATAAAGTTTGGAGATGTATGGGAACGGAAGGGATTTAAATAACGTTTGTGGGGAGGGACTTGAAAACAATGGTTTAATGAAATAAGTGAAATGTAAGTATGGTGTGACAATCATCCCCCTCTCGCCTGTCCAATCAGAGTTAGTATTTTGCAAAATTGAAACATTAATGGGTGGTACATGGTAATAGAAAGGTATAATTGAGGTAGTTTTAGTTAGTTAGTTTAGCTGACACGGGAGAGCATTGAGACGGGAGCAGAAGCAGAACTCGGGATGCTGTCGGTGCTGGGGGTGGTGCTGATGCTGTGAGATGCCGAAGAAGAATTCGAATGCAGAACCATCTATTTAATTTAATTGGGTTAGAAAGAAGATCGCGGAAGAACCACGAGGAGGAAGAGAGTGTCAGAGAGGGGTGCGACGCAGTCGCCGGTATTTTAGAGAGGTGAAGTATCCTGTCCTAATTCCTATCCTGAAGCCTTTGTCTCCAGAAATATCCTGGGGACCCTTACCAGCTCTTTGGCCAGAGGGTTTGGTCTTCACACCATTCTGGGTAACTATGAATTCATCGCATTGATAGATGTTCTTCTCTCTCTGTCCTCTTCTTTCTAAGCGAGTTATTGTATAGATCTGAATTGCTATTGACTTAAATGTGATTTGATTGAATTGACACTCTTGCGAATGAGGGTGTTTGTACTGAAACTTTGAGATGGTTCACACTCAATTAATTTAGATAAAGATTTTAAAACTTCCCGAGTCTGTGATTATTTTATTCAAATAGAAAATGTTTAATAAGTTATGTTAAATATCGCCATCAACTAGTTCACCTAATGGTCCATTGACCAGAGGAAAGAACTTTTTGATCAGTACAGGGTTTAGTTTTAAATGAGAAATAACTAATCCTGATAGATGAAACTTTATAAAACTAAGCTCCAGCGGTTTACTAGGTGTTTGGTGTAGGTGAGTTATATGGGCCCAGGTGAGTATATGGTAGTGGAGTACCTGCTGTTAGTACGCCGCTGGATCAGTTTTCTGGTAGCAGAGCTATGGTTATTAGTAACTAGTTTGGTGATGAGTATAGATTATTGATTAATTTATGTTTTAACAAAAGAGTTAGCGTCCTTGTTTTATGTTGTCTGGAAAATTCCCGGGGAATGAATAGCGGGTGGCGATAGAAACCACACTGCAGTGAGGTTACTCGTCTGTTGGAATAACAGTGAGAAGCTAGGTAGGGCTGGCAGTGTTAAAGTAGGGACTATTTTCTGTGTAAAAGGGAGAGTGATTGATAGCGAAGAGTTCGCTGGTGAAACTTTAGGCGTTATATCACCTAGAAAGGGTAACCCTGAAGGAGTAGCAGGTTCTTCTGAGCTAGATTGATTGCAAAAGGAGTTCGCTGGTGAAATTTTGGTTTCGAATTTCCCAAGACGGGTGAGACCGGAGGAGTAGCAGGTTCTCTGGAGCTTGAATTAAGGGTAAGCGGAAGGGTTTTACTCGCAGTGGAAAGAAATAAACTATCCTTTGATTTAGTGGAACAGACAGAGTAGCGAATGTTTTTATGTCGTTAATAACAAAGAATTTTAAGGAAAATATCGAGAAATAAAGTTTTCGTATTAACTTGTAAAAGGGAGGGTCAGCTGCCGGAGTGGTACTGATGTCACAGCGAGCCGAGCTGGGATTGGTAGATACAGCGGGCGTGTGACAGGAGCAGCCTTGTAAAGGAGGGGTCAGTAGTAAGGAGCAGAACTGATGTCAGGAAAAGGCTGTGCTGGCATTGGTCAGATCATGAGCGTGAGCCTGATTTGATTGGATAGTTAGTTAGAAGCCGCGCTAGGATTGGTGGAGAGAAGGATTGCATGCAGGATTTTGATTTGACTGTAAGTGAAAGGCGTACAGGTAGAAGATTTCAAGGGTTTGCAGAGTACAATTTCTTACATCGTTTTTCAAGAATGTATGGAGAGAAAAGAAAGATGTCACTTTTTAAGAAAATTAAGAATTTCTTTGTAAAGGATAAGCCTGTGTTGACTATAGAGGGAATACCTATTCCTCCACCGAAGACACCAGCATCATTTATGATGTTGGAAAGAGGATATCATACTTGCGTATGGTTGGAAAATTGGCTAGAATATACAAAGGATGATGGAGTGCTAGCTTTTCCAAAAGATGGTACGTTTAATGGGAGGATTCTTCAGAATTTGAGATTGAAAATGAATGATTTAGAACCTAGCCCTAGGTTAACTCAATATGAGGCTTTGGAAGAATGGGAGACTGAGTCATATGAAAGAGAGACGTGCAGAGGTGGAAGGTATAGAGGATTTTTTCCCAGACATTTGCATGAGTCACGCGAAGGACAGATGAAACAATGGAAGAGAGCTATGGTATCAGAAGGTTTATATCCAGTGTTAATGGCTAAGGAACAGTCTGGAGGGAAGTGTAAGGAGAAAACGAAACACATGAACACAGCAGGATATGGTGAATCAGATGACGAGTTGTTAGAGGATATTTTAATTAAAAATCCACCGCCATATCAAGAAACAACTAGTAAAGTTACCCCAAGTGCACCAGTAATGGGAATGCCATTAACCCCACAGATTTTACATGATACGTCATATAACAGAGTATTGCAGGATAATGAGAGAGATGCTTTGAATAAAACTAGAGAAGAACTAGTTCAAAAGATAAGTCAATTAAATTTGAATACCGAAGCCTTGATAGTAGCAGTGACTATGAGTCCGGTAATCCCATTGTACAGAGATAATAAGATTTGCCAGAAACCACAACCTGTGACAATTCCATTAAATAGTCCAAGAAAAGAAATAATAATTACAGATGATCAGGTTAGCGAAAGTGAGTCTGTTATTTTATTAATGGATCTCCCAAATGTGGAATCCTCAACTGAAACTCCGAAGAGAAATACACCTATGAATGTAAGAGAAAAGAGGTCTTTAGTACCTATAAGAACTGAAGGTGCAACCGCAGTAACCCCAGAAGAAATAGCGAGATGGGCACAGGAAATAGATAATCGAAAGCCACCACCAAAGATTTTAGACATCAGCAGATTGAAAGTGGAATTGGAAGAAATGATGACAGGATGTGTGGGCATAGAAAGATTGAATGTTTATAATGATGAGGAATTGTTATATTTATGTAAGAGTATAACCAGAAGAGCAAGAGTATTTCATGAGAGATTGACTGAAGTTGCTTCAGAGATTGGAGTAGACATAGAGAAGTCAAAATTGTTACAGAAACCATATCGAGTAGACTTCACTGATAAAGATTTAGAAAGTGTACATGCTTCGGGAAAGAGACTACAAATAAAGGAATTAATGGGCATTTTGCGAAAATGGGGAGACATTGATTAAATGGAGAATTAGATGGATAAGAAAGAAAGAGGAAGTACAAGCAAGAGAAGCAGCAGCTGCTTTTCCAGTGAGAGAAACAGGCAAGGTGGAAAAATTGTGTCCCATGAGAGATGTTCCTGGAGGTGGATATGTTCATGTACCTTGGAGTAGACAAGACATTTTGTCATTTACCAATGACTTTCCAAAATTGAGAGAAAAACCAGTGGAATGGTATAAACAAGTCAAGAGATTTGTGAAGGTTTCAAAAGTTTTATTGAAGGATTTGGATGGTCTATTTGATATAGTGGTACCTGCTGATTTATGGACGGAATGCAAGATTACAGTTGATTGGCCTAGTGAGGAGTATCCAAGAGACTCAAAGACAGGAGCACCCTCAGAAGAGGTGATGAAAAAGTATCATCAAGTGGTTACATATTTGAAAGGGAAAATTCCTCCGAAAGAAACAGACTGGGTAAAGATAGATAGAACCACTGAAGAACCAAATGAATCTGTACATGCATACTATGAGAGGTTGTTACAGGTGTTTAAGCAGTATAGTGGTTTTGAGAATATCGGTGATAAGGATATGGGACATTTTGTGTATCGATTTGTATATGGTTTGAAACCGGAGATTAGTCAGATGATACAGCAGCACATGTTGTGTTGGCAAAGCAAAACAGTGGATGAGATTTTAAAGTACGCAAAGTATTGTGGTGACGACATTGAGGCCAGGCGTAGGAAGTTAAAAGAGAAAATGATGTGGGCACAAGTTAAATTAGCAGAACAGCAAGAAGAGAAAACAAATGACCAAAATAATAATCAAGTAAAAGAACAGAGTCAGAATAATCAAGGAGCGAATGGTAATAAATATAGGGGACGAATGGACAGAGAAGAAGCGAAAAAGAGGTTTCCTTGTCATGCGTGTGGAAAGCTTGGACATTGGAAGAACGAGTGTAAGAGTACTCAGAGTAATAAGAGTAATAATGGGCCAAATCAAATTTAATCCCACAGATGCAGAATGAAGTACTTTTGAATCAGCAGCAGCAGGTAGTTACTCCACAATATCAGGTGCCACCAGCTCCTATGCCAAATTTTGTGAATCATCAGAGTTTCAGTGCGAACACCGGATTTCAAGGAGAGAGTGGTAAGAATAACAGAACAATTTCCCAATATTATTTATAGAATGATGAAGAGAATTCAGATGGTATGCAATGAAGGTGGCTGAGGGGGGAGGAAGAGGAGTGCGTGCTTGGGGCATCCTTGCCGGTAGATCAGTCAGGTCCATTTATTGATGGGAAAGTAGAAGGTAAAGACATTACTTTCCTATTGGATACTGGTGCTACCAGGTCTACTGTGAGAACAGCAGACATCCCAAACCTACCCCTCTCGGAAGAGTCCATCCAAGTCGTTGGTGTGTCGAACCAGCAAATTAAAACCCCAATCACCAAACCAATGGAAGTACATATTGGAAATTTTAAAGAAATGCATTGGTTTGTAGTTTGTGATTCTAGCCCTGTAAATCTGTTGGGAAGAGATCTCTTGTGCAAGATGAATTGCACGATCTATTGTACACGGATGGTGTCGCTTTCCAAACCCCTGATGAAGACGTTGTTTACAAGATGATGTTAGCCAAACAAGGAACAGAAGTAGATGAAATGTTCTCACTAGTAACTGAAAATGAATTACCTGAAGAGTTGAGAGCCACAGTTAATCCAGACGTGTGGGATTTTACAGGAAAAGCCATTGGGCTAATGACTAATATAGACCCAGTAAAAGTAACAGTGAAAGAAGGTGCAGTGTATCCAAATACCCGACAGTACAAAATGAGTCCTGAAGTAAAAGCAGGAATTATTCCAGAAATTGAACGAATGGTGAAACAAGGTATTTTAAAAGAAGTGATGGGTAGTCCTTGTAATTCGCAAATAATAGGACTAAAGAAGCCCAGCGGAAAGTATAGAATAGTGCAAGATTTACGAAAAATAAATAAAATTGTGGTTCCCTGTTGTCCAATAGTGCCAAATCCAGCCGTGATTCTTTATCAGATACCATGGAATGCAGGATGGTTCACAGTAATTGGTTTATGCCAAGCGTTCTTTTCTATTCCTTTGCACCCAGACTGCCAGTATCTTTTTTCATTTAAGTTTAAGGATCGTATTTATGCATGGTGTCGTGTTCCTCAAGGGTACACAGAGAGTCCTTCAATTTTTAATCAAATTCTGAAAAAGTGGCTAGAGTCATTGGTTATGCCTGGAAATTCTGTTCTGGTTCAGTACATTGATGACCTATTGGTGGCATCAAAAACACGAGAAGATTGTGTCACAGATACAATTGCATTACTGAACCATTTGGCTGAAGGAGGACACAAAGGGGCCGATTCCGATCTCAGCCGGTAGGGCACCGAATTGGATTCGGCTTAACCGGATCCGATTCGGAGCCCTCTTTCCCGACCGATTCATACTTGCGTCCGGCCGAGCGAGTACGATGCGAGCGCACGCGAAATCGCCGACCGACTTGTTTGCGGGTCCGAAGCGCTTCGACCGACTCGCACGGACACGACTCGCACCGCGCAATGGAGATGTTCCCTGGCCGGGCAAGTACGATGCGCGCCGCGAGCAGTTTGACCGACTCGCGCCGTCCGGCTCGAAAGACCAGTCGGAGCCGGACTTTGGGGGTCCGTGTCGGACCCCCCTGTACGCCTAGCGGCGCGAGTTGCACACAGGGGGGACCCATGGGTCCCCCCTACCTGTGCATGTACGCCGCGAGTCGCTTCGTGGCGTACCCGCTGTAGGGGGCACCCTTGTTTGCCTCGCACCCATTGAGTCAATGGGAGCCCGCGTACGCGTTGTACGTCCGGCTCCCATTGACTTCAATGGGAGTCCGACCGACTCGAGTCCGATTGCATGCGTGCGCATCGTACTCGTTCGGTCGGACTGCCAGAGTCCGATTCGGTCGGAAATCTCTCCGGGTCCGGCTCGGTCGGAGAGATTTCCGGCCTGAATCGGAATCGGCCCCAAAGTGTCTCCAGAAAAGTTACAATTCTGTCAACAAAAAGTTAGATATTTAGGGAATAAAATAGAAAGAGGAGGTAGAAAAGTGACACCGGAAAAAATAAAAATAATCAAAGAAATGCAATTGCCGCAGACTCAAAGAGAAATGAGAATGTTTCTAGGAGTGGTTGGATACTGTAGGCAATGGATTAATGGTTTTTCGATGTTAGCAAAACCATTAGTACAGATGATCCGGAAAAGAGCAAAGGATCCGATTGAATGGAATGATGAATGCTTAGAAGCATTTGTGAGACTAAGAAATTGTTTGTGTGAGGCTCCTGCCTTGGGCATGCCTGATTATTCAAAAAATTTTGCATTGTTTTGTTGTGAGAGAGAAAATTGTGCACTTTCAGTCTTAACACAGAGACATGGATTAAGTCGACGTCCAGTGGCATATTTTTCAGCCACATTGGACCCAGTGGCTTCAGCATTGCCTGGCTGCTTAAAAGCAGTAGCTGCTACTTGTATGAGTCTGGAGCAAAGTGAGTCGATAGTGATGGGACATCCGGTAAAGGTGTTTGTTCCACACTCAGTTGAGATTATTTTGACAAGAACAAGAACACAGCATCTCACTCCTAGTCGATTGACCAAGTATGAAAGAGTGATTTTGGGAGCTGAAAATGTGACTGTGATAAGGTGTACGATTATGAATCCCGCTACTCTATTGACAGACCCCTGCGATGAAGAAGTGAGAGATGAAAGTGATCAAGATTGTTTGGACATGACTGAGTTATGTACGAAGCCCCGTCCGGATATAAGAGAGACACCGTTGAAAGAGGCTGACCATGAGTTATTTGTAGATGGTTCATGCCTCAGGACCCAAGAAGGAGGACTAAGTGCCGCATATGCTGTTTGTAAAATATCTGGGGTAATTGAAGCATCCTGTTTACCTGGGGTCAAGTCTGCACAAGTAGCTGAATTAGTGGCCTTAACGATGGCATGTAAAAATGGGAAAAATTGGAGAGTAACCATATTTACGGACAGCCAATATGGGTTCTGGGTTGTGCACGACTTCGGCCAGCTCTGGATGCAGAGGGGATTTCTGACTTCTTCAGGATCTCCTATCAGAAACAGCAAAAATGTGAAAAATTTGTTGGAAGCATTTCAATTGCCAAAAGAGATAGCAGTTGTAAAATGTGCTGCACATCAGTCAGGAAATGACTATGTGACTGCTGGCAATAATTATGCTGACCAAGTGGCCAAATACTGTGCCAAAAATACAGTGGCCATAAACCGAAAAATTGAAACGGGTGAAACCAGATGCCAACTTATGTTTTTCTCAGTACCAGAAACATGGGATGAGATTAGACAATTGCAGGAAGAAGTTAAGGAAAAGGAAAAGGAAAAGGAAAAAGAAATTTGGATAAAGGCAGCTTGTACAAAAAGACCAGAAGATGAGGTATGGGTGTATATAGATGGAAGACCAGTCATGCCAGATTGTCTGCTTTCAAAAATGGCAAGAGTATATCATGGAGCAACACACATAAGGAGAGACTCAATGATCAGATTATTCAGACAGAGTTGGTACAATCCGAAGTTCAGGGTAATCGCAGAAAGCCTTTGCCAAAGATGCTTAGCCTGTCAGCAGCAAAATCCAGGTAGGAAGACAGTGGTTAGCTGGGGAAAGATTGGAAAGGCAGAAGGACCCTTCTCCAGATTGCAATTGGATTTTATCGAATTGCCCCCATGTAATGGACTGAAATATATACTTGTCATAGTATGCCTTTTCTCAAGATGGGTGGAAGCCTATCCCACTCGAAGAAATGACAGTCTCACAGTTGCAAAATTGTTGTTGAGGGAGCTAGTTCCACGATTTGGTTTTCCGGTCACTTTGGAATCGGATAGAGGCCCTCATTTTAATAATGAAATAATTTGATTAATCTGTGCTGCATTTAACATTGAACAAAAATTGCACTGTGCTTACCGTCCAGAGGCTTCTGGAATTGTTGAGCAATTGAATGGCACAATAAAGTCAAGATTGGGAAAGGTGTATGCAGCCACAAAGCTGAAATGGCCAGATGCATTACCTCTTGTACTGATGGGTCTCAGAAGTATTCCAGACAGAAAAACAGGAATGAGCCCACATGCGGTTCTCATGGGAAGAACCATGAGACAGGTATTTATTCCTGGAAATAAACTAATGAGTATAACTGATGATCTGGTATTGGACTATTGCAAAGGATTGGCTGAAATGGTGCGTTCTGTCTCCCACCAGGCTGGAGAAGACGCAGTTGACAGACAGCCAGATCAAGCGCATGATTTGAATCCTGGAGACTGGGTGTTAGAGAAGAAACACGCAAGAAAGTTGTGCCTAGCACTGAGGTGCGACAAACCAAGGCAAGTCATACTAGTCACTACCACAGCAGTGAAGTGTGCAGGTTTGCCCAATTGGATTCATGCCAGCCATACCAGAAGAGTTTGGAGCCCATCAGAACAACAAGAGCCACCACTGACTGAACAGGCTGAAGCATCAGGAGTTGTCAACTGTGAAATTGAAGAATCTAGAGTGATAGATTCTGAAAGACAACCATATGATGAACAGCCAAGTATAGATGAGGAAGAGTGGATACCTGTGATTGAAATAATTGATGATACCATTGAAACAAGAAGAAGAACAGAACTGAAAAGACAGGAAAGTAGTCAGGAAGAGACAGGGGAAGAAGAACACACTCAGGTGGACAATAAAAAAGACTTTTACGAACCTGAGGAGGGAAAACTAGAAGAACACGTTCAGGTAGAAGAAGAAAAGTTTGAATTAAGGCCTGAACAGGATCAGGTAGAGTTAGAAGAACAGGTTCAGGCAGAAGAAGAAAAGTATGAAGTAAGACCTGAACAGGGTCAGATAGAATTAGAAGAACAAGCTCAGGAAGAAGAAGAACAAAATACGGTAGAACCTGAGCAGGTGGAAGCAAAAGCAGGTACAAGCACAGAATATAAAGAAACAGAACAGATTGTGCCGAAAATAAATGAAATAAAAAGAACTTTACAAGGAGATAAAGAAAGTGAAAACGCTGTACAAATCAAAAGAATCGGAAAGGGAGACAATTGGCGAACTGGAGTAAAGAAATTAAAGTATCACTTGAGAAAATCTGAAAAGAGACCTGAACAAGTAAATGAAGTCACAAGTCAGACACAATCTAAACAAACCTTGGCAAAAATAACTCGAAGAAGTCCAAGATTGAGAAATTTAAACAGGAGATACAAGGCTCCTGAATGGACTAACGTAATACTCGAGGAATTTGAATCTCTAGATCTGACTGATGAAACAGAAGAAGTTCATATTGTTCAGATTGATGAAAACAAATTGAGGCCTCCTTAAAACAAAAAGGAAAAATTAAACTGACAAAGAAAGGAGAAAGAGAAAAGGAATTTTCTCAAGACTAAAATGACTGAAACTGAGGTTACAGAGAGACCAAAACGTGGATTAAAAAGAAAATATTTTAGATTTTGTTTTTGTAGTATTTTGTTAGTAGCATTAGTATGGTTATTCCTAACAGTAGGAGTACCTTTGTTAATGAAAACCAATGAAAAGAATGACACAAATACTAATGATAGGGTACAGAAAATAAAAGATACTAAAATAGAAATAGGGGTAGAAGATGAAGTAAATTATCACAATGAATCAGATTATAATACGTCTTCAAATGTGTTTATTAGATTATTATTTCAATATGTGAATACTATGGAGATTAGTAATTGTTATGTGTGTATGAAGTTACCCTCATCAGTATCGGAAGGGGTGACGTATCACTATATACCTTTGACGTATGATGTGTCATGTAGTATTTTATCAAGTTTATTTTATGCTACAGGGAGACTTCAATATTTTTATTCAGATATAGATGTAGTATTTTCAGAATTACCTATTAGAAAGAATATGAATCCAGTAGCCATTAGTAAAAATGCACAGTTTATGGGTGAATTTTTCTTAACAATGAGTTCAATAGATTTAGTTCAGGCACATAAAGATAATTTAACATGTACATTAAGAAAAGAAGAAAAATAATTTTTGGATTTAGTAGAAGAAAGGAGACAGGATTTAATAAAGAAAGCGACTGATCAGAAAAGCCATGTACCTCCATGGGCTGAGAAAGAGGGAATCTATGCAAATGGCAAGGCTCATGCTGCGATGTCCCTGGATTTCGTGAAAAGGGGAAAATTCTGCCTCCATAGGTTAAAGACAGATTATAACAATAATTACATTGGTTCCAGTGAATGTGAACACAACTTCCTAATTTTAGGAGGGTGGGGACTAAAACGGGGAAGTGATCCTGTATTTCCAGGAGTGTATTATGTTTGTGGGAACAATGCCTATTATAGGTTACCTGCAAGATGGTACGGAAGCTGCTACTTTGGAATAGTTTTTCCAAAAATATATCATGTAGACAAAATCAGTGGAACCAATGGAAATTCTAATGGACTAACACGTAGAAGAAGAGCTAGTTTTTCTGAAATTGTAGGAGACATTTTTAGTGCATTGATACCCTCAGTTGGAGTCATTCTTAATTCACAGAAAATTTGTAAGTTATCAACCATAGTTGATCGTCTTTCTACAGATACTGCTGGAGGATTTTTGATGATTAACACAGAAATGGTTGCAATTAGATCTATGGTTTTACAGAACGGTCTTGCTCTTGATATATTATTAGCAAAAGAAGGTGGAGTCTGTGGTATGTTGAAAATTCAACATTGCTGCACTTATATTCCGGACAAGTGCAGAGAAATTAAAGGATATATTGAAAACATTACAAGAATGCATAAAGATTTGACCCAACTGGAGGTTGACGGTGTGTGGGGAAGACTAACAAACAGTATAACATCAATAGGGAACTGGTTTGTTAATTTTGGGAAAAGTTTTCTAGGTCAAATAATAATACCTTTAGTCATGATAATAACTTTAGTGATGATAATGATGATTACCTATAAGTGTTGTAGAAAAGGAAGGAAGGAGAAGATACATTTTGAAAGAAAAGGAAAGGGACAGAAACGGAAAAGAAAATATGAAGAAATACAGCTGGAAGAAATAAAAGGCAGTTTATATAAAAAGGTGAAAGATTTAGAAGGAAATGAGTGAATTGATGAAAAACTGAGAGGAGAAATAGAGAAAACTGAGAAGTACTAAAGTTGGTATCTGGGAAGGGATGGGAAATTTTGTGATGGCTGAAGATGCCATCAGAGAGGGGGTTGATGGAGCAAGGACTCGTAAATGAGACTTGCTCGGAAGCAATCTTCTCGTTTAACTCACTAACGAATTACTAACAACGTGTTTTGTGATTAATAATACGCATTTCCTTTACACGCGGAAGAAAATGAAGCTTGCCTATGTGTTTACTAACTGCAATAACATGAACGAACGACTAAGATGCATTCTAACAAGGGATCTTTACTGCCCATGCGTCTACTGCATCTACGTACTATGACGTACTAATGCTTGGAGGGAAATTCATGCGCCTGCGCAAAGGTATTAAAAAGGGCCGCTTGAAACTCACATGCATGGCACCTGCTTGGCTGAAATAGAAAATAAGTTTTATATTAACGCAAATGCAGAACGAATTAATAATAAATGGAGTGGGTTAGAGTAGAGGTTGGCGGTATACAGTGAAATAATTTTATTTTGAGAAATAACATTTCTTCTTTTGACTTTATTATTAGTGCGCATTTGGCCCTCCAAAGCTTGTCTGAATCGAGCTGACTGACGTAACCCCACGCATGCGCACTCAGGAGAGAGTGTGAATAGATGAGTAAGGACTTGTCACCCGTCCAAGGCCAGCGAAGATGTGCCCTGGGAACATGAGGGTAAAGAGTTCATATGAAGAAGTTTTATTCATTAAGTTGTAACATTTTGTATTAATAAAGTTTGGAGATGTATGGGAACGGAAGGGATTTAATAACGTTTGTGGGGAGGGACTTGAAACAATGGTTTAATGAAATAAGTGAAATGTAAGTATGGTGTGACGATCATCCCCCTCTCGCCTGTCCAATCAGAGTTAGTATTTTGCAAAATTGAAACATTAATGGGTGGTACATGGTAATAGAAAGGTATAATTGAGGTCGTTTTAGTTAGTTAGTTTAGCTGACACGGGAGAGCATTGACACGGGAGCAGAAGCAGAGCTCAGGATGCTGTCGGTGCTGGGGGTGGTGCTGATGCTGTGAGACGCCGAAGAAGAATCGAATGCAGAACCATCTATTTAATTTATTTGGGTTAGAAAGAAGATCGCAGAAGAACCACGAGGAGGAAGAGAGTGTCAGAGAGGGGTGCGACACAGTCGTCGGTATTTTAGAGAGGTGAAGTATCCTGTCCTAATTCCTATCCTGAAGCCTTTGTCTCCTGAATCTATCCTGGGGACCCTTACCAGCCCTTTGGCCAGAGGGTTTGGTCTTCACACCATTCTGGGTAACTATGAATTCATCGCATTGATAGATGTTCTTCTCTCTCTGTCCTCTTCTTTCTAAGCAAGTTATTGTATGGATCTGAATTGCTATTGACTTAAATGTGATTTGATTGAATTGACACTCTTGCGAATGAGGGTGTTTGTACTGAAACTTTGAGATGGTTCACACTCAATTAATTTAGATAAAGATTTTAAAACTTCCCGAGTCTGTGATTATTTTATTTAAATAGAAAATGTTTAATAAGTTATGTTAAATATCGCCATCAACTAGTTCACCTAATGGTCCATTGACCAGAGGAAAGAACTTTTGATCAGTACAGGGTTTAGTTTTAAATGAGAAATAACTAATCCTGATAGATGAAACTTCATAAAACTAAGCTCCAGCGGTTTACTAGGTGTTTGGTGTAGGTGAGTTATATGGGCCCAGGTGAGTATATGGTAGTGGAGTACCTGCTGTTAGTACGCCGCTGGATCACTAGCTCTGCCGGCACCTAGGGAAACCTAGCAAACCTATACATTTTTGAAAACTAGACACCCAGGGGAATCCAGGATGGGGTGACTTGACTGGCTCTCACCAGGTTCTGTTACCCAGAATCCCTTGCAAACCTCAGAATTTGATTAAACAAAACACATTTTCCTCACATTTCTGTGGTGGAAAGTTCTGGAATCTGTGTCGATCCACAAAATTCCACCCACCCCGCGTTCCCCAAAGTCTTCCGAGAAAAATGGTACCTCACTTGTGTGGATAGGCCTAGTGCCCGCGACAGTAAACGGCCCAAAACACAACGTGGACACACCACATTTTCACAGTGAAAACGGACCCTTTTTTTGCTAAGTGCCAAGCTGTAGATTTTGAATCCTAGCTCTGCCGGCACCTAGGGAAACCTAGCAAACCTATACTTTTTTGAAAACTAGACACCCAGGGGAATACAGGATGGGGTGACTTGACTGGCACCCACCAGGTTCTGTTACCCAGAATCCCTTGCAAACCTAAAAATTGTGTAAAAAAAACCACATTTTCCTCATATTTCTGTGATGGAAAGTTCTGCAATCTGCGTGGATCCACAAATATCCACCCACCCTGCGTTCCCCAATTCTTCCGAGAAAAATGGTACCTCACTTGTGTGGGTAGGCCTAGTGCCCGCGACAGGAAACGGCCCAAAACGCAACATGGAAACACCACATTTTCACATTGAAAACGGACCCTTTTTTTGCAAAGTGCCAAGCTGTAGATTTTGAACCCTAGCTCTGGCGGCACCTAGGGAACCCTAGCAAACCTATACATTTTTGAAAACTAGACACCCAGGGGAATCCAGGATGGGGTGACTTGACTGGCTCACACCAGTTTCTGTTACCCAGAATCCCTTGCAAACCTAAATATTTGTCAAAAAACCCACATTTTCCTCACATTTCTGTGGTGGAAAGGTCTGGAATCTGCGTGGATCCACAAAATTCCACCAAGCCCGCGTTCCCCAAAGTCTTCCGAGAAAAATGGTACCTCACTTGTGTGGGTAGGCCTAGTGCCCGTGACAGGAAACGGCCCAAAACACAACGTGGACACACCACATTTTCACAGTGAAAACTGACCCTTTTTTTGCAAAGTGCCAAGCTGTAGAGTTTGAACCCTAGCTCTGCCGGCACCTAGGGAAACCTAGCAAACCTATACATTTTTGAAAACTAGACACCCAGGGGAATCCAGGATAGGGTGACTTGACTGGCTCCCACCAGGTTCTGTTACCCAGAATCCCTTGCAAACCTACAAATTTGTCAAAAAAACCACATTTCCCTCACATTTCTTTTGTGGAAAGTTCTGGAATCTGCGTGGATCCACAAAATTCCACCCACCCCGCATTCCCCAAAGTCTTCAGAGAAAAATTGTACCTCACTTGTGTGGGTGGGTCAAGTACCCGCGACAGGCAAGGGCCCAAAACCTATTGAGGCGAAATCAAAATTACCTATTGCAAAACAACCTGGTTTTGCAAGGGGGGTCCCATGAGTTTTTGGCCCCGGGCTCGGAGACCATCTAGGGAAACCTACCAAACTCACACATTTCTGAAAACTATACACCCAAGGGTGTCCAGTGAGGTATGGCTTGCATGGGTCCCTCAACATTTTCCTACCCAGAATCCCCTGCAAACCTCAAATTTAGCTGAAAAATGCACTTTTTTCTCAAATTTCTGTATGGGAAAGTTCTGGAATCTGCGTGGATCCACAAATTTCCTACCACCCAGCGTTCCCCCAGGTCTCCCGATAAAAATGGTACCTCACTCGCCCATCACTTTCATACGCCCACACGACTGACACAGCAATCACATCGGCTGGTGGTTGACATAGTGTCTGCAGTGGCGTTTGACTAGCAGAGAGTGTAATGACCAGCAGCAAGTCACTACTCACACACTGCCAGCCAAATGCCAGCCCACGCACACCGCCGGTCAAGCACCAGCCCACGCACACTGCCAGCCAAGCACCATCCCACCTACACTGCCAGCCAAGCGCCAGCCCACGCACACCGTCAGCCAAGCGCCAGTCCACGCACACCGCCAGCCAAGCGCCAGTCCACACACATGCCAGCCAAGTGCCATTCCATGCACACCACCAGCCAAGCGCCAGTCCATGCACACCGCCAGCCAAGCGCCAGTCCATGCACACCGCCAGCCAAGCGCCAGTCCATGCACACCGCCAGCCAAGCGCCAGTACACAGACACCGCCAGCCAAGCGCCAGTCCATGCACACCACCAGCCAAGCGCCAGTCCATGTACACTGTCAAATTATTTTTTTAACAAGAAAGAAATTACAAACCAATTGGAACTAGATACCAAACTACAACTACAAACACAACAGCAGTAACTAAAGACATCATTCTAATGCCAAAGGTGAAACCGAACAACAAATAAAAAACCATACAGATCAGGCAGTACACTATTAGACTCACGGTTGCTCCCAAAACTTCTTTTAAGTGTGATACAATCTGAAACATGTGGGCACACACAGCCCAGGATTAGAAGGACAATCAGTACAGTGCATACGACTCTCCTTCCGCATACCTCTTCGCAAACAGACTCTACATCTCTTACAGGGATTGGTTTTTTTGGGCGTAGGAGGAATTAAATCGGGAAAGTGGCGATCTTTCAATCTAGCAAAACCAAAGGGGATGATGGACGGAGTGTTGAACATTGCAAGCACTCACCCCCAGTCAACTGATCTGGGTTTAATCCATCATCATTCTTTAGCTCACTCCGCCACCCCAGTTCAGACATGGCCATATGCAAATCAGTCTGACCCTGTGCCTCATGGGAACAGTCCAGCCCGAACTGCCAAGCCATGTCTTCCCTGGACCGGAAACAAGCATCCTGGGACCGGTTTCTGGCTAACAGCCGTCATCAGCCAGGCTAGCTTGAATCCAGTGGCAAAGTGAGCAAGGGACCCACGTCTGGGCATACCCTGCCAACTTAGGGCGAACAAAGCAAAACCAAAGGGGATGATGGACGGAGTGTTGAACATTGCAAGCACTCACCCCCAGTCAACTGATCTGGGTTTAATCCATCATCATTCTTTAGCTCACTCCGCCACCCCAGTTCAGACATGGCCATATGCAAATCAGTCTGACCCTGTGCCTCATGGGAACAGTCCAGCCCGAACTGCCAAGCCATGTCTTCCCTGGACCGGAAACAAGCATCCTGGGACCGGTTTCTGGCTAACAGCCGTCATCAGCCAGGCTAGCTTGAATCCAGTGGCAAAGTGAGCAAGGGACCCACGTCTGGGCATACCCTGCCAACTTAGGGCGAACAAAGCAAAACCAAAGGGGATGATGGACGGAGTGTTGAACATTGCAAGCACTCACCCCCAGTCAACTGATCTGGGTTTAATCCATCATCATTCTTTAGCTCACTCCGCCACCCCAGTTCAGACATGGCCATATGCAAATCAGTCTGACCCTGTGCCTCATGGGAACAGTCCAGCCCGAACTGCCAAGCCATGTCTTCCCTGGACCGGAAACAAGCATCCTGGGACCGGTTTCTGGCTAACAGCCGTCATCAGCCAGGCTAGCTTGAATCCAGTGGCAAAGTGAGCAAGGGACCCACGTCTGGGCATACCCTGCCAACTTAGGGCGAACAAAGCAAAACCAAAGGGGATGATGGACGGAGTGTTGAACATTGCAAGCACTCACCCCCAGTCAACTGATCTGGGTTTAATCCATCATCATTCTTTAGCTCACTCCGCCACCCCAGTTCAGACATGGCCATATGCAAATCAGTCTGACCCTGTGCCTCATGGGAACAGCCCAGCCCGAACTGCCAAGCCATGTCTTCCCTGGACCGGAAACAAGCATCCTGGGACCGGTTTCTGGCTAACAGCCGTCATCAGCCAGGCTAGCTTGAATCCAGTGGCAAAGTGAGCAAGGGACCCACGTCTGGGCATACCCTGCCAACTTAGGGCGAACAAAGCAAAACCAAAGGGGATGATGGACGGAGTGTTGAACATTGCAAGCACTCACCCCCAGTCAACTGATCGGGGTTTAATCCATCATCATTCTTTAGCTCACTCCGCCACCCCAGTTCAGACATGGCCATATGCGAATCAGTCTGACCCTGTGCCTCATGGGAACAGTCCAGCCCGAACTGCCAAGCCATGTCTTCCCTGTACCGGAAACAAGCATCCTGGGACCGGTTTCTGGCTAACAGCCGTCATCAGCCAGGCTAGCTTGAATCCAGTGGCAAAGTGAGCAAGGGACCCTCGTCTGGGCATACCCTGCCAACTTAGGGCGAACAAAGCAAAACCAAAGGGGATGATGGACGGAGTGTTGAACATTGCAAGCACTCACCCCCAGTCAACTGATCTGGGTTTAATCCATCATCATTCTTTAGCTCACTCCGCCACCCCAGTTCAGACATGGCCATATGCAAATCAGTCTGACCCTGTGCCTCATGGGAACAGTCCAGCCCGAACTGCCAAGCCATGTCTTCCCTGGACCGGAAACAAGCATCCTGGGACCGGTTTCTGGCTAACAGCCGTCATCAGCCAGGCTAGCTTGAATCCAGTGGCAAAGTGAGCAAGGGACCCACGTCTGGGCATACCCTGCCAACTTAGGGCGAACAAAGCAAAACCAAAGGGGATGATGGACGGAGTGTTGAACATTGCAAGCACTCACCCCCAATCAACTGATCTGGGTTTAATCCATCATCATTCTTTAGCTCACTCCGCCACCCCAGTTCAGACATGGCCATATGCAAATCAGTCTGACCCTGTGCCTCATGGGAACAGTCCAGCCTGAACTGCCAAGCCATGTCTTCCCTGGACCGGAAACAAGCATCCTGGGACCGGTTTCTGGCTAACAGCCGTCATCAGCCAGGCTAGCTTGAATCCAGTGGCAAAGTGAGCAAGGGACCCACGTCTGGGCATACCCTGCCAACTTAGGGCGAACAAAGCAAAACCAAAGGGGATGATGGACGGAGTGTTGAACATTGCAAGCACTCACCCCCAGTCAACTGATCTGGGTTTAATCCATCATCATTCTTTAGCTCACTCCGCCACCCCAGTTCAGACATGGCCATATGCAAATCAGTCTGACCCTGTGCCTCATGGGAACAGTCCAGCCCGAACTGCCAAGCCATGTCTTCCCTGGACCGGAAACAAGCATCCTGGGACCGGTTTCTGGCTAACAGCCGTCATCAGCCAGGCTAGCTTGAATCCAGTGGCAAAGTGAGCAAGGGACCCACGTCTGGGCATACCCTGCCAACTTAGGGCGAACAAAGCAAAACCAAAGGGGATGATGGACGGAGTGTTGAACATTGCAAGCACTCACCCCCAGTCAACTGATCTGGGTTTAATCCATCATCATTCTTTAGCTCACTCCGCCACCCCAGTTCAGACATGGCCATATGCAAATCAGTCTGACCCTGTGCCTCATGGGAACAGTCCAGCCCGAACTGCCAAGCCATGTCTTCCCTGGACCGGAAACAAGCATCCTGGGACCGGTTTCTGGCTAACAGCCGTCATCAGCCAGGCTAGCTTGAATCCAGTGGCAAAGTGAGCAAGGGACCCACGTCTGGGCATACCCTGCCAACTTAGGGCAAACAAAGCAAAACCAAAGGGGATGATGGACGGAGTGTTGAACATTGCAAGCACTCACCCCCAGTCAACTGATCTGGGTTTAATCCATCATCATTCTTTAGCTCACTCCGCCACCCCAGTTCAGACATGGCCATATGCAAATCAGTCTGACCCTGTGCCTCATGGGAACAGTCCAGCCCGAACTGCCAAGCCATGTCTTCCCTGGACCGGAAACAAGCATCCTGGGACCGGTTTCTGGCTAACAGCCGTCATCAGCCAGGCTAGCTTGAATCCAGTGGCAAAGTGAGCAAGGGACCCACGTCTGGGCATACCCTGCCAACTTAGGGCGAACAAAGCAAAACCAAAGGGGATGATGGACGGAGTGTTGAACATTGCAAGCACTCACCCCCAGTCAACTGATCTGGGTTTAATCCATCATCATTCTTTAGCTAACTCCGCCACCCCAGTTCAGACATGGCCATATGCAAGTCAGTCTGACCCTGTGCCTCATGGGAACAGTCCAGCCCGAACTGCCAAGCCATGTCTTCCATGGACCGGAAACAAGCATCCTGGGACCGGTTTCTGGCTAACAGCCGTCATCAGCCAGCCTAGCTTGAATCCAGTGGCAAAGTGAGCAAGGGACCCACGTCTGGGCATACCCTGCCAACTTAGGGCGAACAAAGCAAAACCAAAGGGGATGATGGACGGAGTGTTGAACATTGCAAGCACTCACCCCCAGTCAACTGATCTGGGTTTAATCCATCATCATTCTTTAGCTCACTCCGCCACCCCAGTTCAGACATGGCCATATGCAAATCAGTCTGACCCTGTGCCTCATGGGAACAGTCCAGCCCGAACTGCCAAGCCATGTCTTCCCTGGACCGGAAACAAGCATCCTGGGACCGGTTTCTGGCTAACAGCCGTCATCAGCCAGGCTAGCTTGAATCCAGTGGCAAAGTGAGCAAGGGACCCACGTCTGGGCATACCCTGCCAACTTAGGGCGAACAAAGCAAAACCAAAGGGGATGATGGACGGAGTGTTGAACATTGCAAGCACTCACCCCCAGTCAACTGATCTGGGTTTAATCCATCATCATTCTTTAGCTCACTCCGCCACCCCAGTTCAGACATGGCCATATGCAAATCAGTCTGACCCTGTGCCTCATGGGAACAGTCCAGCCCGAACTGCCAAGCCATGTCTTCCCTGGACCGGAAACAAGCATCCTGGGACCGGTTTCTGGCTAACAGCCGTCATCAGCCAGGCTAGCTTGAATCCAGTGGCAAAGTGAGCAAGGGACCCACGTCTGGGCATACCCTGCCAACTTAGGGCGAACAAAGCAAAACCAAAGGGGATGATGGACGGAGTGTTGAACATTGCAAGCACTCACCCCCAGTCAACTGATCTGGGTTTAATCCATCATCATTCTTTAGCTCACTCCGCCACCCCAGTTCAGACATGGCCATATGCAAATCAGTCTGACCCTGTGCCTCATGGGAACAGTCCAGCCCGAACTGCCAAGCCATGTCTTCCCTGGACCGGAAACAAGCATCTTTCAATCTAGCCACATCCTCCACCACTCCAACTCTAGGAACACTTGCCTGTTCCACTACAACAAGGCTGCCTATCACAGACTCTTGAAACTGAGCAAAAGTCATCTTTGACGCTGGAGAACACTCCTTGAACACAACAAAAACATTAAAAGCTGCTAAATTGAAATAGATGGATGGCCAACTTCTTATACCAAATGTAAGCCTTACGAATAGCAGTGTAAGGTTCCAACCTCTGATCTACTCTATCAACACCACCCATGTGCTTATTGTAATCTACAATGCACACAGGTTTGCGCACTTCAGCAACCTGACCCCAAACAGCCACAGGTGAAGTACTCTCATCATGGATGGTAGTCAGCATGTACACATCCCTCCTGTCCACAAATTTCACAGCTAGCAGTTCATCACTACGCAAGGCACTGCACTGTCCCCTCTTTTGGATAACCTTTACGGTTAAAGTGGATTGTGCCACAAGTAAAAGTGTCCACTTTGAACAATTCCTTAAACATTTGCACAGCAGTGTAGAAGTTATCTAGGTACAAATGGTGACCTTTGTTAAAAAGTCCTCTAGCAAGTTCCCACACAATTTTCTCTGAAACTCCTAAAGTGGACGGACAACCAGGGAGGACAATAGTGGAATCCCTACCAGTGTACACCCAGAAATTATAGACATATCCTGTCCTACTCTCAGACAACATATACATCTTAATTCCATAACGTGCCCTCTATCTAGGAAGGTAGGGGCAGATTTACGTTCCCTGGCGCATCCCTGCAAATCAGCAGGGATGCGCCAGGGAAGATGCGTCACGCAAGTTTGCCCTTGCGCCACCGCAGATGCGCCGCATTTACAATGCGGTGCATCGTGGCGCAAGGATAAGCAGATGCGTGACGCATCTGCCGGCGTAAGGTTGGCGCAGTGCTGAAGTTGTGTCGCAAGCGCGACGCAACTACAGCACTGTTCCAACCTGCCCTATCCCTAACATGGTGCGTCACGCCTTACGCCTGCTTGAAGCAGGCGTAAGGATTTGACGCACCGGGGTCGGAAAAGTGACTGAGTGAAATCTAGTAGATTTCACTCAGCCACTTTTGCGAGGCGTTCCTGCGCCGGAACGCCCCCCCTGCTCCGGAACGCCCACATGAAACCTGACGCAGGTTTCATGTGGCGCAGGGCTTTACAACGTGACGCATCTCCCTAGATGCGTCACGTTGTAAATACCCCGCAGCATGGCGCTGGCTTTACGCCACCGTTGCGTCACAGAAGTGACGCAACGGCGGCGCAAAAGTGGCGCAAGGGGCTTGTAAATCTGCCCCGTAGTGTCTAAAAACCAAACGACCCTTGAACAGGACCAAAGACTCATCAATAGCTATTTCTTTCCCTGGAGTATAGATCTCTGAAAATCGATCTAGAAAGTGATCAAGAACAGGTTGAATTTTAAAAAGACGGTCACAGTCAGGGTGATCTTGTGGCAACGCCGAAGCATTATCAACAAAATGCAGCATCCGAAGCACAAGTAAATACCGATCACAACTCATAATTGCAGGAAATATGGCTGTTGCCATCACTGGACTAGTAGACCAATATGAAGCAAGGGACGGCTTCCTTATCAAACCCATCAAAAAAGTCAAACCCAAAAACTTCTTCATCTCATCCAGATTTGTGGGAGTCCACCAGGTAGCTCTAGAGTGGGGCATAAGTCTGTCACTGTTGTCCCTCAAATGCTGTTGTGCATACAAATTAGTCTGCTCAACAATCTCAGCCAAAAATACATCATCCATGAACAACTGAAAAAACTGTATAGGCAAACAAATTTCACAATTCACTCTACACCCTGCATCACCACTAAAGGCAGGCAACACCGGCTGCACCATGTTTGGATCAACCCAGAGTCCAGCACTTCCAATGGGAAACCTTGCAGCCCCAGGCTGCAATCCAGATGCCTCTTGCACCATCGGCACATCAGTGTCCTCCTCTAAAACAGGCACTTCATCCGCACTGAGAGTAGCTTCATCCGCACTGAGAGTAGCTTCATCATCAGATGGTTCCTCGTGGACAGAAAACTCACTGCCTGAATCTTGCACTTCCTCCTCTCCCTCAGATGCACTGTCTTATAATCATGGTCAGAGGAAGATTCAAAAAGCATACCAACCACCTGCTGAGCAGTAATTCTGCGGCTAACCATAATCCTTACTAACAAAGGTAACGTGTCAAACAAGTCAACAACAACAAACACTTTGTAGAATAACTAATAAACAAAATGTGGCTTTATCACAAAAACCTATATACTACAAAACTAAACCACTCACTTGTCAGAAGCAGATAGACTCACCACCTACTCTGCACAGACACAGCAAGGACCAACAATATCCCACTAAAAAAGAAAAAGAAAAGAAAATTACACATAAGACAACGCAAAAGATATCGCAAAGAATTTCACGCTCCAAAAACAAACTAAATATGCTGCTGTTTTGACACCACTTACTAAAAATTCACTCGTGCATGACAATAATACTCATTTGGAGTAAACACAACAAAAAATGTTTTTCTTACCAAATAAATGCAACTACGCAAAACTGCAGAATCCGCAAACAAGAACAAAAAGCACTAGAATAAAAGGAGAAATAAAACATTACAATCACATATGCAAATAATGAACCAGCCCGCGTACAATCTACCAGCCAAGCTGGCGGGTAGGTGGGCCTAAAAGCAAAATGCTGACCCCAAGGGGGTCAGAAACAGCTGAAATATTTAAACCCATAAAGGGGAGCGACCCTTGTCCATGGGGCCGCTCCCACAATCATCTATATTAAAAAATAAATCCCTGGTGGCCGAGTGGGCCATCTGAAATCATTTTGGGCCAACACCCCCCCCCTCGGCGGGGCGGAAATGGCCAGACAAAATTTCCCCCAAAGGGATTGACCCTTGCCCAAGGGGCCGCTCCCCGCATGCATTAGTAATACAAAAAAAACAAACTAAAACAAAAAATTTTGCTGGTGGCCCAGTGGTCCATCTAAAATTCATTTGGGCTGATCTGCCCCCCCTGGGGGCATAAACGGCCAAACAATATGTCCCCCAAAGGGGAGCGACACTTGCCCAAGGGGCCGCTCCCCGCATGCATTACAAATGTATAAAAAAACGAACTAAAACAAAAAAATCCCTGGTGGGCCAGTGGGCCAGCTAAAAAATGATTTGGACCGATCTGCCCCCCTAGGGGGGCAGAAACGGCCAAATAATATGTCCCCCAAAGGGGAGGGACCCTTGCCCAAGGGGCTGCTCCCTGCATGCACTACAAAAAATAAACTAAAACAAAAAAATTCCTGGTGGCACAGTGGGCCATCTAAAAAATGAGTTGGGCCGATCTGCCCCCCCAGGGGGGCAGAAACAGCCAAACAATATGTCCCCCAAAGGGGAGCGACCCTTGCCCAAGGGGCCGCTCCCCGCATGCATTACAAATCTATTAAAAAAACAAACTAAAACAAAAGAAATCCCTGTTGGCCCAGTGGGCAATCTAAAAAATTATTTGGGCCGATCTGCCCCCCCCCACGGGGCAGAAACGGCCAAACAATATGTCCCCCAAGTGGAGCGACCCTTGCCCAAGGGGCCACTCCACGAATACATTGCACATTTAAAAAAAAATAAACTAAAATAAAAAAATCCCTGGTGTCTAGTGGGCATTCCTGCTGCACGATCGAGCGATCATGCAGCAGGAATACGCAAAGAGACATCGGAGGAAAGGAAAACACTTTCCTTTCCCCCAATGCCTCTTTGTTTATAAAATTACCCCTCCCCGAGGAAAAACTCACCTTCTCCTCCTGGACGCGCTGGAAGCAAATGGCTTCCACCGCGTCCAGTTTCATCTAATGATGTCGGCGCGCGATGCGCGCTGGCGTCATTAGATGACGTGGAGGAGGGGGCGGGGGTTGGGGGGCAGCGGGAGGGCTTCCGCTGTCCTCCCCGGTGGGGGCAGCATGATCGGCGTCCACGGGGGGAGCGCCAGCGGTTCCCCCGTGGGTGGGTGCTAGGACAACCGGGAGCAGTCCTGAGCACATGCCCACCGTGTCTCAGGACGGCTCCCGGCCGTCCTGAGCACCGAAAGGGTTAAAGCCCGGAAGCAGTTGTGGATTATTCACCATAATAACAGAGCACCAGTTAAATCCCTGATACAGGAGGTACCAACACGTTGGAACTCGACCTTTTATATGTTGAAACGTCTGTTTGAGCAGTACAAACAAATCAATGACTATGTCATTCAAAGAGGAGGGGATGCAGTGGGAGAGCTATGACCATGAATGCGTACAAATGGGGCCTAGTCAAATGCCTGACACAGATGCTACTCCCTTTTGAGGTTTTCACATGGGAAATTAGCAAGGAGGTCAGTGTGATGGGCCAAGCTATCCTGTTGTTGCATCTCCTACAGGACCAGGTAAAGAAGGTGTCTGAAAGGTTCGCCCCCGCAGAAGTGCATGCTTTGGCTGAGACATTAATCCTTTGCTTGGCTTGTAATACAAGACTGCAACATGACATTATCGCATCCATAGAGTACATCTGTGCCACACTACTTGATCCATGGTGCCAAAAATTTCTGCCCACTTTAATTTCTTTTTCTGAAGGGAATGTTTTAAAATACAAGAGGTGTATTGTAGACAGGAGCGGCATGTTCAGGTAAGAGCGATGGGGCGGTGGGATGGGGTGGGGGGACTCGACAGACAATGAGGGAAAATTAATTATTTATTACATTTTCCCTTGTCATCATTTGTCGAGTCCCCCTCACCCCCACCCCACTGCTCTTACCTGCACAGGCCGCTCCTGATTGTAGAGCAAGACAAAGACTTGGAAGAAAACAGCTGGAACTTCCAGTCCCACCTGGGAGTTCTGAGGTGCGGCCTTCAACTTCCAGAGAGGGCAGTCTTGTCTCACATCAGCCAACAACACCATCAACCAGAACACTGGCAACAACAGCAACAGAAGGACCGGACCCAACCTCTGCATTGTATTGGTTTCAATTAGCAGGGCTCAAGTCCAGTGCAGAGGCAATGGTAAAACAGGTTGAGCAAGTGGCAGCACCAATGACCATCCACAGGATGTTCAGGGAGTATCTGGATGATCCAAAAGATGTCTATGTGGATCAAACTTTATTGATGTATTGGTATGAGAAGATGTGCTAATGGCCAGAGCTCAGCAGGCTGGCAATAAAGTATCTGGCTTGTCCTGTTGCCAGTGAGTTTGCTGAACAAGGGTTCAGTGCAACTGATGCAGTTGTTACAGTGAGAAGGACCAGTCTCTCACCTCAAAACATGGAGAGATTGACTATGATCAAAATGAACCAACATTTTATACCATTTCTGAAACAGCAGCACAGAAGGAGGAGGAGGGTGATTGGTCCGAAATTCAATCAAATGTGTTAGCTGACCAACTTCTGGGTGAGCCACCAGAATTTGAGGACAAACTTTACTTCCCAGACTAAGTAAGCCAATGCCCTTATTGAACTTTTTAATTATTTCTCGTTGAACTTAGTTCTATCTTGGCAAAAAAGAAAATAGCTAGTGGAATATTATTATTTTTGTGTCAGCTTTATGCTGCCCTACCTTTTTTTAGTCACATATATTGCTGGATTGCAGTTGGACCAGTGTGCATTGAAGAAGCCTCCACAGTTCCTTCATGACATTGGGGACAATGCCTGCCCCCCTCACATGCCTTCTGCTTATCCCTTTTTGCATCACTTAGCACTGGAATGTCTGCCCCAGAAGGTCATTTATTATATACAAGACTGCATGCCAATACCAAACTCCAATGTGTTGCCTTCATCAAAGATGAATACCTAATACCTAAACTACCCGTGCTTGGATTGAAAGAGTGAACTTCAACTATTGCAATGGTGAGTGACTGTGTGAGTGATGATGATGATTGATGATTCATGTGGTGGCAGACAGTGAGGGAGGGTGTTGACCTGTAATGTGGGAACTTGCCTGAGATGATTGATTTGCAATGTTTGGGGTCTAATTGATGGGTGACCATTGTTTCCCTGGTAGTGATTGGCCGTCACAAACTTACCTAGTGAAAATGAATGAACCTGTATGCTCCAGTCCTATGATCCTTCTGTTTTTTTCATCATCTAGCATGGCTGCTCCAGACAATCGTTTGATTTACAAGACTGCCAAATTTCAATCTGTTGCTTGCATTAAAGGGAAAATAGTGTACCTACCACCGTGCCTGGTTCGGAATAAGTAACCATTGCACCAATAAGTGATTAGATTATTGAGTGACTGTGAATGATGATCGATGTGGAGGCTGACAGTGAGGGAGGATGTGTTGAACTGTAATACCGGAAATTTCTTGAGATGATTATTGATTTGCAAAGTTTGGGGCCTCAGTGATGGGTGATCATTTATTTTCATGGAGGTGATCTGCCCTTTCACACTTAGCCAGATTTAATTGCAGGGTCCACTACTTTTTTCTAGTTCTTCATAGACCAGAACAGTCACTTTAGCTAACAAACAAAAACCTGTGCAAAATACTGAAATTATGTTTCTCTACTTGTTGTTACACAGCAGTACACTACACATCTATCTTGCTCAGGTCATGATGATGACTGGTTTAGGACGGAGTTATTCAGAGTCACTCAGGACTCAGGAGGAGGATGGAAGAACTCAGAGCGGGAGTTGTAGGATTACCTCATCAACAGATATAAGCAAGATGTTATCGACTTCAGTTCAAAGGTGAACCAAGAGTCTGAGGTCTAGCATTCAGTTATGTGAAATAGAGAGAGGTGCGTTTGTGGAATGCTGCTATGAGTGTGTGTGTGTGTTGGACTTGTGGCAAATGTGAAACTATGAGTTCCCCTTGTGTTTTTTTTGCTCTGCATCTGAGTCTTCATGATACATTCCTCATGAAGCTTACCTTCCTTCTGTCCTTCTCCTTGACTCTAAAATACAGTTTCTCTTTTACAATCCGCAGGCCTTCTTCTAGTCTCCTGCACTACCGTAAGGCAAAAGCTGAGCTCAACAACACTCCTGCTTACCTACTGGATCAGTCCAGACAGATACCAAAGAGTGGACGTTCCAGAGGAAATCATATTTGGAGAACTCAGTGGGTTGGTTCATTCCCCAACCTAGAAGACAGAACATTTAGATATCTGATAACTTGGGTCTCGGGGGCAGAAAGGCTGTTTGAAATGCATTTATCTGTACTCTGTCATACTCACTCCTTTGTTTCCTTCCCCAACAGATTGATGCAAATGATGTGTTGCTGCTCATTGTCCAGATGATTTTTATCCTTGTGTAGTGTTTGTCTTTGTCCAGCCTTTCCCCAAATCCCCCTTCCCATCCATTCATCAAACCCCTAACCCTCTTCCCCCGGGCTTTGTGATTTATTAAGGTGTGGCTTAATTTACACCAACTCACTGCAGGATCCTCCACGCAATAGCCCACACTGGCCCCAATTACCCACCCCGCATGAAAAGTGATCCATATTTTAGATAAAGAATGAAGAACATCAGTCGTCAGCATCATTATTCAGGCCTTGTGTTGCGTAACTGTAAACGCCTAACCTAAGCTTGTCAACTCCAGACTTTGAGTCCATTTCTTATAACTCGAGGATTTCGCAAATAATATTACTAGCTCTCTATTAGTCTAAACTTACTAGTATTGGTATTTTTGGTACTTTAACCCTATCAGGCATCCTCTTAGTGTCATCATATAGTACTCAGGAGTCAATTCTTTGTAAAGCTTTGAAAAATATAACCCACTCACTCTGTCTTTTTATTTAGTTGCTTACAGTGGATAATCAATCAATCAGAATAATCCTACAGTTGGAGCTCACCTGGGTGGAACTGGAAGTGGGACCTCGCTTCTGAAGTTGTGATGCCTTACCTGATATTGCTTCATCTATCTATATTCAGGTAAGACCACTAGTATGGATGAAACTGAACTAGTTAAGTTAGTAAGTAAGTAACTAACTGCTACTATTGTTTATCTAGGTTGCTGTAAACAATATAGGTCATCATGGAAGCATTCCCCCTAATGGTCAAGATACTTAGAGAAGTATAAATCTATAACTAAGCACAACACTCTCTCTTACAGGTACATAAACAGGCTGCGTAAAACTAGCTGAAGGTAGCAGTGCAAAGTAAAAGTAAAACAAACTACTTCAGGCATAAATTGAGATTAAATAAAATAGTTTCCCCCTTTATTTTTTTTTTACAAAGAAACCGACCCTTTCCACCCAAACATGCCCACCCCTCCCCCAAACAAAACTGACCCAAGCCCCAAAGTCCCAAAACTCTAAATGTCCAAGGAAACAGTCACTCCAGTCCCAACTCCCTTCACACCTTCTCCACCAAGCCCCAACAAATAAGTCCCTCAAACCAAAACAATAAATAAAAAAAAAGCTAGAAGAGGGCATTATGGATGTCGGTCCGGAGCTGGTCCAGGCTCTAATCCATCGTGGTGAGCCAGCCCTGGCCTGTTATCAGTGTGGGAGGGGTTGGCAGCAGTTGGCTGGCGGCCGCGCTGGCGATGTGATGGCCGGGAGGCTGGAGACTGAGGGCGACTGGCTGCACTGGGACCTGGCTGAGGTGCATTTGTTTCCTTCTCGTCCTTTTCCAGGACCACCAGCCGCAGGTTATCTTGCTGGAATACGCACCAGCCTCTGCTGTCCCAAACGGGCTGCTGTCTCCTGCCTGTTGGGTGGTACGGCTGGACCAGCAAGAGCAGCTATATTGAGAAAATCAAAAAAAGACAAATTGTAAATAATACTCTGTTCAAACAATTGTTTTACATTACTGGCTGGCACAGTAGCAGTACATTGCTGGTCCCCTACGGCCCTTGCAATTTAAAGTGATTATGATTAGGAGGGTCACAAGACCAATTTTATGTTTTACCCACACATTCCTTGCATAAAAAAGCACTGTCTGTGTGGCAGAAAAGTATTAAAAGGCAGAATAACACCAGAATTAAAAAACAGTGATTTGAATATTTTTTTTCTTCTAAAGGCATTTCAAGAAAAAATAAACAGACACTTTGAATTGAAAAATAAATTACCTCTCATTAATGAGCACAACATTATGCACTATATGGTGTACAAGTTGTGTGTTGTGCTAAAATATTTAAGCCATGCCCATTGCTAGCCAGTTTGTCGAGTAGTTTGCCACTGGGGCAGCTGTAGTTGACAAATATCTATTTTTAATTCCAATGACCCTGCTCTTCTCCAAATACATTTCTCTTTCTACCCTGACTCCAAAGAGTCAGACGAATAATAAATAAGATACTACGTCACACACCTCACGTATGAAATGAGGATATTAATATTATCAAGTGTGCCGTAAGTAGATGCTGGGGAAAATGAATCTGATGGTCTGCACTACAGGGAAAGGAATGGGCTATATAGATCGTATTTGGCGCATTCGTCACTGTGTATCCTATACGCCAAACTTGACTTCAAATCATGCACTTGCTCCCACTTTACTCAGTGGCCTCACCCACCACCACATATTATTTCCAACAAGTTAATTCGCTGAAAAATTCGAAAGGGAAAAATCTGAACAGGTGTGAAATTAATCTGTTATGGGAAACCATGAAATATATTCTGGAATCACTTCACTCTACATGGTTATAAAATGAAATGTAGGACATGCCAAGAATGGATTTTCCAATTTGGTAGGCTGGGACAGAAGAACTTAGGGAAAAAAAAGGAGTGAAGTACTAAGAGGTGACTGGGTGGGCAAAGGGAAACAACACACCTTGTATGCAATGCTTTAAAAACATTGTAAATGCTGCATTAATTGAAGCAGATGCACATAGCACAGCCAACACTGCAGTCAGAAATTGACCCATACTCCACTTCGGTCATAGGTGGCAAAAATGCCATGGGCGGGGAGCGGGGGATGATGAATGATGGGTGGGATACATCTGGCTCAATTAACAAATACAGCAAGTCAAGGAAGTAGAACAAACAAAACAATACCCCCACTTAGAATCATAGTTTTGAATGATAACCCTACATAAACCAAGTAAGCAAGGTAGGTGAGAAGCATGCTCCTCATGAGAAGCGCTGCCTTGCTTATTCATCCAAACAATCCAAGTATTCATTCATCCTTTCATTCTAATTCACCGATAGCCACCATGATTAAGCTTTACTTGCTCTCATCCAGCCTTTCACCAACATTTCCAATTCATTATTCATCCATTCAATAGTCACCCTTTCTTCAAACTATCCTTTTGCCCATCCATCTCTTTACCCATCCACACACCCTTTCACTCACCCACCCTTTCACTCATATACAATTTCTTTTCTTTTAACCTTCCATTCTTTCATGTTTCCCTGAAGCTATCAACTCTCATTATGTGAGCTTTTGGTGAGTTGCAGATAGAAGAGGCTATTATACTTCAACCACTGCTGCAGCTGATAAAGCTGGGCGGGGGTTTTTACTTCACGGTCATATGTTGATGACGACACCCTGGTACTAGTTAGTGAGTATAGTAATTGCAAGAAAATATGTGACTTACCAGTGCTCCTCCCTGCTAATGCTTCTCACCCTCCAACTGACCTGTCCCCTCCTGTAGCGGCACTGGAGCCGGCATCACTGGTGTTCTGTGTGGCTAGAATAAAACATTATACATATTTTAGATGGCAGATACGCCACCCCAAATACCACTGCAATACAGCACTACAGTTCAGTTAGCACTGCAGTATCTTCTTAATATCACTCTGGGCATTTGATTGGTTCACCAGGTTAGACAAGCCAGGGGTGGAATAATGGTCAATGAAAGACCTGTGTTGTTAGCTGGCAAATGCAATGGGAGTGGGACCTCATACTTTTTTCCAGCCATGCTGCACTGTCACTGGTAGACTGTAACTATAAATGAACGAGACAGCAGCACACTACATTGGGGGCGGGTCCATGATGACCATGGCCACTCTCTCGTGAACTCAACTGTGTTAGATCAAGAGCAGGAAAAAGAAAGCCTTCTCAACAAACATACATGGTGAATTTTATTTATAAAACTAGCTTACTTGGGCCTGCAAATCTTCACGATAGACAGCACCAACATTCCAATACATCAAGATTCTACCCTAAGAAGTCCTCAACAACCTTACGTTAGTGAAACAGTAATAATAAATAATAGGACTTACTGGGGTCAGGAAGGCCCTCGGCAGCAGAGCTGGCGATCAGCGCCTGCTGACCATCTTCTCCTGGATCCTTGACAACATCCCTCTTCTTGCCCTTGGGTGCTGATGTAAGAAATTAAGAAGATAAAAAAAATAGATTAGTGATTCAGTTAATAATCTCCACAAACCTTTTATGACAAGCAAACGCAGTCACATTGTACTTCTCTAAAACAGATCGCCTGTAGTACTACTAGTTTGACTCGAGTCTATCGACTATCGTTGAGTTGCCCATACTAATCCTGAAAGCCCTATTCCAAATTTCCTAAACAAAAAACTACATCTGGAACAAATGCATTGCAGTGAATGATCTTTGATTCTATTCCCATTTCTCAACCCCATTGATGGAACTACTCAGCCTCCCTTTTTTGCAATGCATAGATGCATACTGCACATCGCTGTGAAATAAATAACTTGGAACTATACGAGCTACATAAACAAAGTCACAGAGAGAACATGCTGCTCACTGATTCACTATAGTGACAGGAGAACAGTCTGCAATTGTTTCTTAATTATTCAGCCATATTGAGCGCCAATGATGAGTACGATTAGGTAGTGTTGAGCACCTGCCTAGCTGAAACTAGCAACTGGATCACACAAAAATATACTAGTGTAAACTAAACGTAACTTACCTCTGAGTGTGAGCAGCATGCTAGTTGGAAACAAAATGTTAGCATTGGAGAACACAAGTACAACAAATAATTAGTACTCACTGAGCCTCGGAATATCGACGCCTAGCAGGTCGAGCAGATCCTGTTCCCAGTTCAGGATGTCCGCCCAGCGGTGCGTCAGCTGCTGGTCGGTGCGCCGATTCCAGCTGGAGCGGTGCACGCACCGCCACACCATCCCCCAGCGCTGTTGATGCTCCTGCAGGGGGCATCTGCTACCGGGCATGCTGCCTGCTGCCAGCATGGAGGGAAGATGGAGCAATGCAAAATAAACGAGTGCTGCCACCTCCTCCTCGCCAAAGATCTCCCTGGGCAGCCTACCTGGGCAGCAGCACCACCCGCAAGGAAGCCGTCCCTCTGCCATGGCACTGAGTGGGATAGAAAAGAAGGAAAAGGAAGGGAAAGAAGAAATAAAGAAGTAAGGGAAAATAAACAAACTACAAAAAGTCACCAAAAACATGAACATTTCCAAGAAACTTAAAATACACAAACACAAAGACACACTCTAATATATAAAATAAAAATGAGGGGTAGATAAGATTTAAAGGAGGAGGATTCCAGAGATGAAAGAGAGATTAAGATTTAGGCCCAGCACTATAACAGAGAGCAAAAAACAAGATGGCCCCACCCCTGCTGTTCGTGGGTGAGTTGGAGTGCGAGGACGCACTCTGCATTCCCATCGCAAAGCGAACGGGTGTGCTGGCAAACTCCGCCCGCTAGAGGAACTCTGCGTAGCACAGCAGAGATTTTTTGTGATTCTGCGGAGTTCCGCGTAGCTGAACTCTGCGAACGCGGCCCAGGCCTAGAAAGTACCTACATGCTTGGTCTTCTAACAACGCTGGGTGGGGTTACCTTGCATTTATACTCATTATTTTTACATAGCAGAGTAAACATAGCCATAAATGTTGGTGGCTGATCTGCTACCATTTATAGGTTCTCAGCCGATGTGCTATCTATCTTTGTGGGAATTTCAGTAAGACAGTTCAAGTCAAGTCAATATAATCCTTATTTGACAAAAGTCATTTAAGTAAAACATAAATATACAGTACATGGAAAGACACTTAAAGTGTAAAATATCAACAGAATAAAAACAAGTGACAGGGGATAAAATCTTCATAATCAATACACAAACATAAAAATTCATAGCCTTTCCTGGTAATAAAATCCTCTCTTTATAAAATTTAAAATTGCATAACAAATATTCATTGAACCAAGACACTGCAAAACACAAGCCCCTCCTCATGCTGTCGCAGATTTGTGTTGCGTAAAATAGGCACCAGAAAGGAAGACCAAGGGGCTGAATAAAACGTGCAAAACAGTGTAAAGTGACTTGTGCTTTGCTTAGATTCATTATCACAGCAACAGGGAGGTAAATTGTGTTACCAAGGGCGTTGCAGGGGGAAGCAAATTTAAAGTGCAGGGTGCACAATCTGAAAAGGATAAGATAAAAACAATGGGTAGGGTTCACAATCCAGTCTAAGTAAGGTTCCAAACTCCTTATTGTTATTACTGATGAGTGTCTTACAATTGACTCCTTACACTGGGCGCTCTCCAGATTCAAGTTCATACAGTGATCTTGATAGCGCTGTTTGACTACTTCTTAATGTTTAAGGGTAATCTTAGGTGGATTGGTTTATAGTTCTGGGATATTCACACACAAAAGAAGGGGAGAGGGTGCGGTGCTCTCCTACTCCGATCCCCCTATCAAACACTTATACACACTGTAAGGAGTAGGGAGTGAACGCCTATGGTGTTGTGATATAATGTGGAAATGTGCTGTGGGTTTTAATACTGCCCTCACTCACACCGAAGTGTGACATGCTTCATCATAGGGCTGCTTACAAAACACCCCGGCGCAGCCAACGCCTGAGGTGGAGCAATAGGGTTGGGGAAGACAAACAACACATAAAGAGAAAAGAGAAAACAATATTTCCAAATTGTGACTGGGAACAATGGAGGTGAAAGTGCAGTGTGGTGAGTGTTAAAACTAACTCGGAGGTATCCCTAAGTCTATTTTATTCCTGGATCCTCCGGTCAGGATTAAAAAACGTGAAGGATGGTGGTGCTAGGGAGTTGCAATGTGCCCCTTACACCCCTCCTTACTGCTCGGTGCTGTTGAACAGGCCATGTTAAACCATCAGTGGGGGCTCTCTGGGGGGCCTAATGGAGGTTAAATCCAATATAGACCTACAAATGTTATTAAACCCAACTTGTATAATATCAAGCCCTTTCTCCTGTGTTAGACAGGTTAAAATAGAGTCCATGCTCTCAACCACAATACCTTGGTTAAATACAATAGGTTTAACCTTATCCCCTTTTATCCTTAATCCTTTATTCTTTAAATAAGCTATCTTGTCCTTGTGTTTAGGGCCTTTAGGTTTGGTGTAGTAATTCCGTGTGATAATAAAATGATTATGGTTGCTTGCACATTTACAAACTACTATATAGGAGTAGGGGAGAAATCTCAGCTGATATCACAATGTAAATAATACTGCTCCCTGAGTAGTTACGAAAGAAGGTTGGCATACAGGCATTGTTCTCACAAAACATGTCCCTGGAAAAAAATGTGCTTCAAAATAAGGGTATTTAGTGCCCCGCTATGAACTGTATGCTTAAAATAAGTAACATTATCATTCTTTGAATTCATAAAACCGCACATACTTTCCAGTATGTTGACATAGAGTAGTTTTAAAATCCCCAACCCATATTATGTAGACAATACTATTTGTTTACTGGTAAAAGTCTTCAAAAACCCATCAAAATCATTTATTATATCACTCGAGTTCTGATGGAAGATATTATAATAGAAATTAATCAACATAGTAACGGGATCAGCAGGGAAAGATAAGAGTTATAAAAAAATAAGGGGAAGACCAAAGTTCTGAGGCTTGGAATGCAGTAAGTTGGACTAAGAAGATAGTAGCAATGCCACCTTTTTCTCTTCCCGCCTTTGAAGGCAGGGCTGGCTGGGCAAAAGCGCAGTACACATCATTTCTGTCATCCATGTTTCTTCACAGATTTTACAAAGTTTAACTTCCTAGTATTAACTACCACCTTCCAAGACCCGCTGTGTGAGAGCATAACCCCCAAATATGAAAATGAGGGAGTAAAACTTAGCTTAGTGTTGTTAACAAATAAATCTTGGCACCTCACCGTACCCTTCCTGCACATCATTATGAAGGTCTTGGTCGATTTGGTTGTTAGCCTCAAATCCTGCATAAACTCTGAGAAGGAGATAAATAAAAGTTTCATACCCATCGGGGTGCGGGCCATGAGTACGGCATCATCCGCGTAGAGGAAGGCCAGCAACAGACGATGTCCAATTTGAGGGAAGTCCTTGCACCCTTTAACCAACACAGATCCTATGTTATTAATGTATAGGGTGAATAAGAAGGGGGCAAGGACACATCCCTGCCTCACTCCCTCTCCACAGCGAACAATATCGTACATTCACCCTTAAGGCCATAGCACACTCTGGCTCTGTTTCCCAAGTACAGGTCCTGTAAAAACAAAATAACAGAGCAACCTACTCCTAAATCTTCTAAAATGGACCACAATTTAGCATGAATAATGCAATCAAATGAACTTGATAGGTATGCAAAGGCCAGAAACAAATGACCATTCCTGCCCAGTGTATATTTTCCGATTTACAGGTTAAAATTTAAACACTGCTCAATTGTCCCTAGGCCTTTGAAGAAACCATATTGAATGTCCGAAAGTAACTCTTTACTTTCTGCCCCGTCCTCAATCTGTCCAATATAATCCAACCCATAACCTTTACCAGGGAGTCAAGAAAGGAGATCAGGCAGTAACAAGGAGGATTTTCGCAATCACCTTTTTTGTGAACCGGAAGAATTAAGGACTCCGACTAAGTACACAAGAGTCCTTCACTACCAAATGCTCCTAGCACCACAGTTAAAATAGGCCCCCATAATAAAATGTTCTCTTTATAGAGGTCGATTGGAATTCTGTCCGGACCAGAGGCCTTGCCACCTTTGTTGAGCATGAGAGCCCTATTTACCTCTTCAAGTGAAAATCTAAGATTAGTTACAGATACTACTGAAGACATTGGTGGGGAAGCCACCTGCTCAGATGATGGTGAGCAGGGGTTGGAATAAATTTTGGAAAAGTGTGCCACCCACTCCGCTTTGGTCCGCAATCTCCAGGCATCGGGCCCCCTTGTCTCTCAGAAAGGGGGAGAGTATAACGCACCAACAAAAGTTCTTTAATCCCCCTATAGATGTTAATAAAGGCACTCAGAACTGCCTTGGGGTTAATTTCCTCATCCCTATGTTTTACAATCAATTTACTCAAAAGTTTGTTCGAATTAAACTTTGACCAACGTAAAGAAAGACTGCTACGAGAAGCTCCCTCAATATTACCTACACAAACATTGTCCATAATCCCCTGGTTTGGCAGAGTGCTAAACCTTTAGGCACACACTCTGAGGATAATGATCATTATGGGCAATCAAGTGCATGGAAAATTCAGTAAGAATACTTAGTGCCCTAAAGGATGATAAGAAATTGTCAATTATCACAGTAGTGCCCCTACCACTGAACGTACAGTTGCAGGGAGCCACTGGGGATCTTAGTTCATTAGCAAAAGCAAGGTCATGCACCATCTCATTTAATTTATCAACATATTCAGAGTGGCTAAAGTGTTTGATCATGACCTTGTATGTCTGTAATACCACATACCTTTTTTGAGGGCAAGAGGCACAAATGGATGTTAAAATTACCACCCCAAATCTTTATGTACTCTTTCTTCCTGCTAAAGCACAAAGACATAAGATCGTTATCCAACTGCCCTAATACAATTAAGAATTCCCTAGTAGGGACATTGTTATAGAAATTAATCAGAGCCAAGTTGAAACTACATGGTAAATCCAACACAATTTGTTGATAAAAACTGGTGGTGGGCCAGATGGTTATGTTGGAGTGAGTCAGGTAATTGGAAATAAAAATACACAAGCCGCCTTTTGCTTTTCCAGCACTAGATGCCACTGCAGATTGATGGAAGGTTCTATATCCAGTTACATGAAAAGGATCAACAGCCCAGGTCTACTGTACACACAAGGTATAGAAATACAATACAAAAGTGGTACATTCTGAGTTAACAACGCTTGCACAGAGACCTGCCATGTTCCAGAAGAGAACACCATACACTCTATGGCCTAAAAAGTTCTGCACCTACCAGAGTGTCTGAACAGCAAGTTAGCTTGTTACTAGAAGAGGAATTACAAATGGGCTGGGCCTCTGAACAGTTTATTTGGTCTTCCATCAGAGGAGCATGATCAGAAATTGGAATGAGTCAATCTACCCCTTCAAGGTTCTCTAAAGAGGAAAAATAATTACGGACTGCTATAAGGTGTACCAACATCTTTACATGATGTCTAAAATTTGATGGTATGATTGCATTTTATCATTGGATTATGCCATTAAGATAATTTGGTGACTGTTGAAATAGAAAACTTAAAATAAAAGGTCAAAGTCATGCAAGATTAATTGAGTAGACATAATAATTGCAGATGATTTTATAACTCCAATAGTTTTACATAGATAACGATGCTGGTAAAGGAAAGTGTGAAACTACTTTCAGATCCACTTGAAGCCAATTGAATGAGTTGTTAGGGTCTACCTTTGTGAACCATAAAGAGCCTTGTTTTAAAAGAAATGCTTTATGGTATTTAAAAAAAAACCTGGTAAAATTATTTTTAGCAGATGGGGATTTATGGTTCCATAGACATTTAGAGATATTGCTTTCCAGTTTTCTAAAAAATCTGAGGGTAATTCAATTGGAAGCATAGATAGAATATAAAAAATATGAGGAGCAATGACCATTTTAATAATCTCAATTTCCCCCCACCATGAAGGATGTCATTGTGACCAATTACGAATTATATTGGTAGCCTTTGAAATTAGTGCTTAATGCAATGTGAAAATTGAATTCCCAAATATTTTAGTTTCTCCTTTTGCCAAATTATATCAGTATTTACTAACATATCAGGAGTACAATGGATGTTGAAGGGGAAATAAATCTGTTTTATAGAGTTTAAGGTATAAACTGATACAGAAGAGTACCTGTTAGATTTGGGGGTCTCTAGTTGGCAGAGGTAGGTACCTTTGTCCAAATAGGGACCCTTGAGTCTAGTCAGGGAAAGTAGGTACACTCCTGAAATAACCCCTGCTCACCCTCTTGGTAGCTTGGCACGAGCAGACAGGCTTAGTTCAGAGGCAGTGTGTAAAGCATTTGTGAACACATACAGTAATCAAGTGACAACACTACAAATGGACACCACACAGGTTATATATTTATAAAAATAGGTATACTTTATATAGATTTATCACAAGACCATAAACAACAAAAATAATCCACAATACTGTCAAGAGTGCTTAGTTCTGATCAAAAGGCTTAATTCAAGGTTCTGTGCGAGTCGGTAGCCTCCTCCGGCTACGGCGATGTCGAGAACAAACAGAGTCTAACAAATCCAGCTGACCGCGTCGAGGCGGGCCAACACAGCGTAGACAGACTCGGTCACAGTACCTTTTACTTGAAGCGGCAGGCACGGGCGTGCGAGCCGGATGGCTGTTCGTCGCAGTCACGATGCAAAAATGGAAGCGTTGCAGGACGCGTTGTCCCTCGATGCGGTGCAGGCAGCGGCTCATTGACGTCATCGAGACGGAGTCGGTGAGAGCAGGGCCGTGCGTTGCAGGGCGAGACGGTGCTTCGGTGCGGTGCTGGCAGGTTGCGGTGCGGCGACGGAGCCGGATTCAGGAGCTGGCGTCGATCAGTCCAGACAGCGGTGGGAGTCGGGCGGTGCGTCGCAAAGCGTGCGAGCGGTGCCCAACTCCGGTGCGGTCACAGGACTCGAACTCAGCAGCAGTGACCGTGTCGGTCGGACCAGTTCGATTTGGCGTAGCGAAGCGTTGCAGGACGCATTGTCCCTCGATGCGGTGCAGGCAGCGGCTCGTTGACGGAGTCGGTGAAACCAGGGCCGTGCGTTGCAGGGCGAGACGGTGCTTCGATGCGGTGCTTACAGGACACTGAGTCGGTCGTGAGAGTCGGTCACAGCTCCCTACCTCTGTAGCCACTGAAACAGAGTTTCCAGCAGCAATTCACAAAGGGGTGAAGTCCAATGGTCCTGGGACTTCGGTCAGGGGGCAAGCTCTCTTCCAAGCCCTTGGAGATCCTTCACAAGTTGATGAAAGTCACAGCAAAGCAAAAAGTTCCTTTCTCCTTTCTTTGGCAGTCAGGCAAACCACTGCAGGCCAATCCCCCAAGCAGCACTTCAGGCTTAGGGATAGTCTCTCCTCAGTTTCTTCTTGGTTCCGCTCCTCAGCAAAGGTTTCTTCTTGTTCCCAAAAGTGATCTAATTTCCTAGGGGTCTGGGTCCCCTTTTTATACACAGTTTCTCTTTGTTCTCTGAAGGCAGAGAGGCCTCTGCCTAGCCCAAAACCAGTTCTGGTCAGTACTGGAGCACTTTGTTTTTCTTTGTGAATCCTTCTTTCCTTTCAGAATGTGGGGCAGAGTGCTCAGCCGCCCGGCAGGAGGTGGAGCCAGCATTGTGGAAGGCAGGTACAGCCCTATTCAGACCCAGGTGCAACTCCTCCCTCCACTCTGGATGCAGATCTTTCTATTCAGCCCTGTGCTGACTCACCCTGTCTCCTGTAGCCACCCCCAGCCCCTGTCACTCAATCTCCAGAAAAGGAATACACAACCTAGCAGAGGCAGGCTTGGATAGTTAGGCAAGAAAATACCCACTTTCTAAAAGTGGTATTTTCAAACACAGAATGTTAAAACCAACTTCACTAAAAGATGTATTTTATCATCCTGAGTTCAGGCATACTAAATTCCTTTTTCTACCATGTTCCCTGGGTCAGTTCTGACTATAAGTTGTAATAGTTAGTCTGCCCATTCTGGCCTATGGGGAGCAGGTAGCCTTGCAATAGTGAAAAACGAAAATGGCTGTAATTCACTATTAGGACATGCCACACACACCAGGGCATGTCCTACCTTATACTTACAATGCACCCTGCCCTAGGGCCTACTTTAGGGGTGACCAACATGCAGTAAAGGGAAGGTTTAGGGACTGGTAAGTGGGTGCACTCACCAAGTCGACATGGCAGCCCTAGGCTGCACACAGGCTCTGCAATGGCAGGCCTGAGACACACTTTACAAGCTGCTTCTGTGGGTGGCACAACCCGTGCTGCAAGCCCACCAGCAGCATTGGATTTACAAGCCCTGGGCACACTCAGTGCACGGTACTAGGGACTGATAAGTAAACCAATCATCCAATCATGGAGTCACTAATACATACATCAATTTACGATAGGGAGCACTTGCACTTTGGCACTGATTAGCAGCGGCAAAGTGCCCATGAGCATCTAGTCCAGCAAAAACATATCGGCAACAGTGGAGGCATTACGAAAAATGGAAGGAGACCCACGCCAAGGATGCCAGGTCTAACACGTGTCCCCTCCAGCTGAAATGTGGGGAGAACTATCCTACCCCTAGGGAGTTCTCATCGCTAAGGCGGAAAAATCTGGACAGACCATCAGCATTGGCGTGTTCTGTACCAGGGCGGTGTTCCACCGTAAAGTCCATCCCCTGTAGGGAAATGGACCACCTCAACAGCTTTGGATTCTCACCCCTCATCTGCATCAACCATCTGAGGGGCCTGTGGTCTGTCTGAACCCGGAAGTGAGTCCCAAACAGGTATGGTCTCAGCTTCTTCAGTGCCCAGACCACAGCAAATGCCTCACGCTCAATAGCACTCCATCTCTGTTCCTGGGAAGTAACCTCCTACTGAGGAAGGCTACAGGTTGGTCTAGGCCCTCCTCATTGATCTGTGATAGAACAGCCCCTACACCATGCTCTGAAGCGTCCGTCTGAACAATGAACTCATTGGAGAAGTTGGGTGCCTGGAGCACAGGCGCTGTGCACATGGCAGTCTTCAAGGTGTCAAAAGCTTTCTGACAGGCGTCAGTCCAAATCACTTTCCTGGGCTGCTTCTTGGAAGTCAGCTCTGTCAAGGGGCAACAATGCTGCCATACCCCTTGACGAATCTCCGGTAATACCCGGTGAGTCCTAGGAAGGCTCTCACCTCTGTCTGGGTCTTGGGGGCTCCCAAGCCAGAATGGCATCAATTTTCGGTTGGAGGGGCGCCACCTGGCGCTCCCAACCTGGTGTCCCAAGTACACCACAGAACCCTGCCCAATCTGGCACTTACTCGCCTTGATTGTGAGGCCTGCCCTCTGCAGCGCCATCAACACTTCCCAGAGGTGGCGCAGATGTTCTTCCCAACTGGCGCTGAACACTGCGATGTCGTCCAGGTAGGCGGCACTGAAATCCTCCAGTCCAACCAACACCTGGTTGACCAACCTCTGAAAGGTGGCAGGGACATTCTTCATCCCAAAGGGCATCACCCGGAACTGGTAGTGCCCATCTGGGGTGGAGAATGCTGACCTCTCTTTTGCCCCATCAGTCAAGGCGATCTGCCAGTACCCAGACGTTAAGTCAAACGTGCTGAGGTACCGCGCAGCCCCTAACCGATCTATGAGCTCATCAGCTCTGGGGATGGGGTGGGCGTCAGTCCTGGTGACGGAATTGAGTCCCCTGTAGTCCACACAGAACCGGAGTTCTGGTGTGGCACCAAGCGCAGCAGCCTTTGGAACCAAGACCACTGGGCTGGCCCAAGGGCTGTTAGAGGACTCAATCACCCCTAGCGCAAACATCTTGGAGACCTCCTCCTTGATGCAGGCTCTGACCCTGTCAGTCACCCTGTAAGCCTTGTGCTTCACAGGAAGACTGTCCCCAGTGTCCACATCATGGACGCACCAATGAGTGACACTGGGAACCAGGGAGAACAGGTCAGGGAACTGTCCCAACAGTTGGCGACAGTCACCCTGCTGCTCAGGTGTCAGGGAGGTAGAGAGGTTTACTCCCTTCACTGATCCATCTTGCTCTCGGGCTGACAGGAGGTCAGGAAGAGGCTCGGTCTCCTCCTCCATTCCATCATCTGTAGCTAAGAGCATGCCCACTTGGGACCTCTCCAAGTGGGGCTTCAGGCGGTTCACATGCAGGACCCGCAAGGGGTTCCTGGGAGACTGCAAGTCCACCAAATAGGTAACTGGACTCTTGCGCTCCACCACCATAAAAGGGCCGGTCCACCTGTCCTGGAGCGCACAGGGCTCCACAGGGGCCATGACCCACACTTTCTGACCAGGCTGAAGCTCTACCAGAGTGGCATTCTGGTCGTACCACCGCTTCATCTCCTCCTGGCTGGCTTCCAGATTTGGCTCAGCAAGTTCTCTGAAACGCCTAGTCTGGTTCCTGAAGGCCAGCATGTAACTGTATACATCCTGGGGAGGTTTCCTGGGAGATTGCTCCCAGCCTTCCTTGACCAAACTCAGAGGTCCTCGCACCGGGTGTCCATAGAGGAGCTCAAAGGGACTGAACCCAGAGACTTCTGTGGCACCTCCCGGTATGCAAACAACAGGCATGGTAAGAGGACGTCCCATTTACGCCTCATGGGTTCTTCCAGACCCATAATCATGCCCTTGAGGGTCCGGTTGAATCTCTCAACCAGCCCATTTCCTTGAGGGTGGTAAGGAGTGGTGAACTTGTAAGTTACACCGCACTCCTGCCACAGGGACTTCATGTACTTGGACACGAAGTTGGTACCTCTGACAGACACCACCTCTTGAGGGAATCCCACACGTGAGAAAATTCCCATCAGTGCCCGTCCCACCACAGGGGCCGTCACTGTCCTCAGAGGGATGGCTTCAGGGTACCGGGTGGCATGGTCCACCAAGACCAGGTTAAACCTGTTGCCCATGGCTGTCTTGGGGTCCAGTGGTCCCACAATGTCAATACCCACCCGTTCAAAGGGGGTGCTGACCACAGGGAATGGCTGGAGAGGAGCCGTGTGCTTCCTCCCACTCTTTCCACTTGCCTGGCAAGTCTGACATGTCCTGCAGTGAGTGGCGGCACTCCTGCGCATCTGGGGCCAATAGAAATGGGTAACAAGCCTGTCAAAGGTCTTGTCCTGCCCCAGATGTCCTGCTAACGGTACATCATGAGCCAACCCCAGTAGATAGGCTCTGAAGCGCTGGGGTACCACCAGCACACGGGCTGACCCAGGCTCAGCAACCTTAGGCTCTGAATACAGGCGACCATTCTCCCAGTAAATCCAATGTGATCCAGACTGATCAGCTGCTGCCTGGTCTGTGGCCTGTTGCCTCAGACCCACGAGAGAGGGGCATGCGTTCTGCTCCTCGCAGAATTCTTCCCTGGAGGGTCCTCCTTCTTGCTGCCAATGGGTCAGCTCAGGTAGGTCCCCCAGTTCAGCTACCTGTTCCCCTGTAGGCTCCAGGGCATCCCCCTCAGGGTCTGCCTCCTCCTGGACCGTGGGAACTTCGGGAGCCGGTTTCCCGTGCCCCCTGCCTCCTCTCTCCGGCAGGCACCTGGGCCTCCTCTCAGGCTCCAGGTCCTCTTGAACACCTTTAGCTGCCATTGACCGGGTGGTCACACATGCCCAATCAGGCAAGCCCAACATTTCTAAATGCGCACTCCGTTCTACCTTAGCCCAAGGTGAGCTCTCCAAATCGTTCCCTAACAAACAGTCAACAGGCATGGCTGGCCTCACAGCTACTTGAAGAGTACCCGAGACCCCCCACTCAAAGGGAACCTGAGCCACCTTGCAGTGACTCTCTGTGTTGTCAGCGGCAACAACCGGATAGAATGCATCAGGGACAACCTGCTCCTTAGACACCAGGTGACACTTGACAGCTGTCACACTGGCTCCTGTGTCTCTCAGAGCCTCCACCCTATGGCCATTGATGGTCACCCACTGCCTGTATTTCTTAGTGTTCTCAGGCAGCGGGGTCCTAGGGACCATCTCAGAGTCTCCTAATGAGACAAGGGAAAACACTGTGGGATCCCCTCCACCTTGGGCACCCAACTCCTCCCCCAGGGCTACACTAGCCAACTGCCGGGGGACTGCACCAGTGGGTCCTGGTTTTCCATGCAAAGGGCAACGAGGATCGTTTGCCTTGTGGCCAGGGCGCCACACTTGTAACATACCAGTGGTCCCTGGTGAACAGGGGGCCTGTCAGGGCCACTGGCTTCTTCTCAGGGGAGGCTGGGAACCTTTTCCTTGGTTCCCTTGGGGTCTACTTTGGGGCCCTTTATGGAACTCCCTCTGTTTACCCTTGTCCCCCCACTCTTCTGCTGGGGACCCTGTCCACCCTTGGCGGAGTCTCCCACGTGACCCTTGTGGACCCGGGTACTCACCCAGCAGTCCGCCTCCTCAGCAAGCTGCCTAGGGTTAGTCAGCTTACTATCAATCAGGTGCTCGCGTAGCTCAGGAAAGCAATTACTGGACAAGTGCTCCCATGAAATCAAATCAAAGAGCGCCTGAAAATCAGTCGCTTTGCTACCCTTTACCCAACCATCCAAGGCTCTGCAAAAGAAGGTCACATATTCAACCCAGGTACTGCTTTCAATCTTACTACAGTTCCTGAACCTTTGCCTATAAAGCTCAGGGGTCAAACCATACCTAGTCATTAAGGCATCCTTCATGTGGCTGTACAAATTATAGACTTCAGAGGGCAAATCCAACAAGGTATCCCGCCCTTCACTGAGGAACCGTCCCCACAACCCCGCTCCCCAATCCTTCTCAGGGACCCGGTGGGAAGACATGGCTACCTCATAGGCTTTGAACCACTGCCCAATGTCATCATTTTTAAAAACTCCTTCACCACATCTTTGGGAATATACACCCTAGCTTCAACAGGCACAGGCGGTACACTGCCACCAGAGGGAGTAATCTCTAAGCTTTTGGCCTTCAATTCCAACTCCCTCAAAACTTTCTCATGTTCAAACTGCATTTTCTTTTCCTCTAGGGCTAATTTCCTAGTTTGCATTTCGAATTCTAACTGCCCATTCAGCTTGAGCTTGGTCAGCTCCATTTCGTGCATCCTACTCCCTTTCCTGTCCTCCAACTCCTCTGGAGACAGTCCTCTGGCAGAAACACTGCTACCTACTGGGGAAGGTGGTCTTCCAGCCCCTAGACCCAATAGCCCCTCCAGCTGCCCTTCTGCATTCTCGGCCCCCTCCACCGGGGCACTCCTTGATTCGACCCAGGCCCTCAGTGCCTTTTGGAGGTCCTCCTTCCTGGAGAGCCCGGTCATGGACACTTTAAACTTTTTGCAGAATTGCCTGAGCTGCTTGAGGGTGTAGCATTCTAGCCTCTCTTCTTCCCAATCACACTCAACAGAGGCTACTGATGCTGGTTTCTCCATAGTGATTAAACTTGGCAGTTGCAAAAATAGGAAATCCCAGAAAAAATGCTATAAAAGTATGTGGTTGCGTTTTGGTCTGACCAATCACTGTACATGAGTCACAAATGCAAGTCCAGAATCCTCACCGCTGCCCACCAATGTTAGATTTGGGGGTCTCTAGTTGGCAGAGGTAGGTACCTTTGTCCAAATAGGGACCCTTGAGTCTAGTCAGGGAAAGTAGGTACACTCCTGAAATAACCCCTGCTCACCCTCTTGGTAGCTTGGCACGAGCAGACAGGCTTAGTTCAGAGGCAGTGTGTAAAGCATTTGTGAACACATACAGTAATCAAGTGACAACACTACAAATGGACACCACACAGGTTATATATTTATAAAAATAGGTATACTTTATATAGATTTATCACAAGACCATAAACGACAAAAATAATCCACAATACTGTCAAGAGTGCTTAGTTCTGATCAAAAAGGCTTAATTCAAGGTTCTGTGCGAGTCGGTAGCCTCCTCCGGCTACGGTGATGTCGAGAACAAACAGAGTCTAACAAATCCAGCTGACCGCGTCGAGAGCGGGCCAACACAGCGTAGACAGACTCGGTCACAGTACCTTTTACTTGAAGCGGCAGGCACGGGCGTGCGAGCCGGATGGCTGTTCGTCGCGGTCGCGATGCAAAAATGGAAGCGTTGCAGGACGCGTTGTCCCTCGATGCGGTGCAGGCAGCGGCTCGTTGACGTCGTCGAGACGGAGTCGGTGAGACCAGGGCCGTGCGTTGCAGGGCGAGACGGTGCTTCGGTGCGGTGCTGGCAGGTTGCGGTGTGGCGACGGAGCCGGATTCAGGAGCTGGCGTCGATCAGTCCGGACAGCGGTGTGAGTCGGGCGGTGCGTCGCAAAGCGTGCGAGCGGTGCCCAACTCCGGTGCGGTCACAGGACTCGAACTCAGCAGCAGTGACCGTGTCGGTCGGACCAGTTCGATTTGGCGTAGCGAAGTGTTGCAGGACGCGTTGTCCCTCGATGCGGTGCAGGCAGCGGCTCGTTGACGGAGTCGGTGAAACCAGGGCCGTGCGTTGCAGGGCGAGACGGTGCTTCGATGCGGTGCTTACAGGACACCGAGTCGGTCGTGAGAGTCGGTCACAGCTCCCTACCTCTGTAGCCACTGAAACAGAGTTTCCAGCAGCAATTCACAAAGGGGTGAAGTCCAATGGTCCTGGGACTTCGGTCAGGGAGCAAGCTCTCTTCCAAGCCCTTGGAGATCCTTCACAAGTTGATGAAAGTCACAGCAAAGCAAAAGTTCCTTTCTCCTTTCTTTGGCAGTCAGGCAAACCACTGCAGGCCAATCCCCCAAGCAGCACTTCAGGCTTAGGGATAGTCTCTCCTCAGTTTCTTCTTGGTTCCGCTCCTCAGCAAAGGTTTCTTCTTGTTCCCAAAAGTGATCTAATTTCCTAGGGGTCTGGATCCCCTTTTTATACACAGTTTTTCTTTGTTCTCTGAAGGCAGAGAGGCCTCTGCCTAGCCCAAAACCAGTTCTGGTCAGTCCTGGAGCACTTTGTTTTTCTGACTCCTTCTTTCCTTTCAGAATGTGGGGCAGAGTGCTCAGCCGCCCGGCAGGAGGTGGAGCCAGCATTGTGGAAGGCAGGCACAGCCCTATTCAGACCCAGGTGCAACTCCTCCCTCCACTCTGGATGCAGATCTTTCTATTCAGCCCTGTGCTGACTCACCCTGTCTCCTGTAGCCACCCCCAGCCCCTGTCACTCAATCTCCAGAAAAGGAATACACAACCTAGCAGAGGCAGGCTTGGATAGTTAGGCAAGAAAATACCCACTTTCTAAAAGTGGTATTTTCAAACACAGAATGTTAAAACCAACTTCACTAAAAGATGTATTTTATCATCCTGAGTTCAGGCATACTAAATTTGTTTTTCTACCATGTTCCCTGGGTCAGTTCTGACTATAAGGTGTAATAGTCAGTCTGCCCATTCTGGCCTATGGGGAGCAGGTAGCCTTGCAATAGTGAAAACGAAAATGGCTGTAATTCACTATTAGGACATGCCACACACACCAGGGCATGTCCGACCTTATACTTACAATGCACCCTGCCCTAGGGCCTACTTTAGGGGTGACCAACATGCAGTAAAGGGAAGGTTTAGGGACTGGTAAGTGGGTGCACTCACCAAGTCGACATGGCAGCCCTAGGCTGCACACAGGCTCTGCAATGGCAGGCCTGAGACACACTTTACAAGCTGCTTCTGTGGGTGGCACAACCCGTGCTGCAAGCCCACCAGCAGCATTGGATTTACAAGCCCTGGGCACACTCAGTGCACGGTACTAGGGACTGACAAGTAAACCAATCATCCAATCATGGAGTCACTAATACATACATCAATTTACGATAGGGAGCACTTGCACTTTGGCACTGATTAGCAGCGGCAAAGTGCCCATGACCACTAGTCCAGCAAAAACATATCGGCAACAGTGGAGGCATTACGAAAAAATGGAAGGGAGACCCACGCCAAGGATGCCAGGTCTAACAGTACCTGTATATGAGTGTGGGAACTTTAGGGGCAGAAATGTCTGGGTTACAGATGAATAAAAAAATGTCATCTGCATTAGCAAATGTTTTAAGGATAATGGGGCACATGCATCAACATAATGAATTGCAATTCCTTAATAGCAATTATTAAGGAATCGCTATTTAGGAATTGCAATTCCTTATGCATGTAGGAATCGCTAAATAAATTGTGATTCCTACACATTCCCTATTAGTGAATCGCAAATTTCGATTCGCTAATGGGGAATGCCTTCCCATTCATTCCTATGGGCCTAGAGGCCCATAGGAGTGAATGGGAAACAATTCGCAATTTGCAATTACTAAAAAGGTAATCGCAAATTGCGCAATTTCAAAGTTGCTAGGGGGCCAAAAGACCACCCTGATGCACCCCCATAATTGGCATGTGTGCACCTGTGTGCACATGTGGCGCACATACATGCCCCTAGGGAATGTCTGTGCGCCACATGGCACTCAGAAAAATGCAATTTTGTGCATTTTTCTAAGGACTTGCAAATTACCATCAACTTGAAGTTGATGGTAATTTGCGATTCCTTAATGCAAAGTTGCATTCTGAGAATGCTTCTTGCATTGCATTTAGGGAATAGCAAATTGCGATTCCTTAATTGCATTCGCAAAATAGGTAATCGCAAATTTTGTGATTACCTATTTTGCAAATGTCTTTGGGCTTGATGCATCCCAAAAGGCTAATTACCGGTTACAAAGGGGCCGATTCTGCAAATCGGCCCGTTTGCGACCAGTAATTAGCTTGATGCATGCGCCCCAATGTTTGTAATTTTAAGTCCTGTAAAATTTAATTAGAATTTCTTATACTAGAAAGTAAAGCTCGATGGCCAATAAAAAAAGTAAGGGTGATAATAGACAAACTTATCATGTTCCTCAAAAATGAGAAATTGGAGTGGGGAAGTGGCCATTTATAAAACGTTGTGCTGAAGGGGAGCAGATTAATGCAATTGTCATTTTAATAAATACATCTCCAAAATTGAAAAATGTATAAGGTATGAAATACATTTTGCAATGAACTCTGTCAAAAGTTTTTTCAGCATCTACTGCTAGAATTCCAAAGGAAGAAGTAAAGGTGGGAATAGCTTGTATCACATGAAACAAAAGTCTTGCATTCATAAAACGTATTTGATCCACCTCCTTTAGTGCTGATAGGATTTTGGACAATTGAGTGGCAAGGTTTTTAGCGAAAAATGTGCAATCTTGATTTATTAGAGAGCTAGGACGATAGTTTGAGACTTTAGTACAATCTTTGTCTGGTTTAGGCAGCGCTATGATCAATGGTTCAGTAAAAGGTCCTGATAACATTCCAGTATTACTTAAGTCAGTGACTAATTGGAGTAAGTGTTTAAACTGTTTTATAAAATTCTACTGGGATGCTAACTGGTTCCGGCAATATTTGTGGCTTCAATGAATGAATGGCTGTTATAATGTCTTCATTGAATAGGGGTAAATCTAATTTAAACCTATCCAGTTGGGAACGTTGCAAGAGACTACTTCACCTCAAAAAGGAATCTATTGTTTGGTTATCAATCAGATCCGGTGTGCTGTATGGCGAGGAATAAAATTCAAGAAATTCATTAACAATTTCTGTAGTGGATAAGGCAATTTTACTAGCAGTCCCATGATTAGCATGAATTTGAGTTCTGTTCTTTTTAATGTGAAGATAGTTCACTAGTACCCTCTCAGAACTGTTGTCATTGCAATAAAATTTGGCTTTTTGATTCAAAACCTGTACTCCAGCTCTTTTACTTAGTAATGAATTATACTCATAACAAAGTTTCTGCAAATTTGTTTTAAAAGCACTATTATTAGAGGATATAAATAACCTTTCAAATGGTGCTGAGACAGAATATCGAGTTGGAAATGTCGAGATTCAGAAATATCGACAGCAAGAATATCGTGGTGAAGAATATCGAATGTAAGGTAAGAAATATTGTTTAAAAAAATATAGAAGTCATTAATAATGTTTGCAAAAATATAGATGTTTAAAATATCAATTTTTTAATTAGTGTTATGTATTTTAGTTTATATTTTAAATGTATGTGATGTATGTTTTTTGTATAAGTATTGCTTATGTTTTTTAATATATGTGTTAAATGTTTAGTAGTTATGAATTTTATTTTAATAAAACTTTGCATCTATTAGTTCCAGTAGCTGGTTGTGGGTTTATAAGAGAATAGGGTGAGAAGTGATTTAATTATAATAAATAAATTATTATTTTTTATTTATTTAATTTAGATTTTATAGCGTTAATTGTGGGAAGTAATTTATTTGGAATTAATTATTTATTGGTGGTTAATTCATTAATTGATAATTAATTATGGTAATTGTGTAATTTGTTTTAGGTGCAGGCAGTGAGGTTTATGGGGGTAAAGAGTGGGAAGTAATTTATTTTTGATTAATTAATAATTAGTTGTTAATTTATATTAATTAATTGATTGAAAATTAATTATGGATTTTGTGTAATTAATTATAGGTGTGGGTTGTGGGGTTTATGGGGTAAAGGGTGGGAAGTAATTTTTGTTTAATTAATTAAAAATGAGTTGATCATTAATAATCATTAATTAATTTATATTTAATTAGGGTATTTGTTTTTTTTTGTGTGTGGGTTTTATTGCTATAGGGGTACCGTGTGGGGAGTAAATTAATTAAACTTACTTTATAATTAGTTGTTAAATACTATTAGTTTTTTAATTGAAAATAAGTTTTAATTGTATAATACATTTATTTATAGTTTAATTTTAACTGTGGGTTGTGTGGTTTATAGGGGTAAAGTGTGGGAAGTTAAATAATTTTTATGAGTGTTCTTTTTTTAATTAATAATATTTCTTTAATTGGTAATTAATTATGTTAGGTGAGAAGTAAATGTTTTTAAATTTAGATGTGTGTTGTGAATTGTGTGGTGTTATAGGGTAGGAAATAAAAAAGTTAATTCATGTAATAATGTTTTTGTTTCTAGATAATTTTGTATTAAAAATATTTATTTTATTTAATATAATATTTGTAGGTATTCGTTATATGTATGTAACATTATCATTTCTTTTTTTTTATATTAAATATATTTGTATTTGAATTAGTTACATATTTATATGTTTTTAATTTATTTTGTTTTTTAAAATATTTTTATTGTTGTTAAAATTTAGTTTGTTTTTAATTTTGAACTGACTGGAGTGAGAATATTAATTGTTACTCACTGGGGTGGAAGTAGTAATTTTTACCCCTCCGCTGTTCAACACTTTCCCTACTGTTACACTCACTGGAGTGGGAATAGTAATTTTTACCCCTCTGCTAGCCAACAATTTCCCTACTTTTACAATTATTGGAGTGGGAGTAGTACATTTTATCCCGCCACTATCCAACACTTTCCCTACTGGTACACTCACTGGAGTGGGAATAGTAATTTTTACCCCTCCGCTATCCAACACTTTCTCTACTGTTGCACTCACTGGCGTGGGAATAGTAATTTTTACCCCTTCGCTATCCAACACTTTCACTACTGTTGCACTCACTGGAGTGGGAATAGTAATTTTTACCCCTCCGCTATCCTACACTTTCCCTACTGTTGCACTCATGGAGTGGGAAATTCAAGTTTGAAGATTTGAAAATAGTTTAATGTTTTAATTTATAATAGAATGTTTTTTTATTAGATTTTATGTTATTGGTACACATACATATATATATATAATAACCAACGTTGGTCGTTCTGTCTCCCCTCGCCCCACAACAGAGGATAGCTGCAGCCGGTGGATTGTGCCGGACAAAATTTTCTTAAATCTCAATCAATAAAGCGATCACTAGGAGTGTCTACTTGCACCAAAAGATGGTTTATTCAGTAACGCGTTTCGCTTTATTGATTGAGATTTAAGATATATATATATATATATATACATTTCCATAAAAATAGAGTAAATTCCAGGCGCGCTCTCTGCGGGTGCTCACGAAGGGCTCGACCCTAAAGCCCAAGGCAAATTCCAAATACAAAGTACGTCGGTGATTTCGGTGATCCAATATTTTAGTTACAGAACAGCACTACTCCACCAACGCGTTTCGACCTCACAGGGTCGTTTTTCACGGTGAGTTGGTCTTGTTTAATTTTTATTTTATGCTCTCTCCATCCTGCCTGTTATGATGCATGATGGGAGTTGTAGTTTTTAAACATCATATGTTATACTGTTGTAAATCATGGCATTAACTTTTGGCATTTAAATACTGAATTAACATAGCCGAATTTGTGGAACAATATTTCTGTGCTACCAATTCACATTGTTAATCAATTGTTCATTCATTACATTATTTTGTGATAGTCAAGTAACGGGGACATTGTACTAACAGTGTTCATATTTCTTGAGTCTCCTCATCAAGGGTAGGGGTGTGTCAGTGTTGTGCCATCAGAGCTTATACAAATCACAACTTTTCAAATGTATAGTACATAATAGACTTATAGTGGCTTCCCATTCATTGTGGTTTAGTACCCAGGCTCCAATTACCCACTAGAAACAGTTTCCATAGATTCTTTTCAAAATCATTGTTTCTAATATAGTACAGTCAAGTCCCCCAATAATTATTTACAGGTGAACAAAAAGTTCTTCATCGACATTGAGGCCTGTTGGCGCCGTGGTCTTCAGTTTTATTATATATCGTGATTCAAGTTGTCTAAGTTTTCTCATTCTATCTCCCCCACGTTCATGCAGGGGATTGTGTGCAGGCCATAGTAACGCTTTGTTCTCCGATCCGCATTTTGACATTCATTCAAGTGTCTCGCTGTTGCATAGGTAACATCTTTGTTTTTAACTGCACGTATGTGCTTCAATATTATTTTTTTCAGCATACACGTCGTGCTTCCAATGTATTGCAAACCGCATTGGCATTGAATTACATAGACTACATGTGTAGTCTTACATGTGATGTTATATATACATATGTAAATTTTATGTTAAAATTATAAAATTAATTAAAATTGATAGTTTATTAATTGTTTTAAAGGAAATATATGAATTATTATGTATGTGTGTTTAACTTATTTAATGAAGTTTATTTATTATATTTTTTTAATTTATATTAAATCTACTTTATATTTTTATATTAATTTTATTATTTAACATATTTAATATTTATAATATATTTATAATTTTTATATATATATATATATATATATATATATAATTTGATATTTTGTACAACAACAGTTTTTACATCGATTGTTTTTGTTAATATTTTTGTACTTTCCAGTTGAAGTATAGGAAGTCGATATTTTTGCATTCTATATTTTTACATCAAAATTTTTTACTTCTATATTTTGTCAGTGCACCCTTTCAAATGTAGCACTAATTTATTTTCATGCCATCATGGATACCGTTATACTTTCTATATATATGCATCAAGAGCATCCCATTATATAATAGTGGATGTTCCACTATCAGTGTTAAGACACAAATAATCTTCAATAGCAGACAACATTTTTGCTGTATTATTATTTTTAAGGACAGTATCAACATTCATACACCATCTAGATTGAGAAACAGAAGACTTATTTAATGTTAAACATAAAGAAGTTATTTTATGGTCTGAAATCTCAATATTACCAATTGCAGATTGTGTGATAGATTTAACTACATTTCTTGATGTCAATAAATAATCAATTTGTAAATGAGAGTTAGAAAAAAAAGTAAAATCTTTGTGAGTTGGGAAGTGTAAGCATCAAATGTCAATATGGTTTGTATTATTAAACACTGTCTAGAGTGAGTAAAAGCTTTGGAGGCTCTGAATGTAGTAGAGGAAAGCCTATCATGAAGGGGTCAAAATTTAACTTAAAATCTTCACCAACCATGAGAGGAACATTACCAAGTTTAACAATTTCAGAAGTAATGATTCCAAAATGATAGGTCATTAGCTGTTGGGCCAGGAATATTAACCAAATGCACCTTAATAATGCCAATTTTTATCCAGGATTTGTAATTTAATTTTTTTTAGAGAGTAAATTATCACTCCATTTTTTTTTTACCTCTGACTAGAGAAGAATGTGTCTCATCCAATTGTTATGCATATCAGATACATTTTTGTTATTAATTTGTTTATTGTAGTAAGCAAATGTCAGCCTTATACCTAGATACATAGGGGGAGATTTATTAAGATTTTACGCCATGTTTGCATCACAAAAGTGATGCAAATCAGCCCAAAATCGTTATATGACGATTTACTTTCCAGCGCTAAACTTACCATGGGGTTCCCATACACGGTTTGAGGAGTGAGGTGTTTGTGATTGACGCGGCACCAAAACCGCCATAATATAACGACTGAGTTTATATTCTTGTATGTACAATGATTTATTTGGTAAGCCCATATAGGGCATGATTAAGTGCATATATCTCGTTTTCATACCTTAGCTTTGATGAAGTCGAGCTTTTCCAATATGGCGGGACTGTATTATGTGCCTGATGAAAGGGTTTCTAGATATGAATTAATCTATTTAAGATGTAATTGGTTCCAACTCCACAATAGAATGTATCTATTTCCCAGTTTTCAATGAATTTTCCTTTTTTGGGGGTGGAGGTTGGCCCATTAAGCATATGGATGCGGACAAGATACTTGCACCTAACCGATTTTTACCCATTCAAAATGGCGCTGATGAAATGTCACCTTAGCGTACATGCTTTTGTCCACTGAAACTTGTTAAATTGTGACCGTTTCCGGCGCGCCTGGAACTGACGAAGGCGATAGCCGAAACGCGTCTTATTTTGCTGCTTGACTTCGAATAAACTACTGGAACTCACCCCCCGTGAGTGCATCTTCTTTTTGCTGATGGAGCATTGGGATTGAGGAGCGTTCATTTAAAACACGGTGACACCCCCGTGTTGAGGTGCACCCGTCTGTGAGTGCACGGAGTTGGGTGGAGACACGGGAGCTTTGATTTGGTTTCCGTGCACCGCCACGCAAGGAATTTCCAGGAGAAGCTGACATGAGAGTCATTGGAAATCAACGGAGTCCAGTTCAACGGAGGATGCTCTACGAGGACTGGCTCATGGTGCATCGGTAAGAGATTGCCGATGTTAAATAATATCTCGCAGCATTTATCTCATTAATGCGGCAGGACGAGGGGGACCTAAGTGGCAGCGTTACTGAGCTGAGGGGCACGCTCAAGTTAATGCACGAAGAATGTTCAGTGAGTCGGAGCGCAAAGAAGCGGCGCTCAACATATTTAAAAAACGCCCAGGCACAAGTGCAGAAAGTAGTGGTAGCTCAACACGAGTTGCTTCCAACTTAACGTCCAGATTTACAGCCCATGAAAGACTGTACAAGCGCGAAATACGCAAGTAGTGGGAGGCGACGTCTCTGCAAAGCTACATTGACGCCTATAGGGTCCCGAGGGGACTCAGAATTTACACAGTCCCCGCTTATGAGAACCCTGATCCCCTGCTATTCGAGGAATGGGCGGAACACACTGCGACCTCCTGTAAAGGGATGCTAGTCATCCTGGTAAAAGTTGCCTGGAGCGATAGAGAGAAAGCACTCTTGGACATCCAGACACTTGAAGGGGAGATCGCTAAGGATGAAGACACTACCAAGCAACAGGAATTGAAGGAATCAATGAAGAAACATTTGAGGACATACGAACAAAAAATAAAACAGAGAAAGCAAGAAAAATTCGAGAGAGACAAGAGAGATTATGCGCAAGGCAGGGTGCTGACCTTTGCAAAGAAGTTCGATGCACCGAGAAGAGAACTTCAAAAGAAACAGATCCCTTCAAGCGCAAGACAAGTAGAAACATCTGAGTCTGATATTACTGCTAACGAACAGTCTGGGGAGGAGAGTGGCAATACCTCAGGCACTTTGGGTATCAAGACCCCTTTTCACGAGGAATTCCACCTTCTACGACAGTCCTGGCAAAGAGGCAACAAGGGGAAACCTCTGGACCAAAAAGCCACAGACAGACAGACAAGAAGAGGGGGCAAGGGGCAGAAAAAGCTATTATCGATCACCGCTGGTTACCAGGATCAAAAAATTCAACAAAAAGAAATAGGAGTAGAGAACTTGACTATCGTTAACCTAACGCCCAAGATACTGTCTGCAAGTGAGGAATCGGTTTTAAAACTTGGTTTATCATTCAGCCCGCAGAAGAAACTAGAATAAACACAGACACAGATTGATCTTTTCAAGTTTACACGCAAGCTTAAACTGCACAAATATTTCAAGTTGAAACCGACAATGGGGCGCCCCAAAAAATCGGGGAGGCAACCGTTGGTCACAGACATCTTAACGGTTGAAGACCTTGAAACCATACGCCTTCTGGAGGACTTGAGGCAAGAGGGGCAACAATTGGAGAGTGAAGGTATAACTCGACAAGAGAGCATGGGGACTAAAGGGATAGAGCAAAGTGCTGGCAATACTTTGTTCAAACCAATGTCAACATTTGTGCCCCAAATGCCATTGGATGCCATCGATGTGTTTGCCGAAGCGGTGAACAAAGACTTGCTTAAATTAAGAGGCAGAAATGCCAATTTCAACCAGAGGCAAGGAAGAAAGAACAATTTGAGTAAGGAACAATGGCAAGCATTGGAAAGACTTCAGAATGATAAGTCGGTGATATATAAACCCTCGGACAAGGGGGGAATGTTGTCTTGCAGACCTGTGAAAATTATAACAAGGAGGCATTGCGTCAGCTCTCAGATGGAAACAACTATGTGAAAACAACAAGTAATGATTATCATCAGAGCATTACGAACTATCACTTACTAATCAAGAAATGGCATTAGCGAGAAATACTTGAAATAGATAAATATATGTATCTACGGTGTCTCAACCCCATAACTGCAACTTTCTATCACCTGCCCAAGATCCATAAAGACCAACAACATCCGCCAGGCAGGCCAATAGTGTCGTCACAGGGAAGTCTGACTGAACACTTATCGATCTATATAGATCACTTCTTGTTCAAGTTTGTGACTGATCTGAAATCTTACATAAGAGACAATAGGTATTTTTTACAGCACCTGGATACTGTGAAATGGGAATCAGATTTTAAACTTATTGTATTGGACATTACAAACTTGTATACCTGTATTGCACATCATGATGGGTTATTAGCCGTACAATCATTCCTAAAAAGCCGTCCGATGAGATGCACTGAGCACAACATTATGCTAGTGGAGATGATAGAATTTTGACTACACAATAACATCTTCTTCTATCAGGAACAATACTATAGACAAATCTTCGGGACAGCGATGGTGACCTGCTTCGCCCCCAGCTATGCATATTTATTCATGGGCTGGTGGGAGAAGCAGGTGGCCTGGGGAGAGGAGAATGCAGTCTGGACAGGGAACATAGTGACTTGGCATCGGTATATCGATTACCTTTTCATTCTTAGGAGAGGGTCAGTAGAGGAAGCATTGAACTATATCCAAGTCCTGAACACTAATCAGCTTAACCTTAAATTTAGTGGTGACATCAGTCCCACCTCGGCAAACTTCCTAGACCTGGTGGTTTATATCAGCAATTGCAATGTATGTACCAAACTCTACAGAAAGCCCACGGAGGGGAATTCTATATTGCACGCCAGTAGTAGCCACCCTGGGTCCCGCATCAGGAGTATCCCCTATGGGGAGCTCCTGAGGATAAAAAGGAATAACACCACAGATAGTGACTTCAGGAGGGCGGCACACAACAGCATAGTGAGATTCGGCCACTGTGGCTACGGTAGCCAGCTGTTGGAACAGGCACAGAGGAAAGTAATGAACTTACCTAGAAGTGAATTACTGAAAGACAAACCCAAAGTGGTAAAAGAAATAGGAAAATTCAATCTCATTACGAATTTCTCTGAGAATTCTGATCACTTAAGGGAAATTATGTGGAAAAATTGGCATATATTAAAAACCAAAGGTGTAATAGGCCAAGATATACCGCCGAGACTGGCAATCACATTCAGGAAGGCACGATCCTTGAAAGATAGCTTAGTCAGTAGCCATTACAGTAAGGTGAAGACTGGGTTAATTCAGAAAGATCTGCAAGGATTTTTCCTTGTTGGAAGTGCAAGGCTTGCCACAATAGCAAGAGAACGTTGCACTACAATATACCTGGGCTAGACAAACCCAAAAAGATCGATACATTTCTGACTTGCAATACACCATATACAGTTTACTGTCTGGTATGCCCATGCGGGCTCAGGTACATTGGGAGTACAATCCATCCCTCCAAAGTCCGCATACTGGAGCACAGGAGGGCCATTTCCAAGAAAGACACATCCTATCCTGTTGCGAGGCATTTCAGCACACATCATGAGAGCAACAGAGATCTCCTGACCTATTTTTGTGTGGACCATGTAGCAATCAATCCCAGGGGTGGTGACCGGATTTGAGACTCAGGAGATTGGAGTCGCGCTACATTATAGACATGCAGACAAAGGCCCCAGGGGGCATGAACAGTAATGAAGAACTGTCAGTCCACTTGGGGGAAGGTAGTTAAATGTATCTGAAACAGTGAGGGAGGTCACTGATAGCTGTAAGTGGGAGGTGCGGCTTTTCCGTGATCTCCCTCCCTGTAGCATATGCGTTTCTATATGTGTGCTGAGTCCACCAAATGAAGTCAGGCTGTTTCCCTTCTTTTCTATGCTTTCTCTTCTTATCCTCCTCTCTTCTTTTCTTTCCTGATTTATGTAATATTTTGTAGTGAGCACTTGGGAAAGGGACGTAACAACTGGTGGACACAAGGGGGTAAGACGGCCAATCAGGTGCTCAAGAGGATTGAGACCCTAGAGTAGCGGTGAATTAGCCCATCTAGGGCGGGATTCTATACACGGTTTGAGGTATTAGGTGTTTGTGATTGACGCAGCACCAAAACCGCCATATTATAACAACTGAGTTTATATTCTTGTTTATATTCTTGTATGTACAATGATTTATTTGGTAAGCCCATATAGGACATGATTAAGTGCATATATCTCGTTTTCATAACTTAGCTATGATGAAGTCGAGCTTTTCCATTATGGCGGGACTGTGTTATGTGCCTGATGAAAGGGTTTCTAAATATGAATTAATCTATTTAAGATGTAATTGGTTCCAACTCCACGATAGAATGTATCTATTTCCCAGTTTTCAATGAATTTTCCTTTTCTGGGGGTGGAGGTTGGCCCATTAAACATATGATGCGGACAAGATACTTGCACCTAGCCGATTTTTACCCGTCCAAAATGGCGCTGATGAAATGTCACCTGAGCGTACATGCTTTTGTCCACTGAAACTTGTTAAATTGTGACCGTTTCCGGTGCACCTGGAACTGACGAAAGCGATAGCCGAAACGCTTCTTGTTTTGCTGCTCGAGTTCGAATAAACTACTGGAACTCACCCCCGTGAGTGCATTTTCTTTTTGCTGATGGAGCATTGGGATTGAGAAGCGTTCATATATATATATATATATTCACTGAAAAAACCATAGGTTTCAGGCATGTTATAGTTAGAAATTAGCGTTGCAGAGAGGTGGTGCAGGCCATGCCCCTTTTTACACCTCTCTGCAACGCAGCTCTGTGGCACTTACTAGAGGTACCTGGTGGGCTAGTTGGACCCCAGGGACCCTCAGGATTCAAGGGGACTTTATCCCCCAACTTAAAACGCGCCACGGGCGCATTTGCACAGTGGTGAAGGGAGGGGCGGGGCCTGAGGTGACATGTGTGTTAGTGAGTGAATGTATATCTCAGTGGTACATGTGTGAGTAACTACATATGTGAAAGGCAGTATATATGTGTGTTGGAGTATATAAATGGCTATAAGTGAGAGTGTGTGATTGTGAGAGTGGCTGTATGGATGAGTGTGTGCTTGTTTCAGTGATTGTATAAGAGCGTAAGAATGTGCTAGTATTTGTATGAGTAAGTGAGCTGGTGTGTGTATGACTGTATAGGTGAGTAAATGGCAGTGTGATTAATTATTTGCATGACTGACTATGGATGAGTGGCGGTGTGTGAGTGTCTATGTAGGTGTATGAGTGCATATGATAGTCCTATACTGAGTGACCATAAGTATGAGTGACTGTACGGGTGAGTGAGTGGATGTGTGTGTAGACCTAAGAATCAGTGAGTGTGTATGTAGTTATTGGTGTTGGAGTATCTATGGTTTTGAGAATGGCAGTCTGTAATTTAGAGTGGGTGTATCAAAAGTTATATTAGGGTGTGAGAAGATATTTTATAAGAAACAGGGATTGAGGCAAAGAAAGACTGCACCTATCCGTAGTGAGAAAAAAATTATTTTCTAGAATGTTTGAGGTGCCTGTGACCTGAGATCCAATACCCCTAGATCTCCAAAATACACAAAAGTATATTCTAAATCCTGAACAACATAAAGTCCAGCACTCTCAGCTATTATCAATTTTAACACATCAATTTGAAAGTATGTATTATATAAGTACAAAAAATGGCAATTTGGCAAAGTTGAGTCTTCAGATTCTTTATTGTTGTCTTCCTTATGACATGATTAAAAAGACCATAGCCAACGCGTTTCGTCCTCTCGGACTTCTTCAGGGCAGAACACTGTTTATCTGTAGTAACAATAATACTAGGTCATGGGTATATCCATCTCCTCCACGGGCAGGAAAATACAGGTTTTTGTCTGATGTTTCTTATAAGAAATTCTGAGAATATTATCTCTTCCCTTACTCAAATTATTCAAGCGTAATATTTATTCCATGTCAGGATATATCTGCATTATGTCCTTGATCGTTATAACATCAGGTGAGCGACATGGTAGCGTGAAGGTCGAGTACGAATGACCTTCACGCTTGAATAATTTGAGTAAGGGAAGAGATAATATTCTCAGAATTTCTTATAAGAAACATCAGACAAAAACCTGTATTTTCCTGCCCGTGGAGGAGATGGATATACCCATGACCTGGTATTATTGTCAAATTCATGTGTTAAAATTGATATTAGCTTAGAGTGCTGGACTTTATGTTGTTCAGGGTGTGAGAAGATGCATGAAATTATCACATGGATGATGTCATCGGTGATGTCATCAGTGATGTCATTTGAGATGTCATCAGTGATGTCATCAGTGATGTCACTGACCATGTCATGAGTGATGTAATATGTGACGTCATCAGCAGTGCATTGCGGGCGCGAGTTATAGTTAGCTGAACTAACTATAACAGGGGAATTTCTATGGTTTTGTACGAGTGAAATGTCCAACTAACTATAACTTTCCCTAAAACCTATGGTTTTTTCAGTGAATTTCTAAGGTTTTTTAAATGCTAATTTCTAACTATAACGTGCTTGAAACCTATGGTTTTTTCAGTGAATATATATATATATTCACTGAAAAACCATAGGTTTTAGGGACAGTTATAGTTAGTTGAACATTGCACTCGTACAAAACCCATGAAATTCCCCTGTTATAGTTAGTTCAGCTAACTATAACTCGCGCCCCCGCAATGCACTGCTGATGACGTCACATATTACATCACTCATGACATGGTCAGTGACATCACTGATGACATCTCAAATGACATCACTGATGACATCACTGACGACATCATCCAGTGACTGTGTGTTTCTGTAAAGTTTAAATATGTTTAATATATATAGGTAAAGGCGTATTGAAGAATGAGTGGGTGTATAAGTGTCTGAATGGATGATTTAGTACGTGAGTGACTGACTCTACAAGTGAGTGATTAAACGTATCTTACTGAATGCATGGGTTAGTGACTAAACTGTGTGAATGTCTGTATCCGTCTGTTTGTTGGTGTGTAAGTGGATGCATGGATTTGCGAATAGCTCACATGAGTGTCTATATGGGTTATTGATTGGTTCTCTGAGTATCTGTATGGCTGCCTGAGTGTTTGTGTGGGTGGGGTGTGTGTGACTCTATACATAGATGTGTGAGTGGGTGATTCACTGGGTGCATGGTTTCAAGAGTGCATCTGTGATGGACTGCTTGGGTGGGTGAGTGTGTGTATGGGTGTGTTAGTGAGTGAATGTATATCTCAGTGGTACATGTGCGAGTAACTACATATGTAAAAGGCAGTATATATGTGTGTTAGAGTATTTAAATGGCTATAAGTGAGAGTGTGTTATTGTGAGAGTGGCTGTATGTATGCATGTGTGCTTGTATCAGTTATTGTATAAGAGCGTAAGAATGTGCTAGTATTTGTATGAGTAAGTGAGCTGGTGTGTGTATAACTGTATAGGTGAGTAAATGGGTGTGTGATTAATTTTTGCATGACTGACTAGGTGTGTGAGTACCTCTATGGATGAGTGGCGGTGTGTGAGTGTTTATATAGGTGTATGAGTGCATATGATAGTCCTGTACTGAGTGACTGTAAGTATGAGTGACTGTACAGGTGAGTGAGTGGATGTGTGTGTAGACCTAAGAATCAGTGAGTGGGTATGTAGTTTTTGGTGTTGGAGTGTCTATGGTTTTGAGAATGGCAGTCTGTAATTTAGAGTGGGTGTATCAAAAGTTATATTAGGGTGTGAGAAGATGCATGCAATTATCACATGGATGATGTCATCAGTGATGTCATTTGAGATGTCATCAGTGATGTCATCAGTGATGTCACTGACCATGTCATGAGTGATGTAATATGTGACGTCATCAGCAGTGCATTGCGGGGCGCGAGTTATAGTTAGCTGAACTAACTATAACAGGGGAATTTCACGGGTTTTGTACGAGTGCAATGTCCAACTAACTATAACTGTCCCTAAAACCTATGGTTTTTTCAGTGAATTTCAAAGGTTTTTTAAATGCTAATTTCTAACTATAACGTATCTGAAACCTATGGTTTTTTCAGTGAATTTCAAAGGTTTTTTAAATGCTAATTTCTAACTATAACGTGTCTGAAACCTATAGTTTTTTCAGTGAATTTCAAAGGTTTTTTAAATGCTAATTTCTAACTATAACGTGCCTGAAACCTATGGTTTTTACAGTGAATTTCAAAGGTTTTTTAAATGCTAATTTCTAACTATAACGTGCCTGAAAACTATGATTTTTTAAGTGAATTTCAAAGGTTTTTTAAATGCTAGTTTCTAACTATGCCAACAGAGGTAGGACATGTGAAGAAAGAAGAAAAAACGCACAGAAAGAAGCAAAAGATGTGCAGAAAGAACCAACAGAGGAGCAGAAAGAGGCCTTGTTGCAAAATCATCCTGTGCCCACAACTTTTTCAGACGGGTACTGGTGGTAACTGACTCTGACTAACCAGAGCCAGTGCGCGTTTGCACAGTGGTGAAGGGAGGGGGGGCCTGAGGTGACATGTGTGCAAACGCGCCCTTGAATCCTGAGGGTCCCTGGGGCCCAACTAGCCCCCCAGGTACCTACAGTTAGGACCACAGAGCTGAGTTGCAGAGAGGCGTTCCGAGGCCACGCACCTTTTTCACCTCTCTGCAACGCACCTCTGTTGTGCTTACTGAAGGTACCTGGTGGGCTAGTTGGCCCCCAGGATTCAAAGGGAATTAACTCCCCAACTTAAAACGCACCACAGGGCGTGTTTGCGCACATGTCACCTGAGGCCCCGCCCCTCCCTTCACCACTGTGCAAACGCGCCCCGTGGCGCGTTTTAAGTTGGGGGATTAGGTCACCTTGAATCCTGAGAGTCCCTGGGGCCCAACCAGCCCACCAGGTACTTCCAGTAAGCACCACAGGCCTGCGTTGCAACGCCTGTAACAAATTGTGCAGTTGTGTTTAGGTAGTGAAGAGGGTCGTGCTGGGGGTAGTGTTTTAGGGTTTAGGGTAGTGCAGTGGTGTTTGTGTAGTGTAGGGGGTCATGCTGGGGGTAGATTTAGGGTTTAGGGTAGTGCAGTGGTGTTTGGGTAGTGTAGGGAGTCATGCTGGGGGAGTGTTTTAGGGTTTAGGGTAGTACAGTGGTGTTTGGGTAGTGTAGGGGTCGTGCTGGGGTTAGTGTTTTAGGGTTTTAGGGTTTAGGGTAGTGCAGTGGTGTTTGGGTAGTGTAGGGGATACTGCTGGGGGTAGTGTTTTAGGGTTTAGGGTAGTGCAATGGTGTTTGGGTAGTGTAGGGGGTACTGCTGGGGGTAGTGTTTTAGGGTTTAGGGTAGTGCAGTGGTGTTTGGGTAGCGTAGGGGGTACTGCTGGGGGTAGTGTTTTATGGTTTAGGGTAGTGCAGTGGTGTTTGGGTAGTGTAGGGGTTCGTGCTGGGGTAGTTTTTTAGGGTTTAGGGTAGTTCAGTGGTGTTTGTGTAGTGTAGGAGGTCGTGTTTTAGGGTTTAGGGTAGTGCAGTGGTCTTTGGGTAGTGTAGGGAGTCGTGCGGGGGTTTTGTTTTAGAGTTTAGGGTAGTGCAGTGGTCTTTGGGTAGTGTAGGGGTTGTGCGGGGGTAGTGTTTTAGGGATTAGGGTAGTGCATTGGTATTTGGGTAGTGTAGGGGGTCATGCGGGGTAGTGTTTTAGGGTTTAGGGCAGTGCAGTGGTGTTTAGGTAGTGTAGGGGGTCGTACTGGGGGAGTGTTTTAGGGTTTAGGGCAGTGCAGTGGTGTTCGGGTAGTGTAGGGGGTCGTGCTGGGGGAGTGTTTTAGGGTTTAGGGCAGTGCAGTCGTGTTTGGGCAGTGTAGGGGGTCGTGCTGGGGGTGGTGTTTCAGGGTTTAGGGCAGTGCAGTGGTGTTCGGGCAGTGTAGGGGGTCGTGCAGGGGGTGGTGTTTCAGGGTTTAGGGCAGTGCAGTGGTGTTCGGGCAGTGTAGGGGGTCGTGCAGGGGTGGTGTTTCAGGGTTTAGGGCAGTGGTGTTCGGGCAGTGTAGGGGGTCATGCTGGGGGTGGTGTTTCAGGGTTTGGGGCAGTGCAGTGGTGTTCGAGCAGTAAAGGGGGTCATGCTGGGGGTGGTGTTTCAGGGTTTAGGGCAGTGCAGTGGTGTTCGGGCAGTGTAGGGGGCGGTGCAGGGGTGGTGTTTCAGGGTTTAGGGCAGTGCAGTGGTGTTCGGGCAGTGTAGGGGGTGGTGCAGGGGGTGGTGTTTCAGGGTTTAGGGCAGTGCAGTGGTGTTCGGGCAGTGTAGGGGGTCGTGCAGGGGTGGTGTTTCAGGGTTTAGGGCAGTGCAGTGATGTTCGGACAGTGTAGGGGGCGGTGCAGGGGGTGGTGTTTCAGGGTTTAGGGCAGTACAGTGGTGTTTGGGCATTGTAGGGGTGGTGCTGGGGCTGGTGATTCAGGGTTTAGGGCAGTGCAGTAGTGTTCGGGCAGTGTAGGGGGTCGTGCTGGGGCTGGTGTTTCAGGGTTTAGGGCAGTGCAGTGGTGTTCGGCAGTGTAGGGGGTCGTGCTGGGGCTGGTGTTTCAGGGTTTAGGGCAGTGCAGTGGTGTTCGGGCAGTGTAGGTGGTCATGCTGGGGCTGGTGTTTCAGGGTTTAGGGCAGTGCAGTGGTGTTCGGGCAGTGTAGGGGGTCTTGCTGGGGCTGGTGTTTCAGAGACGAGGGCAATGCAGTGGTGTTCGGGCAGTGTAGGTGGTCTTGCTGGGGCTGGTGTTTCAGGGTTTAGGGCAGTGCAGTGGTGTTTGGGCAGTGTAGGGGGTCGTGCTGGGGGTGGTGTTTAGGGCAGTGCAGTGGTGTTCGGGCAGTGTAGGGGGTCGTGCTGGGGCTAGTGTTTCAGGGTTTAGGGCAGAGCAATGGTGCTCAGGCAGTGTAGGGGGTTGTGCTGGGGGTGATGTTTCAGGGTTTAGGGCAGTGCAGTGGTGTTAGGGCAGTGTAGGGGGTCGTGCTGGGGGTGGTGTTTCAGGGTTTAGGGCAGTGCAGTGGTGTTCCGGCAGTGTAGGGGGTAGTGCAGGGGGTGGTGTTTCAGTGTTTAGTGCAGTGGTGTTCGGTCAGTGTAGGGGGTCGTGCTGGGGTAGTGTTTCAGGGTTTAGGGCAGTGCAGTGGTATTCGGGCAGTGTAGGGGGTCGTGCAGGGGTGGTGTTTCAGGGTTTAGGGCAGTGCAGTGGTGTTCGGCCAGTGTAGGTAGTCTTGCTGGGGTGGTGTTTCAGGGTTTAGGGCAGTGCAGTAGTTTTTGGGCAGTGTAGGCGGTTGTGCTGGGGCTGGTGTTTCAGGGTTTAGGGCAGTGCAGTGGTGTTCGGGCAGTGTACGGGGTTGTGCTGGGGCTGGTGTTTCAGGGTTTAGGGCAGTGCAGTGGTGTGCGGGCAGTGTACGGGGTCGTGCTGGGGCTGGTGTTTCAGGGTTTAGGGCAGTGCAGTGGTGTTTGGGCAGTGTAGGGGGTCGTGCTGAGGGTGGTGTTTCAGGGTTTAGGGCAGTGCAGTGGTGTTCGGGCAGTGTAGGGGGTCGTGCTGGGGCTGGTGTTTCAGGGTTTAGGGCAGTGCAGTGGTGTTCGGGCAGTATAGGGGGTCGTGCTGGGGCTGGTGTTTCAGGGTTTAGGGCAGTGCAGTGGTGTTCGGGCAGTGTAGGGGGTCGTGCTGGGGTGGTGTTTCAGGGTTTAGGGCAGTGCAGGGGTGTTCGGGCAGTGTAGGGGGTCTTGCTGGGGGTGGTGTTTCAGGGTTTAGGGCAGTGCAGTGGTGTTCGGGCAGTGTAGGGGGTCTTGCTGGGGGTGGTGTTTCAGGGTTTAGGGCAGTGGTGTTCGGGCAGTGTAGGGGGTCTTGCTGGGGGTGATGTTTCAGGGTTTAGGGCAGTGCAGTGGTGTTCGGGCAGTGTAGGGGTCTTGCTGGGGATAGTGTTTCAGGGTTTAGGGCGGTGCAGTGGTGTTCGTGCAGTGTAGGGGGTCGTGCTGGGGGTGGTGTTTCAGGGTTTAGGGCAGTGCAGTAGTGTTCGGGCAGTGTAGGGGGTCATGCAGGGGTGGTGTTTCAGGGTTTAGGGCAGTGCAGTGGTGTTCTGGCAGTGTAGGGGGTTAATGCTGGGGGTGGGGTTTCAGGGTTTAGGGCAGTACAGTGGTGTTCGGGCAGTGTAAGGGGTCATGCAGGGGGTGGTGTTTCAGGGTTTAGGGCAGTGCAGTGGTGTTTGGGCAGTGTAGGGGGTCATGCTGGGGCTGGTGTTTCAGGGTTTAGGGCAGTGCAGTGGTGTTCGGGCAGTGTAGGGTGTCTTGCTGGGGGTGGTGTTTCAGGGTTTAGGGCAGTGGTGTTCGGGCAGTGTAGGGGGTCTTGCTGGGGGTGATATTTCAGGGTTTAGGGCAGTGCAGTGGTGTTCGGGCAGTGTAGGGGTTCTTGCTGGGGGTAGTGTTTCAGGGTTTAGGGCAGTGCAGTGGTGTTCGTGCAGTATAGGGGGTCGTGCAGGGGGTGGTGTTTCAGGGTTTAGTGCAGTGGTGTTCGGGCAGTGTAGGGGGTCGCGCTGGGGGTGGTGTTTCAGGGTTTAGGGCAGTGCAGTGGTCTTCGGGCAGTGTAGGGGGTCATGCACGGGGTGGTGTTTCAGGGTTTAGGGCAGTGCAGTGGTGTTCGGGCAGTGTAGGGTGTTGTGCTGGGGCTGGTGTTTCAGGGTTCAGGGCAGTGCAGTGGTGTTCAGGCAGTGTAGGGGGTCGTGCTGAGGCTGGTGTTTCACGGTTTAGGGCAGTGCAGTGGTGTTCGGGCAGTGTAGGGGGTCGTGCTGGGGCTGGTGTTTCAGGGTTTAGGGCAGTGCAGTGGTGTTCGGGCAGTGTAGGGGGTCATGCTGGGGGTGATGTTTCAGGGTTTAGGGTAGTGCAGTGGTGTTCGGGCAGTGTAGGGGGTCGTGCAGGGGCTGGTGTTTCAAGGTTTAGGGCAGTGCAGCGGTGTTCGGGCAGTGTAGGGGGTCGTGCTGGGGCTGGTATTTCAGGGTTTTGGGCAGAGCAGTGGTGTTCGGGCAGTGTAGGGAGTCATGCTGGGGGTAGTGTTTCAGGGTTTAGGGCAGTGCAGTGGTGTTCGGGCAGTGTAGGGGGTCGTGCTGGGGGTGGTGTTTCAGGGTTTAGGTCAGTGGTGTTCGGGCAGTGTAGGGGGTCTTGCTGGGGGTGATGTTTCAGGGTTTAGGGCAGTGCAGTGGTGTTCGGGCAGTGTAGGGGTTCTTGCTGGGGGTAGTGTTTCAGGGTTTAGGGCAGTGCAGTGGTGTTCGGGCAGTGTAGGGGGTCATGCTGGGGGTGGTGTTTCAGGGTTTAGGGCAGTGCAGTGGTGTTCGGGCAGTGTAGGGGGTCGTGAAGGGGTGGTGTTTCAGGGTTTAGGGCAGTGCAGTGGTGTTCGGGCAGTGTAGGGGGTCATGCAGGGGCTGGTGTTTCAGGGTTTAGGGCAGTGCAGTGGTGTTCGGGCAGTGTAGGGGGTCGTGCTGGGGGTAGTGTTTTAGGGTTTAGGGTAGTGCAGTGGTGCTTGTGTAGTGTAGGGGGTCGTGCTGGGGGTAGTGTTTTAGGGTTTAGGGTAGTGCAGTGGTGTTTGTGTAGTGTAGGGGGTCATGTTTTAGGGTAGTGCAGTGGTGTTCGGGTAGTGTAGGGGGTACTGCTGGGGGTAGTGTTTTAGGGTTTAGGATAGTGCAGTGGTGCTTGTGTAGTGTGGGGGTCGTGCTGGGGGTGGTGTTTCAGGGTTTAGGGCAGTGCAGTGGTGTTCGGCCAGTGTAGGTGGTCTTGCTGGGGGTGGTGTTTCAGGCTTTAGTGCATGCAGTGGTGTTCGGGCAGTGTAGGGGGTCTTGCTGGGGGTGGTGTTTCAGGGTTTAGGGCAGTGTAGTGGTGTTCGGGCAGTGTAGGGGGTCTTGCTGGGGCTGGTGTTTCAGGGTTTAGGGCAGTGCAGTGGTGTTCGGGCAGTGTAGGGGGTTGAGCTGGGGCTGGTGTTTGAGGGTTTAGGGTAGTGCAGTGGTGTTCGGGCAGTGTAGGGGTTCTTGCTGGGGGTGGTGTTTCAGGGCTTAGGGCAGTGGTGTTCGGGCAGTGTAGGGGGTCTTGCTGGGGGTAGTGTTTCGGGGTTTAGGGCAGTGCAGTGGTGTTGGTGCAGTGTAGGGGGTCGTGCTGGGGGTGGTGTTTCAGGGTTTAGGGCAGTGCAGTAGTGTTCGGGCAGTGTAGGGGATCGTGCAGGGGGTGGTGTTTCAGAGTTTAGGGCAGTGCACTGGTGTTCGGGCAGTGTAGGGGGTCGTGCTGGGGGTGGTGTTTCAGGGTTTAGGGCAGTGCAGTGGTGTTCGGGCAGTGTAGGGGGTCGTGCAGGGGGTGATGTTTCAGGGTTTAGGGCAGTGCAGTGGTGTTCGGGCAGTGTAGGGGTCATGCTGGGGCTGGTGTTTCAGGGTTTAGGGCAGTGCAGTGGTGTTCGGGCAGTGTAGAGGGTCTTGCTGGGGTTGGTGTTTCAGGGTTTAGGGCAGTGGTGTTCGGGCAGTGTAGGGGTCTTGCTGGGGGTGGTGTTTCAGGGTTTAGGGCAGTGCAGTGGTGTTCGGGCAGTGTAGGGGGTCTTGCTGGGGGTAGTGTTTCAGGGTTTAGGGCAGTGCAGTGGTGTTCGTGCAGTGTAGGGGGTCGTGCTGGGGATGGTGTTTCAGGGTTTAGGGCAGTGCAGTGGTGTTCGGGCAGTGTAGGGGGTCATGCAGGGGGTGGTGTTTCAGGGTTTAGGGCAGTGCAGTGGTGTTCGGGCAGTGTAGGGGGTCGTGCTGGGGGTTGGTGTTTCAGGGTTTAGGGCAGTGCAGTGGTGTTCGGGCAGTGTAGGGGGTCGTGCTGGGGGTGGTGTTTCAGGGTTTAGGGCAGTGGTGTTCGGGCAGTGTAGGGGGTCGTGAAGGGGGTGGTGTTTCAGGGTTTAGGGCAGTGCAGTGGTGTTCGGGCAGTGTAGGGGGTCGTGCTAGGGTATGTGTTTCAGGGTTTAGGGCAGTGCAGTGGTGTTCGGGCAGTGTAGGGGGTCGTGCAGGGGTTGGTGTTTCAGGGTTTAGGGCAGTGCAGTGGTGTTCGGGAGTGTAGGGGGTCGTGCTGGGGGTAGTGTTTTAGGGTTTAGGGTAGTGCAGTGGTGCTTGTGTAGTGTAGGGGTCGTGCTGGGGGTAGTGTTTTAGGGTTTAGGGTAGTGCAGTGGTGTTTGTGTAGTGTAGGGGGTCATGTTTTAGGGTAGTGCAGTGGTGTTTGGGTAGTGTAGGGCGTCGTGCTGGGGGTAGTGTTTTAGGATTTAGGTTAGTGCAGTGGTATTTGGGTAGTGTAGGGCGTCGTGCTGGGGGTAGTGTTTTAGGGTTTAAGGTAGTGCAGTGGTGTTTGTGTAGTGTAGGGGGTTGTGCTGGGGGCAGTGTTTTAGGGTTTAGGGTAGTGCAGTGGTGCTTGTGTAGTGTAGGGGGTCGTGCTGGGGGTAGTGGTTTAGGGTTTAGGGTAGTGCAGTGGTGTTTGTGTAGTGTAGGGGGTCATGTTTTAGGGTAGTGCAGTGGTGTTTGGGTAGTGTAGGGGTCGTGCTGGGGGTAGTGTTTTAGGATTTAGGTTAGTGCAGTGGTGTTGGGGTAGTGTTTTAGGGTTTAGGATAGTGCAGTGGTGTTTGTGTAGTGTAGGGGGTGATGCTGGGGGTAGTGTTTTAGGGTTTAGGATAGTGCAGTGGTGCTTGTGTAGTGTAGGGGGTCGTGTTGGGGTAGTGTTTTAGGGTTTAGGGTAGTGCAGTGGTGTTTTTGTAGTGTAGGTGGGTCATGTTTTAAGATGCAACGCTCCAATACCTGACCAGTCTGCACTACATAAAACTGCAAAAAAACTAAAAATAAAAAGTGTTTTGCACACTTTTGTCATTGGGCTATATGTGGGCTACATCTGGGTAATATTTGTGCTACATTTGGGCTCTTTTTTCACTGGTGGCCATCTTGGAAGACTTCTTTGTTATGAAGTTTCCTAATTTCCACATTTACTGCAGTCTCCTCAGTAGGAAATGCTTTCAGTTTTTACTTTGATTCCATCAAGAAGGCATTCAGATGTGTCACACATTTGCCATAAATTCAGAATGTTATTACTCTAGTCATTCATGTAGTAAAGCTACTGCTCACCAAGGAGTTAACTGGAAGTCTACTGCTGGTATTGAAAGTGATTGTTTCAGTCTGCATGTCAGAATTTTCTAATGAAATAGAAGAGGATTTGAGATCTCACTTAAAACATGCACTAAATTTTCTTTTTGCAGCACTAACCATAATTTCTATGGCAAAATGAACCCCCTCATTTTGTTCCTTTTTAAATTAAATGTTTTAAGTGTTACCAGTTTATTCCAATCAAGATGGCTTCAGGTGTGCCATACTTTTGTCATAAGTAAGGCTGTTAGCACTCTAGTTGTTCTTTAGAACACTCTGGGAAGCTGCAGTAGAACACAAAGGCATCAACTGACAGGCTGCTCCTGTTGAAATATAACAGGAAGATATTTGAGATCTCACTTAAAACATGTCCTAATTTTTCTTTCTACAGCACTAACCATAATTTCTATGGCAAAATGAACCCCCTCATTTTGTTCCTTTTTAAATTAAATGTTTTAAGTGTTACCAGTTTATTCCAATCAAGATGGCTTCAGGTGTGCCATACTTTTGTCATAAGTAAGACTGTTAGCGCTCTAGTTGTTCTTTAGAACACTCTGGGAAGCTGCAGTAGAACACAAAAGCATCAACTGACAGGCTGCTCCTGTTGAAATATAACAGGAAGATATTTGAGATCACACTTGAAACATGTCCTAATTTTTCTTTCTACAGCACTAACCATAATTTCTATGACAAAATGAACCCCATCATTTTGTTCCTTTTAAATTAAATGTTTTAAGTGTTACCAGTTTATTCCAATCAAGATGGCTTCAGGTGTGCCATACTTTTGTCATAAGTAAGACTGTTAGCGCTCTAGTTGTTCTTTAGAACACTCTTGGAAGCTGCAGTAGAACACAAAGGCATCAACTGACAGGCTGCTCCTGTTGAAATATAACAGGAAGATATTTGAGATCACACTTGAAACATGTCCTAATTTTTCTTTCCAGAGCACTAACCATAATTTCTATGACAAGATGAACCCCATCATTTTGTTCCTTTTTAACCCCTTGACCGCGATCGGAATTCTGCTCGTGTGCTGGACATTCCGATCGCGGGTGGGGTCGTGACGAGCTCAGCTCGTCATGCGCACAGCGCAACCGCGCAGCATGACGAGCTGAGCTCGTCATGAGCACGGAAGGGGTTAAATTAAATGTTTTAAGTGTTACCAGTTTATTCCAATCAAGATGGCTACAGGTGTGCCATACGTTTGTTATAAGTAAGGCTGTTAGCACTCTAGTTGTTCTTTAGAACACTCTGGGAAGCTGCAGTAGAACACAAAGGAATCAACTGACAGTCTCTGCCCTTGTTGGATGTACATGTTTTACTGAGAATGTCAGACTTCATTCTCACATGACTGAGAAAGATAATGTGAATTTACAGAAAATATGCTCTCATTTTAGCTTCTGGGGCACCTTCCAAAACTGTATGGGACAAGCATGTGAAAATAGTTTTCTCTCAAACATGATTCATGATATCCCAGCAGAAGGTTTTTCACAGGGTAAAATCACCTTAGAACACACCACAATTCCTGAAATTAGTATGGTACCATCAACAAATGAATTCTAATGTAACTAAAGTCTGTTATCACCCTTTATAGTTCTCCTTTTGGTAACCCTCAAAATCTTCGATTCACTACAATGCATTTCAATGGGGTACTATCATTTATATTGGTCCCAAGATGGCTGCCAGCAATTCCAGGATGAAGTGCTGACAGCCAATCAGATCTCACGATGACATGTGTGGTTAGGCTCCGCCCAGATATATATGTGTTTTTACTTTTGATTTTCTCAGCAACTACTGAACGGATTTACACCATTTAACAAAGGGTTCTTTTTGAACCAAGAACTACCTCTTTGCCAAATTTGGTGTAATTCCGTTCAACAGTTCGGGCTGTAGCCTTGCATAAAGTTTCCTATGGGAAATTGATTTTGTGACTCTTATTTTTTTAATTTCTCCGTAACTACTGAACGGATTTACACCATTTAACAAAAAGGGTTCTTTCTGAACCAAGAACTACCTCTTTGCCAAATTTGGTGTAATTCCGTTCAGCAGTTCGGGCTGTAGCCGTGTCTAAAGTTTCCTATGGGAAAATGAATGGGGAAAACACGTTTTGGGACCCCCTTTTTCTCGGCCCCTGCTTGACGAATCACCCTGAGACTTTCAGGGTAGGAGCGGACCGGAGCGGGCCATAAAGTTTGAAAATTTCGCGAAGATTCGTCAACCGACGCAAGAGTTATTTCAAATAGAATGTCACGGATTTCCTATGGAAAATAGGTCCTAACTATAACTATCTACTGGCGACCGCCAGTAGATAATATATATATATATATATGATATCCTACGTTGGTCCTTCCGTCTCCCCTCCCCCCTCGACAGAGGATCGCTGCAGCCGGTGGAGCGTGCCGGAAAAAAAATTCTTAAATCTAAATCAATAAAGCGATCACTAGGAGTGTCAACTTGCACCAAAAGATGGTTTATTCAGTAACGCATTTCGCTTTATTGATTGAGATTTAAGATATATATATATATACATTTCCATAGAAATAGAGTCAATTCTAAGCGCGCTCTCTGCGGGTGCTCACGAAGGGCTCGACCCTAAAGCCCAAGGCAAATTCCAAATACAAAGTACGTCGCACTCAGTGATTTCGGTGATCCAATATTTTATTTACAGAACAGCACTACTCCACCAAACCGTTTCGACCTCACAGGGTCTTTTTTCACGGTGAGTTGGTCTTGTTTAATTTTTATTTTATGCTCTCTCCATCCTGCCTGTTATGATGCATGATGGGAGTTGTAGTTTTTAAACATCATATGTTATACTGTTGTAAATCATGGCATTAACTTTTGGCATTTAAATACTGAATTAACATAGCCGAATTTGTGCAACAATATTTCTGTGCTACCAATTCACACTGTTAATCAATTGTTCATTCATTACATTATTTTGTGATAGTCAAGTAACGGGGACATTGTACTAACAGTGTTCATATTTCTTGAGTCTCCTCATCAAGGGTAGGGGTGTGTCAGTGTTGTGCCATCAGAGCTTATACAAATCACAACTTTTCAAATGTATAGTACATAATAGACTTATAGTGGCTTCCCATTCATTGTGGTTTAGTACCCAGGCTCCAATTACCCACTAGAAACAGTTTTATAGATTCTTTTCAAAATCATTGTTTCTAATATAGTACAGTCAAGTCCCCAATAATTATTTACAGGTGAACAAAAATGTTCGTCATCAACATTGAGGCCTGTCGGCGCCTTGGTCTTCAGTTTTATTATATATCGTGATTCAAGTTGTCTAAGTTTTCTCGTTCTATCTCCCCCACGTTCATGCAGGGGGATTGTGTCCAGGCCATAGTAACGCATTGTTCTCCAATCCACATTTTGACATTCATTCAAGTGTCTCGCTGTTGCATAGGTAACCTCACGTATATACTCCAATATTCTTTTTTTCAGCATACACGTCATGCTTCCAATGTATTGCAAACTGCATTGGCATTGAATTACATAGACTACATGTGTAGTCTTACATGTGATGTTATATATACATATGTAAATTTTATGTTAAATGATAAAATTAATTAAAATTGATAGTTTATTAATTGTTTTAAAGGAAATATATATGAATTATTATGTATGTGTGTTTAACTTTTTTGATGAAGTTTATTTATTATATTTTTTAAATGTATATTAAATCTACTTTATTTTTTATATTAATTTTATTATTTAACATATTTAATATTTATAATATATTTATACATTTTTTTATATATATATAAAATTTGATATTTTGTACAACAACATTTTTTACATCGATTTTTTGTTGATATTTTTGTACTTACCAGTTGAAGTATAGGGAGTCGAATATTTTTGCATTCTATATTTTTACATCGAAATTTTTTACTTCTATATTTTGTCAGTGCACCCTTTCAAATGTAGCACTTTGTTTTTCTAAGTCTGATAACTTTGTATAAAATAATTCATTTTCATGCCATCATGGATACCGTTATACCTCCTATATATATGCATCAAGAGCATCCCATTATATAATAGTGGATGTTCCACTATCAGTGTTAAGACACAAATAATCTTCAATAGCAGACAACATTTTTGCTGTATTATTATTTTTAAGGACACTATAAACATTCATACACCATCTAGATTGAGAAACAGAAGACTTATTTAATTTTAAGCATAGAGAAGTCATTTTATGGTCTGAAATCTCAATATTACCAATTGCAGATTGTGTGACAGATTTAACTACATTTCTTGATGTCAATAAATAATCAATTTGTAAATGAGAGTTAGAAAAAAAAGTAAAATCTTTGTGAGTTGGGAAGTGTAAGCACCAAATGTCAGTACGGTTTGTATTATTAAACACTGTTTAGAGTGAGTAAAAGCTTTGGAGGCTCTGAATGTAGTAGAGGAAAGCCTATCATGAAGGGGGTCAAAATTTAACTTAAAATCCATACCAACCATGAGGGGAACATTGCCAAGTTCAACTATTTCAGAAGTAATGATTCCAAAAAGATAGGTCATTAGCTGTTGGTCCAGGAATATTAACCAAATGCAACTTAATAATGCCAAATTTTATCCAGGATTTGTAATTAATTTTTTTTTAGAGAGTAAATTACCACTCTATTTTTTTTTACCTCTGACTAGAGAAGAATGTGTCTAATCCAATTTTTATGCATATCAGATACATTTTTGTTATTAATTTGTTTATTGTAGTAAGCAAATGTCAGCCTTATGCCTAGATACATAGGGGGAGATTTACTAAGATTTTGTGCCATGTTTGCATCACAAAAGTGATTCAAATCGGCGCAAAATCGTTATATGACGATTTACTTTCCAGCGCTAAACTTACCATGGGGTTCCCATGCAACCACCCAAGGTTTCTGATGCTAAACCCAATTTACTAAATAAAGTAGACAGGGTTTAGTATCAGAAAACCGTGCCCTTTTGAAGTAGGCGCAAGGAGGGAGAAATTCTTTCATTTCTCCTTCCTTTTCCGAACTTTGTACGTGTGCTGCACTGTACAGCACACATACAAAGAGGGAAAATGGTATACGTCAGTCTATGCATAGTATTTTGTACTGCAAGGGTACCCTTCCAGAACAAAACTTATGCTAGACTCATGGCGACACCCTTGCACCATGACGCAAAGGTGTCTCCGTGGCACACAGCAGCTGATTTCAGCACCGGGACTAGTGAAAGGGGAGGAGAGTACCATATTTCAGTAAATTTGGCACTATCCTTTTCATGCAGCGCATCATTTGCGGCTGCTGCACTGGGCTGCATGAAAAAGTGGTAAACCTGCCCCATAGTCTAGAATTTTTTCATATGTTTAACTGGATGTCTTAAACCTTTAACATTAAGAGGAAAACAATTTTAATCTTATGAGAATTATCCATAACTGAACACACTGAAAGGAAACATTTAAATAGGTGTAATGAATAAAACAAAAGAGTATAAATGAGTGGAAACTGATGAAGAAGCTGAGAAGATGAGAAGAAAAAGAGATAATAGAACAGACCAAAGAACACATAAAAAACAACAGAGAACATTAATAATAGTTTTGAGACACACATGTGCATGCACAAGGGTAGCCGGGTGAGGAAAAGCCTGAAGTTAAATTATCTTAGCATAAAAAGGGCTAATATATGAAGGGACAGAAATCTATTGTTAGCATCAGTTTGAAGGTTCCTGGGTATCCATGGAGAGAGGGAAATGATGATCCAGAAACACTCAAAGATCTTCAGGTCGATAATATGATGTAGAGATGTCCTCTTTCCAGATGAGCATGGTCAAAAAGACCATATTTGAAACCAGAATTTCTGTGTCGTGGTCTTAACACAGTAAATTCCTTATGTGCGGCAACTGTTTCTTTAGCAAAATCCTGATAGATAAATATTTTATTGCCATTAACCATTAAAGCAGGTATTTCTCTCGCTGCTTTCCTAATCAATACTAGGTGATGTTGTCGAAGAACATTAAATATAACTTGCCATGGTTCGGTTTGGCCAGATTTACAGTGTGATGGACTGCGGTGTGCTTTATCAATATCAAATTTCTCTGGACATTTTAACTTTAGACGGTTAGGCAGTAGAGACTCTAGGTATCGCCAACAATCATTGCCCTCTATTTCTTCAGGCAAATGAACTATTCTCAGGTTGTATTGCCGATTTCGATTTTCCGACTCCAAGAGAAGCTTATTCATAGGAAGAATATTCGCTGTAAGAGGAATCAATTGCTCAATCTTAATTTTATTGTCATTGATTTTAACTTCATTACCAGAAACTTTCATGGATAGACAAATCATATCTTTGTGAATATTTTTGACCTCCGAGACAATATTATCAGTATTGAACCGGATGGCTTGTAATTCTTTTAGGATAAAGGCAGGCGAATTTTCCGAAGATTCAGCTAGTTTAGATTTGATAGTAAGTGGGGAACCTGCCTGTTTTTGCTTATTGGTTTTGAGGGATACAGGTTTACCTTTCATAATGATGAAAATGAAAAGAAAAACATATCTGAATATTACAAAAATTAGCCAACCCACTGTATTTTCGTTAGAATTCCAAAAAGTGAAGCTGCTATAACCAGAAGAAGGAGGATCTAGGGCAAAGCAGTACCTTCTCTTGCAGAACTCCTTCTCTCCTGCCAGGAATTCCGAATTCAAGCAAGGGGCTTCAATTTAATCTCCAGCCTCACCTCACTGCCACAAAACTTTCAGCTTGACAAAAAAGCGATATCAGGGAATTTCTCTGAATATGGAGGTAAGGAATAAGGGGTTTACATAAACTAATTAGCCATTGAATCAACTAAAAAGGCTCATCATATGGACAGGTGTGCCGAGGATCAGCGGGGGAGACCATCTTGTTCTGATCGCTCTCTAAAGCACTCCGCTCTATGTAACTCTGACAACTAGCTCTTCAAGATTCGTCTTTTAAGCATTGGAGCACAGAAAGTGATTAAAGTGCTTGTGGGAGTGGATGATAGAAAGAGGGGCAATAACAAAGGAGTCAGTGCAAAGGCAGTTGAGTATCAAAACATCAGAGGCCCCCCTGGAAGATATGCTTAAGAAGTTGGAGCACCATATTCTGCTCCCCCCACAAAAATCCTTATTAACGTGTTATTTATAGCAGTATAAAGCACTACATAAAAACCAAGATATGATTATGAGATTGAATTACAAAGTAGAAGGCCAATTGCTCACCGAATGCTTTACAGAGAAATGGAGGTAAAAAAATGACTCTCTCATGAACAACGGTGATAAATGCGTCAAATGGATTTTTTTAGCAGAGCTGCTCTAAATAACGTTTATAGTCGACTTCAATTTTTACTACCATGTATATTTTGAAAACTTCCAAACACAAGAATTATTCTATGTTCTGTAGTAAGCAAGTAAGTAAGTAATCTTTATTGTGTATAGTTAATTAAAACCATTTCAATAGGAATAAAACCGCTCGTTTGTCGAAGGCAAATAAAAGGCTGGTTGATTATGTTCTGTAAACGTTTTATTTTGTTTTCAGGCATACAGGTAGGCCACTTTAACAAATAGCATATTTCAATAAAAAATTATAAAAATTCTTTCTGATTTCAAACATGACATCTTTAGATACAACATACCACTTGAACATAATTTCATTCCTTACTGATCATACTCATCTTCTATCATGTATCAGAGGCACTGAGGTATTCTACTTCTCCACTTCTTGGCTAATACAATCTAAAATAATATGCGTAATGTCTTAAATGTGGTTACAAGAGAATAGGACAAAAAAGATCCGAAGAGAAAGGCCCAGACGTTGCTGTCATGCGTAAAGGCCATTGGCTTCCACTCGTAAACAAATTGTGTGATCCTCTGCAAATCAGTTCTTCCATCCATATCTCAGTTCCATTATCTACCAAAATGACAGTTATACAAAGGTTGCTGCTGCTGGCATATTATCCCACTGTATTATCTTTCAAGGATTGTAAGCTGTAGATTATATACAGAATCACTTCTATCACTCCTCAGACTGGCAGTGCCCTTTTTCATATTGCGTCACATTCCGTGTTGTTACGCCACAAAGGCTCAAAGAGAAGTATCTTACAACCTTCTTAGAAATTATCAAGCTTCAGGAGGAATCCTGAATACATCCTGAACAACATGAGGGAGAGAGAGAAAGTCTTTACTTGTATACAATTGCAGTTCCATGTAAACTGCCAGTTGGTGCTGGAAAAATCTTGACATTTCTTAAACATGACCTACAGGGTATACAAAGGTTTATGTAACATGCATGTTAACATTCCAAACCCTACTGTTTTACCTCAATTGGAGCCTGTGACCTACAGGTTGCACACAGAACTCTGCACCATTCACATTAGCCCACTGATTTATTACAGCTCACTGTGTATCCAGTCTTTATTACCATTCATTTTAAGGTAAATGGTATTTTTGAATACGGCTATCAATGCATCCTTAAAGGGGCATTGATTCAATTTATGCGATTGGTTCTCTTATTATCAAGCTGGACCATCGTTTAACACAAGAGATGCTGGTTCCCACAATAGTTTATCTCTTTGCATACTGCGTCTAGTGTGTTGCTGGCAGTGGTGTAACAGAGAATGATGGACATCCCAGAAGGATATGGTGAGGGGCCTCATAAATTCATGCACTTCAAACACTGAATTTTAGTATGCCTATTCGATCTCCCTGCACAAAAAAAGCCTCGATAACCCTCAGGTGGCAGTGAGATTTGCAACATATAAATTCTGTTACTGGTGAGGGATGGGTAGAAATTATTTTAGAAAGTGCTTTGAAATTGACAGGATTTAAGGTCTTCAACCTTTTTAGTAATGAGAGCCACTTTGTTCAATGAAAATCATCCCAAGCTTTTACTATTAGTGTTGTAATGGTGACCACGAAAGACGAGATTACGTTAGTGGCCACCCTATGCAAGATTACCAGCAGTAATCAGATCACTGCTTCAGGAGGGCTGCAAGCAGTAATGTAAAAACGCTTTGTCAGTTTGAAATGCTGTTACATGGGTAATACATAACAACCATTGCTGCAGTGCCCCAGGCATCAAGGTAATTATGTTAATAATAAGTCTTCCCATCACCACATGATTTATCACTTAAATATCAGCTTTAAATACATTTTGAAAATTGAGCCATTTTTCTCCAAACATCAGTTTATAAGTTCTAAAAATACACACATTTTCATTTCAAATACACAATTTAAATGTTGTTATGAGTCAATTAATTTAACCAAACAAATGTTTCTCATTTAGTAAGCTGGTCTGTACACAGGAGAGCTACTTACAAGTAGCTCAAGAGCTACCACTAGCTCACCAGCTACTCATTGGAGAAGCCTGATTTAAAGACTGGGCCTGATTCACATAGGTAAACTTAGACATTCGGTCTAAACTTAGGACAAGCATCTAAGTTTGCGACTTTGGGAATTCACAAAGGGCATTTATGAGTTGTATATTTACATCCACACTCTGGACGGATCTCTGTCCCAAGTGCGGAAGTACAGATACTACTAAGTTTAGACCAAACGTCTAAGTTTACCTTTGTGAATCAGGCCCTATATTTAGAGGTAGGCTAAGGTGTTCTATCTAAAAAGGAGATTTGGGGAAAATAGGTGACATATTGTTTATTTCAAAGCAAATTAGGAGAGCAATGCTGACCAAAGCCTCATCGGTTTTAAATACCTTCATAGGAAGTTTGGGGGGGGGGGTGGTCTTACTTCAAGGGTCCTTTTAATAAGTGTGCATAATTGACCACTGGAATGCATAGCAGTCAAGTTAATAAGCTACATAGTGGTGTTGGGGAGGACAGTTCTGCACATTGTAAATTAAATGTTGCCAGCTACCACATCCAAAGTAGACACTTGTACGTGGTGAGTAACAGGTCTTGCACTTCCTCTTGCGCGATATGTCTCCTAATGTCTCTAAGATGCACTTAACACATCCTTGCACTGACACAAACATACACAATGTCATACACACATGCCCATTAACACATAAACATATTTACACACATGCACACAAATAATCTCCATAACAGTTTCTTATATACACTTTTGTTCATACTTTCTCATACTTTTGTCCTATGCGCGTCCACACACACAATCAGCTTCCACTCACATACACAGATGGAGCTTTAGGGAGAGTCAGTGGGCTAGAGGAAGTCGAAGAGGAAAAGGGAAAGCTGCAGAAGTATACAAACAACTATGTCAACACAGAATGCACTTCTAAGAGGAGGCAGCTGAGATAAGGGCATGTAAGCTAGACTTGTATATGTACTAGCGTGGACTCTGTATGTGACACGATTAGATGGAACCAAGGGCCAAATGTACTAACATTATGAACACTGATTTCCAAATTGCGATTCTCTCCAGATCACAATTAGGAAATCGGTATTCCTAAAATATGAAACTCTTGAGTTTTATTAATGATTCCAACTTGGTCACAAATAGACATACCTCATTCATATTAATGAGGTAGGTCGCAATTTGCGACCCATTAGGAGTCAACACCATCACAGGGATGGCGGCCTGCTGAAGTCAGCAAACCAGTGGATATAAATCTGTACACTCTAAATAGCGTGGAGAAGACATCTGCTAATTTTCGGTGGTTGTTCAGCATCTGCCAAACTCAAAATAAATCAAGAGTCAGTAGAAACCCTAGTGAGGAGATCACTGGCACCTAAATTAAGGCACATACAGGCAAACAAGGGGGACATTGGGAAGACTTGACTGTTGACTGCCAAGCTGCCCATAGGCAATTTATAGGAGGTGAGGCAGATGCTCTTCCTCTCGAATTTGAACCAACCGGCCAGAGCATGATCATGAGATAAGTGACATGAGTAATCATATACATTTATTTATCTGTAGTTTTCTACAAGGACTATTTCAGGACAACATCAGAACACTTTGCACCTGAGGCAGTAAAGAGTCAGAACCAGTGACGACTGGTGACTTTTGAATATTCTTATAATAGACGTAAATACATTTGCTTTATATACATAGGATGTGCCATGTTCACTTCTGTAATATCGATTTTATTCTGCTGCTCATTGGGAGAACTGCCCTAAAAAAAGATAGTCTTACCGTCACGATCTAGGTTCAACAAACATTCCGCTGTCAACTGCAAACCGTTACACTATACACCTGAGGTTGAATTCTCCCATCTTGCGCTGCCTGGCTGTAAAGATGTGCATGCTAGGCCCATGGAAAATAAGTCCCAAGCATCCCAGTCAATCCAAGCATTGTTCTCATGCTGCCTATAATACTAAACAGCATAAGAGCAGTGCCAGGATTGGCTGGATCAGGCAAACACAATGCTCTGCCGGAGACTGGATGGGCCTTGTCTCTGCTGTTCCAGCTCCCTGGTACCATTGATTCTGGTGGCCTGAATTGCTCATGCTAGAATGGTGAAAACACCAGCCAATCTGACATGCAATGTTCAGTAAACATAGCCACAACTGGCCCTGGTTGTGCCAATCAGTTCTCGCATGGATAGAGAGCTCTGTGGCCCTATCCCTAGTGGAAGCAAAATGAATGGCACTATAGGAGAAAGTATTTAAGAGAATCATATGTTAGTAGTGAGCCTGTCTAAGGTGTAGTGGCTCACAGCAAGTGGTGGGGTTCAATGCTCCCACACCCCTAAGGTTGAGCCAGCACTAGTCTCAAGTTTCAATATCAACAATTATCATTCTTTAGGATGCAAACATTGTAAAATGTGGTAGATGCATACATTTAGGAAGTTACATGATCACCGACCTGGAAAAAACAGAGGATACCTCACCAACAATTTTGCAAAGGCTTTTTGCATCCAGGTTACAAAATGGAAGTAAGCCTCACATGATACAGGCAGCTGTGAAGAAACAAGGTGTTATATTCCATATAGGTACCCTATATAGGCGCAGGTAACACTGCAGCCTTTCACCTATATCCTTCTCTACATTTCATACATAACGGTTCATAGGGACTGACCTTTTACCTAGATACGACACTGCATTCAGAACGCGGGTTTTTCCTTGGTTCAATATTCATACATTATGCATGAGGCTTCTTGGAAGCACAGAAGGACTCCCAGCAGGACGAACATCTCCTGTATAATATCTATGTTAAAGTTCAGGCCTGAAGTCATCCTGTAGGCCGACACAGTAATGCAGCAAGGTAGGACCCCTGGGGAGACCTATGGGTATATATACATCATGTCTTGCTTAGACAGACAGAGGAGACCGTGACTTCCCGGCTGACACACTGACCAGAGACGCTGAGGTTCCTGCATGCAAACGCTCCAGCTAGCAGTGGTCTAACATCCCTCGCGGGGTGTCCAACTCGAGACCAGGACGGGGTCGCACATTCTCTAACTCTCAGGTAATTGGGTGGACTAGATCCTAGAGGGATTCTTGGCATAACACCTACATAGATGCTAGGTACATTTAGGTACATCTAGTTAGGGAGACATCGTAGGAGTACGCACCTTTTATCATGTGTTTTATGCACTTGTATATATCCATGATTTCTGCAAGATGGTAGAACTCTACTATCCTTTTACTTTCATAATATTGCTAATCATATATCTCTGCTACTGTCTAATGGTTGTTACAGCTCATATATTTTACACTAGAATAACAACTGTTCAATAAATACTTATTGAAACGCCCAGACTGTTTATTCTGTGTATCTCTCTGAGACAAACTAAGTGAGCACAAGTGACTGAGCGAAAGGTAGTATATTGTTTCCACGATCCTGGGGGATCAGGGTTGTCATGTTCTGAGGTTGCCAAGAACTATTCTCTCCCGATAAGAGGAGACTCTAGTGGCACCATGAGCTAGCTAATACAGACCGGCTAACGTATCCGGTGGGGGTGCTCGGAATCCGTCTGCCACCAAACCCACAGTTTATGTTATCCGAACGTGCAGATCCTGTATAGGTAATATAGGAACTACACGACATGGCGCTGCCAATGTTGGTTGGGGACTTATTTAACAGTAGAATCTGAGTAGTTCAGTCATGCTATTCTCAGAGACCCCTACTCACAAAACAACAGAGACGTCTGGAGTGGGTGGGCACAAGCTCCGCCACAGCTGAGTAGGCAAGAAATCCTATTAATTGGCAGTTAGTTAATCAAGCTTGAAGGACACAGTGTTCCTAAAATTGTGCATAAAAACCTCATCTTAGTTCCCTTGAACAAACTTCTTCTTTACAAACGTAGTAGTAGATCAGAAAAATTCAGACATACAATCACCCTAAAACTGTTAGAAAATGGTTAATCAGCTAGGGGTGGCTTAGTAGTTTTCGTGATTGAGGCACACGAATCAAACAAAACAGAGGTATTTTAATCATGGGTTACATTCCCAGCAGCAAATGCAAGAACTCAGACATTTCACTCTTACACAGAAGGAGATGCACCAGTGGAATATTGTCCGTTCGAGGCCATAGAGGTTCCACTCACGTACCAGGAACACTTATACTGGTTTAAAGGCACCCTACCCCACATAAGAAGAAGAGTAAGATTAGGCCCGCTCGGAAGAGAAGGGGCAACATGGCCGATATTAGCGGCCTACACACCACATCCTGACATTGACATAATGCCACCAAGAGACTTACTCATACAACATAAAGATTTAATTAAAATCTATAGGAACATGACGCAATTCGTCATGAGGACATTAACTGTCCAACCAGCAATAGTTGCAAGTAATGGAACTCAAGTACAGGGTACAGCAACTAAAATCACACCACAAACATTACAAGCAGTGATGGGTAAAATGCCCTCTAAACATGAACAAATGCCATTCTGGGCAGCTCAGAAAATCACACAGCTCGAGGCAGTATTCCCGAATACTACCCGGTATGAAAAACACAGAATGCTAACAATCTGCTTGCCCATGGGGAGAACACCACAAGTAGAAGATTGTACCACTTGGGGTACAGTCTTTGCTGCCATTTATACCAGGACTCATGGTATTCCTTCGTTAGCAGTGGTACCAGACGTATTAAGACAGATACAAAACGAGCACAGAGCAGAACCTGCCCTAAACTTAGGGATGAAGTTTCTAGGTAACTATGCCCAGGTATCAGCCATAATACTAGCTAACATTAAGGGGGAAGCAGCTTCGGTGGCAATCCGCCAACGCCTGAGGGAGTTCGATCCTTTAGAACAGGAACACGAACTACCCAAAATAATTTAAACTGCGTATGCAGAATTAGGCAGAGACAGTTTGGGTGGGAAAGCTTTAAAACCACAACTGATGGGCAGTTCTGAAAAGGACACTTCCAAGCAGACACATGCTTCTTCTAAAAAGAAGTGGGATAATAAAAAACAACAAAACTTTAAAGGAAATAGATCTCAATCCAGAGGTAGATCTACTCCACAGGAGCCCTCCGAAAAGAGGTACAACCTTAGGAATAGGGATAACATTAGGAAACCTGAAAGGTATCAGGATACTGATAAATGTTCCTCTCGTTCCTTTCAGGGTTCATCGAAAAACTCCGAGAGGGAAGGACGGTCAGAAAGACAAGAAGAGCCTACAAAGTCCAGAGACAAGCAGCACGCTAAGGATTACACTTCTAAAAAAGAAGAAAAACGAAAGCAAAAGCCACAGTTCAAAAAGAAGAAAGTTGCAGGTCTAAAGATCAGACATGCCCAGAATTCTGAGGACTCGACTACTGAACGGGGAATGGGCTCTGACGATGCTAGACAGTGCGGCAGAAGTAACAATAGCTCGCCAGAACCTTAAGGAATTTCTGGTGACAGCGGATTTGAATGATTATATCACAGTAGAAACACCCGATATGAGGGTAAGTGTCCCACATAAAGTATATGAAATAACGCTCCAGATGGAGGGGGACAAGAGTAGGAAAGTGAGAGGTCTCTTTTGGGAGAACCTAACATTTGGCTATGACATTTTGTTAGCTGAACAAGATTGGCCGCCAGCATTCGTCATGGACTGTCCTAAAGGAGAAACGGTAATTATGTCGGCATTCTCAGATGATATTCCCAGGCACTTGCAACACACATATGCGCAGGAGAGGGCACTAGCCCAGGCTCCGGCATTATATAAAAACCATGTTGGATGGGATGAGGATTCAACCCACCACATAATTCCTATAAAAAATACTCCAACTGCACAGAGGTAGTATCCAATAAAGCAAGAAGCTAAAAAACAGGTCAGGGAGATCTTAGATCAACTTGAGTACCAAGGGGTGATCGAAAATTGCACCTCACCAATGAGCAATCCTTTGTTTCCTGTCATGAAACGTGATAATTCATATCGTCTAGTTTTAGATTACAGACATTTAAACACTTGCACTAAGAGATTTGCAGTCCAAAATGCACACAGTGCCGCATTAATGAATAACATTGTGCGGAAAAAATATAAAACAACACTTGATATCTCAAATGGATTCTTCTGCCAGAATATAGCGCCTGAAAGCAGGCATCTAACAGCCTTCTCAGCGCTAGGGACCCAGCGTCAATTTCGGCGACTCCCCAAGGGTATAAGAACAGCCTGGGGTTGTTTTCTGCCAGAGTAACCGAGTTACTTCAAAAATTGGATGAAGAGGCATTGTCCTATGTGGATGATATTTATCTGACGGACGATGACCTGGAGGAACACTTATCAGAGTAAATACCATAATTTTGGGATCTGCATCTGAGGGCTACAAATGTAACTTTAAAAAATCAAAAATTGCCCACCTCAGTGTCCTGTTTTTAGGATACGAACTCTCAAGTAAAGGAAAGAGCCTGGCAGCCAATTTTTTCGAAAAATGTGCACTGCTCCAACCTCCGAAATCATTGAAAAATTTACAATCAATACTGGGATTCCTAAATTTTGGTCGAACATACATTTTGGATTATGCAGAAAGAGTAAAACCTTTCTACGACTTAATTAAACCTGATTTATCAGCCAGAAATTGGACACAGGAACACACAGATACACTACGTTCCTTACAAGCTGACATGATAGCTTCCAAACACTTACAGACACGTGCAAAAGTACGCAACCTGGTGATCCATATAATCGCGGGTCAATCAGGGTACACCTATCTAACATATAATGAAGGTGAGACAGTACCAATTGCATACAAATCACATTTGTACACAAATGCTGAGATGCGCTTTGCATCTACAGAGAAGATTCTGACAGCAGTACAGACTGCTGTAGTGAGAGAAAGAGCACTGGCTCAGGGGAAACGAGTAATAGTAGTTACTCCAGTTCCAGCCTTAGAGGCTGCGACAAAGGCAAGCGTTCCCAGTGCTAAAGCTTTACATCCAAGATGGATACTATGGGCTAATTCTCTCACTGCAACAGATGTAGTATACAGGTACGACCCAAATTTAAAGACGCAAGCATTCCTGCAATACGAACAAGAATATCCTCTACCAAACGAAATAATTCCTCTGGATCAGTATGAATATATTATTTATACTGACGGATCTGCTCAACCGGCCTTAGGAAGTAAGCAACAATATAGCGCAGCATGTGCAATCATTAAAGGTCGCATGCGGGATGGAAAGTTCCACCGAGTTGCACTAAAACGCAATCTCTAGGAGACTGCACGGCACAGTTGGCAGAATTAAAAGCACTGATACTGGCACTTGTGAATATGGATCGAGAATTCCCCACACTAATTGTGTGCGATTCCTTTTACTGTGTGCAGTCTTACAATGAATATTTGCAGTACTGGGTTCAAAATGGGTTCAAAGATGAAAAGGTGGCACAATTAAGCATAAAATGCTATGGGAACAGGTAGTGGAGTTGAAAACCGAACTACCGAGGGCTCACGTGATACATACACTGAGTCATCAGCGTTCACGTTGAAGGGAATTCATTGGCTGATGAAGCCGCAAAGGGGGCTGTACATACGGCTTCCGTAGCTGCAATCACTCGTTCTAAAACGAGAATAGACGGTGAGATCATGGTATCTATTAATGCAACCCGCAAAAACAGCGGAGCAGTACCAAAAAGGTTTCCACTTAAGTACTCCTACAAGTTAGATGCCAATAACATTCCATTTGCTCAGATTCCTGGAGTGGGGGATAGAGTAATTTCAAATATGGATCGTAGATTAGGTTTAATACTAGCAGCACACGAAGGGATAGGTTCTGCTCATGCAGGAGTTACGGCGACTGTTTCCTTATTGAAACAACGCTACTAGTGGCCTGGTTTAACAAAGCAGACTAAAGACTATGTCTTGAAATGCGACATCTGTCAGCAGATGAAGGGTTCCACCGTAACACGTCCTGCGCAGACACCATTGTTAATAGCTGACAAACCACTAGCATGTGTCTACCTGGACCACTGCGGCCCCTTAAAAAGAGATGGGGCTAAAAGATATATCATGGTCGCAGTAGATTCCTGCTCAAGATTCATATGGGTGAGGCCCCAGCACTCGGCTGACGCTCGAACTGTTATAAAAGATTTGCGAGGGACATACGCAATTGGCACGTTACATTCTGACCAGGGCCCTGCGTTTAGCTCTCGGGCTTACAAGGAGGCCATGCGAGGATTGGGTGTAGCATTGCGGTACTCATCTCCGTACCAACCCGAGGGAAATTTGGTAGTGGAGAGATAAAACAGAGACTTAAAGCAATCTTTAACAGCTAGAGTATTAGGCACTGGTGAAAGTTGGGTAAAACATCTGTATGGAGTTCAGCATGCACTTAACAACATGCCAAGAAGTTCTCTACGGGGTGTCACTCCATATGAGGGACAAGAATGTGGGTACCTGATCTTGATTGTGAAGGCGCTGTGGCGGATGAAAAACCTTTTGACATCAATGATCGTTTGGCTTTTTTACAGGCTCTAAATGAATCCAGGACACAACAAAGTAACGTCCACCTGAAACAGACCGCCACTGGGGAAGTCACATCAGTCACGGCAAGACCTGTCTGGATCCCAAAATTCTGGGATCTGGTCAGAGAGAAAATAGCGGACAAGAAAGAATTTGGGCTATCCTACAGAAAGCCTGTACCGGTCCTAGCAATTGAAGGAACAAGAACTGTACTTCTACCGCCTCTTGCCGGAAAAAAGGAGAAAAGATTTGTCTCAATTGACCTAATCAGACCACACTATGTGGCCGATACTAAGCAGTAGGCCACGTGGACTCCAAAGAAGCAGACACCCTCCTCTCGCTACAATCCAAGAAGTTCAAACGGAAAGACTCATCACGTTCAAAGAGCCTCCAACACGGAATGAAGGACTAAGCAACAATGCTATGGAACTCGTTCCTTTTGAACCTGAAGTTCAAATTCAAAATCAAACTCAAAATCAAATTGCTATTGGACCAAATACAGATGTCTACGTCAACATGCCTCGACAAGAGCAAACCACGATTTCTACAAATCCTGATGCAATTCCAACAATTGACCGAACTGCTTCTGGCTACTTCATAAACTTTGATACGTTTTCTTTGGATCCAAGTGAACCTGAAACGACGCCATCCCAAACATCACGCAAACAGCAAATAAAAGACTTTCTGAACTTTCTTAAAAAGACTTACCTGGTGTCATCGTGGTAGAACTATGGATAATCACCGGGATACTTTTCTTTCTTTTCTGGGTAGGCTTGGTGATAGTTTTTAGTATGACAAACCACCCTTCCAAGTCTAATGCATTTGCACTTGTATTTTATTACCAGATCTTGATATTAGTTTTAAAGGTTTTATGCCCCACCAGTTTGTAGTAACATGCGTGGGATTTTAATAATGATAGTATATTGTAACGATTTTAAGTAATTGAACAATAAAGTTTAATAATGATAGTTTTTAGTATGATTATTAATGGGAAATACATTCGACAAAGCTCTGCAGCCCAAAAAGTGAACTTAATTTTAAAACCACACCAATCATCTCATCAAGAACAAAGAGACTTTTCATCAGTGAACATTACAGCAGTTCCTATACCTGATGGTATAGTGTGGACAAGGTTGATTTCGATATATTTAGTCCGACTGAAATTAAAAAATTCCTCATTTATTTAAAATATCATTGAGTGATATCATTACCTCAAGTACATTATCCAATGATTGGGATTTTGAAACTGTTAATAACATGTTCTCTGATTTGGAAAAATCTACTGCATTTTCTAATAGTGAAACATTGGAAAGCACATCAGATTTCGAGAGTATGTATTGTTTTCAACATTATGGTCATCATTTCTTGCATAAATCTGCAAATCCTAGAAATGTGTTCACATACCACCAGTGGGAGCATTGTCCAACACCGCCGAAAGGCAGTTCAAAAACATTTACACAGAAATTTCCATATTTTTCAGGGTTTAATATGTCTGACCCAGCCTCTTACTATTATAAGGTTGCAACAACATCAGCACAGAAAAATAGGTTGACAAACACCAAACAGATTTACTCTGCTTCCTTTATTGCCCAGTTGTCCGAACAGGGTTTCGACTTGTGGAAAAACACCATAGACCTAAAATTAGTCTGGGGTACTAGAGAATGGCAGGTACAGGGGACAGAAGCTTTGTTTAGAGCATGCCTCATCCCTCAACAAATAAATGTTTTTGAACGAGACAGTGCAACAGACGTCTTGCCTTGGACTAGCCAAGAACAAAGACTTGAACACACCTCGAGTACCGACTCCATCGAACACCGAGGGAAACGAAACATCACAAACAGGGATTACATTAGATGACATCATGCAATGCAATAGATCAGACCCCGATTGGAAGAAATAGTTGATTTGGCCCACAGACACAAATGGTTGTCAGGAAAGATTTATGGGTAAAACCGAAGGGTTCACAATCCATAGGCCAGATCCGCTCTATGTACAGAGACAACATCCAGGGGTAGTTACGTCATACAGTGTTGGGAAGTTGTGCCTTAATTGGCTAGAAACCTCAACACTCACAGAGGTGAAACAACACTTATCCTTACTCACACAAGACATGGATCTTAGGGATTTTTTACTAGGTCCCAGGAAACCACGCCAAAAACGCTTCATATATGCTGCCATTTATGCTGCCTACAATGAAAATTGGAAAATATCCCAACAGGAGGCGGCAGAAAGAATACGGAAAATAGACCGTATTAACTTAGAGAAATCTCTAGCAGTGGTAGACAATGGGTTAACAACATTGACCTACCAGGATATATTCCTTAGGCAACATTGTATCTTCTGCTATAGACATTCTAGAACAAGATTTGGCCATATTACAACACGGGCAATCTCAGTTACGTTCTATAATGTTATTGAGCTGGACGCTGTAATCTTTGCATGCAGGCTACGTGCCTTGGCGTTTTATCAACAGTACGCCTCTGTTTTCTGAATACAATCTAACAGATAAACAGATAGAAATGGCACAAAGGGGAGAAAAATATACAATGCTGCGTATCGAAAAGCTGGATAGATTACCATTCACAGTGGCGGAATCGCCGTCTACAGAATGGCTAATCCATGGCCACATAACTCTACCGGTCACTACTTTTCAGTTTCAATATTACCTTGAACAAAAGCAGGCAGGCAAATATGAAAAAATGGGTAAGGAGTACATTAAGGAATCTTGGGAATTACCATACAGATTTCGATGCCGGAGTGGGGATTGAGAAGTGTTTCTCAGTGGTACAAACTGTGAGAGCGCTTTAAGTGGATCACTCATATGCCAGGATATAATGTTACACAGAGCTTGTAATGGTTCTGTAGCAAACTTGTCCTGTCATTTCAAGGGTGCCACAGCTGCAGTGATTACTCCAGCATTCAGGCTACTTTCAAATGGGAGTTACTTGATGCTGAACAGTCAAGGCTGCTGTGGCATGCTCCCAAGCATCGCATATCTGGTAACCGTGAGCTCCAGGGTTACTTGTTGTATGCAAGTATTGTTTCCACCGACACATATAGTCAGGGAGGCGCCGTTCTGGCCTTCACTGAATGTTTCCTTAATACGATTTGATACTCTAAGCAGAATGAAAGCCATGCTTCTACAGAAGTCTGTGCCCTTAACCTCCGCTCGAGAGACTTTTGATCTCCCGATCGCAAGGTCTTCAGCTGAGATACAGGCGCTTATTAATACACACTGCCCTTTCCATTTCGTAGAAATGGTGAATCGTATCTTTAACATGTCTGATACGACTGGCATTGTCCACCTATTTAAGACCATAGGTTCTGTACTTCTAAGAACCTTTCAGACGGTACTTGGAGTTATACCAAACTTCATACACTCCGTATTTGGAAGCATCTTTGGAGGACTCCCACTGATCCTGTTTCTAATAGCAGGTATCCTGATTATCTTCTATCTGCTACGCAATGGACGTCCCAATCACCAAGGAGATGGAAAGAGCGCTCCTGGAGCGGAAATACCGTGACCAAATGGTACAACACCTAGGCACGCCTCGCCTGAGAGAACTAAGTGCGTCTTGGTTCCTGTCATTTCGACCAGTCTGGATGGACTGCATCTTACCTGTCCTCCGATGCCTGTTTTGCGGAGAAGAATGCATGTTAAACCTTTGTTTGACACTCCCATCATGTGCGCAACCGGACGTGAATGCTCTACTGGACCCGATAACGGCCCATGTTCTGCAGTGTCCTCAGCGCATTCCAATGTTGTTGGCGGCATTCCTTGAGCCACCACAGGTTGTAACTACACCTGTTGGTATGAACACCAGCTCCTCCACTGGCACCCAGGCTTTGGACGGCGCACAGGCTGCCCCAGCGCCGGCTACGGACAGCGGAAGATCATCTGTGCTCAATTGACGTACTCTGCGAGATGTTACAGGGGCCGTCTTCTGCAGAAGCAGACAACGGATATGTTGCGTCTATCAGCCATGACACATAAACAATTGACTCATTTTGGCTCGTCGTGTGCTGGATAAAAATTTGCCCTTTTTAATAACAAGCTCAATTTGGAACTCAGATACAAAATTGACATTCCTTTTAATTTATTTGGGCTTGAATGGCTTTCTAATGCTTATAGTGTTTCGGACTATAACTACGGACACTTTTAGAGCTATAGTTTGCAAGCATTTTTTTTTTAAGTTACACATTTTAAGGATTTTTTTTAGACTTTTTTTTTAGACGTTTTTAAACATTTTAGTGAAAGAAATGTTTTTACTTTAGTGCGTACCAATGAATAGTTAGAATGTTAATACACTTATAAGTTACATATGTCGTCCAGTCGGAAGAGGAGTGGGTGTTATATTCCATATAGGTACCCTATATAGGCGCAGGTAACACTGCATCCTTTCACCTATATCCTTCCCTACATGTCATACATAACGGTTCATAGGGACTGACCTTTTACCTAGATACGACACTGCATTCAGAACGCTGGTTTTTCCCTGGTTCAATACTCATACATTATGCATGAGGCTTCTTGGAAGCACAGCAGGACTCACAGCAGGACGAACATCTCCTGTATAATATCTATGTTAAAGTTCAGGCCTGACGTCATCCTTTAGGCCGACACAGTAACGCAGCAAGGTAGGACCCCTGGAGAGACCTATGGGTATATATACATCATGTCTTGCTTAGACAGACAGAGGAGATGTGACTTCCCGGCTGACACACTGACCAGAGACGCTGAGGTTCCTGCATGCAGACGCTCCAGCTAGCAGTGGTCTAACATCCATCGCGGGGTGTCCAACTCGAGACCAGGACGGGGTCGCACATTCTCTAACTCTCAAGTAATGGGGTGGACTAGATCCTAGAGGGATTCTTGGCATAACACCTACATAGATGCTAGGTACATTTAGGTACATCTAGTTAGGGAGACATCGTAGCAGTACGCACCTTTTATCATGTGTTTTATGTACTTGTATATATCCATGATTTCTGCAAGATGGTAGAACTCTACCATCCTTTTACTTTCATAATATCGCTAATCATATATCTCTGCTACTGTCTAATGGTTGTTACAGCTCATATATTTTACACTAGAATAACAACTGTTCAATAAATACTTATGGAACGCCCAGACTGTTTATTCTGTGTATCTCTCTGAGACAAACTAAGTGAGCACGAGTGACTGAGCGAAAGGTAGTATATTGTTTCCACGATCCTGGGGGATCAGGGTTGTCATGTTCTGAGGTTGCCAAGAACTATTCTCTCCCCGATAAGAGGAGACTCTAGTGGCACTGTGAGCTAGCTAATACAGACAGGCTAACGTATCCGGTGGGGGTGCTCGGAATCCGTCCGCCACCAAACCCACAGTTTATGTTATCCGAACGCGCAGATCTTGTATAGGTAATATAGGAACTACACGACAAAGGGTATACTGAGAATTGAAAGTTCAAGAGAGATAACACCATGCAAATATATAATGGAATAACAGACAAGGTGGAAAGAGAAGATTGTATAGCAATACAAGCTGCTGTGAGCCAGGACCTTCATACCCTTGGAGTACTAAGGGAGTCCATGCAGGACCAAGGACCTCTGGAAAGAGAAATAATATAAGGGCTCACTTGATTAATGTTGTTTCAGTAGAAGCAATTAGAACACTAAAGAATGAAGTGAGGTGACTACCTGTAAAAATTAGTAATTTCTGTTGCATTGTATGCATTGGCTGGGGTTCTGCGAGGGCTAGTGATGCAGCGGATACAATGAAAACTATTTCTCCTAGGTCACTTATCGGTCATCCAGGCGCGACTTATATTTCTCACATCCACATGACGATGGGGCCCATGACATCGCCTAACAAACACACACACACACGCTCACCTGGATTTCCTCTACACCTTTACGAATCTATACTCCTAAGAGAAAGGAAAACTAAATGAAAATCATCATGATGTACCGCTGGAAGGAGCCGGGATACCTTATTACCTTAACCTATCGCTTTCTTAGTTATTTCTTAAGATATTCCTGCTCATTGTTTGTCGATGGATCATCTAGTGAAAATCAGTTGATAGTGATCAAGACCAGCTAAATCACAATAACTAATTACTAATTTCACAACCATTTAGTAAATAATCACTGAGTCGTTTGATTTAAGAATTTCAAAATTTATATATTTTTAAAGGCATGGAAAAGAATTTAGACTTTATTATTCAATTATTCATACATTATTAAATCAAATATTTATTAAGCAAAATCAATTTTATTGCAGAAAGGAAATTTTGTCATGAGGAAAAATCCTAATTAACCTGCCTATCTTCCTAATTTAGCCTAATGATTTCTAACCTAAGTTTAAAGTTGAAAAATAACCTGATTCTCATACTCAACTGGAAAAATAAAACAGCAACAGAAACTTCAGCTCGTCAGCATCAGCTACCGCAACCTGTCTCATCTAACAGTCTTTCAGCATCTCCCGCTCAGTAAATGGATCGATCTGGAACTCCAAGTACTGGAAGCTACCCCTTCCCACTAAGAGTAGGCCTAGTTATACCCTAATTCTAACTTTGCTAACTAAATTGTTGCAACATTAATAACGCGCTTTTCTTTCATTGGTCCACTCAGTTCATTATTCAGTTTTAATCAAATTCTCCCGGATCCAGCTTGTTCTTCTGGAATGCATATGTTCATTTCCTTCCTCACAGTTCATGACATGTTTCCATCCGCTTCGATCAGTACATTTGTAACCTCTTTCGATACATTCGAGAACTCTGCAGGCATTGTCCTTTCTCTTAAAACTGTTTCCCACGATTCTCTGCTGATCACCACGGCACATTATCAGTTCAAATAGGTCACATCAGCCTTGACCATTCTTGCATCCTAGTCTTTCAGCACCATCACGTGGTCAGTCTTTCTCAAACTTTTTCTCCCTTGTCATGTGTATTCTCAGCGCATGCGTACTCTAATAAACGGCAGCCATTTTATATCGCCACTCGATTAGACTTAGAAGCACTATTTAGAAATAAACAAAACATAATTAAAATAGAGAAACATAGCCTTTTCGTTTCCCTCCCATCATCTACGTACCCCAATTAGTTATTACCTAGCAGAAAGCAACATTTAAGGTGTTCCTTACTTACCATCACTATTGTTTTTGCAACGTCACGTTTTATATTCTATGAAGCACGAATCATGCATTTATTATTTATTTAGTACGCAATTATTTTTATGTTATAATTAGACACACAGACATTTGTAAATAGATTATTCAGCACACATACTTGCGTGTTACCCTTCCCTCACATACATTGTTGATTAATACATTTAAACAAACATATTTATTAATTATTTATAAAATTTGTTAGGGGTTACATTTTTTCATTTACTCTGCTCCATCAACTCCCCCTTTGGTGATTTTTAAATCACCACATAAAACCCAAGTTATACTTCTTTTTCAGGCAGCATATGTCTCTCATCCTTTTGCTTTTTGTTAGTTATACATCTGTTTCCATTTCATCTTGTCTTCTTGTCTCTTTATACATATTTTCTTTCATTTTCTCTAACTCAATTTCACCCATTTCTCTCTCTCTCTCTTTCATTATTCTGTTATTTCTTTTTATCTTATTTTGTCTTCTTTTTCTCTTTATACACGTTATTACAATTTTCAACACCATGGCTAACAATATTGCTACAGGTGCTATTATTATAACTTTCCCTATCACTAGTCTACTCATTCTTGTTAACCAATTTGCTACTGAAGAAAACCCTTTACCAAGTTTTCCAAGGACACTTTCAACCTCCAGTGGAACTAGTTCTTTGTGCAAATTTGTAATATTTGTGATATACTTTTGTATATTTTCACTTTTATCAGGAATGTAAGTGCAACAATGTTGGACTTTCAGCATTCCACAAACTCCACCCTCTTTTGCCAAAAGAATATCAAGGGCAAGCCGATTTTGCATCACCATAGCTCTCATGGCAACCATTTCGGTATTTACCATCAAGAACCCTCCCGCAGTATCTGTAGACAAACGATCTACTACTGTGGATAATTTCCGAATTTTAAATGCATTCAAAGATATTCCCACTGCTGGTATTAATGCTCCAAAAATATCACCTACAATTTCTGAAAAACTTTCCTTCTTTCTACGTGTAAAGCTATTAATCATCTTGTATGTTCCTTTTTCTTCTCTGTCCATATGAACATTTTTTGGAAAGACCAGGCCTACATAACAAGTTCCATACCAATGGTCCGGTAACCTGTAATAAGCTCTAGTCCCACAAATATAATAGATACCTGGAAATATTGGATCTTTTCCATCTTTGAATCCCCAACCTCCCAAAATTTGATAATTGTCATGGCAGATACTGGAACCTACAAAATAATTGTCATAGACTGTCTTATTTCTCCTAATACATAACTTTCCTGTTTGCGGCCAATCTAATGTCATTGCTGCATTTATCTTTTTCCCTTCAGGATTCTCTTCCTCAAACGTCCATAGATGTGTTCTTTTCTCTTTTATTGCTTCTTTGTGAAATTTCATTCTTCTTTCTTCAACCATTTCTAAAAATACCTTTTCTTCTTTCTTTAACTCACAGGTAAGGTTGTTTTTAGCTATTTCTTCTAATGTTAAAATTCTATGCTCTAAAAAGAATTCTCCTAAAACTTTTGCTTGTTTTACTTTGTTTAGTTCTGAAACTACAGGAATATTTGCAAAAATCTTATCTACATCAGTGTAATAAAATTCTAATCTACCTGTTTTATAAAATAAACTTGCTATGACACTACATGTTATTCCATAAGTTAGAGGTAGGTGATGATAAGTCACACATTCTGTCACTGATGCAGGCAACTGCATACAAACATAACAATCTCTCACATCCATTGTCTCTACATATTCGTACAACAATTTTGTAAAAACATTTTTAGAAAAATCTGTTACTGACTTATCCTTATGTAATTCTGCACTACTTCTTAAAATAACTGGTTCTTTAATATTAGTTTCTTTTTCTGGTTTAGTATCATTCTTTGCTTCTACTACAGCTATACTAATAGGAATTGTGATTGCTAAAACTATCCATACTGTCATTAATAATCCTGTACAAAAGCAGCACATTTTACACCATCTTTTTAAAAACTCGCATCTGTCTCTTCTATCTCTAGTATTCTCCATTTTTGTTCTTATCTTTTGTTAAACCTCAGAAAATTGTGTCACTACACCTCAGAAATGACTTAGATGCCACCCTTCATTCAAAAGTCTTTGCTTGGTACTTTCTTTTAATTCTTTTCAGAATTCTTTCGTTGTCACATCCGGTGATTTGTCATATCCAGTAAAATTGTCACATCCAGTAAAACTGTCACATCCGGCAGAAGCACTTTAAGTCTTCACTTCAGGTTTGTTGCACCTCACCTTTACCCATTCGGTTTCGTAGTCTCAGGTTCTCGTGAGTGTTTCTTTCTTCTTTGTAATCAGTTAGAGCGATGTACAACCACTCAGGTGACTTGTATTTCGAATTCACTTTCTTTATTCTTTTAGACTTTTGCAATCGTTTTCCACTTGGCTTTTCTTGTTCTTTTGACTTGTTATTTCATTCACCTGTTCAGCACTTTTTTCTCCTGTTCTGATTATTCTGTATCTCAATTTTCTTATATAGTTGCTGGGCCAATTGTCTCCTTTTCTTGGCCTTTTGGCTTCACCTTCTTTTTCTCCTCTTTCTGATTTCCAGTTTCTTTTTCTTGATTCAGTTCTTGTTTTCTCTTCTTCTCCGCTTTCTTCAGATTCTGTTTCAATTTTCTCACAATTGTCTCTTATTTTGAAACTTATGATCTCATTTTATTTTACTTGTGGTTCTATTTTGTCCTTCTTGTGTTCACCTATTACTGTCCCTCCTCGATGTTCTTCCGAATTGGTATTTATCTCACTCTCTGCTTCTAATTTTCCCTGTTCTTTTGTTTCACTATCTGTCCCTATTGCTCCTCGGGGTTCTTCTCGATTTTCTAGCTTTTTAATTGTCTCTTTCCCTTCTTTGTCTATTAATATTACTTTTGAAGGATTTCCACCATAACTTGTACTTGGTTGCTCATTTAGATCATTTTCTTGTTCATTCTCTTCTCTAATTGGTTCAAATTTCCAAGTTTTCCTTCGAAATTCTTCACAGTTTTCAACTGAATCATCAGATCCTGAACTCGTGTCAGATATTTCCAGATGTCGACTTACAGGTCGATCTTCAAGTTCTGGAATTTCTGCAATTTCTCCTTCTTCTTCTTCCTCTTCTTCTATAGAGGTACTTGCAGTTGGGTTTTCCAGATGTCGACTTTCAGGTCGATCTTCAGGTTCTGGTACCCTTTTTCTTCTTCTTTCTGTCTCAGTCGCTGAACTCTCATCCCACACTTCCAGATGTCGACTCACATGTCGATCTTCAGGTTCTGGAACTCTGATTGTGTGGCTGGCATGGACCCAGTTTTTCACTCCTGCACACTTGATTGCAGTCGTTGTCACTAGGATTACCTGTCATGGCTCGTCCCAGCGAGGAACTAGACAGTTTCTTCTCCTGTGGACTTTTATGCGGACCCAGTCTCCTGGATTCAAATCGTGGGCTGGTTTTCTTTCAAGAGTGGTCGCATCCGGTCCAACCTGATGAAACACAGAACGCACCACATCAGCCAGTCCTTTGCAATAATCCAGTACTAGATCATCAGTTATAGTCAGTAACTTGTTGACAGGTACTTGTGCTTGTCTCATTGCTCATCCCATGATCACTTCATGAGGACTAAGTCCAGTTTTCTTTTCAGGAATACTTCTGATGGTCATCAGGACAAGGGGCAGTGCATCGGGCCATTTGAGTCCTGTAGCTTGACACATTTTTCCTAACCTGTTCTTAATTGTTCCATTTATTTGCTCTACTACCCCAGAAGCCTCTGGTCTGTATGCACAATGCAGTTTTTGTTTAATACTTAATGCTTCACAAATTAATTGAATCAACTCATTTTGAAAATGTGTTCCTCTATCTGTCTCAATCGTGACTGGAAAACCATACCTTGGAATGAACTCTCGCAGCATAAGTTTTGCTACCGTTATTCCATCATTCCTTCTAGTCGGGTATGCCTCCACCCAACGAGAAAACAAACAGACGACCACTAGAACATATTTTAGTCTGTTACAAGGGGGCATTTCAATGAAATCCAATTGCATTCTAGTGAACGGACCTCCTTCTCGTCCTATTGTTCCTAGACTCACTATTGTCTTTCTTCCTGGATTAAACTGCTGACAAATAAGACATCTTTGACAAAAACTTTCAGCTATGGCTCTGAATTTTGGGTTATACCATGTTTGTCTAAAAGTCTGATCATTGCATCTCTCCCAATATGAGCTTGTCCATGGTACATCCGTGCCATGTCTGAAATCATGCTATCAGGCATAACTGGTCTTTCATCTCTGTAAACCCACACACCATTGTTTTCTTGTCTTCTACATCCTGCTTTTATCCAGTAATCTTTTTCCTCATCATTTGCAACTTCCTGTAACTGTCTCACCTCATCCCATGTCTCGACAGTGTTAGTAAAAGCAAAGGAGAAGAGATATGCTCCCTTTCGCGATTCTTATTCAGGGATACCATGTTCTCTGCACAATATTTGGCTATCTCGTCGGCGTAATTATTTCCGACAGTTATGTAATCTTCATTTTTCTTATGTGCTTTGCATTTCACTACAGCTATCTGCCTAGGCAGCTGTATCGCCTCAAGCAGTTTCTTTACAAAATCTCCATTTCTGATAGGTGTTCCTTCAGACGTCAAGAAACCTCTTTGTGACCAAATCTGACCGAAATCATGCACTATACCGAAACCGTACTGGCTATCGGTCACAATCGTAACTCGTACATTTCTTCCCAACTTACATGCTTGAATCAAAGCAATCAGTTCTGCAACTTGGGCAGACCTTATTCCTTTCAGACAAGACGCTTCCATCACAGTCGCCACTGTGCACACTGCGTAAGCTGCGCTTAAAACTCCTTCTCTCGTTCTCAAGCATGAGCCATCCACAAACATGACATAATCTGATTCTTTTAAAGGCTCATCTTTTATGTCAGCTCTTGGTTTTGTGCAATATTCCAGCACATTCAGACAATCATGATCTACTTCATCTTGTTCAATTATACTCTCTTCATCTGGCAATGATGTAGAAGGATTCACATTCATACATCTATCTATGGTCACATTTTCTGCACTCAAGATTACTTTTTCGTACTTAGTCAGCCGACTATGTGTCATGTACTGTGTTTTTGTTCTTGTCAAAAGAATCTCTACTGAATGGGGAACATATACTCTCAGTGGATACCCCATCACTATACCTTCACTTTGTTCCAGACTTACACAAGTAGCAGCAACAGCTTTCAGACATCCAGGCAACGCTTTTGCTATAGGATCTAAAACAGCTGAAAAATAAGCAATTGGTCTCTTCATTGTTCCATGTTTTTGTACCAGTACTGAAAATGCACATCCATCTCTTTCACTGCAGTACAATTCAAAATCCTTTTCGTAGTCAGGCATTCCTAAAGCAGGGGCCTCACACAATTTCTTTTTCAACTCTTTGAAAGATTTCATTTCTTTGTCATTCAATTCAAAAGGGTCTCTTACATCCTTCTTGGTCAGTTTTTGTAATGGCTTAGCAATCAAGGAAAAACCACTTATCCATTGTCGGCAATATCCAACCATTCCCAGAAACATTCTTACCTCTCTTTGCGTCATTGGTGCTCTCATTCCTTGAATCATTTTTATTCTCTCAGTCGTTATCTTTCGCACTCCTTTCTCAATTTTATGCCCTAAATATTGGACTTCTTTTTGACAAAACTGCAATTTCGAAGGGGACACTTTATGTCCTCTTTTCTCTAGATGGTTCAGTAAAGCAATTGTATCGCTTACACATGCTTCTTTTGTTTTCGATGCCACCAACAGGTCATCGATATACTGCACCATCACTGACTTTTCTGGCATTTTCAAATCTTCCAGGGACTTCTTTAAAATCTGATTAAAGATTGAGGGGCTTTCTGTATACCCCTGAGGAATTCGGCACCATGCCAAAATACGCTTTCCGAACCGGAACGCAAATAATGGCTGGCTATCTGGATGTAAAGGAATAGAGAAAAATGCGTGACACAAATCTATCACGGTGTACCAATCAGCTTCATGTGGAATTTGGTATAGAATTACTGCAGGGTTTGGCACTATTGGACAACAAGGCACAACTATTTTATTGACCTTTCTCAAATCCTGTACTATTCTATATGTTCCGTTTGGCTTTTTCAGTCCCATTATAGGTGAATTACATGGACTGCTCATTATTTCTTTTAGAATTCCCTGTTCAATCATTTTATTTATTACAGGAGTTATTCCTTCAATTATTTCTGGAGTCAATTTATACTGTGGCGTATTTGGGTAAGTTGTTCCTTCTTTTACTGTTACTTTTACGGGATCTACTTCTTTCATCAATCCAATATCTTCTCCTGTAAAATCCCACACATTCTCTTTCACTGTCTCTTTCAGTTCTTTTGGAAGTTTTTCTGCATCAAATGCAGGAAACAAACCATTCATTTCAGGTTCCTGATTCATCAATGTCACTTTATACAATACATCTTCATCTGGGGTCTGAAATCCAATTCCATATGGCGTACAATAAATTGTGCAGTTCATCTTACACAAATGGTCACGACCTAAAAGATTTACAGGACTACAATCGCACACTACGAATTTATGCATTTTGCTAAAAGAACCAATTTTTACTTCCACTAATTCAGTAAGTGGTGTTTTAATCTGCTGATTCGCTACTCCAACTACTTGGATATATTCACCTGAGAGAGGAAGGTTTGGAATTTCCACTGACCTAACAGTAGAACGGGTAGCTCCAGTATCGACAAGGAATGTTACATTTGCACCATTCACTTCTCCATCCACAAAGGGACCAGACTGATCTACCTCTAGAGTTGCGCCAAGTACGCACTCTTTTCCCTCTCCTAAGCACCGTCAGAAACTTTCATCCGACTCATCCTCACTCTGACGCAACCAATACTGAGAAATGTTAGCTGCTCGCGGCAACTGTGTTACCTGCCCTCCTCCGTAGAATCCTGTTTCTGTACTGTATCTTTGCTGGTTAACATTGTTGGGAAGTGGTGGTTGTGGCACCTGACCTTGTTGAACAACTACCTCATTCTGCACCTGTGGATTTAATGATTGATTTTCCGGATTAGGTTTAGGTGGGAACGTACACTCGTTTCTTAAATGCCCTAATTTTCCGCAATTATGACATGGCCATTTTTTCTTTGCCTCTTCTAGACTCATTTGACCTTTCCCTTTACCTATGTTAGGTCGGGATTTATTCTGTCCTGTTTCATTCCCACTATTATTCAATTGAGCTTCTTGTTTCTCTGCCACTTTCACCTGTGCCCACATTGCCTTCTCTTTCAATTTACGCTGTCTACTCTCAATATCATCACTACAATACTTAGCATACCTCAGTACCTCATCTACAGTGCCGTTTTGCCAGTTAATCATATGTTGTTTAATCATTTCACTAATCTCTGGTTTCAGTCCAAACACAAATCTATATACAAAATGACTCATATCCTTTTCACTCAACTCCTCATACCCACTATACTGCTTGAAAACCAACAACAATCTTTCATAATAGGCATGTACGGACTCCTTACTTTCCTGTGTAGTTCTGTCTATTTTTACCCAATCTGTTTCTTTAGGAGGAATCTTATTTTTCAAAAAGGTAATCACCTTATCATATTTCCTCATCACCTCAGGACCTGGAGCTCCTGTCTTAGGATCTCTTGGATATTCTGTAGTTGGCCAGTCAACTGTAATTTTACATTCAGACCACAAATCAGTTGGCACCACTATGTCAAACAATCCATCTAAATCTATCCACAACTCCTTTGAAACCTTCACAAACCTCTCCACTTGTCGGTACCATTCAACTGGTTTCTCTCTCAGCTTCGGGAATTCGTTTGTAAATGACAGTATATCCTGTCTAGTCCAGGGAACATGCACATAACTACCACCTGGAGTTTCTCTCATAGGGTATTCTCTTGCAACAGGTTCCTTTTCAGTTATCATAAAAGCCAAAGAAGCTTTGTCTGCAGTTTTCTCATACTTTTTCGTCCATCTGACTTTCCATCTGTCCACATCACCCCATTTTCTCAGTAAAACAATTAACTCTTTTATCTGTGTCAGCCTTCCTGCTGTATTCAAATTTTCAATATCTTTCTCACAAAAGTCTACTCTGTACGGTTTCTGCAATGTTTTCACTTTCGCAAAATCTACTCCAATTTCACTTGCTATCTCTTCCAGTTTGTCATGTAAATTTTTAGCTCTCCATGTAATACTTTTGCACAGAAACATAATCTCATCATCCTGGTAATTTTTCAGCTTTTCTGTACCAGTCGTCCCTAAAATTAATTCTTCCATGTCAATCTTTAACCTAATTACATCTAATGGTTTTTCTTCTGGTTCTTTTATTTTAAATGCCTTCATCCACTCATTTAACTCATCAGGAGTCGGACCTATAGGCGTATTATTTAGTTCTATCCAATTACCATTCTTTTCAGGGGTCACTGTTGCAGATTCTGTTACCATAGGCATTTTCCTACCATTACACTCATTCACTGTCAAATTTGTAGGTGGACTTGGTCTGTAGGTACTAGCCAAATTACTTGTACTTGCACTTGGTTCCATCCTTTCTTTTTCTCTCTGAAATTGTGAATCCATAGGAATCACTAAAGATCGTTCATCAATTTTCTGATTCTCAAAAACTGGTATTACTGGACCTATTGTTACGGGTACAGTCACAGCTTCCATGTTTTTCGTTAATTCCCTAATTTTCTCAGTCAGCTCTTTTGTTGTTCTTGCTAATTCAGTTGCATTGTCACTTTCTATTCCTTCATTTTGTGAAGTTCTTATTTGATCTTGTGACCTATTTATTTCAATTCTTTTTACAGGACTTTTATTTCGCACAGTCTCTATTTGCGGCGCATTAGGTGTCACCACTGTAGAACTCTGCTGATACGGAGGGGGATTTCTATTTAGAATATCTTCCAGCAATTCATCATCCGTTTCACTCTCATGCATATATTTTTCCCTCTCCATATGTTTCTTTTTCTCAGTACGTTTTCTCTTAGTCTCTTCCTCAACTGTAAAAGCCAGAAACAAACCTCCTGTCATGTTAGCACATCTCCATCGTTTTATTCTATCCTCATGATTTATTCCCCACATTCTTCCAGGCATAAACTCATGATCCCTTAAACCTCTGAATCTCTCTCGCTCATACATCTCATCTTCCCATTCCGTCAACGCTTCAAACTGTGTCGATCTAGGTTCTAAATTTGTCATCTTTTCTCTCAAATTCCGCAAAACCGCTACACTAAATGAACCATTCTCAGGGAAAGCTAATGCTCCATCATTCTTCGTATACTTTGCCCAATTTTCTAACCATATGCATGTATGATATCCATATTTCAGCATCATATGTGAAGCTGCTGATTTCGGCGGAGGAATTACTTGTCCCTCTCTAGTCACAACCTTTTTGTCTTTCTTAAAGAAATTCTTAATTTTTGTCGTCCATGACGTTCTCTCCCTTTCATACTCATAATACGGCATGTTTTCGATTGGTTTTTCTCTTCAAAACCAGCACTGTTCCGTGTACGGAACTTCAACCAATCACAGCGCGATTCACACCAACACACCAATCAGAACGATTTTCCTTCTTCCGCACACCCACCAATCTTAGCACGGCACTTTTCCTACGTCACTCCTGTCTTTGCGTTCACGTGACTAGCGCACTATCCAATACTAGCGCGGCACTGTCTATGTCACTCTTGCTGTTTTACCCCTCCTTTACAAAAATTATCGACAATTTTTCTTTTTAATGTTTCTTCGTTAGTTACAACATTTAAAACAATTCCATAGTCTGATTCGCTAAACAAAAGTGACAGCTTTGTCCTTTTACACAAGAATCCTGTATTTCCAGTAGGCAGCGCTTACCTCTATCCTACCACAGAATTATTAACTTTCGCCGATAAAGTAGCACTTACCCTTCTTTCAAGCAAACAGTAAACCCGTTTCTCTGGGGATAAGACACATGTGGAGACTATGCTCCTGAGAATTAAGGCCAGAGTTTCACAAGAAAACGTGATTTGCTATCCCAGTTACACACCTTTCGTACAGAAAATCCCTAACATAACACAACCTGTGTTATTACCAAAAAATGAATTCAGACCATGTACCAAATTCCATGTGACTTCTCTTGCCACACGTGTTCCACTTCCTACATCCCAGAAGCGTGAAAACTCACATATAACATAACGCGACTCAACATATAGTATTAGTCATCAAAATAATCAATAATCAATAATCAATAATCACCAAACTAATCTATAGAAACCATAACTCTGCTACCAAGAAATCTGATGCAGCGGATACAATGAAAACTATTTCTCCTAGGTCACTTATCGGTCATCCAGGCGCGACTTATATTTCTCACATCCACATGACGATGGGGCCCATGACATCGCCTAACAAACACACACATGCACACTGACCTGGATTTCCTCTACACCTTTACGAATCTATACTCCTAAGAGAAAGGAAAACTAAATGAAAATCATCATGATGTACCGCTGGAAGGAGCCGGGATACCTTATTACCTTAACCTATCGCTTTCTTAGTTATTTCTTAAGATATTCCTGCTCATTGTTTGTCGATGGATCATCTAGTGAAAATCAGTTGATAGTGATCAAGACCAGCTAAATCACAATAACTAATTACTAATTTCACAACCATTTAGTAAATAATCACTGAGTCGTTTGATTTAAGAATTTCAAAATGTATATATTTTTAAAGGCATGGAAAAGAATTTAGACTTTATTATTCAATTATTCATACATTATTAAATCAAATATTTATTAAGCAAAATCAATTTTATTGCAGAAAGGAAATTTTGTCATGAGGAAAAATCCTAATTAACCTGCCTATCTTCCTAATTTAGCCTAATGATTTCTAACCTAAGTTTAAAGTTGAAAAATAACCTGATTCTCATACTCAACTGGAAAAATAAAACAGCAACAGAAACTTCAGCTCGTCAGCATCAGCTACCGCAACCTGTCTCATCTAACAGTCTTTCAGCATCTCCCGCTCAGTAAATGGATCGATCTGGAACTCCAAGTACTGGAAGCTACCCTTCCCACTAAGAGTAGGCCTACTTATACCCTAATTCTAACTTTGCTAACTAAATTGTTGCAACATTAATAACGCGCTTTTCTTTCATTGGTCCACTCAGTTCATTATTCAGTTTTAATCAAATTCTCCCGGATCCAGCTTGTTCTTCTGGAATGCATATGTTCATTTCCTTTCTCACAGTTCATGACATGTTTCCATCTGCTTCGATCAGTACATTTGTAACTTCTTTCGATACATTCGAGAACTCTGCAGGCATTGTCCTTTCTCTTAAAACTGTTTCCCACGATTCTCTGCTGATCACCACGGCACATTATCAGTTCAAATAGGTCACATCAGCCTTGACCATTCTTGCATCCTAGCCTTTCAGCACCATCACGTGGTCAGTCTTTCTCCAACTTTTTCTCCCTTGTCATGTGTATTCTCAGCGCATGCGTACTCTAATAAACGGCAGACATTTTATATCGCCACTCGATTAGACTTAGAAGCACTATTTAGAAATAAACAAAACATAATTAAAATAGAGAAACATAGCCTTTTCGTTTCCCTCCCGTCATCTACGTACCCCAATTAGTTATTACCTAGCAGAAAGCAACATTTAAGCTGTTCCTTACTTACCATCACTATTGTTTTTGCAACGTCACGTTTTATATTCTATGAAGCACGAATCATGCATTTATTATTTATTTAGTACGCAATTATTTTTATGTTATAATTAGACACACAGACATTTGTAAATAGATTATTCAGCACACATACTTGCATGTTACCCTTCCCTCACATACATTGTTGATTAATACATTTAAACGAACATATTTATTAATTATTTATAAAATTTGTTAGGGGTTACATTTTTTCATTTACTCTGCTCCATCACTAGCATGCGGGTGGAATGCTGTGGGTGGAATGTTAGGGTGAGAAGGTTGGGAGATTCTAAAAATGACAGTTGCAAGTTCAAGGCGATTCCTGTTGCTGTGTGTGTTGTGGCAGCTCCTGTATTATGAGTAACTTGTGAAACCACGTGGAAGACCCATCATTACAATGTTAACACCATGCTGGAGATGCTAAAGCAATAAAAATAAAAACATTATACAGAGAACAAGTAAAATATTGGGAGTGGGTGATATATTCCGCTCCACCGGCGGAGCAGGCGGAGTTTTGATCACTCTGTGTTACACTTGTAACACAGAGTTCTGGCAAAATTCCTGTGGTGGAGTTTTTCTCACTCATGGCTCGCTAACAGTAGGTTGGCAAGCACAAGTGAAATTCGAAATCCCCATCGTGATTTTCGGTCGCTAGGAGGGCACCTGGCGAGATTTCTGCAACACGAGCGGTTGAGGGCGGTCGCGACTGTTCGCGGTCAGAAGGCTGCTGCTCGAGTAGAAAATCTACCTGAGCGACAGCAAAATCAACTTGAGAAGGTACACCCTCTGGCGAGCCACCTGGTGCCATTGGCACTGATTTTTCAGCACGGATAAATAACTGAGCAAGCAGCACGAAGTGCCTATTTCCAACTGTTCGCGGAATTTCATGGAATCTCGCATCGTTTTTTTGTAACTCTGTTGAATTCCGTGGAGTGAAACTGCGGGAGTTCTACCCAGGTCTAGAAAATATGCAATGCAAGATCAATATGCTGTATTGGACATGTGGAAGAGAGTGCATGGGGCTCTATTATGACAGACAGGTCTTGGAATTACTATTTGCCTTGAGATTTGGATGCTGTGGGGAAACTAGGACTGACACGTCACATTTAGGCCTGAATGATGTCAAGCTAATTCTAAGCCACCCCTCGCTGTCTCCTTGAATGAGCTAGAGTTATTCATGCTCATTCGAGTTTGAAGGCATTCGATTACCATTAAAGTCTCAAGCCCATGGGAGAAGGAATGTCATGAAGGGCTTGTGTGTTTGATCAGGAGGTGTGGACAGGAACTAGCTGTAGAAAAGATGTTAGACTATTGAAATAATTAAGATCCTAGAATGAACTAAGGAAAAAGATGGCACAGTAATTGGGACAGAGAACAGCTCCATATTAGAGTACATGAGTAGGACAAACCTGCTGGTCAGCACAATGTCCAAAACGAGACTTATTGTGCTATCAGACAAAATGCAAAATATCCTTTTCTAGGGATCCTATGGATTTGAAAAAATGCAACAAATTCTAGATTGAAATAATATCCTTAGAAAAGAGATGGTTAACAATAATGATTTCATATTCTGCAAGGCCAACTGCAGGTTGTAGGATGAAAGTGTCCCTTCAAGAAGAATCACAAGGGCAATTGGAACACAATCAATTTGTAGGCCATATTCGTGGTACTCTCTGATGTCTGTAGATGAAACTACTATCCGCAGCTTCCTCTGTGACTATTGCACCAGACACCAAAGTCTAGAGTAAAATTATCCTTTCAAGCGGTGAAGAGGGATGAAAGTAGAGTTTGCCTCATTCACCTTTATTCTAATCTGTGGACTGCATTTGAGATTGTTAATAATATAATAGTGAGTCCCGAATGGGCTTTCAAAAAGCTACCATCACAGTGGTGTGCTGCGTCATTTCTCCAAGAAATTATTAAAATGCTCAATTTCCACTATTTCTAAAGTGCATGTGAAGACTAACATAGGTCATACTAATTGAGGTGAGATATAAATTAGTTACACAACTCTACTTTCCATCATATCATATGGTGTCTGAGACCAGTTTTGCCTTCTCCTCCGGGCTCTCAGTTCTCTTGCTCCTCTTCAAGGTTTTTTCATCTTGTTGGTGTCATACTTGGAGGCGGGTTTCATCCAACCCTCTCCACCCATGCCAAATTTTCAGTTGGCCCTTCATCACCTGCTCTTTGAATGTATTTTACTGCAACCTGTCACACACTCCCACATGTACCCAACCCATTAGCACTCTGACAATATAAGATAATTAGAAGCATTTTACAAAACCACCAAATTATTAAATATCAGAAACTGGTTTATTAATTAGGATGGTGGTGGCACCTACCTACATAAAAACACAACATTGTTAAGCCAAAGCGCAATTCTTAGAGAATCTATCTATGTACTCAACCGTTGGTAGCTATGATACAAGCAGCAGACAATCCCAGAGAAATGCATGTAAAGTTCAATCAGTGGCAACAATTTTAAAAGTAATGAACACAACACAAAAACACCAGACTGATTTAGAAAATAGAGAAATCATTAATGAGCAGAAAGATGCCAAGGTCATTAAATTTAGATATGGAAAACTAGAGATATGCATTTTTCCATTTCTAAGGCAAAAGCAGCTAGAAACAGTGAAGCACAATTAAAAAACAACAGTTCAAGTTTGACAAAGATGTAGGAATAATTTCCAGCTGTTCACTATGGAACGGAGGTTGAATGCACAAAGCACCTAATCCCAGTCAAAGGTTTTATCTTCTGATTTAGTCTCTGAAATGGAAGTCAAAATCCTTTGGCGGGCAAGGTTCAAGTGGCTGATGAGGGTCCCTCAGAACCGGACATGTCATTATTGAGTTCCAGCTGAGATCATTGGCTTTGACACCAAAAACTCTAAGTGAAATAAAACTGGATGTTGTAGCCGCAGAGGCCATCTGATAGATTTGCTGCCTTGCTGTGGTCCAAGGTTTTATCTTCAGACGTACTCATTTGTTTGATTCGCAAATCCTCAAGGTTGTATATCTATACAGCGAGGCCCCGCTGATTCCATTTGCAGTGCAAAGTGAGATCAACATTGTTTTCTTTCCCACCCTATGTGTGACCTTCCTGGGCACACCTTAGCACCTTTTACCAGCCCTTCAGCTGCTGGAAAAGTTATTTCTGGTCACTCCTACAATCACTTGCTCCTCAGGTCAGGCTACTAGATAGCAGGTCTCTCTCCAACCATGTCTCTTCAAGGGCCCAGACCTCTGAGGTTAGCTGGATCCTCTTGGAGTCAGGAGTCCTTCTGTTTTTGAATCCCTGGAGCAGGTGAATAGAATGTCTATCACTTGACTCCTGGAAAGCTGTCCTGTACTTGGGTGTTATCTGGAGTCATAAATCCTTAAATCCTTATGTCCTCTTTTAAACTAATTACAAATACACATTTTGCCTCCATTGGCAAAGAAACCAGTCACAACAAGTACAAAGTCTTGATTAGAAATTGAATCTGCAACAAAGAAAAAACAAAGCCTCTCAAGTTTCCCATAGCACTAAGCACATCAGTGGAAGTCACACTGCCCCATCTCGATTCCAGACAAGCACAAAACCTCTGCTGTCTCAATGTCACCTCTCTACAGCCCAAACAGTAGAGTTTCCAGTCCTCATACCCCCATATGGAGCATCAAGGTAATGTGCCTCCTTAACATCCAAAGAAATCAGAAAAACAATTTATGATATACCCCAAAACTCCTGGCGGTTTCAGAAATTTACCTCACACCTCTTTAAACTGTGGCATTTGGTCCTTCAGTATATATATGAAATATGCTAATATGTGCATTTGTTCCAACCAGGACCTAAATGTGGGGAGGCTATTAGAGCCCTGGAGGCATAGAATATCCATTTTAGCCACCGAGAGGGCCATTGCTCCCCATGGGCAGGTATAAATCGGCATAGGCAGAAAACCTATCATATCATGTAAAATCGTTATCTTGCATGTTCGAAGCATACCTACATCAACAACAGTCTTCACCTCTAGCCAGATCTCGTCCCAATCGTATTGTATCCTAGAACAGTCCCATAATATGTGAACAATGTCCCCTCTCACCTCCCCACAACTCCAGCACATCGCACTAGCACTCATGTTCACTTTGTGTAATTTTTGTGCAGTGACCAAAGCCATCTGTGGAAGATTTTATCAAAGGAAAATGTTATTCAAGCCTGTCTCACCAGTTTGTCGTGCCCTCTCTGTAACTCTGCCCAATCTTCATCTGCAAATTTGGTCACAAGCCTCCCCTCCCACCACTGTTTAAGCACCAAAGAAGTCAGGGTGGAGAAAAGACCTTCAACAACAGTGGAGAATAACCCTGATAATGTGCCTTTAAATTCTTTCCGTGTCGGTGAATAGGGCACTATTGGAGATTTCTGAAGGGTAGGCGTATTCCTCTGAGAATCGGACAGAGACAATGAACCAGTTGTAGGTAACACCAGTACTGGGAATTTGGTAGGGCATATTCCTGTTGTAATGTGTGGAATGGTTTAAGGGAGTCCGCATCTATAAGGGAGTCCAAAGCAAGAAGCCTCTTGTCAACCTATATGGACAAGTAAAGTTCCACTTTGCCTATCTGTAAGGCTTTATTGTGCCAAACAGGCATGTCCTATGTATATTAGCAGAGGATTTGAGCAGGGAATGAGCTCTCTTCTATGCACAGCGACACACAGAAAGTATAGGGTTCCTGTCACTACTGCGACGTCCCTGTGCCATGTAGTACATGCCAAGTGGATGGTGCATGTTCATTAACTGTCTCTCTATATTGACCCAAGTGAGTGTTTCTCTGTGTTGGGGGAGGAAATATACAGCAGGTGCCAGTTGTTGCACAGGCCAATATGTTTCCATATGAGGCAATTTTATTCACCCATTATTAATAAGAGCATACAGTTTTGCCCGCTTGCCGTGGTTTCTGCCCTCCCAAACAAAGGAACTGATGGAAGTGTCTAATGTGATGAGCAGTCCATGGGACACGGATAGTGGTAGCATCTTGAACTCATAAATAAACGGAGAGTTGCATTAATTTTAATAGTCTGTTATTTTGTCAAGAAATGACTTTGGTTATCATTCACCATGTTGACGAGTCCGGTATTAATGTAAATACCTATGTGTAAACAAGGATCGGTGGCTAGGTATTGTCGGCGCACCCAAACCCAAGTGTCTCAAAATCTTTTCTAAAAGAATCGACCATACCAATCAATACAATCAACTGCAAAGAATTTGAACAATGGTTGGGTGCTCCAGTGGGAGGAAATGGCACCAAGCGTTCCTCAAGGAGGACAATGTCCATGCAATATAAATTGATCCCCAAGCACTGAACAAAAATTATTTCCAAAGTTAGAAGAGAAGCCTTATAAGTATTCTGTTCACAAATTGCCAAGCATCTTGAACTTGGAGTTTTTTTAAATATTATTGTTATTCACAAAAGATCAAATATCTAATCCTTGATGTACAAGTTCTTTATGAAAACACTAGCCAACACGTGTTTCATTGCTAGGCAAATCTTTTCCAACCGACTTCCTCAGGGCTAGAGGAGAGATCAACACATTTAGAATACCAAACTAGAATCAAAACCATCACCCAAAGTGCTGTAAACTAAAGGTACAAGCATGTTTTATGAGGAACTAAAACATTTTTCCCTGGTGAAAAATAACTGTGCATTTTGGTATCAAACATATTCTAATTTTCAGATATAATTCAGAGATTATGTGACACACTGGAGTTAACAACACCCATAAAATGTTATATGAAATTGTAGAATGTGATAGAAGGAAACCAAGCTAAAAGACAGGACACTCCGTATTCCTCAACTTCTCTAAATAATGCCATCCAAGACATTATTCTTTGGAAAATAAATATGACCAATATCCTCTTACGCTTAAAAACAATACAATGACTAAGTAAGTTAGCAACAATTCTTAATGTCTAGGTAATTATCCTGCACACCAATATTCCAAACAAAGCTAAAGTGCCAAACCCTAAAATCATCCAGTGTTACAATTTTCAAAACACTCACCAAAGTAGGATGAATTGAAAGCTATGTCCATAAACTGTATATATGTAATGTTTCTCAAATGAACAAATGTACATTACTTGACAATATAACATCAGAAGGAAAAAGTATATTTGATTGCAAGTGAGGCTTACTGTAATAGTGCCATCAGTAGCTCAAAACCACATTATGTATAATACTAGAAGTCATCCTAAAGGACATGTGATAGTATGTGTGCAGAGGCAATCTTAGTAAAGATACCTATAGCCAAATAAGAGAACATACTACAAAATTAGAATGGAAATCTTGAAAGAAAACTCACCAACGGGGAGTACTCTGCTTTTCCCTTCACCATATGTCCTTTTACGGCATTATAGATGGCCGCCATGTTGGAGTAACTTTTATACGTAAGATTCAAAGAGGATTAAGAAGATGTTGTTTGAACAGAAGTATGGTTGTTAGCCATCTTAAATGTATGATAGCATATTAAGTAGAGAAACAAATAAAGAAACAATTCACACATTCACATCACAAAACTGCCTCACCCAAATAAAGAAAGAAGCTCTATCACGGGAGTTGATCTAAAAGTAAACCACCAACCATAGCAATCTTCATCTGTCAATACGAGCCATCGTGTTCAGGTTTTAATGAGGACAGACTAGTTATGGTTACCCAAACACATACACATTGCACCAAATCTGAAAAGAACCTGTACAAATTCTACATTCAATAATGCCCTCATAATAAAATGACATTGAAAATAGTCATCTTCGAGTGAATAAAAAAACCAAAAACAATTTAACTTAGATCCCAAGGAAGAACCAAAGGCTGGGTATATCATCAAGCAATACATCAGTAAGTCAAGGCTGACCAAATTTGCCTCAAAAATAGAATGAGATTCTGGATGTGTATTGTCAATGTTATCTTAAGTCAAATCATATAAAATAAAATGAAGTGTCAAGACTCTGTTTTGTCACTTTCTATAATGTTTAACAGTCTATAATGTTTAACAGTCTAGAAAGCTTTTTTTCAGATTTATATAGCGCAAACTCGACCCGAAGGTATTGGAGCGCTTTACATGAGCACCGGTTACGTTACACAAGGACACATTCATTTTTTTGGTAGGCACGGGGAGATTAAGTGATTTGCCCAGAATCACAGGATGTGGAGTCGACCCTGAGGCTCGAACCTTGGTTTCCCAGCTCCAAAGTCAGCAGTATAGCTGTCAGACCACATCCTCTCCCCTAGCTTATGTTAGAAGGTTAATGTTCTCATAGCTGTAATCTAAAGTGAAGCTCATGTTATTTGAATTAAAATAAAAATTTGCAACAAATTCAGTATGTTCATTCACAGATCCAGTGCAGATAATTAAAGCATCATCTATAAATCTTCCCCAGTATTATATATATATTCCATCTATTAGGCTCCAACAGGACCTTAAAGATGCCTCTACTCGAACCAACCCATTAAAAAGTTTGCATACCAGTGTGCAAACCTGGAGCCCATGGTAGTCCCACATAGTTGGTGATACCACCATCCATTGTACATAAACACATTGCTCTCAAGAATCAATTAAATCATACCGAGAAGCATAGTAGTGTGAGCTAGGAGTTCCGCCCCTTGTGTCCTCTTATTGCAGCATGAGTCAGGAGTATCCTTCTCCTTCCCAGGTTTAAGAATGATCTGAAGAGGTGGCAGTGAGGCAACAGCCTTATTTGTGCACCAGCCAGTGAATGTAGGATTTTCCCCACCCAATCATGGCTACCTTCTCACCCTTTCCCCAACTCCTTTTAAAGCACTTCTACTGCAATTTTTTTTAAAGTTCCAAGAAGCCTTAACTTCAACATGTCAGAACCCTCTTGCCTCTTGGATGAACTAAAGGCAGGCCCTTACCACACTTCTATTTCAGTGAGCTCTTTTAAATTCTGTAATGGTCAGAACCTGCTCTCATTTCTGCTGGGTTTAGAACCAAAGGGTTTGGTGGGCCTGGGAATTAATGGCTTGCCCCATTTCATATCATCAATTCAATAGATGTGTTAAGGCTGTCTTTGGTTCTGCCAGCTGTCCTGCTCTCCTCCCAGGCAGATAATCCCTGTTAAGTGGCCAGTGTTTTGTTGTCAAAATAATCCAGCGCACCAAAGCAGACATATTTATGTAATTAATATTGAACTGATGATATTGATTAAAGTATTTTGTAGTGTCACTCGTCAGTAGACAAAAGTTTTGGAAATATTGGCTATTGGATTATAAAAAGCAGGGCTAAGTAAAATTATCCAGATCGAAATTTAATTGTTTTGTGGCAAACAATAGTTGAGTTCTTGTCAAGTGGGTGCTTATTTACCCAATTCTATTTTTCCATGCCTATTTATGTGTTTACTTTTGTGGGGAAAAAATACCACATCACTGGACTCCGCCCTGAAAATGTGCAGCACATTACACAAATAACAGGCCAGTGAACCAGACACTTCAGGTTTCGGGTGTCCATTAAAACCGTGGGCCACACCCACGGGTGACAGCACCCTTATATAATTTTTGTACACCTGTTCTTGCATTTTCATAAATTAAGCACAGAGACTTCACCCACCAGAGAAGGTTGAAAACGATCCATGCAAAAGGTGGAATGATAGGGAAGCAAAATTAAAATAAAGGTAAAAGGTTTGTGCCTCAAGTTAACAAAAAAGTGTTTGCTGAGTTTGTGTTACAGTTCTCCTGTAAGACTTAAAAAGTAAACCTCATACCTTAAAGAAAATGTTCTAGAGTATATTTTGGCAGACAGGGTTGTCAAATCTGGCAATCAATGTCTCTTTGCAGAGAGGGCTGAATAGAATGTTCCAGAGGCTTACAGCAGGACTCTGCATGACATGCTTTTAAAGCCCCAGTAAATGCAGCTTACAGTTCAGTTGTTACCAAGTAAATAAACTGTCATTAATTGTGGTTTATAGTAACAGTCTGTTAATTTTAGGCATCAAACCAATTAACAAATTATGCTTTAGCTGTTTCAAAATAGTGAGGCACAAATGTCCTGCCTTTTTTAAAAAATGTTGACTATATTATTATTTTTAAGGGCCTATTTATTAAAACCTGGTCTCACAGAAAACGATGGGAGTCCTCAGCAGAGTGTTACATGAGCAGCATGCATCTCAGCCATTTTTGCACAAGGGTACATGGTTGAAATTAGAAAACTGTGAACCAGTTCAGTTCAGTTCAGAAAACTTTATTCAGCATAGATCTTGCCATAAAAGATACATAACACATAGTTAATAAAAAATTTAAATAAGCAAATAAATACATCATACAAAAAAAAGCAGTGTAAACAATCCATTACAAAAATGTACCGCAGACAAATACTGTCCACACTGCGCCATAAAAGATTAAATAACCTACTCAAAACACAATCACAAATCACACGATTCCCAATCACCACAGGCTGCCTCCCCATCCAGAAGCATAAATCAATTACCACTCATTCAGGGAAATCGGGAATGTTGAATGTTACACCAAATCCTCCATCGATTTTCGACATCTCACCGCGCTTTAAAAAACAGAGCAAACACCAAAACAAAGGGGCATATTAGCAAGACCCACGTTAAAATTATCGCCGTTTTAGCGTCAGGAAACTGCCGGTAAAACGGCGATAATGGGCTTGCTAATATGCGTTATGGAATTCCAATAGAAGCCCAGGTTAGATGTCCTGCACATCTAACCTGGGCTTCTATTGGAATTCTATAACGCATATTAGCAAGCCCATTATCGCCGTTTTACCGGCAGTTTCCTGCCGCTAAAACGGCGATAATTTTAACGTGGGTCTTGCTAATATGCCCCAAAGTTCGGGGCTGTTTAGGAGCTGAAGATAAAACAGGGCATCCCTGCGCCTCCTAAACCCCATGGATTTTAAAAGCGGTTTAATAAAAAGTATAAAAAAGCAGATGTAAAATTTGCAAGAAAACATAAAGTGCATCATAGTTTGCTCTGTCTGCTCTTCATAAGGGTTGGGTGACACCAAACTATCCATAGTGCCCCAAGTGTAAGAAAAATACAAAAGCCTCCACACCGTACCTGCCCTAAATCGTACGAGTAAAGATCTTTCCCAACGTGTCATAGCTAGAATTAAATACAGTGCCAGATCAGTTGGGGCAGGGATCATGAGATAATCTTCAATAGAGTTTTTACATAGCTCATTATGCAGTCTCTGTGACTGAAGGTACTCGAGAAAACGGGACTTTATCTTCAACATGTGAGCTTTTTTAGGGTAGAGGGTACCCTAAAAGTATCATGCAAGCTCAGTACCTTTAACATATTTTGGATGATGGCCAGCCAAGGGATTGAGGCGCCCTTATCCAGTTCAAAGCTGTCTAAGATGATTTTCCTGTGTAGACATGCCTCAGTGTTAGACCAGACGCTGACCCAGAGTAACAGAGGGGCCAGCTTGGCTTTGTCGGATATATACTGGAGATTTAACTCTGAATGAATGATCAAGGGGCATATCATCAACAACCGGCGATAATCATTGCTAAGCGCACTTAGCGCTAGGATAATTATCGCCGGCTATCGCTTGTTTTTATCGTGGAGATAGCGCGCTATCAGCGACGCTTATCTCCAGAGCGATAAAAATAACTGAGTTAGCTGCCAAATGTGCAATTATCGCTGGGATTCCAGCGATAATCGCACAACGTTTGGCGCTACGTTGTTGATAGGGCAGGGCATACTTAACCATGATATCCACCTTCCATTGGATATCATGGCTAAGTCAAACTAAAAGCAGGTGTAAGGAAAGTAGCGATAACAGCGGTTAGCGCTACTTTTCTTATCGCTATGCTTGTTAGCGTGCCCATTGATAATTGGAGAAATGTCGGTTAGCGACATTTCTCCAGTTATTTTGGGAAGGAACGCCCACTTTGCATCTCATTAGAGATGCAAAGGGAGGCGTAGGGAAAAAGGGTGCTAACATGCGATTATGCATGTTAGCACCCTCTTGTTAATAGGGCGAAAACATTATCTCCGCTTTTCTGGCTTTTAAAGCCAATAAAGCGGAGATAAGGCCCTTGATGATATGCCCCCAAGTGAGAGCTCTTGGGAGGCAATAGGAGGAGCCACCTGCAAATTCGATTATCCGCGGTTTGTAGGAAATTAACATTGTGATGCACCATATAAAGCAGCAGAGACAGACTGAGAATATAGAGGTTCAGAAAAGGGGAAACTGTCCCTCTGCCTGCAGCCTGAGGCATATTGAATATTGCTCCAGCTGATCTACTGAGCTTTAATCACGAACAACTGATCCAGCAACCTGAGGAAATTAACCCCTAAATAATTACAATTGCTCACACTGTTAAATGATTGCCCTTTCACATATAGTTTGGATACATCATGCTTACCGGGCCCACATGCCATAATATATGAATTCCCATTGTTATTTACCAAATGCAGCCCACTCATAAAGCTCACAAAGGATTTCATCAACATGAGTAATGTGGCTGGTGTCTGTGCCATGAGTACTGCGTCATCTGCATAGAGTAACGCTGGTATTGGAGCTTGCGCGATTGCAGGACTATCTCTGGTGACCTTAGTCAGAGAGGGACATACTTTATTAATGTAACTGATGAAATCAATGGAGCCAGGATACATCCTTGGCCCGCTCCTCGAGCTAATGGGGACATGTCAGACATTTCACCTGCCTGGCCAAAGCGAACCTTCGCAACTAGTTTCTCATGTAAATTGTACCAGAAATTAACAAGGGCTACCTCAACCCCTGACAACATCAACCAGAGTTTAGTTCTGTTGACTGTCAAATGCTGTTGACAGGCCCATAAAGGACAGGTACAAAGGACAGCGCTTGCCGAGGGCAAATTTGTCAATAATCAAATTCAAGCACTGTTCCACTGTACCCAGCCCGTGTCGAAACCCATATTGAAAGGGACACAAGATGTTAGACTGTTTAACCCAGGATTTATGGTGGTTGAATATCACCCGTCCGATGACCTTCACAGTGCTATCGAAAAGACAAATGGGGCAATAATATTTTGGCAGAATTTGATCACCTTTTTAAAAGATTGGGACAATAATAGAATAAGTCCAGGAACTTGGGATCTTATTGCAAAAAGAATTGTTAAAAACATTTGTGATCAATGGGCCCCACAGATCGATATTACACCTAATGAGATCCATTGGGACCCCATCAGGTCCATGGGCCTGTCCACTCAGGGTTTGCCTAATGGCTTCAGGCACCTTTTGTAGGGCAACAGATATCGTAGGCTAATGGAGTATTTTATCCCTTAGTAGTTCCCCCAAACTCACCTCTTTCTCTGTATAATAAATAGCGCCAAAGTGCGAAACCCAATCTGTCCCAAAAATATTGCAGTTCAAGAGGGGATTCACTAAGACTTCCCTTTGCTTGATCTTTTTAACCAGATCCCAAAATACCTTGCTGTTCTTTGTAAGTGCAGCATCTTCCAGAAGTTCCGAATCCTCACTAATCAGGGCGTCCTTCCTGGGCTTCATTGTGCTTTTATAAATCTTGTGGGCATCTTGAACCGCAATTGGGCCTTTCGGAGTAGCACAGAGAGCCTTCCTTAAATTTCAATTGGCTGCTGAACAATGGCTGTCAAAACGAGGCAGGTTCTCCTGCATACCCTACCAGGCTTCAACAGTAGTTTCCTACTGCTCTGGGTTAGATTTTCATAATGGGCTACCATATCATCCCCCAATTATCCGACAGACAGTTCAAAAATATCCCAAGATGCGACTTCAAGAAGGTGGCAAGGGTGTCCCCGGGCTCTTTCTGATGCCATACAAGTCTGAGACCATCACTACAATTTTGGGAAATAAGAAAGAGTTAATCTGGGGGACTCGTACTGTGAATCGTAAAATTACCTATTACATAAAGAGCATTGTGATCCCCCCATACTGTCGCTACCACAGCACAATGCGAGAACCAAGATGAAAAGTGTCTTGTCACGAAAATATAATCAGTCATCGAAGTCCATCCCTGACCTCTAAACAAGGCCAGAGATGCCACATCTCTACAAGATGAATCAACAAGGTCTACAAGGTCATGTTCTGCATGGAACGTGCCCAACTCCTCTCCTCTACTGTCAGGTTTCACCCTAAATGGTATTGAGTGGACCATGTCCTGAATCTTGTCACTAACCACCAATTTTGTATTAAAATCTCTGCATAAGCGGTAGTTAGGCTGATACTTTGGCCCGACACCTACAGGCTCCTAATTTGTTAAAAATGCAAATAAACGCGTGAAATGTGCGTAAACTGGGTTTAAAAAATTATTAATATAAAAAATTCATCAAGTAGAAATAAGAAGCACTTAATTCATCCTTAATTAACAAGGCTAAAAAGGCAGAACTCTCCGCATCCAGGACTGAAACCTTCACTTTCAAGTTCAAGTTAACCCATATGGAAAAGCCACCTTTAGCTGTACCATGTATGGAAGTGGTAGCTGGGAAAGAATAACAGGCAAAACCAGCACAAGAAAGCAAAGCAGGGTCCCAGATTTACTGCAAGGCAATAAAATCATAATTTGCAATAAAAGCAGGACAGCCCGGATTTGTGATCTCATCCCTCAGGCCAGCAATGTTCCAACTCAAGAGAGTAAAAGAGTGGCAAGTACTAGCATTCATGGAGGCTTTCTTTCGACCCCATCAGCCAGGGTAGGAGGGTGCTTGGGAAAACGTTTGTGTGCCATTCAGGAGTCAATTCACTGTAGAGAGAACATCGAATCGATTTGAAAGAAGTACAGGAGCCTGGTCCGCTATGCTCAGAGTAGTGTCAAGGCAGGGTCCACCTGACTGCGTGTCTTTAGTAGCATTAAGGGTGCTGACCAGAATACTCCTGCCTTCCTCGACCGGCTGAGTTATAGAATGGAGATGTCCTGTTTTCTGAGGTGGGATGTTCAGTCTATAAAAGTAGCCTAGTGGACCAGAGCTATATTTCCCCCCACCATAGCACGACTCATGGGTCCAAAAGGGAGGCTTGCACTAAGAAAGGTCATCTGAAGTTGACAGTCATAAAATTCTCCCCTGAGGCAGCTTGACTGGGCCCAATCCATCCAATTCTACCGGTCAGTAGAATATCATTAGCAAGGGAGTAGGGAAACCCCTTACGGCATGTAAGCCAGTCCAATACTTTTTACGTAAATCCACGTTGGTCTCCCCCTGACCTCTGTGCAAGGGCGGGGACCCTAGTGAGGATTACCACATGGGAGAAGGCAGCAGGAGGGAGATTTATTCTAGTCTGAGTTTGAAATAGCGGTGGGTCACTTGGGTGTCGCAACTCCTTGTGCAAATTATTAGAACAGTCATTTTCTCTGGGATTAGATATAACTGTGTTAGATGGTATAGGTCGCAGTCCAGGAGTGCACAGGGTGCTTTGTAGCACTGCGGGCTCGCCGGCGCCTCCTGCCACAGAGATTTCTGGGGCTCGTGGTCCGCCCAGTGGCCCCCAACTGGATACTCTTCACTCAGTCACTGCTGAGGACCGTCTTCAGAATAATGGGCCACAATGAACATTGTTACAAGAATGGTTGTGCCCTTTTTGAAATTAAATATCCAGCAGAGTGACCACAAATATTTGCATGGTGGGTTGTTGGGGGGGTCTGGGGCTGGAGGGACCTGCAGGTGCCAGGGCAGCCCTGTGGCAAATTGTCCTGTGGGGTATTATAGCAAATCAGAGTCTGTCCCACGGTTCCCTTCACTAGCAGCCGCCCTCTGTGCAAGTGGATCCAGGAGAGCGGCCGGGGGCTTTTGGGACCAATATCTCTGCATCCACCCAGCAACTAGGTCACGTTTGTCCCTGTGTTGTTATAACTAGAGAAATGCGATCCATAAGTCAGCGCTGCAGCGTGTCTGACTCTCACTCACACCCCGACACAGAATCTTCATCCTTTTCCTTTAAATGTTTAGTTGAGTTGACAGCATGGTGAAAATGGGGCAAGAATCTGTTGCAGAATTCAAAGCTGTGAACAAAATGCTAATCAAGTGCTTCACAATTAGCCTTTTATACAGCCGGAGTTGCCACTAAATTTGGCTTAAGAAACGCCCCTTCTAAAATGCCTGTAAAAACATATGACATTTTAACCATTTCTTTTAAAATTGTGCGTCAAATGTACCATATAGGCACATTTGTTCAATATGTTCCTGGCTGAGATAAACTAACTCCTCAGAACCCTCCTGAAAAGGATCAAGCTCTAGTTCCGCTCTTCAATTTATGTCCTACCAGCCAGCACTGGTGAAATCTAACTAATCAACAGCTGCAATAAATCTTTTTTAACGTGTAGTGAGCTTAAAAGATAGAGCTTTAAATTGGGTAACAAGGAAAAATAGAGTCATTTTAAATTTTAAGAAAAATCTTGACCATCCCTCCTAAATTGAAAGTTGACATGCAGGAGATCACATCTTTAAATCTCTCCTTCCATGCTTCTAGGAAGGTATGAGGAGTTGTGGGCAGTGATATCTATCAGGTGTGATATTGCCAACCAGTGTAAGAGTACTCTCGGGATAAGGCCTCCACTGGTCTCGCGAAGTGCAGGGCTTTGAAATAAGACATTATAATTATAAAGATGGAGTCAGGAGATTCTTCATATGTAGTTCATCAAAAGAGAGGGAGCACATTCAAGCAATATTGTGTCTCTCAACCAGCTAGGACATCATTTTTAGTTTTTAATAGGGCTCACACCTACTAGGCTTTCTAGTGGAATGCTTCATAATTGATTCCTTGCTCGGATGAAATCAGTATCTGGGTGGGCTCAACTTTGATTATCAAGGGAGGTCTTCTGCATCCCCTGGCAAGATTCACAGCGCAAGGAGGGAAGTGCAGGGACGGCGGTCTCATCTTGATGAATGTGTGACTACAGGGAGCCGCCATCACTCCCACGCCTGTTCGAGCTTCAACTACTTTGAAACTCGGTATTATTGCAGTGTGTTTTGAGTAGACCCATACTATAGTGGGCCCACCCTGAACCTACAGAAACAAGGTAGGAAAGAAGGGGAATATAGGGGATCAGAGGTCCTGACCAAAGCCGTAAAGACCCGTGCTAGGGCTATATTAAATTGTCTGAAACATGTTGACAAGTATGCAGCTAGAAAGGGTGAACGGCTGCAAAAAATCCCTGACACCACCATCCTATATTTAGTTTTAATCCTGGCCAGGAAACCCAGGAATAAAGCATATCGGTGGATATTCCTGAGCCAGTTTTAGATTGCATGTTCTGCAATATTATTTTTTCATTTTTTGATCCCTATTAGTTTATGTTTGTATTGTCTCCCCCTTCCCTTTTGCTCCACCCCAGGCGTTGGTCTGCACAGGGGTGTTGGTTAGCAAGCTCTATGATGAAGCATGCCACAAATTGTGGGTGAAGGCAGTTTATACATATCTAGCACATGCCACCATAACTAACAGTGCAAAATCTAATACTCCTACCTCTATTTTGTGTATGTGTATATTTATAGGGGAGGTTGGGGTAAGAGTTTTTCTTCTCCCCCTTCTTTGTGTGTGAAAGATTCAAAGCACAGCATGATGCTGTGGGAGAAATATTTTGATTCCACATCTGAAATCTGCATGTTTCAGCCACAACTTTTGCCACAACTTGTCAATTGGTTTTTGTCAGGACTGAATTCCAGATCCCTACTCAAATCCCTATTTGGGTTTGTCTTTTCACAATTATACATACCATTTTATTGGTATCAGAATGTGACAGTAACACTCATTCAAACATCCCACACGTATGAACCACCCTGAGTAATGAGAGAAATTAGTTCTAAAATAAAAATGTGACTTGCAGCCTATGTTAGAATTGTGCTTTAGAAATGCATTTAGGCTGCTGCAGAAATGTTTTCACTTAGAAAATGACACACATTCAGAATGTTCACACCCCATAATCTGAAGGAATCAAATGTTGCAAATAGATATATTAATCCCACATATATATAATGAAAAGCGTGCATACAAAATGTTCAGGAAATAGTTTAATTTAATTTTTTTGTACTAAGCTATCATTCTTAAATGTGCACATTTAGTTTAGGACTCAAAGGCTTTTTCTCTTGACTCTTCCTTACTGGTTAATAGACGTGTATTAGAATATTTCCCTAGCACCAGCAACCTGATTCGAATGTGCTGACTTCATACCTATGATCGATTTAGTTCCCTCACCTCATGTTAGGTCACTGACTATAATACAATGATACATTGCTGTGTTTGTTATAATAAGTAATGATTTAGATATTTATGAATGCTTCACCAGAATAGTATTAATAGTTTGCCTCTGCATCTCTGAAAACTATTTGACTTCGTACTGAAACTCATAGCACATCTTCTAGCTTAGGTTTGAAGGTTCTCATGACAACTTACCTCAAGTGAAAACATTTGAAACAGTGTTATACTATTGAAGTGGCATGAATGTTTACCGTGAGAATCAAGTGAAGAGACTTCGGAAGTTGACAACACCATTGGATGAGCGGATCCCATTGGCTGGGTGAGCCGACACTTAACAGAGTATTGATACAATAGTCTAATGAATTTATAATAATGAGTGTTCCTAGAGAGACAGTAGGATAATTGCACTGTGAGTTCGACCAAGAGGGAAACTCCAGAACAAGACCCATTATTTCCGCCTTGGTACTCTTCTCGTGGAGAGTTGATCTTTTTGCTTTTTTACCAATAGCTACTGCTAAAGATGATTTATTCTTTGTATCTAAGGACTTTACCCTGATCAATGCTACTGCAGAGATCATTCTATTACTGCAGCTGTGGGGAACTCGGCTGAGTTTCCAGAATGACTCTTTATGGGAAATTCATCGCTTTAATCTCACTCTTGTTTTTTTTCTGAAAAGGCCTCTTTTCGGGTTCTACATAGAATAAGTCAATTAGCTAGTTTAGTGATGCTTTTCTTTATTGAACACTGTGTATTGATTTATGCTGTCACTAATCAATCTTTTATTGATATTTCTGTAAACCAACTAATCTGAATAAAGATTGCAAAAACAAATACTAATACTTTAACCCCTTCGCTGCTAGGCCTTCCCCCACCCCCCTCCCCCCCCCCCCCCCCTGTGCTAAGCCTTTTTTTGGCTATTTGGGGTAGTTCACGCTTAGGCCCCTGTAACTTTTTGACCACATAAGGTATCCACGCCAAATTTGCGTCATTTTTTTCCAACATCATGGGGATTATAAAGGTACCCAGGGTTTGTGGATTCCCCTGGAGGGGACCAAGAAATTAGCCAAAATACAGCAATTTTTTTTTTTTTTTTGAAAAATGGGATAAAAGGGCTCCAGATGAAAGCGTCTGGTTTTTTCCCTGCAAATGGTATCAAAAAAGGGGTTGTGGTACTGAAATCACCATCTTCCCAGCTTTCAGGGACAAGCAGACTTTTGTCAGAAAACCAACATTTTTTACACAGTTTTAGCATTTTTCTGGGACATAGCCTATTTTTGCTATTTTTTGTGCTTTCAACCTCCTTCCAGTTAATGGTAGAAATGGGTATGAAAGCAATAATGGATCCTGGAAAGATATGAATTTTATAACAGTAGACAAAATTATGAATTCAGCAAGGGGTCATTTGTGTAGCTCCTTCAAGGTTTCTTTATAGAAACTAACAGTTAAATATAGGAAAAATTGAAAATTAGTTGAAAAAAACAGCTGTTTGTGTCAACGTTTTCACCTGTAACTTTTTCTAATTATGACAGCTGTTTGAAAGCAATATACCGTTACATCCACTGGACCTTTCTGGTTGTGGGGATATATAGGACTTGTAGGTTCACTAAGAACCCGACGAACCCAGAGCCAATAACTGAGCAGCAACTTGCAATGATTTTTTATTATATACCAGGTATATAGCAATTAATCTGGGACAATGTATACATGGAAAAATCGGTATGAAAGACACCTATGTATTTCTGAAATGGGAACAAAATATAGAGTTTAGAAACAGTAGATATTTGCACATTTCCGAAATTGGGAATACCCATACTAGCATGAGAATTATAGGACATTTTTCAAAATGACTTCTTTTTTACACATTGTCTTTCATTTGGAAGGCAGAAATGAATCGAAAGTCAATAGGTAATAAGAGTTGCTCTACAATTCTGTGTTACCCTAAGTCTCCCGATAAAAATGGTACCTCACTTGAGTGGGTAGGCTTAGTGCCCACGACAGGAAACGGCTCAAAATGTAACGTGGACACACCACATTTTCACAACGAAAAATTACCCCTTTTTTGCAAAGTGCCTACTGTAGTTTTTGAACCCTAGCTCTGCCGGCACCTAGGGAAACCTAGCAAACCTATACATTTTTGAAAACTAGACACCCAGGGGAATCCAGGATGGGGTGACTGGACTGGCTCTCACCAGGTTCTGTTACCCAGAATCCCTTGCAAACCTAAAAAATGGTAAAAAAACCCCACATTTTCCTCACATTTCTGTGGTGCAAAGTTCTGGAATCTGCGTGGAACTACAAAATTCCACCCACCCCGCGTTCCCCAAAGTCTTCCGAGAAAAATGGCACCTCACTTGTGTGGGTATGCCTAGTGCCCGCGACAGGAAACGGCCCAAAATGCAAGGTGGACACACCACATTTTCACAGTGAAAAATGACCCTTTTTTTGCAAAGTGCCTAGCTGTAGTTTTTGAACCCTAGCTCCGCCGGCACCTAGGGAAACCTAGCAAACCTATACATTTTTGAAAACTAGACACCCAGGGGAATCCAGGATGGGGTGACTTGACTGGATCTCACCAGGTTCTGTTACCCAGAATCCCTTGCAAACCTAAAAAATTGTGAAAAAAACCACATTTTCCTCACATTTCTGTGGTGCAAAGTTCTGAAATCTGCGTGGATCCACAAAATTCAACCCACCCCGCGTTCCCCAAAGTCTTCGGAGAAAGATGTTACCTCACTTGTGTGGGTAGGACTAGTGCCCGCGACAGGAAACGCCCCAAAACGCAAGGTGGACACACCACATTTTCACAGTGAAAAATGACCCTTTTTTTGCAAAGTGCCTAGGTGTAGTTTTTGAACCCTAGCTCTGCCGGCACCTAGGGAAACCTAGCAAACCTATACATTTTTGAAAACTAGACACCCAGGGGAATCCAGGATGGGGTGACTTGACTGGCTCTCACCAGGCTCTGTTACCCAGAATCCCTTGCAAACCTAAAAAATGGTCAAAAAACCACATTTTCCTCCCATTTCTGTGTTACAAAGTTCTGGAATCTGCGTGGATCCACAAAATTCCACCCACCCTGCGTAACCCGAAGTCTTATGAGAAAAATGGTACCTCACTTGTGTGGGTAGGCCTAGTGCCCGTGACAGGAAACGGCCCAAAACGTACTGAGGCGACATCAAAATTGCCTATCACAAAACAACCTGGTTTTGCAAGGGGGGTCACCTGGGTTTTTGGCCCGTGCTCGGCGGCCAGCTAGGGAAACCTACCAAACCCACACATTTCTGAAAATAGACACCCGGGGGATTCCAGGGAGGAATGGCTTGCGTGGATCCCCCAACGTTTTCTTACCCAGAATCCCCTGCAAACCTCAAATTTAGCTGAAAAAATGACTTTTTCCACACATTTTTGTGTGGGAAAGTTGTGGCATCACCGGGCTGACGCAAATTTCCTACCACCCAGCGTTCCCCCAGGTCTCCCGATAAAAATGGTGCCTCACTCGTGTGGGATGCCCAAGTACCCGCGACAGGCAAGGGAATGTACACCTTGGCAGAGAGACTAAAAAGACAAAGATTACTGCACAGCCATCTATTCCTCAAGCACACACACAAACTGGTTGGATTTGACACGAGAGCGAGTGATGGTTCAGTATATAACATCTTATTAACAAGAGATTTCACAAAAATGAAATGCACTGTCAATAATTGAAAGGACAAAAAACTGAACCAGTGACTCTCAGCTTGTGAGCTGTAAAGCCACGTCAAGGCCCCAACCGCTTTACAGACCATTCACACACCTTTCATACGTGATACACACAAGACCATTCACACCACCAGGCACGAAACCAACACATTACAACATTCACAAAAAGGGACAAGGTACCCCCTGCTTGAGAAAGACAGAAAAGACAAATATTTCTGCACAACCACCTATTCTTCAAGCACACAGACATACTGGTTGGATTTGGCACGAGGGTGAGTGATGGTTCAGTATATACAGTTGTATTAACCAGAGATTTCACAAAAATGAAATGCACTGTTAATAATTGAAAGGACGAGAAACTGAACCATTGACTCACAGCCCGTGAGCTGTAAAGCCATGACTAGGCACCAACCGCTTTACAGGCCATTCATACACCTTTCATACGTGTGACACATACAAAACCATTCACACCGCCAGCCGCGGGCCCAGCACATTACAACACTCACACCAGCAGACAGCGCCATTCAAGGGCCCATCACTTTCACACGCCCACATTCCTGACACAGCAACCACACCAGCTCACGGATTGCGTGGAGTGGTGTTTAGCTAGCAGTGTGTGTAGTGACCAGCAGCAAGTCACTACTCACACACCGCCAGCCAAGCGCCCGTCCACGCACACTGCCAGCCAAGCACCAGTCCACGCGCACCGCCAGCCAAGCGCCAGTCCACGCACACCCCCAGCCAAGCGCCAGTCCACGCACACCGCCAGCCAAGCGCCAGTCCATGCACACCGCCAGCCAAGCGCCAATCCACGCACACCGCCAGCCAAGCACCAGTCCACTCACTGCCAGCCAAGCACCAGTCAACGCACACCGCCAGCCAAGCGCCAGTCCACGCACACCGCCAGCCAAGCGCCAATCCACGCACTCCGCCAGCCAAGCGCCAATCCACGCACACCGCCAGCCAAGCGCCAATCCACGCACACCACCAGCCAAGTGCCAGTCCACTCACCGCCAGCCAAGCGCCAGTCCACGCACACCGCCAGCCAAGCGCCAGTCCACGCACACCGTCATAAATTGTTTTTAAACAAGAAAGAAAACACAAACCAATTGCAACTAAATACAAAACTATAACTACAAAAACAACAGCAGTAACTAAAGACATCATTCTATTGCCAAACGTTAAACTGAACAACTATATAAAACCATACAGACCAGGCAGTACACTATTAGACTCATGGTTGCTCCCAAAATCTCTTTTGAGTGTGATACAATCTGAAACATGTGGGCACACACAGCCCAGGATTAGAAGGACAATCGGCACAGTGCATACGACTCTCCTTCCGCACACCTCTTCGCAAGCAGACTCTACATCTCTTACAGGGATTGTTTTTTTGAGGCGTGGGAGGTATTAAATCAGGAAAGTGGCGATCTTTCAATCTAGCCACATCCTCCACCACTCCAACTCTAGGAACACTTGCCTGTTCCACAACAACAAGGCTGCCTATCACAGACTCCTGAAACTGAACAAAAGTCAACTTTGACGCAGGAGAACACTCCTTGTACACAACAAAAGCATTGAAAGTTGCTAAATTGAAGAGATGGATGGCCAACTTCTTATACCAAATGTAAGCCTTACGAATAGCAGTGTAAGGTTCCAACCTCTGATCTACTCTATCAGCACCAACCATGTGCTTATTGTAGTCTAAAATGCACACAGGTTTGCGCACTTCAGCAATCTGACCCCAAACAGCCACAGGTGAAGTACTCTCATCATGGATGGTAGTCAGCATGTACACATCCCTCCTGTCCACAAATTTCACAGCTAGTAGTTCATCACTACGCAAGGAACTGCACTGTCCCCTCTGAAGTTTTTTGCAAACAAGCTCTTTTGGATACCCTTTACGGTTAGAGCGGATTGTGCCACAAGCAAAAGTGTCCACTTTGAACAATTCCTTAAACAATTGCACAGCAGTGTAGAATTTATCAAGGTACAAATGGTGGCCTCTGTTAAACAGTCCTCTAGCAAGATCCCACACAATTTTCTCTGAAACTCCAAAAGTGGACGGACAACCAGGGGGTCAATAGTGGAATCCCTACCAGTGTACACCCGGAAATTAAAGACATATCCTGTCCTACTCTCAGACAACATATACAGCTTAATTCCATAACGTGCCCTCTTGCTAGGAATGTACTGCCTAAAAACCAAATGGCCCTTGAACAGGACCAAAGACTCATCAATAGCTATTTCTTTCCCTGGAGTATAGATCTCTGAAAATTGATCTACAAAGTGATCAAGAACAGGCCGAATCTTAAAAAGACGGTCACAGTCAGGGTGATTTCTTGGCAACGCCAAAGTATTATCAACAAAATTCAGCATCCGAAGCAAAAGTAAATACCGATCACGACTCATAATTGCAGGAAATAAGGCCGTTGCCATCAAGGGACTGGTAGACCAATATGAAGCCATGGACGGCTTCCTTATCAAGCCCATCAAAAAGTCAAACCCAAAACTTCTTCTCTTCCAGATTTGTGGGAGTCCACCGGGTAGCTCTAGAGTGGGGCCTAAGTCTGGCACTGTTGTCCCTCAAAAACTGTTCAGCATACAATTTAGTCTGCTCAACAATCTCAGCCAAAAATACATCATCCATAAACAACTGAAAAAACTGTATAGGCAAAAAAAATTCACAATCCACTCTACACCCTGCATCCACACTAAAGGCAGGCAACACCGGCTGCACCATGTTTGGATCAACCCAGAGTCCAGCACTTCCAGTAGAAAGCCTTGCTGTCTCAGGCTGCAATACCGATGTCTCTTGCTGCACCATCGGCACATCAGTGTCCCCCTCTAAAACAGGCACTTCATCCGCACTGAGAGTAGCTTCATCTGCACTGAGAGTAGCTTCATCATCCGATGATTTCATGTGGAGAGAAAACTCACTGCCTGAATCTTCCCCTCCCTCCTCTCCCTCAGACGCATTGTCAGTGTCATAATCCTGCTCAGAGGAAGATTCAAGAAGCATACCAACCACCTGCTGAGCAGTAATTCTACGGCTAGCCATAATGCTTACTAATAAAGGTAACTTGTCAAACAAGTCAACAACAACAAACCCTTTGTATAATAAGAAATAAACAAAATGTAGCTTTATCACAAAGACCTATATACTCCAACACTATACCACTCACTGCCAGAAGCAGCTAGACTCACCACCACCTACTCTGCACAGACACAGTAAGGATCAAGAATATCCCACTAAAAGAAAAAGAAAAGAAAATTACACACAAGACAATGCAAAACACATCGCAAAGAATTTCATGCTCAAACCACTAACTAAATATGCTGCTATTATGACACCACTAACAAAAAAATTCATTCATGCATGACAATAATACTCATTTGGAGTAAATACAACAAAAAAAATGTTCTTACCAAAAAAATGCAAATACGCAAAACTGCAGAACAACCACTGCCAAAACCGCCAACAGGAATCAAAAGCTTTACACTAGAATAAAAAGGAGAAAAAAAACATTACAATCACATATGCAAATAATGCACCAGTCCACACACAATCCACCAGCTAAGCTAAGGGGTAGGTGGGCCTAAGAGTACAAATAAAATATTCACCCCCATAAAAGGGGAGCAACCCTTGCCCTTGACGCCACTCCCCAACACAAAAATTAAAAAACCCCTGTTGTCTAGTGGCTTTGGCGGCAGATGGGCCTAAAAAACATACTGCCAATCTGCCACCCAAAGAGGACAGAAATGGCCACAATCATCCTCCCATAAAGGGGAGCGACCCTTGTCCAAGGGGCCGCTCCCCAACATAAAAAAAAAATAACTCTGGTGGCATAGTGGCCATACAAAAAAAGAAATCAGCCAATCTACCACTCAGGGGGGCAGAAACGCCCAAATTAATGCTCCACAAAGGGGAGCGACCCTTGCCCAAGGGGCCACTCCCCACAAATAAATCCCTGGTGGCCATACAAAAAATAAATATGCCGATCTGCCCCCAGGGGTGCAGAAACGGCCAAATTAATGCTCCCCAAAGGGGAGCGACCCTTGCCCAAAGGGCCACTACCCACAAACAAATCCCTGGTGGTCTAGTGGGCCCAAACATGGCAAGACACAGCCCCCAAAGGAGAGCGACCCTTGCCCAAGGGGTCACTCTCCCAAAACAAAATCCATGGTGGCCTAGTGGGCCCTGGATTAAAAAAAGGTGAGATCTGCCCCCTCCCTATGGGGGCAGACAGCCAAAAACATAGCCCCCAAAGGGGAGTGACCAAGGGGCCACTCCCCACAAAGTAATCCCTGGTGGTCTAGTGGGCCATTTAAAAAAGAAAAATGGCGAAATCTGCCCCCCAGGGGGGCAGACAAAGCCAAAAAACATTGCCCCCATAAGGGGAGCGACCCCACAAACAAATCCCTGGAGGTCTAGTGGGCCAAATATGGCGAGACACAGCCCCCAAAGGAGAGCGACCCTTGCCCAAGGGGTCACTCTCCAAAAAAAAAATCCCTGGTGGCCTAGTGGGCCCTAGATTTAAAAAAAGGCGAGATCTGCCCCCATGGGGGCAGATGGCCAAAAACATAGCCCCCAAAGTATTCCCTGGTGGTCCAGTGGGCCACTTTCCAAAAAAGTATGGTGAAATCTGCCCCCCCCCAGGGGGGCAGACAAAGCCAATAAACAATGCCCCCATAAGGGGAGCGACCCTTGCTCCCCCAAACAGTAAATCAATTTCAAAATAAAAAAAATAAAAAAATCCCTGGCTCTAGTGGGCATTCCTGCTGCACGATCGCATGATCGTGCAGCAGGAATGCACAAAAGAGGCATCAGGGGAAAGGAAAACCCTTTCCTTTCCCCCGATGCCTCTTTTGTTTAGATACCCCCCTCCCACGAGGAGAAACTCACCTCCTCTTCTCTCCAGCACGCTGGAAGCAATGGCTTCCAGCGCGTCGGGAATCCTCTAATGACGTCAGCACGCCTCACGCGCTGACGTCATTGATGACATGGAGGGGGGGGCACGGGGAGGCAGGGGAAGGGCTTCCCCTGCCTTCCCCGGTGGGGGCATGTAGATGGGCGTCCCACGGGGGAGCGCCAGCACTTCCCCCGTGGGTGTGTGCTAGGACGGCCGGGAGGCGTCCTGCGCACACGCCCAACGTGACGTCGGACGGCTCCCGGCCGTCCGGCGCACGGAAGGGGTTAAGATAAATAAAGGTGTTGAAACATCACCAACCTCTCATCATTGACTGGACATTTAAATTCAATTGTCGATGATATATACATAATTTATGTTTTGTTCTAGCTCCATTCAAACCATGGTGGCAAAGGTCCATTGACCTTGTCAAGACCCATCAGGATTAACCAAGGACAAACTCAGTAAGTTTGCTGTTTTAAACTTGAAACCATACTTGGCTAATCCTGAGGCTCCAGCAGTTTCTGGTAGCAGAGGATGGTTCAACACCCTGAATGGAGCTTTTCAGAATTAGTACCCAAGCTATTTTAAAATAATCCCTGATTCCAGTTTCCAGTTTCCTGATCCAGACGGAGTAACAAAGCGGTTGCCGTTTGGCAGTTGCGTTTTGAAGGTGTGAGTATTAATAGGGTGGAAATGTTGTGGTTGTGAAAGTAGTGGTTGTATGTGTCTTTTTCCTTTCAGGTTTAATGGGTGAGTAATGATAAATGTCAAAATGTTGTTGAGGGGGTGAAAATGATTTCAGGCTTGTTGAAGTTGAAAGATTCTGAGATATGCAGATATATACAGATATAGATACATTAAACTTGTTTGCAGGAAGAGTTGATGTAGGGTGTGAGCTGCCATCACTTCCATTGGTCATATTAGAGACAAGTTGTTGTGTTTGATTAATCTAGTTAATCTTAGTGGAGCCTTATAGCACAAACAAGTGAAGCTGCATTAATTTGTGTGAATTTTCACTGGTCGAGAAGTAAGTTGCATGTGCAGAATATTCTTTAGTGATTGTATACTTGAAGTTTCCTTCAAAAATAGTAAACAATAAGTCATTTAAGAGGATAAGTTGAAAGAGTGTGTGGGGGCGAAGAAAATTGTGAAGGAGGGTGAGCTGCTGCGAGAAGTGAGTTTGACTTCATAGTATTTCGTGCTTGAATTGGACAGTTGATGTGCTTTTGTGCTGTCACTATTTTTAGAAGGTTTCTTGTGCCGCGCTGTTATTGGACATCATTGGTTTGAGCTCTGTATTTGGATTGGATAAAAGAATCAGGCAAAATTGAAACTGTCATTTAATTGGTAAACTAAATTTGACGTATACAGACCAGAATCAAAACATTTGGGTTTATGTGAGAATTTGAACAATTCGACTGTCTGTATGAAGTGTTTAAAGGATGTTAAGAAATTTGTGAGGGGTGACGTCACTATTCCTGTATGAAAAGGTGCGGAGGAACCTCCTGAGGGTACTCTGGCATACATTATGACTACCGAGCATGTCTATGGCTAAAACAATGGGAAAGAATAACAGAAAATGAGGGTGCTTTGAGATTTCCGAGTTATGAGACATTTAACACCAGAATCCTATATAATTGTACGAAATGAACCCACCATCTCAACCTATGCAGTATGAGGCACTTAATGTTTGGGAAAAGGTTGTGAGGGGAAAAAAAAGGAAAAGTATCAGAGAAGGACAGGAAGAGCAATGCGAAATTATGGAAATGCTTTGTGGGATGAACAACAGCTCAGATAGAGGAAGACATTTATTGAAGGAACCAGATTATATCCGGTTCTCACCACAGAGAATATAAAGAAGGATAAGGGCAAAGTTAAACAAGAAGGGGATGAGTCAGATACTGATTTTGGAGACATGATATTAAAACTAATGCTGTCTTCCTGACCACCCCCTGAGAGATTTACTGATCCAAGAGAGATTTGTGCTAGCGCAAGTTAAACAATTGCTACAGGCCCAGTGGAGCTAGATCCACTCCCTGTAGAACAACCCTTACAAGTTTTATGGCTTGCCCCATCAGTTGCAAGAAGACCAATTGTGGTGGTTCCCATTGATACTGATCCGGTGGTAACACAAGTGGTTCCTACTGCACCACCCCAAATTGAAAGAAGACCAGAAATCTTAAAGAGGCCAGTTGTTGGAAATGTGCCACCAACTCCAAATACATTGCTAGTTCTGTGGAGACCCCCACAAAATTTGCATCCTCTAGTAGATGGAGGAGGAACTTTAGTCTTTACTACTCCTTTAGCTCTGAATGAACTGACTGCAATGAAAATTGAGGTTTACCAGCATGGCTTGAAGAACTTACAAAGGAAAAGAGGGTAGAAGCAAACAGAGCCTCCAAAAGAGATAGAGACAAGAAGAGAAAAATCATTGAACATTCCAAAATTAAGAATAGAAATGGAGGAATTGATCAAGGGTTGCCTGAAGTTCGATCAGTACCAGAGGCATGAGTTAATCTGCCTGTGCAGGAAGATCACTCGGAGGGTTGCAATGATACATGATAAGTTGGCAGAGGTAGCAAAGAAATACGATGTGGATCTCTCTAAAAACATGAACCTGCATCGTAGTTATAGGGTTGAGTTGGATGATCAGGCAATTGAAAACATAAGAATTACAGGAATGCATTTGCACATTACTGAATTATTTAAGTGCATACGAAGCTGGAAGGATGTGGAAAAGTTGAAAATTAGATCGGCAAAGAAAAATAGAGAAGCAGAGGGAAAACAGGATGAGTTGAATGAGGCAACGTCATATCCATTGAGGGAAGTAGTTGGAGGTGCCTATGTACATGTCCCTTGGAATATAAGTGATTTGACAGTATTTAAGAACAATTTTCCAAAATTGAGAAGCAAGCCTGTGCAGTGGTATGCAGAAGTGGAAAGGTTTATAAAGATTTCAAGGGTATTGTGGAGAGACCTGGATACATTTCTTGACATTGTGGTTCCAGCTGATTTGTGGGCAGAGTGTAAGATAGCAGTACAGTGGCTGAAAGCAGAACCCCAAAGGGAGAAAGAAACTGGTGCACCATCACCTGTGGTGATGGAAAAATATGAAGCAGTAATGACTTTTTTGAAAGGAAAAATACTTCCCAGAGATACTGATTCGTTAAACATAAGGAGAACTACCCAAGAGCTGAAGGAGACAGTTCATGAATACTACAAAAGTTTATTGCAGGTGTTTAAACAGCACAATGGATGTGAGTATCCTGAGGAGAAGGATATGGGAATTTTTGTGTCTCAGTTTGTCTTCGGGTTGAAACCTGAAATTAGTGCTCACATTACACAAAGTGTTATGTACTGGCAGATGAAAACACTAGATGCGATTTGCATTACGCAAAGTATTGCAGTGACGAATAGGACGTGAAGCAAAGGAAAATAAAGGAGAGATTCATGTTGGCTCAGACAAAGTTAGTACAGAAAGGTTTTCAGAATTCTTCTTTTGTAGGAAATCAGGGAATGATGCATGGAGTGGTTGCTCCGCAGGCTGGCTTTACAGGAAATCAGAATGAAGTGGGTATGCCCTACGGCAGAGGTAGAAGTCTTCCTGCAGGTGTGGGTACTGGAACAGATATTGCTGCTATGAAAAAGATTACTGTTTGCCATGCCTGTCATCGGGTGGAGCATTGGAAATGAGAATGTTGATTTAATTTAATCTTGAAAATGCTGGCAGGGTAATGCAAAATCCACAAGGTATGACAGTTCAGAGAATGCCAGCACAGCAAATGCAGACTCCCATGCAAAATCAAGCCCAAATGGTACCCGTTGACCCTACGCAAATGGGGAATCCCAAACTGAATTTGAATCAGATGCCAAGATTTCATTCAAATCAGTTCCAGAATGCACTGCCACAATTTCAGAATCAGAACAAGGCTTTTTGAGTCAATACAAATTATTTGAAACTGGTGAGTTCACCTCTGTTAATTTCAACTGACAGTGCCTGAGAGAAGAAGGAAATTGCGTATTTGATGCAGTCTTAAATGTAAATCAAAGTGGCCCTCATGTAGAAGCAAATGTCTTTGGTTATGATGTGTCCTTTTTGATTGACACAGGAGCTACCCATTCCACAGTTAGAACAGTGGAAGAACCAGGCTTACCTCTCTCGGGTAAAACAATCCAAGTAGTTGGAGTTGCAAATAGACAGATGCAAAATCCTATCTCAAAAGAAGTTTCTGTAAAAATAGGAAACTTTGAAGAAAAGCACCAATTTGTGATTCGTGATATTAGTACAGTAAGGGCCAGATGTACGACCAAGACAATTGCGCATCGCAAATTGCGACTCTTTTGCGAGTCGCAATTTGCGAGGCGCAATTTCCGATGTACAACAGTGTATTTCACACTGTTTGTGATTCCCAGTGGGGTTGCAAATTGCGAGGCTCATTAATATTAATGAGCCTCTCGCAATTTGCGAGCCCATTGGGACTGCTTTTTAATAAAGTAGCTTTTTTTTTCCAAATGCAGCCCGTTTTCCTTAAAGGAAAAGGGGATGCATTCAAAAATGAAAAATGAAACTTTTCAGTTTCAATTTTTTAAGGGCAGGCAGTGGTCTCTGGGACCACTGCCTGCTCTTAAAAAATATTTTCCAACATACTCACAAAGGGGAAGGGGTCCCCTGGGGACCTCTTCCCCTTTGCGAGTGGTTTACCACCTACTTGAAGTAGGTGGTAAACTGCGAGTGTTTTGCGTCCACAAATGCGGTCGCAAAACACTCGTACATAGCATGTTGACTCGCTATTAGGAAGGGACGCCCCTTCCTAATAGCGAGAATCGCAAATGCTATTTTGCGAGTCAGGGACTCGCAAAATAGCATTTGTACAAGCTATTACCCTTTTTTGCAGCCGCAAACGGGAGGTTCTCCCGTTTGCTGCCGCAAAAAATGGTTGTGCATCTGGCCCTAAATCTGTTAGGAAGAGATTTGTTGTGTAAGTTAAATTGCATAATATATCGCACACCAAAAGGTGTTGCATTTCAAACCCATAATGAGGATGTTGAATTTAAAATGTTAAAAAGAAATGTTGAAGTAGAGATGTTCCCCCCACTGACTATTTCTGAAGTTCCAGAAGATCTCAGAGACACTTTAAATGCTGAAGTCTGGGATTTTACAGGAAAGGACATTGGACTTATACAAGGTGTAGAACCAGTCCAAATCAAATTGAAACCGAATGCTGTTTTTCCCGGAACACCATCTTATCATTTGTCCCCATAGGCCATTGCAGGAATACAGTCAGTAATTGAAGATATGCTTCAGAAAGGCATACTAAAAGAACTGATTGGAAGTCCCTGTAATTCACCTATAATGGGGTTACAGAAGCCAAATGGCAAGTATAGGATAGTCCAAGACCTAAGGCAGATCAACAAAATAGTGGTGCCTTGTACCGTAGTACGAAATCCTGCTACTGTATTTTTCCAAATTCCATGTACTGCAGAATGGTTTACAGTTATTAATTTGTGCCAAGCTTTTTCTCAGTGCCATTGCACGAAGATACCCAGTATCTATTCTCTTTTGTCTTCTAACAGAATACAGTAACGTGGTGTCACATTCCTCAAGGGTATATAGAGAGCCCCTCAATATTTAAACAGATCTTAAAGAAAAATCTTGAGACCCTGCAGATGCCCTGTGAGTCTACCTTTGTCCAGTATATTGATGACCTGTTGGGAGCCTCAGAGACCCATGATGCCTGTAAATACGACACCATTGCATTATTGAATCACCAGGCAGAAAACTGACACAACGTGTCTCCAGGTAAACTGCAGTACTGTCAAAAGGATGTTCAGTATCTGGGACACATTATTATGAAAGGAGCCAGGAAGGTGTCACCAAAGAGAGTGGAAGCCATCTTGCGGATCAATCCACCACGAACACAGAGAGAGATCAGGATGTTTCTAGGGATGGTTGGCTACTGTAGACAGTGAATACCAAATTTTACATTGATGTCATAGCCCCTACTGAGGCTGACACATCGAGATGTGTCTGATCCACTTCCTTTGGACAACAAATGCACCAAAGCTTTCCCAGAGCTGAAAGAGAAATTGTGTTGTGCCCCAGCCCTGGGAATGCCAGATTATACAAATGAATGTACTCTGTTTTGCACTGAAAGAGATGGGTACGCGCTTTCAGTTTTGATGAAGAAACATGAAGAAGCCCAAAGACCTGTGGCTTAGTTCTCTATCATGCTTGACCCTGAAGTGGCAGGACTCCCAGGTTGCCTGAAGGCAATAGCTGTGGTGAGTGTTAGTTTGGAAGAGAGTGAGAACATAGTGATGGGATACCAGAACCACTTGCCTGCTTTGGGGTCTCGCTGTCCCAGATGCCATTGCCCTGAGGAGGAGGGGCCAATGCTGATGCCAGCTCACGGTGTGTGCTCTTAAGCACTCGCCAACTCCTGTGGCAACCACTTGCCTGGAGGACACGTCCTGTGCCCGTCGGAGACAGGAGGAGTCGGGGCCACCCCCCTCGGTCATGGATACAAGTACCTGCTGCTGATTCAGCCCAAGATTTACGTACATATCTGTGGAGGGCTTGCGTTCGGGTGAAGAGAGTTTCCAGCTTATCTTCGGTAGCAGCGGTGGGGGCTGCCCTACAGATCCCAGTATCATCAGGAAAGCCGCCAGCACTCCTGCAGCACTGGGGGCACCTATAACAGCTTGCAGGGGTGCCCGTCAATGTCAGTTAAAGTCTGGAGGAGGCCGGGCCGGGTCATCCCATCGACATCTGCCCTGCCAAGAGAAAGGTATTTACTCTTTTTACGCAACTTTCTTGCCACGCTCTTTGGCCTACCTGTGGGGATCCATCAGACTCATATTCTATGAGCAGAGAATAATAATTTGCTAGACAGAGGAAAGATGACCTTGGGACCTGATGACTATAAGTGACTCTCTGACTATGTAAGGGTGGAAAATATATGCTGATTGTTGCCTATCAGAGGTCTGTGAAACCTGGTTGTGGCCTTAGAGGGGTGTAACTACTTCTGCAACTAATCTGTATAGTCGCTTTGACTCGCGCTTGAGTACCTTGATCTACTGGTATTATAGGTATTACCCTCCTACACCTTCTGAGCACCTTCTGAGTATGGGTAAGAGGAAGCATCTTGCAGTTGCTGGCAAGTCTCGGTCCCCAGACAAATCTCAACTATTCTTACTAAAGTACATCACAGGAGCTAAGGGGGCTATTGATAAGCAAATTTCTTCTGTTGAAGAAACATTGTTAATTTGAGGTGACTGTGTAATGGCCCCGACAACACTGACCCACATCTCCACCAACGACCCAGAAAATCTCACAAGTAGCAGTGAAGGTAGGGGCCTAGGAAAGGGCAAAGAAGAGAATGGGGACAATAGGTGTATTCAATATATTTCTGAATCTATTTCCCTATCTAAATCTAATTCTCCACCACCACCCAAATGTGTTAGAAAACCCCGAAATCACCCCGCAAGCACCAGCCCTAGTAAGGAGGCACTAAGTTATAAGTGATTAAACACACAAAGAAAGGGCTTCCAGCAAACAGTAACAGTTCAGGCAGAAACTAACCCGGACCCTAACAACTTAACTAATAGTAAACTTGAAGCCCTAGACGAGGCACTTAAGCATTTTGAACAATATGTAAAAAGTACACTGGAGTCTATACGTACTTGTTTAATGAAAGTAGAAACCAAAACTAATTACTGTCTGGACCTGTTCAATACCTTTGTAATTGGGCGAACAATAAACGCACCACATACTACAACTTGTCTGCCCTTTAATGAGACACCCACTAAGATGGCAACCAATAACATTACATCTGAAGGACCTAACTTGCATCCCGTGTCCATGCATGTATCCATAATGGTAGAGAAAATGGTAGGGAGAACATGAACCAAGATATGGCTCACAATGGGGTGGATGGCGGTAGATATTCTAGAACTGTTGCAGTTACTCCAGCTACTGATGATTATCCGCGAGAATCCACTGCACAAATAATTGATTCTTTTGATCTCCCACCGGCCGCCACCTCATATGTGATAGTTTTGGCTAATGCTCCTCCCTTACGTATAAACAGTAAGAAGAATTGGATCTCATTAAGAAACAAGTCTTTAAACTGGCTGGGTGCTAGATCAGGCTTAACTGAACACCTATTCAATGACATAAAGATGGCAAGGAGAGTCAAATGGGTGGGGAAAGGACGAAAAACCCTGTCTGGTGTTTGCATGGTCCCGTCCTTTAAAACTCCACGGTTGGTGCAGACAGTTTTGAGCAGGACTAGGGCCACTAATGTTTCCACAGGTTCTATTTCTTCCCTCGCCTTGGGTTATTTTTACCAACCTGCAAATTTAATTAATGGCGATAGAGTGCAGACTATATTTAACCTGAGACCAACGGTGAATTTAAACTACCTGTTACCAACTTATAATCACTTCCAAAGTCTGTCAAACCTAGATGGGTTGGTTTGACTCAATGGGGAGGCTCGTGTAGACAGCGAGGAAGAACCAATGACTACTCCCTTTACAGAATGTATTGATGACGGGAATACCTCCCAGCCACTGAGAGAGGGGATTATATTGACACATGAAAGAACTCCCCAACCAACTAGTAGTAACATGTCAGTTTTTCTGGTTAATAATCATAAACATAATTCTTCTCAAGACCCTTCCCAACACCTTGGATTTATGTTTTGGAATGAGGCAAATCTGCGGAGCAAAAGACATAACACAGAATGGCTAAAGTTCGTAGCTTGTTTCCAGTTTATCTATATACAAGAGACCTGGCTCACGGAGCCCACTCATATGAATGGGTATAGAACATACTTCATTCCTGCTACCTCGACAAGTCAAGGTAGATCAAAGGGTGGATTATGTACTTATGTTTCTAACAGTTTACAATTTACTAATATTGCTATAGTGAGACATAATTCTTATTACCAAATAGTTGCATGTGATTCCCTGGGCTCTGCTAGGTTAGTAATAATCAACTTTTATAATAATGCTACCATGCGAGAAATAACAGATACCCTGAGGAAATTGAATGACGATTTGGAGCACATCGATATAGGCAGTAGCACGAATATGATAATTTTATGGGGGGGGGGGGTGAGTTTAACACGTGTCTGTGTAATATGCAGTCTGGAAAAATATGTGGACTGACAAACTCAGAAGATGTTGACCAATCTCATTTTACCCATAATACATATAGGGTTAAGATCAACTAATTAATATTTCAATTTGATCTGGCGTTCACAAATGAGATCTCTTCTCCATATGCTCCACGTAAGAGTACTTTTAACGAGAGAAATGCCCATTGCATCATCGACAACGTTTTATTATCCTACAGGGGCACTGCCCATGCATTTAATTTTCACACTCACTCGATTTCATTAAGTGACTACATTCCTTTGAGCATTCAACTATCACCAGCATTATTTTTTACCCAGTGGCGTAGTAAAACCATCCTACAGTCTGAAGAAATTGAATTGGGATGTTTTTAATGGATACTCTCTGTGTTGGTCACAGATTTTCCCAGAGGGGTTGCTGAAACAATTGATAAACAGCAAAAGGGAAGTCTTTGAGACTTGTTTAGATGAATCAACTACGCCTAATGTTATTATCAATGCTATTTTGTCAATGACACAGGGGATAAAAGAGAGCCTTTTTGTTGCTAGGAAAAAAGTAAGACAAGAGGGGAAAGGTTGGTTTCACACATCATGTACTAAGGCCCATAAACGGTTAAAGGAGGCATTACACAAATCCCCCAGGTGCAACTCCGAGGTTCAGACATACAGAAATGACTATAAACAGGCTGTGAAGCAAAGGAAATTACAGCTAAGTGAGACTGCCTGGGATTCTTTACATGAAGCGAGTGTTAGCAAAGATGACAGAGCCTTTTGGTGGGTAATTAACTCTTAACCAGTGAGAGCAGACGAGGTCCCTAGGACCGAGTTGGCTATATAGGAGGAACATTGGATAAAGCACTTTGCTAATGTTTATTCCCTTACTACTGCGGTATCAACACTAGAGCGGAGACATAGTCATACTGATGGAGCAAGAACTCAGAATGAGACTTGCTCGTAAGCAATCCTCTCACAGTATTAAATTATTAATCTTTGTAATGTCTTTACTAACAAATGCACACATAAACACTATATATGAGTGAAGCTTGCCTATGTGTTTAAACTAATAAGTAACGCTTGCCTAAATCCAAAATGGCCGCTAAGGGCGGGAATTTTATTGCGCATGTGTCAACCATATCACGTGGTATGACGTCTTTCTTTGCTTGGAGGGAAAACTTTGCTTCTGCGCAGTGTGTATTAAATGGCTGCTTAATGTTTTCACGTGCTAAAGCTTGCGCATATGCTGCAATTAAAACTGTGGTATATTTATGCTATTAATGCGGGATAGTTTTATAATTAAATGGGAATAGAGTAGACATAGTGGGTATACAGTGAAAACATTTATTTGTGATTTTAATACTTTCTTCTTTGACTTTTATTAGTTCGTAAATGGGCCTGGGTTGGTTGAAATGCAGCTCGAAAGACATTGGTTCTGCGCATGCACCCTGCAAGGCTGACCAGAGGAAGCGATGAAGTCAACTTGGAAGCCCTCCAAGGTCGCAAAGCCTGGTTCACAAGTTCATCTGAAATGTACCTGAAGTCGCAACAAATTTATACAAATTATATTAAAGAATCAATGGGAAACGGGTGGGAAATAAAGCAAATGTATTAATTGTGAAGGGCGGTATTTTAAAACAATGAGCTTAAAGAAATTGAACTAAATTGACATGGTGTGAGGATCAACCCCCTGTCCCCGTCCAATCAGAAGTAGTGGGCCCATAATTTTTGCAACATTAAGGGGAGGTACATGGGCATAGAAGGGTATAATAGGTATAGATTAGTTAATTAGTTAGAGGAATGCTACATTCATTGATCCAGACGCTGATGCAGAGCAGAATTAGGCTGATTCGCTGTCCAAGAGGTCCTGAGGTGGGGGCGGCAGATGCTTAGAAGACGACCCGAGAGAAGCAAGGAAGAGTGCAGTGCCAGAGAGGGGAACGGCGCAGGCGTCGTTGATAGAGAGGTCACCTGTCCTGTCCTGAACCTGGTCCGGAGGTCTTTGGTTTTCTTCCTTCCTAATGACCTATCTTTCCAACTCCTTGGCCAAGGGGTTTGGTTTCTCGCACCTTTAGGTAAATATAAATGCAACCTTTTAGCTGTGCTGCTGTCTCTATCTTCTTCTTTCTGAGGAACCGTCATTGATCAATAATTGATTATTATGCTTCATCCTTGATATACGATTTAAGTATTATGTGGTTCTGTATTTTACTCTGCTAAACTTTAGATAAACATTTTAAAACTTCCTGACTCAGTGATTATTTCAGGATTATGACTTTAATTGAATGTCACTCATTTTAAATTTCCCAATTATCAAAGGATCCATTGGTAAGTCATTACTCTTCAATAAGAAAAGTATTTGGTAGCAGGGATATTGATAAAGAGTACAACTGACCCACCAGCGGAAATTGCTAGCGTAGTATGAATGAATGGCCCCAGGTGAGTATTCGGTGAATGAATGCTTGTTGCTAGTAACCCGCTGGATCAGTTTTCTGGTTATCAGAGGATGGTTGTACTTTGTTAATTAGATAATGAGAATTTTATTTTTATAAACTAACATCCGTTTGTTCAAAAGTTTTGTTTTATGTTGTCCAGAATTCCCCGGGGAAAATTGAATAGCGGATGGTAAGTGGAAGCCATACTGCAGTGAGGTTATCTGTCAGGAAGAAATAGTACTGAAAAGTTAAGCAGGGCTATCAGTACTTGTTAGGGACTCTATGCGTGTGAGTAATAGCAAAGGAATACGCTGGTAAAAATTTGATGTTATATCACCTAGAAAGGCTAACATTGAAGAAGTAACAGGTATTTCTGAAGTTTACGTGAAGAGTAAACGGAAGGGTTTTACTCGTAGTGTATGTTTAGTAAATGGAAAGGTTTTACTAAGTGTGAGAGAAACTATCTTTTCCAATTTAGAGAAACTGGCACGATAGCGAATGTTTTATGTTGTTACTGAATTTTAATAAGAAGCGTAGAGAAAATAAAGCTGTGCGTACGATTTTGTAAAGGGAGGGTCAGTTGCTGGAGAGAAAACTGACGTCACAAATGCCGCGCTGGGATTGGTTGAAACAGCAGGCGTGAAACAACTCTTGTAAAGGAGGGGTCAGTAGTCAGGAGTAATACTGACATCATAGGTGTCGCGCTGGGATTGGTTGAAACAGCGAGGGACAGAGAAGCGCAGATTGTAAAGGAGGGGTCGTCAAAACAGACGTCACTGAAAAGCCGCGCTAGGATTGGTTCAGAGACAAATGTTAGCTGGAATTTAATTGGTCGTTAGCATAGAAGTTGAAATCCTAGTGGATAGTGGAGATTATATGTGGAAACGCGATCCGACTTTAACAGGAATTCGTCCGGTTAGGAGATTCCTAGGTTTTGCAGAATATAATTTTATATACAGAGATTTACCCAAAATGTATGGAGAAAAGAGGAAGATGTCATTTTTACAAAAGATTAAGAATTATTTTAAGAAGGATAAACTCATCAAAACTAGAGAAGGAATTATCATTCCACCAGCAAAAACGCCCGCTTCATTCATGATGATGGAAAGAGGTTATCATACTTGCGTATGTTAGAAAATTGGATAGAATATACCAAAAATGATGGAATATTAGCATTCCCAGACAATGGTACTTTCAATGGGAGAATTCTTCAAAATTTAAGATTAAGGATGAATGACTTAGAACCCAGACCAACATTAACTCAATATGAAGCCTTAGAAGAGTGGGAAACTGAGGCATTCGAACGTGACCGATCAAGAAGCAGTAGGGGTTATCGGGGATTTTTTCCTAGATACCAAAATGAGTCAAGAGACGGTCAGATGAAACAGTGGAGAAGAGCGATGCTTACAGAGGGTTTGTATCCAGTTTGTATAGCAGAAGAATCGTTAGGGGGCAAATGCACAGAAAAGACAAAACACTTGACAGGGTTTGGAGATTCTGAAGATGAATTTATGGAAGAAATATTAAAGAACCCGCCACCATATCAGGAAGGGACAAGTGGATGTACCCCAAGCGCACCACTTCTAAGAACACCATTGGTACCGCAAGTATTGCATAATCCACCAGTTAATAGGGTACTTCAGGATAAAGAAAAAGAGGCTATAGACAGAAACAGAGCAGAATTGATACAGAAAATAACACAGTTGAATGTACATCCTGATTCCCTGACCATACCTGTAACAATTGGTCCCGTGGTTCCCTTATATGGTGACAAGGTAAATTATCCGAAACCATTAGTGATGCCTACACCTGTAGAAATCCCTAAACCTGAACCTGTAATAATTGATGATCAAATCAGTGATTGTGAATCTATGATATCCTTAATGGATTTACCGATTCGAGGATCTGTAAATACCACTCCTAGAAGAATAACACCTGGTTGCTCCAAAGATGTAAATATAGTAACCTCATCTGGAACCAAAAGTGCCACAGTAGTAACGCCAGAAGACTTAGAAAGGTGGGCACAAGGATCAGATAGACAGAGTTCACCCCCAAAGATCATGGACATCTATAAATTAAAGTCGAGTTAGAAGAAATGATAGCAGGAAATGTAGGAGTAGATCGTCTAAATACTTACGATGAAGAAGAACTATTGTTCATATGCAGAAGCATAACTAGAAATGTAAAGATATTTCATGAGAAATTATCAGATTTGGCCTTGCAGATGGGAATTGAAATAGGAAAGTCAAAAGTGTTACAGAAACCCTATAGAGCAGACTTCTCTGGCAAAGATTTAGAAAACATGAATGCCTCTGGCCGAAAACTACAAGTAAAAGAATTAATGTCAGTATTACAGAAATGGGGAGATCTAGATAAATGGAAAACTAGATGGACAAAGAAAAAGGAAGAGGCACTGTACAGTAGAACAACTTCTGAATATTTATTGAAGGAAACAGGGAAAGCAGATCAGATGTACCCGATGCGAGAAGTACCTGGAGGAGGTTATGCTCATGTCCCATGGAGTAGACAGGATATTTTGTCATTTACGAATGATTTTCCAAAGTTGAGAGAAAAGCCAATTGAATGGTACAAGCAGGTTGAGAGGTTTATGAAAGTGTCAAAGGTATTGTTGAAGGACTTGGATGGTTTGTTCGACATAGTGGTACCTGACGATTTGTGGACAGATTGTAAAATTACAGTTGACTGGCAAAATGAAGAGTATCCTAGAGATGCAAAGACAGGTGCTCCATCAAGTGATGTAATGAAAAAGTATCAGCAGGTAATAACTTACCTGAAAGGGAAAATACCACCAAAAGAAACAGATTGGGTGAAAATAGACAGGACTACCCAAGAAGCCAGTGAATCGGTACATGCCTATTATGAACGTCTATTACAGGTGTTCAAACAGTATAGTGGATTCGAGGACATTGGAGATAAAAATATGAGTCAGTTTGTCTACCGATTTGTTTATTGTTTAAAGCCAGAGATTTGTCAAATGATTAAGCAGCACATGTTGTGCTGGCAAGGGAAACCCATAGACGAAATATTGAAATATGCCAAATATTGTGGAGACGATATTGAGGATAGGCACAAGAAACTGCAAGAGAAAGTGATGTGGGCTCAGGTGAAAATGGCTGAGCGACAGGAATTAATTTGGATAATCCCACTGATAATGAGGGAAAAGATTCTGGAACGAATGGTGACACAGGAAATGGTGGTAAAATGAGAGGACGAATGAGTAGAGAAGAGGCTAAAAGAAATGTCCTTGTCATGGATGCGGAAAGTTGGGGCATTGGAAGAACGAATGTAAAAAGATTCAAAATACTAATGGCCCAAATCATAATTTAAATCCACAGATGCAGAATGACTCACAGCAGGGTGTAAATCCTCAGAGTCAGTTGCCACCTGCCCCTATACAGGCTAATGTAAGCAGAGCAAAGCACGGTACAGACGTCGGATATCAAGGAGGAAGTGGTAAGAATGACTATGTAACTTCACAGTTTCTTTTACAGGATGATTTTTATCCATGTAACCAATGACGGTGCCTAAGAGAGGGGGAGAAGGAGTGCGTACTTGGCGCATCCTTGCCGGTAGATCAGTCAGGTCCATATGTTGAAGGGAAAGTAAGAGGTAATGATATCACTTTCCTTTTGGACACTGGTGCTACCAGGTCTACTGTGAGAACAACAGACATCCCGGACCTTCCTCTCTCTGGAGAAGCTATCCAAGTTGTAGGCGTAGCTAATCAAAAGATCAGAACACCTCTCACTAAACCAATGGAAGTAAAAATAGGAAACTTCCGAGAAATGCATCAATTTGTAGTGTGTGATTCTAGTCCAGTAAACTTATTGGGTAGAGACTTATTGTGCAAAATGAATTGTACTATTTTCTGCACACCGGATGGTGTTGCTATACAGACCCCGGACGAAGATCATGTTTATAAGTTCATGATAGCCAAGCAAGGTACAGAAATAGATGAGATGTTCTCTTTGATAAGCAAAGCAAATTACCAGAAGAATTAAGAACTACAGTAAATTCCAAGGTATGGGTTTTCACCGGGAAAGAAGTAGGACTTATGGCCAAAATAGACCCAGTAAAAATCACTGTAAAGGAAGGTGCAATTTTCCCAAATACCAGACAGTACAAAATGAGTGCAGAAGAAAAACCGGAGTTGTTGAAGAAAATAACAGAATGGTAAAACAAGGCATATTAAAAGAAGTTATGAGCAGCCCTTGTAATTCACCAATCATGGGTTTGAAGAAACCTAGTGGAAAGTATAGGATTGTTCAGGATTTAAGCAAAATTAATAAGATTGTGGTACCTTGTTGTCCTATAGTGCCAAACCCTGCAGTAATCCTATACCAGATCCCCTGGAGTGAAGAATGGTTTACTGTGATTGATTTATGCCAAGCATTCTTTTCAATACCATTGCACCCAGAAAGCCAGTATCTCTTTTCATTTAAATTTGAAAACAAAGTCTATGTGTGGAATCGTGTTCCTCAAGGATACACAGAAAGTCCCTCCATTTTTAATCAAATACTGAAAGGGTGTTTGGAGAAATTAGTGCTACCCAGAAGCTCGGTCTTGGTACAGTATATAGACGACTTACTGGTAGCATCCAGCACTCATGATGATTGTGTTGAAGATTCAATTGCATTACTTAACCATTTGGCTGAGGAAGGACATAAAGTGTCGCCTGAAAAACTGCAGTTCTGTACCACAGCAGTTAAGTATTTGGGACATCAGATTGAAAGAGGAACAAGAAGAATAACATCTGACAGAATAAAGATAACCAAGAAAATGAAAATGCCAGAAACACAAAGAGAAGTGAGAATGTTCCTTGGAAAAGTAGGTTACTGTCGACAATGGATAATAGGGTTTTCATTACTAGCAAAGCCTTTAATTCAGTTAACCAAAAAGAAAGCCAAAGATCCAGTTGAATGGGATGATGAAAGTGCTGGTGCATTTGTAAAATTGAGGAATGCACTATGTGAGGCACCTGCTTTGGGTATGCCTGACTATACAAGAGAATTCGCACTATTTTGCTATGAAAGAGAAAATTGTGCACTTTCAGTGTTAACTCAGAGACATGGAACAGATAGGCGTCCTATAGCATATTTTTCTGCTACATTGGACCCAGTGGCGGCAGCATTGCCAGGCTGTTTGAAAGCAGTCGCTGCTACCTGTATGAGCATTGAACAAAGTGAGTCAATAGTAATGGGATATCCTGTAACAGTATTTGTCCCACATGCAGTTGTGATCCTATTGACAAGAACTCGAACTCAGCATCTCACACCTAGTCGGATGACAAGGTATGAAAGAATTATTCTTGGTGCTGAAAATGTGACCATAGTTAGGTGCACTATTGTGAATCTGTAGTATCCTCATGCGATGTTTATATGTTCCCTTTCACCCTGCTCTATGCTGCTCAGCCAGTGTGAGTGTTCCGTGTAGAATGTTAGTGTGAGTGGAATGCCTGGGTGCTTGTGTGGATGGTTGAATGACAGTTGAAGATGGGCTGAGCAGCAGAGAGGCTGCTCCTGGTGGGGTTTGATGTAACTACTTCCTAAGAACTTAATAAACATCTCCTACATCTACCTGGCCACGTCTACAGCGTCTACTTTATCACATGAACATGTGGGACAAGACTACTACATATTTATGGCGACGATCTGGAGCTAATCTCACGCAAAGAAGGTAGTTGGAGCCAACTAAGGATGTGGAGTACAACAGGACAACGTGTAGGAAAGGACCTACTACAAGTAATGATGAAGAGCAACAACATTCATGAAACACAAGGAAAAGAAACCAGTCAAGCGCGCATCTTTGCCCCACCAGTGTCGACCACACCGGACAGCCCAGTCAAGGCGTGCTGTGAATTGTTCTTATCATCTACAACATTTAAAAAAAAAAAGAAAAGAAAGTCTGCTTACATCTTGCTGGTCATGTTAATCAAAAGAAACGTCTAAAAGTGCCATATCTAACGTCTACAGTGCATCAGGAAGAAAGGTAACCTGTTGCTGTCTAAGTTTCTGCCTCCAGTGCGGAGTGGAGTCATTCTGTTCTGTGGAGAGTTTTATTTTTAAAAGTAATTCATCCATGTCAGCGTTCAAGCAAAGAAGATGCGTGGGTTTGGATGGTCTTCCTAATCCTGGTAACTCCGTGTCAGCGCAGAATTTGTGGAGCTCTCCACGTTGAACTATGGCATTTTTTTTTTTTTTTTAAATTAATCAAATCAGCGCGTGTGGCATGAGAGGAGAGGAGCTGCCATTCTGTCTTTGGGTGCTCAGAGGTGATCCCTATACATCAGTGTTATGCGCAAATGTAAGTGGTTTTTTTCAATAAATTTGGTTTGGACTCTGGCTGGCTGCCCCTGGGACTTTTGACGGTTTAAAACCAGTTAGACTTTTGAATATGTAGGTGCGCGCTGTTCAATGTCCGCGCGCAGTTCCCAGCCCGCGTGGATTCTTACCTGAATTCCTCCTCGTTCACGGTGTTCTGCTGTCTCAGCGCTGCACGCACAGACGTACCAGGAGCCACCCGGTAGGACGTCTGCAACGTGACGCCATCTTGTGGCTGGAAGCTCCACCCACTGCATACAGTTTATTAGGGGCATAGGAGGTTACAATGCCAACCACGTTGTGTGCGCAGAATAAAGTTTTACGTTTGAAGGATGCCAGCACCAGCGTCGCTATGTAAAGACTGTTAGAAGCGCAATCGTCCTTGTCTACTGCTTTTACATTGTCTTTGTACATGGAGTTCAATATAGGAAAATATGACATTTTTATTCTTTTGGGGAATATTATTATTACAGAGCTTATTTTAGTGTTTTAGAACTCACTTTTAGCATATGGTTACAAACGTTAAAAAAAAATATTGTGTTTTTCAAATGACTTATATGTTGAGTTCTTACAGACATTGTTATCCCTGCCCAAGGGTTAGGGGTGGGTTTCAGTCCCATATCCCTGTACCTCAGACATTGTTATCCCTACTTAAGGGATAGGGGTGGGTCCTAGTCCCATTTATCCTTTTCACGTATGTTTGGTTTATAAATTTAGAATCCCGACCAAGGGGATGGGAGTGGGTTTTAGTCCCATGTCTCAGTCCCATGTCTCAGGTTCACGCATTTTACTATGTTTTATCCCTGTCTTTGGGATGGGAGTGGGTTCGAGTCCCATTTCTCTTCTTTACGGATTGTTACTTTTGGCATGGTATGGGTGTTAGTCCCATTTCCTAGTTTTTGGTCTCTGTACCTTGTGTGCATGTGCCACACAGTACTGTCCTTGGGTATTAGTCCCATGTGACACTTGTAGTTATGCTCCCTGTTTTTGGGCTTATGTCATTCCTTACAGTGGGCTTGATGTACATCCTTTCGTCTGGATGTCTGTGTTTGGGTGTCAGTCCCAGTTACACCTTTGAACGTCTTGTTATGTTTGTGGTGGATAAGTCGCCCTGCGCTTCACTCAGTGCATTTGCGTCGTTTTGTTGTGTCGACGTATTGTGTGCGTTTGTCACATTGTGCTGCTTTCTGCAGCACAAAGTTCTTGGGTACCAGTCCCATGCAACGTTACATGTACATTTGGGTGTCAGTCCCATGCAACGTCATATGTTACATTTTGGGTGTCAGTCCCACGTGCTGCTTTCTGCTGCACAAAGTTCTTGGGTGTAAGTCCCATGCAACATCATTTGTTACATTTTGGGTGTCAGTCCCATGCTATTTTTGTTTTTCACTTTACTCGTTACATGTCTTGCTCACTTGTGTGTGTGTGAGCTCTTATTATGCTATATACTTTTTATTTGTTTACTATTAAAGGAAGAGGATGGGTATAGTGCATGTGCATTTCTATTCTTCCATTCTTCTTTCTTTCTTTGTTCTTCTGTTTTCCCTCTCGTGATGTGTCATTTCTTGCATCCCTGGGTTAATGGATGGTTTACTTCTTGTGTACATTATTGTGTATAGTTGTTTTCAATTTTAGTTTGGTTCTTTTTATTGTTCAGTATAAAAGGGATAGGATATGTAGTATCCTCATGCAATGTTTATATGTTCCCTTTCACCCTGCTCTATGCTGCTCAGCCAGTGTGAGTGTTCCGTGTAGAATGTTAGTGTGAGTGGAATGCCTGGGTGCTTGTGTGGATGGTTGAATGACAGTTGAAGATGGGCTGAGCAGCAGAGAGGCTGCTCCTGGTGGGGTTTGATGTAACTACTTCCTAAGAACTTAATAAACAACTCCTACATCTACCTGGCCACGTCTACAGCGTCTACTTTATCACATGAACATGTGGGACAAGACTACTACAGAATCCTACTACGTTATTGCCAGATCCAATTTTTGAAGAAGTTAAAGATAATCCAGAACATGATTGTTTAAAGGTCACAGAATTATGTACAAAACCGAGACCTGACATACAGGAGACGCCCCTAAGAGATCCAGATCGGGAGCTGTTTGTAGACGGCTCATGTTTAAGGCATGAGGATGGTAAACTGAGTGCAGCCTATTCTGTATGTGAACTAACTGGAATAGTCCAGGCATCCTATTTACCAGGAGTCAAGTCTGCACAAGTAGCTGAATTAATTGCTCTGATTAAAGCTTCCAAAATTGGGAAAAATGTAAGAGTAACCATATTTACGGACAGTCAATATGGGTACGGGGTTGTGCATGACTTTGGCCAACTGTGGATGCAGAGGGATTTCATGACTTCTTCAGGATCCCCAATGAAAAATGGACAGTTTGTAAAAGAACTACTGGAAGCAATACAACCACCAAAAGAATTGGCGGTGGTGAAATGTGCCGCACATCAGTCAGGAGATGACTGGGTGGTAGTCGGTAACAGATATGCAGATCTGGTGGCTCAACACTGTGCCAAAAACAGGTTGTCAGTAAATAAAAAGGTTGAAAAGAAGGGAATCAGCTGCCAACTTATGCACCACCTGAAACATGGAATGATGTGAAAAGATTGCAAGATGATGCTGACGAGAATGAAAGAGATATGTGGATAAAAATAGGATGTTCCCGGAGAGCAGACGACAATGTGTGGGTATATGCAGATGGCAGGCCAGTCATGCCTGACTGTCTGATTTCACAAATGGTCAGAATGTATCATGGAGACACACATGTAGGGAGAGATGCCATGATTAGACTATTCAGACAAAGTTGGTATAATCCAAGGTTTAGGGCTGCAGCAGAGAGTCTTTGCCAAAGGTGTTTAACTTGCCAAATGAATAATCCAGGAAGAAAAACAGTAATTGGTTTGGGAAAAATTGGAAAGGCTGAAGGTCCCTTTGTGAGATTGCAGCTAGATTTCATACAGTTACCACCATGTAAAGGACTGAAATATGTACTTGTCATAGTGTGTCTGTTTTTCAAGGTGGGTGGAGGCTTACCCTACCAGAAGGAATGACAGTATTACAGTCGCAAAGCTGTTGCTACGAGAACTCATTCCTAGGTTCGGTTTCCCAGTAACTTTGGAATCAGATAGAGGAAGTCACTTCAACAACGATGTGATCAGAATAATCTTTGAAGCATTCCAAATTGAACAGAAATTGGACTGTGCGTACCGCCCAGAGGCTTCTGGAGTGGTTGAACAAATGAATGGCACAATAAAATCAAGACTGGCAAAAATGTGTGCATCAACATCGTTAGATTGGCCAGATGCATTGCCACTTGTTTTAATGGGACTCAGAAGCATTCCTGATAGAAATACCGGATTGAGTCCACATGAGATAATCATGGGAAGAGCAATGAGACAAGCACATGTACCTACAAATAAACTGCTGAACATAACTGATGATATGGTTCTGGATTATTGCAAAGGATTGGCTGACCTAGTGCGTTCTGTCTCTCACCAGGTTGGAGAAGACGCAATTTCCAGGCAGCCTGAGCAAGAGCATGATCTGAATCCCGGAGACTGGGTGGTTGTGAAGCATCACATGAGAGAAACGTGTCTATCACCCAGGTGGGGCGAACCTTGTCAGGTTATACTAGTCACGAACACAGCAGTGAAATGTGCAGGATTTCCTAATTGGATTCATGTAAGCCACACCAAAAGGGTGCCAGAGCCTGAAGGACAAAATCCTCAGACAGCATCAATAACTGAGGAAGCTGAAGGTTGGTCAGCTGAAGAATCCCAGGTGAAAGATTCAAGGGAAGCTGAAGAAGAACAACTGAGCACAAGTCAGGACTGGATACCAGTGGTTGATATACCAGAAGTCTACAACAGAACAAGAAGCCGAGCAAAATTAGAAGAAATTAGGGAAGACCAGATAGGTGAAGAAGAAGCACCTCAGGATGAGGAAAATGAAACAATAAGAGAACCTGAGCAGGACCAGATAGGGCGAGGAAATTGGGCTCAAATCGACAATGAAACAACAAAATTTGAGCAGGGACAGACAGGTTTAGAAGAACGCGGTCAGGCTGCAGAAGTACAAAGTGCAATAAGCCCTGATCAGAACCAGTTAGAACTAGAAAAATACGTTCAGGAGAAAGAAAATCACGAAAACCTCAAGCATGAAGACGTAAATCCTGAACAGGGTCAGTTAGTAGAAACTCACATTGAAGCAACTGAAGAAAAATCAATAAGACCTGATCAAGAACAAATAGAAAAAGAAACCGAAAATGAAGAAAAACAAACTGTGCCACAGCTTGAAAATAAAAGAACTTCTGAAGAAGAAATAAGAAGCGAAGGGACCGTGCAAACAAAGAAAGCCAGAAAAGGTGATCGTTGGCCTAGTGTCATTAAAAGAGTGAAATACCATATAGAAACCAAAAGTGAAGATCCAGAACAAGTAAATGAAGTGACAAGCCTAACTGGACAAACAAGTGGAACTGAAAAACGAAAAAGCAAAAGACTGAAACTTGTGAACAATAAATTTAAAGGTCCTGATTGGACTTATATAATCCTTGAAGACTACGAGAGTTCAGAGTCAAGTGAAAGTGGTGACAAAGGAACAAGTGCGGAACTGACTTATGAGAAAGAAATAAAACCACCTTGATAACGTTAAAGACTTGAAAGAAAGATAAGAAGAGAAATCTTCCTTGTCAAAAATGCCTGACGACAGAGTTTCTGGGAGACCGGAAACGGAAATGTTGTAAAGATGCTGTGCTATATGTATATGTAGTCTGGTAGTGGTGCTTATAGTATGGTTAGTTGTGATCGTAGCAATTCCTTACCTTCTGATAATGGATAAAAAGATTAACAACGAAACAAAGGGAAGGATAGATAACTTGAGAAGTAACAGAGTAGAATTAAAAGCAGAAGATGAACCAGAATTTCATCATGAGGTAACAGATAACGACACTAGTTTGAATGTTTTCACAAAATTATTGTTTCAATATGTAGATACCATGGAAGTTAGTAATTGTTATGTCTGTATGAAGTTACCGAATCAGTAGCAGAAGGGTTAACATATCATCATTTGCCATTAACTTATGGCATATCATGCAGTGTATTGACTAGTTTATTTTATAAAACAGGAGACTTCAGTATTATTATTCAGATATAGATGTGATATTTTCTGAGGTTCCTATTCGAAAGAATATGAACCCAGTGCTTAGTAGTCAAGATGCACAATTTATGGGAGAGTTTTTCCTAACAATGAAATCGATAGATATAACACATGCACATAGAAACAATCTAACATGTTTGTTACATGAAGAAGAAAAGATATTTTTGAATTTAGTAGAAGATAGAAGACAAGATTTCCAAAAGAAAGCATCTGAGCATAAGGCTCATCTGCCACCTTGGGCTGAGAAAGAGGGTAGTTACACACATGGCAAGGCTCAAGCTGCTATGGCTCTGGATTTTGTAAAGACAGGGAAAATTTGTCTACATAGGTTAAAGACTGAGTATAAAAATATTTTCATTGGTACCAGTGAATGTGAACATAATTTCTTAATTCTTGGAGGTTGGGGAATAAAAGGAAGAACAGATTCAGTTTTTCCTGGAATCTATTATGTGTGTGGGAATAAGGCTTACTTTAGGCTTCCTGCACGGTGGTATGGAAGTTGTTATTTTGGAATAGTTTTTCCAAAAATATACCACGTAAAAGAAACATTGGGAGCAATGAAAATAATAGTGAATTAACACGTAGTAAAAGAGCTAGTTTTCTGAAATTGTAGGTGATATATTTGGTGCATTAATACCTTCAGTGGGAATAATTCTGAACTCAAGGAAAATATGTAAATTATCTACAGTGGTTGATCGTTTATCAACGGACACTGCTGGAGGATTTCTAATGATTAATGCGGAGATGGTTGCGATTAGATCAATGGTTATGCAAAATCGACTTGCTCTTGATATAATATTGGCAAAAGAGGGCGGAGTCTGTAAATTATTGAAAACAAAACACTGTTGCACGTACATACCAGACAAAAGTGCAGAAAATGGAACGTATATACAGAATATAACAAAACTTGAGAATTAACTAAAACCACTCGAAGTTAATAGTGTATGGGAAAGATTGACGAATAGTATTGCGTCAATTGGTACCTGGTTTGCTAATGTAGGGAAAGGACTTATAGGTCAAATATTAGTACCCTTAGCAGGGATAGCAATAATAGTATTGTCAATAATAATATGGTGCAAATGTTGTAGAAAGAATGAGACATATAGAGTGACAGGAAAAGGAAAAAAAAGAAAGTTTGATGAAATTGAACTAGAAGATCTGAAAAGTGAATTATACAAGAAACTGAAAGGAGACGATAAAAATAGAAAGTGTAAAAATGAAGCTGAGACAATTTTATGCTAAAAGTTGGAATCTGGTTGTGGGTAGTATTTTGATGGCTCAGAAACGCCATCAGAGAGGGGATTGATGGAGCAAGAACTCAGAATGAGACTTGCTCGTAAGCAATCCTCTCACAGTATTAAATTATTAGTCTTTGTAATGTCTTTACTAACAAATGCACACATAAACACTATATGAGTGAAGCTTGCCTATGTGTTTAAACTAATAAGTAACGCTTGCCTAAATCCAAAATGGCCGCTAAGCGCGGGAATTTTAATGCGCATGTGTCAACCATATCACGTGGTATGACATCTTTCTTTGCTTGGAGGGAAAACTTTGCTTCTGCGCAGTGTGTATTAAATGGCTGCTTAATGTTTTCACGTGCTAAAGCTTGCGCATATGCTGCAATTAAAACTGTGGTATATTAATGCTATTAATGCGGGATAGATTTATAATTAAATGGGAATAGAGTAGACATAGTGGGTATACAGTGAAAACATTTATTTGTGATTTTAATACTTTCTTCTTTGACTTTTATTAGTTCGTAAATGGGCCTGGGTTTGTTGAAATGCAGCTCGAGAGACATTGGTTCTGCGCATGCGCCCTGCAAGGCTGACCAGAGGAAGCGATGAAGTCAACTTGGAAGCCCTCCAAGGTCGCAAAGCCTGGTTCACAAGTTCATCTGAAATGTACCTGAAGTCGCAACAAATTTATACAAATTATATTAAAGAATCAATGGGAAATGGGTGGGAAATAAAGCAAATGTATTAATTGTGAAGGGCGGTATTTTAAAACAATGGGCTTAAAGAAATTGAACTAAATTGACATGGTGTGAGGATCAACCCCCTGTCCCCGTCCATTCAGAAGTAGTGGGCCCATACTTTTTGCAACATTAAGGGGCGGTACATGGGCATAGAAGGGTATAATAGGTATAGATTAGTTAATTAGTTAGAACAATGCTACATTCATTGATCCAGACGCTGATGCAGAGCAGAATTAGGCTGATTCGCTGTCCAAGAGGTCCTGAGGTGGGGGCGGCGGATTCTTAGAAGACGACCCGAGAGAAGCAAGGAAGAGTGCAGTGCCAGAGAGGGGAGCGGCGCAGGCGTCGTTGATAGAGAGGTCACCTGTCCTGTCCTGAACCTGGTCCGGAGGTCTTTGGTTTTCATCCTTCCTAATGACCTATCTTTCCAACTCCTTGGCCAAGGGGTTTGGTTTCTCGCACCTTTAGGTAAATATAAACGCAACTTTTTAGCTGTGCTGCTGTCTCTATCTTCTTCTTTCTGAGGAACCGTCATTGATCAATAATTGATTATTATGCTTCATCCTTGATATACGATTTAAGTATTATGTGGTTCTGTATTTTACTCTGCTAAACTTTAGATAAACATTTTAAAACTTCCTGACTCAGTGATTATTTCAGGATTATGACTTTAATTGAATGTCACTCATTTTAAATTTCCCAATTATCAAAGGATCCATTGGTAAGTCATTACTCTTCAATAAGAAAAGTATTTGGTAGCAGGGATATTGATAAAGAGTACAACTGACCCACCAGCGGAAATTGCTAGCGTAGTATGAATGAATGGGCCCAGGTGAGTATTCGGTGTATGAATGCTTGTTGCTAGTAACCCGCTGGATCAGTACCTAAACTATAGACTCCGCCCAAACCTCCGCCATTGTTCCTTTTAGCCTGGAGGAAGTTAATAATGCAATAAATGCAAGTAAAGGTGGTGAAGCCCCCGGACCAGATGCAATTCCTGTGGATTTGTATAAAGCCAGCATCACTTTATGGGGGCCATTTTTGACCTTAGTATTGAGGGCATGCTGTAAAACTGTTTTTTAACAACATGGGAAAATCAACTATTGTACCAATCTATAAAAAGGAAAAATCTCAGCATGCTATAGGCTGATTTCCCTGCTTGATTCTCTAGTGAAGATAGCAGGTCGCATTATTTTGAACAAAGTACAAGACTGGCAGGAAACTCATGATATTCTGTCAGATTTACAATACGGTTTCCGCTCTGGGATTGGGACAATAGAGCAGAGTCTCAATCTAAGTATGCTAATTGGAAAGTATGTTAATAACATCAAGGAGGGGAATATCTATTTAGCTTTTGTCAATCTGTCTTCGGCCTCTGATTCCGTTATCCACGCCAAATGATGATCAATAATGAAGAACTGGCGGTGGAGGCACTGATTATCAGCTTCTTGAGGGATCTGTACTCTGGATGCAAAGCCAGGGTTAGATATGGCTACAGGGGAGAATGTACTGAAGCTTTTAGCATGAAGAGGGGGTTGAAACAAGGCTGCGTTCTAGCTCCATTTCTGTTTTCATTATATATAAATAGTGTGGGATGCACTTATTGCATCTTCTAAAGAGCTCCCACAAGTAGGAACCCACTCTGTCCTGTCTCTCCTCTATGCTGATGACGCTGTTCTCATGGCCCAACCTCCACTAGGCCTACAGACCTTGCTCCCAAATTTTGTTGAATACTTGCAGGATCTTGGTCTATTAGTCAATCAAACAAAAACATTTATCATGAAATGTGGTGGGAAAACAACCACCTGCCGAGATATAAAAATAAACGGCACCAACATTGGTTTTACAAATAGCTTCTCATATTTGGGGATTTTATTTGATAAAGATGGTTAATGGAATCAGGACATCGCCCATAGGAAGCTACAATTTAATAAAGCTTGCATTAGCTCTTAGACATTTCGCAAGAAGACTGGGCTCTAATCCACCTGAGGTGATGATGACGATCTATAAAGCTAAATGCCTTAGTGTAGCACCTTATGGGGTGGGCGTTTGAGGATAAAAACATTTACAGTCTTGCAAATGGTAACGAATGAGTTTTTTAGATATATTCTTGCCACCCCTAAAAGTGCCTCAGTACATGTATGCCACGCTGAGTTAGGAGCCCCATTTCTTACAGATGTTATAATGCCATTTTTTTTTAATTGCATATTTTGCATACATATTTTTAAATGCCAATTAGTGATCTCAAGTGGAACCTGTGTAGACTGAAATGGATAGTAGCCTGCTAACTGTGGTTTTGTATACACTTTTTCCTTTTTTCTAATGGATTGGAAATCACTTTACCGTCTTGTATTGTATTGTAATTTTTATTTTTCCTGTAATTTTATGGTCTATCTCGAAAGATCGAATAAAGTTTAATACTATTGTATTGTTGCCTTAAGTCAAGTTTATATTCGAGCATGCCGTGGCTGGCTTATATCCAATGCTTCTTTCATGACTTGTGGCACCCTGATTACTTTGAGAAGCCCGAAACACAACTCCATAGAAAATCTCAGAAAAACGAAGACATGACACACTTGGAAAATCTTAGATTGATTATTGAAATTTCAAACCCTAGTGTTTTAAAAAAAAAAAACTAATTTTAACCACTTTCGATATGCAACCCTATCTTAAAGTTGTAAGTTTGTTCTGCCCTGCTTAAGATTGGACGTTTTCCATCGCTTAATACGTTTTCCAAAAATGAACGCTTGGTCTACAAGCCTAATAAACTGTCCCTGTGATCGTGCGATTGCCCAGAACTCCATGCACGTGGTGTTTTTTTGTAAAGTTTATAGTCAACCGAGGAAACGCTAAATTTTACCACTTATAAGATTGCTTAATTTTACATAATGTCGCCCTGTATATTTTTATCTGCAATCACTGCCTAGTCTGGAGATCTGTTGCGGTATGTCATCCTTTCTTTGGGCCGTCTTTCACGCCAGAAAGAATATTTCTCTTGCCCCCGCTTAGTATTGGACATAGCGTACAAATCATCTATATGATATGCGACTTATGCTTTTAACAAGAAACATTTAATGTATGTGTAATTTATTGTACCTTTACATTTTTACAATTGAATTTGGATAATGCACTTTTGGATTGGATAGGATTGGAGTAAATGGCGGACCCTATTTGAGGTTTTTGTTCTCCTCTCTTTCACTACTTCCATTTAATCTCGGCCAACTGTAACATGGAAAATTATGCTTATGTTCCTTTTTAATTTGGACGTACGATCAAATTGATGATTTAATTTGCACTAATGTGAATTTATTTTGTATCTATTCCTAAATTATTGTACACTTGTACTCATATTATTGACATATCATGGATTTGTATTAGATTTTTTGTGCTTTTATGGTCTATTTCCTAATTATACCGACTAGAGATCTTGAATTGAATTGAAAATAGTGATGGGATAAACTTTAATTGTCATATTCCCACACTGTTGAATTGCTGATGACTAAGACTAAAATGCAGTATCTAACCCACAATAGACGTACCCAATTTGAGCAAAGTTTGCTCGGATCAGAAAATATTACAATAAAACGTTGCAATCTTTTAAATGTTTCTACATTGATGCCTATAACTGAACAACTCAATGAATGTGAAGAGTTTGATTATGATTGCCTAAGTGTCACAGAACTATGCACAAACCTAAGAACCAACATTAAAGATGAACCACTAAATGAGCTCGATCATGTCCTTTTTGTTGATGGTTCATGCATAAGAGGAAATGATGGCACACTAAAAGCAGCATATGCTGTGTGCTCCATAAATGATGTGATTGAAGCTTCTTGGCTTCAATCTGTTTTCCCCGCATGAATTGACAAATGAATTGCCCTTACTCGAGCTTACAATCTAACTGCGCTAGTGAGAGTCACCATCTTCACTGACAGTATGGTTTTGGCGTAGTTCATGATTTTGGGCAATTATGGTCGCAAAAAGGCTTCCTTACATCCACAGGTACCCTGATCAGGAACGGGTAAAATTTAAAGGATTTGCTTGAGGCTTTGCAGTTACCCAGTCAAATTGTTGTTGTAAAAGGTCCAGGACACCAAGCAGGCAGGGGATACGTTGCCATGGGCAACAGATATGCTGACTCCGTAGCCAGGCATTGTGCACTGCCAGCATGGACATTCAATGGAGGTTTTGCAAATGAATCTGAGGGAGAAAGTACTTTAGCAATGAGGATGGAAATAACTGACACTTGGGAAGAATTAAAACAAGTACAGAAAATTCTGCCTCCAGCAGAGCAAAATGGGTGGATCAGATCAGGCTGTGTGAAGAACGCAAATGACATCTGGATGTCAGCTGATGGAAGACCAGTGTTCCCTGATAGCTTGTTGTTTTCAGTCACCAGATATTATCACTGATACATACATTTAGTGAGAGATGTCATGGTGAGACTCTTTCAACAAAGTTGGTTTAATCCCAGGTTCCGAGTGATTGCTGATAAGAATTGCAGAAGTTGCATCACATGTCAACAACTGAACGTTGGTAGGAAAACACACATTAGAAGCACTCACATAGGAAATCAAATGGTCCTTCCAATAGACTACAGATGGATTGTGTTGAGATGCCTGTGCATAGCGGGTTAAGATATATCCTGGTGATCATGTGTGTATTCTCGAGATGGATGGAAGCCTACCCAATGAAAAGAAATAACAGTCTCACTGTAGCTAAGTTGTTATTACAAGAGATCATACCAAGATTCGGGATGCTGGTCCTTCTTGAGTCAGATAGAGGAACACACTTCAATAATGAAGTGATGAATATACTATGAGCTACATTACAAAATGAACAAAAGCTACACTGCAGTTACAGACCAGAAGTGTCAGGCATAGTTGAGCAAATGAATGGAACAATTAAGTGTTGATTGACAATGGTTTGTGCTTCAACTTTATTGAAATGCCCTTGGTGCTGAAGAGCAGCGGAAGTATTTCAGACAGGAAGACATGACTATCTCCTCATGAGATCCTGATGGGGAGGGGAATGAGACTACCAGCTGTACCTGCGAATGCCCTAGTGAATATCACAGATGATATGATTCTGGACTACTGCAAGACGCTGATTTGGTTTGTTCTGTTTCTCATCAGGAATCAGCTGCTACACGAGACCCTCATCAAGAACAGTGCTGCTACCTCAGCCCTGATGACTGGTTCATGATCAAGAAGCACATTCGGAAGACTTGTCTTGATCCAAGATGGAAGGGCCCCTACCAAATAATACTGCCAACGAACTCTGCTGTGAAATGTGCTGCAATTCTGAACTGGATTCATGCCTCACACACCAAGAGAATGAGTAATCCAGAAGAAGTGTCTTTGGTCTATGATCTGGAGAGAAGAGCACTAGTGGTTGCACCACCAGTTGAGAGACCATCAAGACATGCTGCACAGGCACCAGCTGAAGTGCTGAAGTGCAGGTTGAAGTACCAAAAGAAGTGCAAGAAGAAGAAAGGGGTGAAGATCGACAAGTTGAAAGACCAGTACAAGTCCCCGAGGTATCGCAAAGCGGCATTGAGGTCTCAGAAGGTGATGTAGCAGAGACTGAACAGCATGCTGAAAGTATTTGTAGAATCAAACAAGGAGTAAAACAAGATACTGGTGTAGGAACAAGGTCTGGGACAGGAAGAATACGTTGTCAAGCAAAGAGGTCAAGAAATAACAGAAAGGAGAAGCTAAAGAGAAGCTCATCAATGTCATGAATTCCAGAGACAGTGACTGAGGAGAATGAAACAGAGGACAAAGACTCTCTTGATCCAAATCAGAGATCCAGAAGAACTCGAGTACCTTGCCTAAGCTATTCTGCACCTGAATGGTCTTATTTCGTAAATGCAGCAATAGATATGACTTTAGAAGATCTGTGCAATGTGAACCCTGAATTGCTAGAACCCCCTTGAAATAACCGCAACATTATTGTTTAAGAAACTCATTGAAAAACAAAAAACAAACTTAAAATATAAAGAAGAACAACTATGAACTGAGCCTATTAGATGTTTATTGTTTAAGTTATTGGTTTTACAGAAGACTAACTTACGAACGAGAAGAAATTTATAGAAGAATTGGGATAACACATTCGAAGAATCCAGAGAAGGGTTAAGGATTGTCTGTTAGGGAATTTCCCTAACAAGAAGGAAAACCGTGAAAGATATTCTACCTCCTTACAGCTTATAAGAAGATTGCCTGCTAATCTTCGACAGCAAACTACTGACTGTGTTGCATCAGAAATAAGTGCAAATGTATCAGGTGTATGGATTTTGTAATAACAGTAATAATGATAGCAATAGTATTAGTTGGATTTGACTTAACCCTGATTTAGAACCCCCTAGTGTTAATGTTACAAATACACACACACAAAGCGTTAGGGATACCATTTTTACTAAAACATTTGTAAGATATAAGAAGGACGATTACTCTACTAATGTATATTCTGGACTGGTGCAAGAATACACTAATGCTCTAGATTTTAAGGATTGCTATGTTTGTGCACACTTGCCTACTTCTATTCCTGAGGAAGTCAGATACTATCACATTCCTTTGTCTTACGCAGTCTCTTGTAGTATTGTGCTTTCATTAGTTTATAGACGAGGACACTTTGAATATTTTATTCAAATTATGATTGAGTGCCTTTAATAGAGAATATAAATTTACACCCGCAAGCAAAAACAATGGATGCAGCTTGGTATTATTTCTTTCCACACGTAACCATAGATAGCAAGCTTAGGGGAGAGTAAGGGAAATCGACATTCAGGACACAGTACACACATATTACAGCATTTTATTGTATCAATGCAGTGGTCAAAAGAGAAGCAATGCCATCCCTGTTTCCCTTAACACAAAGGTAGGATAATTGAGATAAGTCTCTAAGAACATACAATGATGTATAAACGCAAAATGAGAGTTATCCAGTTGTCCATATATTCTACAATTCTTTCTTTAATTGGATTCAGATACTTCTGCCAGCCAGCACATGTTTCGTCAATGGGCAAATCACCCTACGACTTCGTCAGGGCTGGAAAGATTAAATTAAAATCTGTCTTACATAGTCATCATGTGTTTACATTTGGAACATTACACCCAGTGCCCATATCGACTGATACTCATTATATTTTGTAAAGTGCAGTCACTGATGGAAACCACTGCTTCTTTACACTTGGAGAACCACTTTTACAATGATTGACATCCATATAGGGGTACAATTGTTATCATGGGACATACTTTATCACTTTTCAGTACCTCTTACTTCAGTTACCACTACAACCTGGAAATATATCATTATAATTTGAATAATGTGAGCTGTATACCCATGTATCACTACGCAAGGTCAATTATTAAATTGTGTAGATTGTGTTAAGTAACATATAAACAACTGTATAAGGAAATGCGTAAAAGATGTGTGAAAATAAAGAACTGGTCTATAAAAGCACAAAACAGCAGCGTAAGTTATCCCTGTCTTTCAAATATAAGTGGCCTTCAATATTCTAATAAAAGTATTTGTCAACAGTAATTTCACTTTATGGAAGAAAAACCATAATAAATGCTAGTCTCGTCCTAGCACAATATCAATTCTGTAGTGTGTAGGATCTTATGATCATATACCTTAAGTCAGTAAATTCTATCCCCAACCTTGCAGGACTGGCAGTGATAAAATCGACATGCAGGCGTGCTTGCACCTTGTAAAGTCAGCGACCTGCATTGTAAAAGAAAATAGAAACTAAACTAAGCCCAGGGTCCGTTACCCGTTGCTGACATGAAAATCTGGACAAGTTGTTCATTTTGTAACAGTGAGGCGTCCCCCCGTCCCCCTAATCTCTAATTCTTACCCGGGCACGGGCTAAGGTCTCCGCAACTTCTTCCTTGGTGTGTGCACCCACTTCCGCGTTCAGAGCGTGCACCATTTTGTATTCCTCTTTTATACATAAGTGAGCTCGTGACCGTTCCCTGTATCGAGGATGGACCACATTGGTGTATATAGTAGCTCCACCACCTTGGAGTGTGTCACACTCAGTAACAATACACTCCTCTCACTAAGATTTTAAAGTGTTGGGGATACTTCCATGATCCCTTGGTAACAGCTCCCAATAAACAACCATAACACTGGCAGTAAATGTACAAAGTTCTCCCACTGTTATGAACTCCAATGTGCCCCAATATAGGCCTGGGTAGTTGCACGACCGTTTACCTACATCTGTCCTACCATTGTTCTACATAACGGGTCTGGCGCTGACCTTTTACCTAGTTAGGTGCTACATAAATGTTGTGTGGTTTTCTCTGCAAACTAGCCGCATTTATTATGCATGAGGATTCTCAGTATCACAGCAGGATTCCCATCTTCTGCTTAATAACTCTGTATAAGGGTCAACACTATCATCATCCTTGCCTGACATGCCCATAGTACACTTCTAGGTATAACCCCTGAGGGTACCTTTCGGGTATATAAGCACTACATCGTTGCTGGGCAAACCAGAGGAGAAAGACTTCCATGCTGACACACTGACACGAGACGCTGAGGATCCTGCATGCAGACACTCCAGCACGCAGTGGTCTGACATCCCTCGCGGGGTGTCCATCTCGAGACCAAGACAGGGTCCATTGCTCTTTCACATCAGGTAATGGGGTTGGCTCTATCCTAAGGGGATTCTTGGATATTCGCCTACATACATGCTAGGTACACTTAGGTACATCTAGTTAGGGTTTGTATCGTAGGAGTGCGCATTATTACTATCATGTATCTATATGCCTGCATATATTCATTGTTTTAGCACTATGGTAGAATTCTACCTTTTCTTTACTCTGCTGGTTCTTATAACCGTATATATATGTTTCTGTCTCATGGTTGTTGTAGTACATTTATTTTGTACTAGAATGACGCTGGTTCAATAAATACTTATTGAAAACATCTCCACCGTTTATTCTGTGTATATCTCTGGGACAAAAGTATACACGAGTGACTGAGCAAAAAGTACTGCACTGTTTCCACGAACCCTGAGGGGTCAGGGTTGTCATGTTCGATAGTTGCCAGAAACTATTCGCTCCTTGGTAAGAGGGGCTCATAGTGGCACTGTGAGCTAGCTGGTCTACTGACTAACATATCCTCCAGGGGTGTCTGGAACCAGTCTGAACACCAATCCCTTAGTTTATGTTGTCTAAACGCGCAGATCCTATATAGATTTGTAGGAACTACATGACATGGCACCGCCAACATTGGTTTGTTTTTTATTTAGCGGTCAAATCTGAGTAGTTCCGTCATGCTTTCTCAGAGACCCCCTACTCACATAGATCCAGAGACATCTGGAGTGGGAAGGGAAAAATCCCCCACAGCTGAGTAGGTATATCCTATGTATTGGCTGTAGGTTTGTTCAAGCTTGAACGATAATAGTTCCCTACATCATGCATAAAACCTTATCTTATTTTCCTTGAAACTGTTTTTTAACAATGTCTGTCAAAGATAACGCTCCGGCAGAATTACATGCAAATGCAGCGGAGGACGGAGAGCAGAAAGGTGCAATAAACATCTCAGAAAATGCCCGAAAAGCATTTGCTGCAAAATTAGAAAGTTTTGGTCTCTCAGCATTAGGAGGGACAGTAACATTCGAGATTGAGGCACACGAGTCATTCAGGACAGGGGTATTCCATTTATGGGTTAAATTTCCACCTGCAGATGCACGTCCAAATACATTTCATTCTTATACTCCAGATGAAATACCAGAAGAGTACTGTCCATAAGAGTACTATCCATACGAGGACATAGACGTTCCGCTCACGTACCAAGAGCATATAAATTGGTTTAAAGGCGCCCTTCCACACACTGCAGAAAAAGTAAGACTCGGTCCACTCAGCAGAGACTGAGCGACTTGGCCGGTTTGGGCTGCTTACACACTACATCCAGAAGTTGACACATTGCCAATAGCAGACTTACGTCCGCTGCACAAAGAAATCATAAAACTTTACAGAAATCTGACACAGTTCGTTATGAGAACACTCACACTTCAACCTACAAGGGTTACTCCAGCAGGTCAACTACAAGGGACCGCAACTAAAATCACACCACAAACACTGAACGCAGTTATGGGAAGAATGCCCACTAAACGTGAGCAAATGCCATTCTGGATAGCAAAGAAAATAGCTCAATTAGAGGCAGTGTTTCCACACACAGGCCCACAAGAAAAACACAGAATATTGACAATTTGCTTGCCAATGGGGATATGTCCCCGATAGAGGATTGTACCACTTGAGGTACAGTCTTCGCTGCCATCTATACCAGGACGCATGGCACTCCTTCAATAGCAGTGATATCAGAATTATTAAGACAAATACAGAATAATTACTGAGGAGAACCTGCTCTAAACTTAGGAGTGAAATGAATAGGCAATTTTTCCCATGTATCTACAATTATGTTAGCGAACATGAAAGGGAAGGCAGCAGTGGTGGCTATACGCCAACGCCTAAGGGAATGCACTCCTGCACAACAGGAGCGAGATTTACCCAAAAGTATCGAAGACACATACGCTGAATTAGGTAGGAATAATTTGGGAGCCAGACCTATGAAACCACAAGTAATGGGGAATCCTGAAAAGGATAACACTAAGCAAGCACCAGAATCTTCTAAAAAGAAATGGGATAATAAACAACAACAAAATGCATCAGAATCACGGGGTGGGTCTCCTCAACAGGAGCCCTCCGACAGGAGGTATAACCTTAGAAACCGTGTTTACATTAAAAAACCTGCCAGGTATCAGGATACTGATACACGTTCCTCTTGTTCCTTTCAGAGTTCATCAAAACACTCCAAGAGGGCAGAACGGTCAGAACACAGATCAGAATTGAGAGATACACATCGCACTTCAGACTATAATATCAAAAAAGAAGATAAACCAAAATCCAAACCTCAATTTAAAAAGAAGAAAGTAGCTGGCCTTAAAATAAGAAATGCCCAGGCTGCTGAGGACTCAACTTCTGAACGGGGAATGGGCTCTGATGATGCTAGACAGTGCAGCGGAAGTAACAATAGCTCAACAGAACCTGATGGAATTTCTGGTGACAGCAGCGTTGAATGAACATATCATGGTGGAGTCACCTGATACTAGGGTAAGTGTCCCACATCGGTTATATGAAATAACACTCCATATGTAATGGGACATACCAAGGAAAGTTAAAAGTCTCTTTTGGGAGAACCTGTCTTTTGGATACAACATCCTTTTAGTAGAAAAAGATTGGCTGCCTGAGTTCATTATGTATTGCCCAAAAGGAGAAACAGTAATTCTACCAGCCTTCTCTGACCTCGTTCCAGAATCACTAAAATATTCATACACGCAGGAGTGGGCGGTAGCACTAGCTCCTGCATTATACTGCAATCATGTAGGGTGGGATGCTGAGTCACCACACCATGAAATCCCAGTAAAAACTACTCAAATTCCACAGAGACAGTACCCAATAAAACATAATGCAAAAAAACAAGTCAGGGAGATTTTAGATCAACTTGAATACCAGGGTGTAATAGAGAATTGCACCTCCTCCATGAATAATCCTTTGTTTCCCGTAATGAAACCTGATAATTCATACCGTCTAGTTTTAGAATACAGGCATTTGAACACATGCACAAAAACGTTTGCAGTACAGAATGCACACAGTGCCGCATTGATGAATAACATTGTGCGGAACAAATACAAAACAACACTATATATCTCAAATGGATTCTTTTGCCAAAATATAGCGCCTGAGAGGAGATATTGGACAGCATTTTCAGCCCTTGGCTCTCAACATCAATTTTGTAGACTGCCCCAAGGGTGTAAGAATAGCCCGGGGTTGTTCTCAGCAAGAGTATCAGAGTTACTTCAAAATTTTGATGAGGAGGCATTGTCCTATGTAGATTATATTTATGTGATGAACAATGAACTATTAGATCATTTGGAAAGGGTGAACAACATAATTTTGGGGCTCGCCTCAGAGGGCTACAAATTTAACTTTAAAAAATCCAAAATTTTCCACCTCAATGTCCTATTCTTAGGATATAAGCTCTCAAGTGAAGGGAAAAGCCTAGCAGCAAATGTTTTAGAAAAATGTGTGCTGCTTCAACCTTCGAAGACTGAAAAACTTACAATCCATTTTAGGATTTCTAACTTTTGGCAGAACATACATTTTGGATTATGCATAAAAGTTCAACATTGGACACAGGAACATACATATATTCTTAGTTCCTTACAAGCTGACATGATAGCTTCCAAACACCTACACACATGTACACACTACAAATTTGGTGATTCACATGGGCTCCGATCAATCTGGGTACACATACCTCGCCTTCAATGAAGGAGAAACTGTACCAATTTCTTACAAATCTCATTTGTACAAAAACGCCGAAATGCGTTTTGCATCCACTGAAAAAATACTGACAGCAGTACAGACTGCTGTAGTGAGAGAAAGAGCACTGGCTCAGGGGAAACAAATAATTGTCGTAACTCCAGTACCAATTTTAGAGGCTGTTACAAAGGCAAGCATTCCAAACGCAAAGGCATTACATTCACGATGGATACAGTGGGCTAATTCTCTCACCGCAATAATACAAATTTGGTCCTACATTAAAAACACAAGCACTTCTACAGTACAAACAAGAATACCCTATTCTGAATGAAGTAACGCCTCTAGGTCAGTATGAATACATAATTTACACTGACGGTTCAGCTCAGCCGGCCGTATGAAGTAAACAGCAATACAGTGCAGCTTGTGCGATTGTAAAGGAATGTATGTATGTGGGACAGTAAGTTCCTTCCTAGCAGTACACAGACCCAGTTTCTAGGAGATTGCACGGCTCAGCTGGCAGAACTAAAAGCCCTGATACTGACACTAAAATACACAAATCGAGAATTCCCCAAACTAATTGTGTGCGATTCATTTTATTGTGTCCAGTCATACAATGAATTTCTTCACTACTGGGGACAGAATAGATTTAGAGATTCAAAAGGTTGCACAATAAAGCATAAATTACTATGGGAACAACTGGCAGAGCTAAAGAAGGGCTTGCCATGGGCTCACATGATTGAACGTGTTGGCGTGCATGTTGAAGGGAATTCATTGGCTGATGAAGCTGCCAAGGCAACAGTGTGAACTGCTGCTGTTGCTACATTAACTCGTTCTAGCACAAGGGTAGACAGACAGATAATGGTTGCTGTAATTGCTTCATGAAAAAACAGCTCAGCCTTGCCAAAATGTTTTCCACTCAAGTACTCCAACAAATTAGATTCACAAAATATTCTGTATGCTCTAATTCCGGGAGTGGGGGTAGAGTAACACCAAACATGGATCGCAGATTAGGCTTAATACTAGCTGCACACAAGGGTCTGTGCTCAGCACACGCAGGTATTACTGCAACAGTTTCACTTTCGAAACAACGTTATTGGTGGCCAGGTCTTACCAAACAGACCAAGGGCTTTGTCCTTAAGTGCAACATCTGTCAGCAGATGAAGGATTCCACCGTAGCACAGACACCACAGACACCATTACTACTATCAGACAGACCTCTCGCATGTCTCTAAAATCTGAAGGGGCTTACAAGTACATCTTGGTGGAAGTAGATTCATGCTCTAGATTCCTGTGGGTTTGGCCTCAGCGCTCGGCTGACACCCGAACTGTTATAAAGAGTTTGCGAGTCTTCAAAGGGACATACGCAATTGGCACATTATATTTTGGCCATGGCCCCGCGTTTAGCTCTCGGGCTTACAAGGAGGTCATGGGAAGTTTGGGTGTTGCATTGCAGTACTCCTCTCCATATCATCCCGAGGGAAATTCGATTGTGGAGAGGAAAAACAGGGACTTAAAGAAATCCTTAACAGCAAGGGCATTAGGCTCGGTGGCAGTTGGGTCAATCACCTATACTGAGTGCAGAGGGCACTAAATAACATGCCAAGAAGCTCCCTGGTAGGCCATATTCCATATGTGGTCCTGTTTGGGACGAGAATGTGAGTACCCAACCTCGATTGTGGCAGCACAGTGGCAGATGGAAAAGCATTTGACATCACTGATCGTTTGGCTGTTTTACAGGAACTCAATGAATTTTGGGCACTACAAAGCAACATCCAAGTAAAACGCACCCCCACTGGGGAAGTAAAAACTGTTATGGCAAGACCTGCCTGGGTCCCGAAGATCAGGAACCTGATCAGAGAGAAAATCGTGGACAAGAAATAATTTGGGCCATCTTACAGAACGCCTGCACCTGTCCTGGCTGTCGAAGGAACAAGACCAGTACTTCTTCCGCCTCTTGCCAGCAAAAAAGAAAAGAGATTTGTCTCCTTTGATCTGATCAAACCACACTATGTGGCCGATACCGAATAGCAGGTCGCATGGGCTCCTGGGTAGCCACCGATCTCCTCTCCCTACCATACAGGAGGTTCAGACAGAAAGATTAATAACATTTGAAGATTCTACTCTACGAAGTAGCGGAGTTGCCAACAATGGAATGGAACGCATACCAGTCCAAACTGAACAACAACAAATCACAAATGAAACACAGATCTCCATTCGACCTAATACCCACATCTATGTGAATATGTCTCGCAACAAGTCATCTGCCAGTTCAACAAAACCGGATGAGCTACCAAAGATAGATCGAACAGCGTCTGGCTACTTCATTGATTTTGACACCTTTTCTCTGGATCCTAGTGAACCTGAGTCACCACCAGCTCCTGTTCCCCTTAAAGAAAAAATATATAATATCTACCTTCGGCTGAAAAAGACTTACTTTATTTCTCCCTGGCTACAGCTCCGGATTGCAATTGGTCTACTGTTCCTAGTCCTTTGGATAGGTGTAGTGACTGTCTTTTTCCTGTTCCTGAATGGACATTATCTCCCAGAACGCTCCACAGTTCAACATGTGAACTTGGTCCTGAAACCACATACGTCATCTCATCATGAACGAAGAGCCCTGTCCTTTGTAAACATTACAGCAGTTCCGATTCCTGAGGGAATAGTTTGGGATTGGGTTTCATATGATGTATTTGGTCCCACTGAACGTCTGAAAATACCACATATATTTAAAATGTATTTAAATGATATAATCACCTCCAGTACATTATCTGATGATTGGGACTTTGAAACTGTGAATAGCATGCTGTCTGATTTAGAACAATGTGCTGCATTTTCTAAAAACAAATTGTATGATGATACATCTGATTTTGACACTATGTATTGCTACCAACATTACGGTCATCATTTCTTGCACAAAACAAGTATCCCATGTAATGTTTTTACTTACCATCAATGGGAACATTGCCCAACACCACCGAAAGGTAGTTCACAAGCGTTTGCACAAAAGTTTGCTTATTTTTCCGGGCTAACACTTCAGATCTGACCTCATAATATTATAAGGCTGCACCTACACCTGCACAGAAAAATATGTTCACTAACACGAAACAGATATACTCTGCTGCCTTTATTTCCCAGCTGTCTTTACAGGGTTACGACTTTTGGAGGGACACCATAGACACAAAATCTGTCTGGGCGGGCTAAAGATTGGCAAGTTCAGGGAACTCAGGCATTATTTAGAGCATGTCTCATATCACAGCAGATTATCTTCCTGAACGAAACCATGCAGCAGACTTCTTGTCTTGGCCTAGCTAAGATCAAGGACTTGAACACACCTCGTATTCCCTCGCTTTCACACTTTGAGGGATGGCAAAACTATACAGAACATAGTGAGGGTATGCTAGATGACATCATGCAAGAGGTTTCATACAATTCATCAGACCCCAATTGGAAGGGATGTTTTTTTTGGCCTATTGACACAAATTGGTGTCAGTCAAGATTCAAGGGTACCACTGAAGGGTATAGTATCCATAGGCCGGACCAATGCTATGTACAACGAGAACATCCGGGGGTGGTGACATCCTACAGTGTTGGGAAGTTATGCCTATATTGGCTGAAAACCTAAACACTGACCCAGGTGAAACAACACTTGTCCATACTTTCAGATGACATGGATCTATGGGACCTTTTGCTAGGTCCCTGGAAACCACGTTGTAAACGCTTCTTATATGCTATTTACAACGAAGTATGGAAGATCTCCCAATAGGAATCTGCGTAGAGATTGCGTGAAATTGATAGGGTTAACCTAGAAAAGGCTTTGGCAGTGGTCGACAATGGCATGACCACATTAACATCCAGGATTTATTCACTGGGCAACATGGTGTCTTCTGCTATAGATATAATAGAACAGGACTTGTCCATTCTTTAACATGGGCAATCGCAGTTACGATCCATCCTGTTATTAAGCTGGACGCTACAATCATTGCGCTCTGGTCACGTGCCCTGGCGATATATTAACAGTATGTCTCTGTTTTCTGCTTATAATTTACCAACAAGGCAGACAACAATGGCACAGAGAGATGAGAAATATACAATGCTGCACATTGAAAAATTAGACCAATTAGACCAATTACCTTTCACTGTGGCTGAGTCAACTTCCACAGAATGGTTAATCCATGGCCATATAACATTGACAGTGACAATGTTCAATATTGTCTACAGTACCACTAGGTAGGCAGGTATGAAGCGTTGGGTAGGGAATCCATCCAGGAATCTTGGGGATTACTTTATAGATTTAGATGCAGGAATGGGGACACTGAAGTCTTTCTCAGCCGTTCAGACTGCGAGAATTCGTTAAGTGAGTCTCTAATTTGTCAGGATATTATGCTTCACGGAGCTTGCAACGCTTCAGTTGCAAACCTATCTTGCCACTTGAAAGGATCCCCAGCTGCCGTGATTCATCCAGTGTTCAAACTGCTCTCGAACGGGAGTTATTTGATGTTAAATGATCAAGGTTGTTGCGGGATGCTGCCAGGCATTGCATATCTGGTCACAGTAAGCTCCAGGGTTACTTGTTGCATGCAAGTATTGTTTCCACCAACCCACACAGTCAGCGAGGCGCTGCTATGACCTTCATTGAATGATTCCCTTATACGGTTTGATTCTCTGAGCAGACTGAAAGCCATACTTGTACAGAAGGAGGTTGCCTTAACCTCAGCTCGAGAGACTCCAGGTTGCAAAGTCTGCAGCTGAGATACAGGCTCTAGACCGAACTAACTTCCACTCCATTTCAAAGAAATGGTACATTGTATCTTTAACATGTCTGATACGGTGGGATAGTACACCTATGTAAGAACATAGGTTCTGGGCTATTAAGCACCTTCCAGACGGTCTTTGGAGTTATTCCATCGTTAATACACTCCGGGTTGGAAAGCGTTTTGGGAGGGCTTCCGCCGTTCCTACTACTTGTGGTGGGTATCCTGGTTTTTATTTTTCTGCTAAGCAATGGACGTCTCAAATACCAAGGAAATGGAAAAAGCACTCTTGGAGAGACGTTGCCGTGAACGCATGGTACTCCATCTGGGCACACCTCGGCTTCGAGAGCTAAATGAGCATTGGTTTCTGTCATTCAGATCAGTCTGGGTTGACTGCGTCTTGCCTGTACTCCGCTGCTAATTGCGCGGACACGAATGCGTGTTGGACATCTGTCTAACACTTCAATCAGTTGTGCCTCCGGACATGGATGTATTGCTGGACCCGTTAATGTAGTGCAATGTACTCAGCGTATTCCAATCCTGATGTCAGCATTCTTAGAACCTCCACGGGATGCTTCAGCTCCTGTTGGAATGGACACCAGCTCTGTATCAGGCTTACAGTCATCAAGTGCTTCCTCAGCAATGGCTGTGGGAACCGGAGAAGATCACCTTTACTCTATTGACTTGATCCAAGAGGTGTTACAGGGATTTTCGTCTGCGAAAGCAAACAACAGTGATGTTGCGTCTCCCACACAGGACATATCAACATTCGGCTCTCCATGTGCTAGGAACAATTCGACCTTTTCGAAAACAACCTAAATTGGAATTCGAAAACATCACTTTTGTTTTATTTTTCCTCTTCTGCTCTCACTAAGCACTATGGCTTTCGGCATGCTCAGTTGGTCTAACTGTATATTGACTTTTTAGAGGACTTATAGAACTTTTTAACAGTTACACAAATTTCTTTTTTAACATATAACATGTTTTTTAGACAAATATTTTAGCAATGTTTGTATGCTTTTTAAACAGGCATGTTTTAGCATTTATTATTATGCCATCCAGTCGGATGAGGAGTGGGTGTTATGAACCCCAATATGCCCCAATGTAGGCCTAGGTAGGTGCATGACCCTTTACCTACATCTGTCCTACTATTGTTCTGCATAACGGGTCTGGTGCTGACCTTTTACCTAGTTAGGTGCTACATAGATGTCGTGTGGTTTTCTCCAAAAACTAGCCTCAATCATTATGTATGAGGATTCTCAGTATCACAGCAGGATTACGATCTTCTGCGTAGTAATTCTGTATAAGGGTCACAGCTATCATTATCCTTGCTCGGCATGCCCATAGTATACTTCTTGGTAGAACCCCTGAGGGTACCCTTTGGGTATATAAGCACTACATCTTCGCTTGGCAAACCAGAGGAGAAAGACTTCCATGCTGACACACTGACAGGAGACTCTGAGGTTCCTGCATGCAGACACTCCAGCACAGAGTGGTCTGACATCCCTCGCGGGGTGTCCATCTCGAGACCAAGACGAGGTCCTTCGCTCTCCCACATCAGGTAATGGGGTTGGCTCTATCCTAAGGGGATTTTTGGCTATTCACCTACATACATGCTAGGTACATCTAGTTAGGGTTTGCATCATAGGAGTACGCATTATTACTGTCATGTATCTATATGCCTACATATATTCAATGTTTTAGCACTATGGTAGAATTCTAACTTTTCTTTACTCTGCTGGTGCTTATAACCGTATATATCTGTTTCTGTCTCATGCTTGTTGCAGCACACGTATTTTATACTAGAATGACGCTGGTTCAATAAATACTTATTGAAAACATCCCCACCGTTTATTCTTTGTATATCTCTGAGACAAAAGTAAGCTCAAGTGACTGACGGAAAAGTACTGCACTGTTTCCACGATCCCTGAGGGGTCAGGGTTGTCATGTTCGATAGTTGCCAGAAACTATTTGCTCCTTGGTAAGAGGGGCTCATAGTGGCCATGTGAGCTAGCTGGTCTACAGGCTAACATATCCTCTAGGGGTGTCTGGAACCAGAATGGACACCAATCCCTTAGTTTATGTTGTCTAAACGTGCAGATCCTATATAGATTTGTAGGAACTACACAACACCACGACATGTCCGTCATTGTAAACGGGCACCATCCTGTTCACTATGTGTTCATCCACTGCTCCTGCCCAAACCTTGATCAGAAGACGGACCATAATGGGAAAGTTATGCCACCATCTTAGTATGTGGAGTTGATGTTGGCAATGTGCTCATGTGCCTGTCCTGTGTATCCACTACGATAAAGCACGCATCCGAGAACAAGGGCCTGTGGGGGGTTGTTTGATACAGATACTTCGTACTTTGCTCATGTCAATTACCCATTTTTTAACAGAGGTTAATAGCGAATTTTAACTACCCATTTTACCCGTTTTAATAGTGCTCAGGCTTATTTTTTAAAACTCCTCTGAGAATTGTACTTTGAATTTGAACTTGCTTTCTGTGTTGCTGCTTGATCTTACCTACACACGACACTTTATTCCCTTCCTGTTACGTTCTGGGGCAGACACCTAGAGATGCCATTTTAGCTCAGGCGCACTCTAGTTGTTATTGGGGATTATCTACTAATATGCACTCTGCGCAGACGCCAGTGGCTGTGGGGTGTTGTGTGATACAGATCCTTCGTACTATGCTCATGTCAATTTCCCGTTTTTTAACAGAGGTTAATAGCAAATTTTAACTACCCGTTTTACCCGTTTTAATAGTGCTCAGGCTTATTTTTTAAAACTCCTCTGAGAATTGTACTTTGAATTTGAACTTGCTTTCTGTGTTGCTGCTTGATCTTACCTGCACACGACACTTTATTCCCTTCCTGTTACGTTCTGGGGCAGACAACTAGAGACGCCATTTTAGCTCAGGCGTGCTCTAGTGGTTATTGGGGATTATCTACTAATATGCGCGCTGCGCGGACGCCAGTGCCTGTGGGGGGTTGTTTGATACAGATCCTTCGTACTATGCTCATGTCAATTTCCCATTTTTTAACAGTGGTTAATAGCGAATTTTAACTACCCGTTTTACCAGTTTTAATAGTGCTCAGGCTTATTTTTTAAAACTCCTCTGAGAATTGTACTTTGAATTTGAACTTGCTTTCTGTGTTGTTGCTTGATATTACCTGCACACAACACTTTATTCCCTTCCTGTTACGTTCTGGGGCAGACAACTAGATACGCCATTTTAGCTCAGGCGCTCTAGTTGTTATTGGGGATTATCTACTAATATGCGCGCTGCATGGACGCCAGTGCCTGTGGGGGGTTGTTTGATACAGATCCTTCGTACTATGCTCATGTCAATTTCCCGTTTTTTAACAGAGGTTAACAGCAAATTTTTACTACCCGTTTTACCCGTTTTTATAGCGCTCAGGCTTATTTTTTAAAACTCCTCTGAGAATTGTACTTTGAATTTGAACTTGCTTTCTGTGTTGCTGCATGATCTTACCTGCACACGACACTTTATTCCCTTCCTGTTACGTTCTGGGGCAGACAACTAGAGACGCCATTTTAGCTCAGGCGCGCTCTAGTTGTTATTGAGGATTATCTACTAATATGCGCGCTGCGCGGACGCGCCGCTGGCGCGCCGAAGGCGCACCTAAGGCAAGCCTGTCTGCGCCCGTCAGCGTCCCGGAAGCGGCCAGCGCCAGCCATGCTGCCCGTGACGCTCCTCAATCTGTGAACAAGCTGTGCTATACTAGAGAACAACTGCAGACACTCCGCTCTCGCCCACATACTAGCAGATGGGATTTGCTTGTATGTCACGACCCTATTTGTTCTACCTGTGGCTTTGGGCTGGGAGCGGGCATTGCCGTCTCAATTCGCCCCAGCTCCCCGCCCAGTATGGGCAAGCAGAGGCCTCTAATTAACGCTGCCCTGATTAGCACTCGTTCACTCAGGAAGCACCATCAAGATGTTTTTGACCTCCTCATGGACAAGCCACTGGATCTCCTGTTTATTATGGAGACATGGCTAGATGAATTTTCTAATCCCACTCTTACGATGGCTATCCCTGACGGATACAGGATCTCCAGAGCAGACCGCTCAGGGGGGAGAGGGGGAGGGGTGGCTATTATATATAGAGACAAGTGGAAACTTCATCGGGGCGAGGCTATGTCGTGGGGGGAATGCGAAGCCTTGGATTTTAGTATCTTCTTCTCGGCACACTTTACCTTGGGAGGCTCCTTAATCTATAGGCCCCCGGGTCCGGTTGGGACCTTTCTTAAGACACTGGGAGATATCATTGGTCCCCGGGCACTTCGCTTCACCAATTATATTGTTCTTGGGGATTTGAATATACACCTCGATCAGGAAGCTGCGGGGGATATTCTAGAATTTCTAGATACAGTGAACCTTGCTCAACTCACCCAATGGGTCAGCCTCCCGACGCATCTTGGGGGACACATCCTAGACCCTATTTGTTCGAATTTTCCTATTTTGGTCGAAGATCCTCTCCCGGTATCTTGGTCTGACCACTTCTTGACCTATTTTTCCTGGGCGACAGCTGGCATCAACTCCCCGCCACGGCCTAACTGTGAACCTGCCTTCGCCAAAATTGACCCGCTTGCGTTTAGTCAGGCCCTGGCGGCTTCTAGACCCAAGTCCGCCAATGACCTTGAAGGGGGCTTGCCCGCTTCACAAGCTGGATTTCAAAAACGGTGGATCTCTTATCCTCTGCCACCCCCCATACGCATTCCAGGGTTTCTCCTTCAAAACCATGGTTCATGCCTAATTTGAAGGACTTAAAGCAGGAGTGCAAAAAGTTGAAGCGGGGTTGGCGGAAGGAATTTTGCCCTTTGGCAAAGCTCATGCTCAGGACTAAACAAAAATCCTACTACACCACCATAGCCCATGCAAAAAGACTTTACTACTCGGCCCTTATCGACCTAGCCAGAAATAACACCAAGGAAATTTTTTCCATCGTTCAGAGCATCATGGCGCCCAGAGCCCAATTGTGTTCGCTTCCATCTTCGAACGCCTGGTGTGATAATATTTCCAGTTTTTTAATGAAAAAAATTCGCACGATACAGGCATCATTCAGCTCCTGTAGAGGGGACACTGATGTGCCCTTGACATCAGGGGCTCCACCGCCTTCTCCCTCTCAATCTTTGTCTGCCTTTGGTTTTATCGATCTGCCTAGGTCACTCTGAATCCTTAAGAGCCTGAAATCAGGCTCTCCATCGTACCCCTGAGCTGCCAGACTTTTGGCCGACGTTGCAGAGACTGTTTACCTGGAAGTTAACAGACTTGTTAACATGTCCCTCCAGAAGGCTTATGGTCCGGCAGCCTGGAAGCAGGCCAAAATTCTACCTTTATTAAAAAAGCCATCACTTGACCCTCTGAGCCCAGGAAGCTATCGTCCCAGCTCCCTTTTGCTCAGTGTGGCAAAAGTGTGTGAAAAAGTAGTTACTAAACAGCTGACTGAGTTCATTGAAAGCGGGGGCCTTTTACACCCGGCCCAGTCGGGGTTCAGGGCCTCGTATAGCCCAGAGGCGGCGTTAGTGGAAGTTTCCAAGGCCATTCGAGGCTGCTTGGATGCTGGCGGGAGGGCAGCCTTGATTTTGCTTGACCTCTCGGCGGCATTCGACACCGTCCCTCACTAACTGCTGCTTACCCGACTTGCTGAGCTTGGTATATCTGGCACTGCTTGGGTTTGGCTCAAATCCTTCTTGGAGGACCGGATGCAACAGGTTTGGCTCCCCCCCTCATCGTCATCACCACAGAGGGTGTCCACGGGTGTCCCTCAGTGGTCCTCCTTGAGCCCCCTCCTTTTTAATGTTTATGTCACTCCTTTGGTCCAATTGGCGGAGGATCTGGGGGCCAAAATCATTGCCTACCCTGACGACACTCAGCTTTTGTTCACATGGGGGAAAAATGAGTGCTCGACCTCCTCCGCTAAAAACTGTTTGACCAAAGTCTTTCAGTGGCTGGCCTCTGCGCAACTTAAATGTAATGAGGAGAAATCTGAAATCCTCCTTTATGGTAAGTTTCCCCCTCAGTTTAGAGAAACACTCTGGCCATCTGATTTCGCCATGCCAGCCTCAGCGGGGCAACCCGCTCAGAACCTCGGGTTTGGTTTGAGGAGAATCTTACGTTCACGACCCAGATCAAGAAGCTAACTGGAAACTGCTTCGGCCTACTTAAAACCCTTCGTAAATTCCTTCCACTTCTTCCTAGGGCCGCTAAAGAAAGGGTCACCCGAGCCCTGATTCTATCCCGTTTGGATTATGCCAATGCCCTGTATGTTGGCATCCTTTATATCCTGGGATATCTGATTAACAAACTGCAGGTTGTTCAGAATGCGGCTGCCAGGCTTCTTTTCAAGGTCCCCGTTAGAAGTAGCGTGAGACAACATCTGCGTGCCCTTCACTGGCTGCCAGTAGCCGAACAGGTTAAATTCAAGTCCTTAGTTATAGCTCACCGGGCTCTTCATGCTTCAGGCCCAATCTACCTACGAAAGCGCTTCTCTTTCTACACGCCTGCGAGACATCTGCGCTCCACTACACAATTCTTGACTCATGTTTCTCGTTTTTGGCTGCAAAGGATGGGTGGCAATTCCCTTGCCCTGAAAGCTGCTTTAGCCTGGAACTCATTGCCATTTGCTCTTTGGAACATTCAGGACCCTATTCTGTTGAAAAAAAACTTGAAAACATTTCTCTCTGTTTAATCTGATCTCCACATTCCTCAAGGCTCGCGCCGGGACACTCCTCGGAGTATCTGTGCGCTCTATAAATATAAATAACATAACATAACATAACATAACATAAATCTACATAAATTCAGATATCTAAACCATACAGTCCTCACTATTGGCCAAATCACTATTCGTGGTATGTGGTGGCAAGTAATTATAGGTCTCATTACCTCATTATAAAATCAAAGCATATATATATTTTTATATGTATAACAATATTTAAGTATTACAACACCTTAGTTTAGGTACTCTTATTTTGATACCTTTATGGAGTACATCATCATCTTAATTTTACAATTGTGCTAAACATGTTACTCAGAATGGTAGGATTCATAAGGATCTTAAACCGTTCAGTAATTTGTGATTTGATTGAATACATGTATAAGGTACCTAAACAGAGAATCCACAGACATCATATAATACAATATGATTGAATTCATGTGTAAGGTACATAAACAGAGAATCTACAGATATCGTTTAAGGACCAAAGAACCTCATACTTGTAACCTATTTAGCTTGTGATAGACTTCCAAATTTGTTTTTTTCTTCCATAGAGTCAAATTGCGGATGACAGGTACTTTTATTAGAATGATGACGGTCACTTATATTTGAAAGACAGGGAGAACTTACGGTGCTGTTTTGTGCTTTTATACACCAGTTATGCCTGCAGTTCTTTACATTCACACGTCTTTACGTGTTTCCTTATACAGTTGTTTATATGTTACTTAACACAATCTACACAATTTAATAATTGACCTAGCGTAGTGATGCATGGGTAATCAGCACAGATTATTCAAATTATAATGATATACTTCCAGGTTGTAGTGGTACTGAAGTAAGAGGTACTGAAACGTCACTTGATAACAATTGTACCGCTATATGGATGTCGATCATTGTAAAAGTGGTTCTTCAAGTTTAAAAAGCATGGGTTTCCATCAGTGACTGCACTTTACAATGTATAATGAGTATCAGTCGATACGGGCACTGGGTTTAATGTTCTAAATGTATACACATGATGACTATGTAAGATGGATTTTGATTTATTCTTTCCATCCCTGAGGAAGCCGTAGGGTGACTTACCCATTGACAAAACACATGTTGGCTGGCAGAGGAATCTGAATCCAATTAAGGAAAGAATTGGAGAATATATGGACGACTGGATGACTCTCATTTTGTGCTTATACATTGTTGAGTGTGCTTAGAGACTTGTCTCATTTAACCATAGATAGTTTAAAGGCTTATAAGCATAACCTAATGTGCCTAATGCGACCTGCAGAGAAAGCTTATATTATGGCTATAGAAGAGAGTTACATGAACATGACAAAGACAGCAGAAAGAAAGGGAGATGTTTTAGAAAATGCATGGAAAAAGGAAGAAAATGAACTCAGAAAGAAAATGGTTTATCCAAAACTAAGATTAGACAACAGATACAAAGGGAAAATATGCTTTTACAAAAGATGCATATTAACATGGACTAGACATGTAGGTATCAGTAGTTGTGAACACACATTTGAGCTGGTGGGAGGATCATGGCAAATTTACAGGGAAACGAAAATGCAATACCAGGAGTTTATTACATTTGTGGACTGAATGTGTACTTCCTTTTGCCTGCTGATTGGGAAGGAACCTGCTAATTAGGTATATAAAAAACAAAAATGTATCATGTAACAAGCTTAGAAACAATAACATTAGCACCATCACACAGACAAAAATGCAATGCAGAAACAGGAGCTGCTTTTATTAGGAGATATCTTTGGAGCAGTGATACCACCAGTGGGGATCATACTAGCAAACCCTTTTTTGCCATTCGGTAACCTGTTACCGAATCGCAAGATGGGTTTGCAATTAGCTATTTGGAAGGGGCGTGTCTAGGGCGCCTTTTCCAAATAGCAAATCCTAATAGCATTTATGAATGTTTTGTGACCATGAATGCGGTACGCAAAACATTCAAATTTTATCACCTACTTCAAATAGGTGGTAACCCACTCGCAAATGGGAAGGGTTCCCTAAGGGACCCATTCCCCTTTGTGTATGTTTGTAAAAGCATTTTTTAAGAGCAGGCAGTGGCCCCACGGACCACTGCCTGCTCTTATAAAATGAAAAGAAAACTTTTCATTTTTCTTTTTGTAAAGCCTCATTTTCTTTTAAGGAAAACGGGCTGCTTTACAAAAAAGAAAGATTGCTTTATTTAAAAGCAATCACAAACATGGTGGTCTGCTGATCTTAGCAGGCCACCATCCCTGTGATTTTGGCGATTCCTAATGGATCGCAAATTGCGACCTACCTCATTAATATTCATGAGGTAGGTCATTTGTGGCCCATTAGGAATCACAGAAAGTGTTCAAAACACTTTCATGCATGCCGTTTTGTGATTTCCTAATTGCGAATCACAAGGATTCGCAATTAGGAAATCGCAAAACGGAATATTGATACATCTGGCCCTAAATGATGAAAAGATCAGAAATGTTGCTACCATAGTGGATAAAATGCCAACACGCACATCAGGATCTTAATTAACAGTGAATTAATTGCTATAAGGTCTATTGCTTTACAAGACCATCTTGCTTTAGACATCTTACCTGCTGCAAAAGGAGGAGTCTGTCACATGCTGAAACTAACTCACTGCTGTGTATTTATACCAGATGTAAGCAAGCAGAATGAAAGCTTTGCAAGAAACATATCAGGTCTAGAACCTGAATTACATGAATTGGAAACACAAGTTTGTACGAGATTTTTGGGAAAGGATTAAGCACAATTAGAAATTGGTTTTCAACAGCTGTATTATTGCCTTTAGTGATAATAGGACTTTGGTTAATGTTTCTTTAAGTCCTATTTTTGAGATGCAAACATTTCATATGAAAAAGACAGGAGAATTTCTAGAGAAAAAGGTATGAGAAAGACATGGGATTACGGGGAATAATGAATGACGGTTACATGAAATCACTTCGACACCATAGGGGGATAAAAAGATAAAGACAGGACACTTCTGAAGATGACCGTGCTTTCTAGACTTGAACTTGAATGTGAAACCTGATTGTGTGATGATTTAAAAATCATCAATAGGGAGGAGTTTGCAGAAATTAGTTCCAAAATAACATTTTGACTTGCAGCCTATGTTAGGATTGTGCTTTAGAAATGCATTTAAGGTGCTGCAGAAATGTTTTCACTTAGAAAATGATATGCATTCAGAATGTGCACACCCCATAATGTGAAGGAATCTTTATTAATGCTACCAATAGGTATATCACTCCCACATATATGTACATAATGAAAAGTGTGCAAACAAAATGTTCAGCTATCATTCTTAAACGTACACAGTTAGTTTAGGCCTAAAAGGCTTTTTCTATCGACTCTTCCTCACTGGTTAATAGACGTGTATTAGAATACTTTCTCTAGTTCCAGCAAGCTGCTTAGAATGTGCTGACTTCAGACCTATGTTCTATTTAGTTCCCTCACCCCATGTTAGGTCATTCACTATAATACAATTAAACATTGCTGTGTTTGTTATAATAAATAATGATTTACACATTTATGAATCCTCCATGAGAATAGTATTGATAATTTGCCTCCGCATCTCTGAAAACTCTTTGTCTTCGTATTGAAACTCATAGCACAACTTCTATCTTAGGTAAGAAGGTTATCATGAGTACTTTCCTCCATATGACAACATTTGAAACAGTGTTATACTAATGTACTGGTGGGAATGTTTACCATGGAAATCAAGTGAAGAGAGATGAGAAGTTGACAACACCATCGGATGAGCAGATCCCATTGGCTGGATGAGCCAACACCTAACAGTGTATTCATACAATAGTCTAATGAATTTACAATAATGAATGTTCCTAGAGAGACAGTAGGATAATTGCACTTGGAGTTCGACCGAGAGGAAGACTCCAGACCCAGACCCATTATTCCTGCTTTGCGACTCTTCTCCTGTAGAGTTGATCTTTTTGCTGTGTTACCAATAGCTACTGCTAAAGGTGATTTGTTCTTTTTATCTAAGGACTTTACCCTGATCAATGCTACTTCAGAGATCATTCTAATATTGATCGTTGCTACTGCAGATGTGCGAAACTCGGCTGAGTTTCCAGAACGACTCTTTATGGGAAGTTCTTCTTTTATTCTCACTCTTGCTCTTTTCTGAAAAAGACTCTTAATGGGTTCCACCTAAAATAGGTCCTTTGTGTAGTTTAGTGACACTTTTCTTTATGGAACACTGTGTATTGATTTATGCTGTCACTAATCAAACTTTTATTGATATTTCTGTAAACCAACTAATCTGAATAAAGATGACAAAAACTAATACTCATCCTTTAAGATAAATAAAGGTGTAGAAACTTCACCAACCTCTCATCATTGACTGAACATTTAAATTTCATTGTCAAAGATATATGCATAATTTACGTTTTGTTCTAGCTCCATTCATACCATGGTGGCAAAGGTCCATTGACCTTGTCAAGAGCCATCAGGATTTACAAAGAACGAAGTCTGTAAGTTGGGTGTTTTAAACATGAAACCATACTTGGCTAATCCTCAGGCTCCAGCAGTAAAGTCCTCAGTTATAGTGTCTGGAGGGCATTTTCACTGGGCCAAATAGGGTATGGGAAGTGGACCGGCCTTGTAGTCACACATTCGTCAGAATTCCAGGACCATATGGTACCTAGTTGGTTCCTTTGTCAGTGGTGGCTGCTCCGGGGCAGTAGTGGTGGGGCGGAGAGGGGGGGGTTAAAAAAAGTAAAAGACAAGATAAAAAGAAACCATCACTTACCTGTCGGCCGGCCGCTGCCTCTCCTCCGTCCTCTTCTGTCAACCGGAACCACACAGGCTCCCAGAGTCCCCTAGCCAATCACAACGCTGCGGTCACCTGCATGACAGCAGCGTTGTGATTGGTCTGAGCGGCCTGGTTCGGTGCTCAGACAGGGAGTGAGAGCCTGTGCATGTTCTCAACCCAGGCTGTGCAATATAGTCGGGTGGAGAACATGCTAAGTGCGCATGACTGTTTGGCTGCCCAAGATGACCGGGCACCAGCCTCTCCTCCCTCGCTGGCTGTGATGACAGCTAAGCCCAGCTCCAAAACTGTCTTCAGCACTGAAAAATAAAATGATAATAACATTGTGTTTATCATTTTATTTTTACTTTTTTGCACTGCTGAAAAGAAGTGTGGTGATGCTCCTCCACCTTAGCGGAGGAGCCAGCACTGTCCTCTGTTCCGTGTATCTTCCTTTGAAATAAGGCTACAACTTCCCCTAGTAGCAAAAGGAAGGTGAACTTTTGTGATTGGCAAGCTATGCTCTGTGCATTCACTGTGCCAAGCAGAATGGTGCTTTTTTCAACTCCTTTAAGTGGCTCTTCTAGGTCACCTGCAGCCCCTGCAGACCACTGAGGGAAGAGCTATTAACATTCAAACAGGATGCTGCATTGGCCTATATGCACTATGTTTCCCAACATTCTTGCTATAATCACTCCCTAAACTTTGAAAAACATTCGATTGCTGGGTACTTCTCTGAAGTAATTTGGAAGTTATTTTGTACTTTTGTATTGTAGGGACAAAAAAGGGAAATGCAATAAACTGGAGGTTAGACCAGTTAACCTCGAGCAATCAGCTGACAGTAAGAGATGAAGTGTTAGCAATTACACCACCTAAAATTCCTCTTGCAATATGTGTTGAAGCAGTAATAAGCAGGCCAAAAATGCAATTTCTAAAGAGTCAAGAATGTTCTTATGGTAAGAAAACATATTATTACCTCGATCGATATTGAAATTCCCTAGCAATAAATCTAAGTGCACAGAAATAGTGCATGATGTTCAGTAATCTGTTCAATGTTCCAGAAAATCCACTCATCCCTGGTGGGCCAAATAAGAAGTTTAACTTTTTCGCAGCAGTGTGGAGGAGTACAATAGCAGGCCAGCAATTTAGCAATTTACGGAAGCAGTATCTACATGTTTCTGTATGGTGCAACACACACACACATATATATATATATTTATATCAACCACATCTTATATGAAATAATTAATAATATCACTGCAACATTTCCAATAAAGTTATTGATGAGAAAACTGGGCATGGTGGGGCCACGAGTTATAATTACCTTAGGGCACATAAATATGGGATAAAGTTCTGCCTGCCATACATTATAAAGTTGTTGCAAATAACAGAGGACTCCCGTGATCTTACAGCGTAACATGTTTGAAGGCTGAGTTCCCATAAGAGATCACAGAACTCTGAGGTGACTTGCAATACTTTTGTTATTTTATTTCTCATAATGTATGGTCACACCATCATCCTTATCACAAACCACTTAAATCCCTGGTACCTTTCTCTTTCATATGAACAAGATAGTATTGTTGCAGACACGAAGAATAAAAGCAGAGTCTATAGTGTAAAATTATTCACATCAAAAAGCATTCAAAACTTTGTTGCAAATAAAGATACAGTTTAGTCAGTCAGACAAAAAAGACACAATAAAATAGATTCTATATTTTCTGCAGTGACCTATAGCATGCAAAAAATGAACATGTTGTTATCAATATCTGCGTTCTGTTGATCACTATTCATTTTTCTAAAAAAGACCATAAGAACAAAAAACTAGTTCTTGTTTTAGTTATTTAAAGTGATGCACTATAATGTCACAACTCATCTGTAATAAACATTACAGCAGATCAACTATGCCATTTCCTTATGACAGGTAACTAAAGACCTCACAACTTAACTGAGATAATGAAATTAGAAACAAGGGGGCATATTAGCAACAACAGGCGAAAATTATCGCTAACCGGGCTTAGCGCGCATTTTCTTAACGCCGCCTATCGCTGGATATTATCGCGGAGATAACATGCTATTAGCAAGGTTTATCTCCAATGCGATCAAATATCCAGCGATAGCAGCAGAATGCGTGAATATCGCTGGAAATCCAGCGATATTCACGCATTACGCCATGGTGGACTTAGGCTGACAATCCACCTCCTATTCTACAAACAGGTAAGTCATGTTTTTAGCAGGTGTTAAATTCTAGCGATATTCGCGCTTAGCGGGAATTTTTTTATCGCTTCGCCTGCGTTGCTAATAGGGAGAAGTTGTGTTAGCGACTGTTTTCAGTCGCTTTTAGTTGGGAAAACCTACCTTGCATGTCATTAGCGATATTTATCGCTGGCATGCAAGGCGATGGGAAAACGGGCCGCTATCGCCAGAAAGCTGTCGCTAACGCCTGTTAGCGACAGCTTGCTGATAGGGCGATAAAAAAATCGCCGCTTTAGCGGCGATAAGGCCCTTGCTAATATGCCCCAAGGTTTTATACTGGGATTGCATGCTTCTATGCATTGTACTTAAACTAACAGTCAGACTCTGACTCATGTTTTCCATTCCAGACTTATTAATGATGGAGCACCCTGTGGAGACAATTATAGCTATGGCATTAGGAGAACCTGCATTGAATCATTAATCAGTTAAAAGAGGAGATCAGATTTTAAATGATTGCTACTAATCTCCCAGATTAAACTTCATAAACTTGGATGGAATGAATTGTCACCAAGTAGCATTTTATAAGACTGCAGTCTGAGACACACATGTTGGTACACATTTCATAGCAGTCTTTGATGTTAAATGACACCGCATCTCTTATGCATACTCTTTCTTTTCAAATTGCCTTTTCTATGGCACAGCATGCTAAATGGAATATGGAAATGTGTACCAGGTAATAGGTAGTATATTGTGGACACTCATACTATCTACAAATTACCTGTGACAGGCTTTGAATACTCATGCAGAAACAGATGGCAAGGTACATCTTATTCTTATTACAGCAATAAAAAAACATCACTTCCAAAAGCACTGGGACATCACCCGTCAGATCTGTGAAACAAGTGTAAGGGTGGTATCAATATATCATATATGTATCCTTGGTACATAACATCATGCCAATGGTCAGAAGCCTTTCCACAGTCCAAGGTTGCTTGTGTTCTGATTCAGGGAGGATGTGGCCTGGCAGCTCAGACTGGACAGTTCCCATGAGGAGCTTGGTCAAGACTGATTTGCATATGGCTGGGTTCAAACTCCAAACTGAGGTGGCATGATGGGGAAAAAGATACAGGCTGGGATGTGGCCCTGAGCGATTGTCAGCGGAAGAGATTAATTCAAGCATTTCATCCATCAATTTGCTGTTTTTGCATTCAATGGGCTATGTTCGCCTGGTGGGCCTAGACGTGGGTCCTGGTCTCACTGTGCCACTGAAATCAAGCTATACATTGCTGTAGAGCCCTAACTAGGGCGGAACCAGTCATAGGTTGCTTGTACTCTGGTTGAGGGAGGACCTGGCCTGGCAGTTTAGGCTGGACTGTTCCCATAAGGAGCAGGGTCAAGAGAGACTGATTTGCATATGGCTGGGTTCAAACTTAGGTGACATGGTGGGCAAAATAATGATGGATTGGGATGTGCCCTGTCCGATTCCATTCATCACCTTATTTTCTTTGCATTTGATGCCCTAAGTGTGCTGGGTATGCATAGACGTGGGTCCCAGGCTCACTGTGCCACTGGATACAAGCTATACCTGTCTGAAGAGCCATAACTAGGGCGGAACCGGTCCTAGGTTGCTTGTACTCCAGTTCAGGGAGGACCTAGCCTGGCAGTTCAGGCTGGACTGTTCCCATGAGGAGCAGGGTCAAGGCTGATTTGCATATGGCTGAGTCCAAACTGAGGAGGCATGGTGAGCAAAAAAAAGATGGATTGGGATGCGCCCGAGCGATTGTCAGAGGCTGAGATTAATTCAATCATTCCATCTATCAAAATGTTGTTTTTGCACTTGACGGCCTAAGTGTGCAGGGTATGCTCAGATTTGGGTCCTGGGCACACTATGTCACTGGAACCAAGCTATACCTGGCTGAAGAGCCCTAACTAGGGTAGAACTGGTCCCAGGTTGCTTGTGTTCCAGTTCAGGGAGGACCTCGCCTGGCAATTTGGGCTGGACTGCTCCCATGAGGGGCAGGATTAATTCAAGCATTCCATCCATCACCCTGTTTTTTTGCATTTGACTTCCTAAGTACGCTGGGTATGCCTTGACGTGGGTCCTGGGCTCACTGGCACCAAGCTATATCTGGCTGAAGAGCCCTAACTAGGACGAAATCAGCCCTAGGTTGATTGTTTTCTGGTTCAGGCAGGACCTGGCCTGGCAGTTCGAGCTGGACTGTTCCATGCTTTAAGACTGACTTGCATATGGCTGAGTTTAAGCTCAGGTGGCATAGTGGGCAAAAAAAACGATGGATTGGGATGCGGGTCAGAGTGATTGCCAGTGACTGAGATTAGTTCAAGCATCCCATCCATCACCTTGTTGTTTTTGCATTTCCACAGTTTACACTGTCCACAACAATTTCTGTGCCAAAACAAAGCAGATGGCCCCCTTTGCCATCACATGCGTCTTGAATATGCAGCCCTACACTGTTGTTTTCTATACTCTATATTGCTGGTAAAATAGGGCATATTCAGAGGTCTTGATCCCGAAAAACATTACCTGCACAGTGTTAAGCATGTGTGTTGGGATTGGACCTCCATGTTTTGCATGTGTGTGAAATCGGGTGTGAACAATGCACGTCACACACACACATGTGGTGTAACCTCAGTACTACCTCTTTTGGCAGTAGCTCACTGCTAGCTCGAGACGTAAGATTCAGCTTGGATGCCATTTCACATGTGGAGCATCTTGGGAGACCATTGATTCAAAACCGGGTAAATCAAGCAGAAGCAGAAGTTCTGAATGCATGTGTTAGTTTCTTCAGGAATTGCTCCACTGACTTTACTTATTTTCAGTAGTCTCTCTTAACAACTCACTCTGGACACAGGTTCTCCTTAGCTTCCCTAGATCTCTGGCTTCCTCTTAGGTAGGGGAGCAACCTTCAGTAGGCATGCTTTTCATAGCTCCACACCACCCAGACTTCTTGGAGCATGTTGTACTAGCAGGATAGTTCTTTTCTTTAGATTTGTCTGAATGTCCCAGTGGACTCTATGGCAGGAAATTGGTGCTAAATGTTTTGCCAAATAGGGCTTGGGACTAAGTTTAGGATAGAGCTGAAGGCAACTCCCTCCCTTCCCCAACCAGAGCTGACTGTAGTGGCAGAGGTGTCACTGCTGGCCTGGTGCGGCCATCTGGGAGAGGCGGAGATCAGAGGTGGAGATCAGAGGACTCTAGTCTCCGGCAGAATTAAAACTCCACATCAACCTGTTGGGTGAACCGACTGGCATTGAAAGCCTTTCTTGCTTCGATAAGGGAAAAGCTAGTGCACATGTTCATGGAAAACATCATCCACATGTGGTTCTGCAACAAACAGGGAGAGGTGAGGTTGTGGGCCCTCTGTCAAGAGAATCTACATCTCTGAACATGGCTGGAACGTCAGGGCATTTCTCTGGTGGTTCAACACCTGGCCGGCTCTCTGAATGCCAGGGCAGACAAGCTCAGCCACTGATGCCTAGCGGATCAGAAATGGTGTCTCCATCCAGAGGTAGTGCAAGGTGTCTTTCAAGAGTGGGGAGAGCCTTGGTTTGATCTGTTTGCCTTCTCCGAGAATGTGCAATGCAAGCAGTTCTGTGCACTGGAGTTTCCAAGGCAGCTCTTGCTCATAAATGCTTTTTGTATCAAATTGAGCTCCAGTCTCCTGTTTACCTTTCCACTGACACCACTCCAGCCCAGAGTTCTTAAGAAGATCATGATCAACTGGGCCCAAGTTATTCTTGTGGCTCCAGATTGCGCACAGAGAGTCTGGTATTCCAAGCAATTGAGCATGAGTATGCATCCTCTGGTCAGGCTGCCTCATCAGATAGATCTTCTGTTGCAGCAACAGGGGAGGGTTCTGCACCCAAACCTGCAAACCCTCCCCCTTCTAGCGTGGATATTGAGCGGCAAAATTTGCCTCCCAAAGTCTGTGATGTTATTCGGGCAGCCAGATGTCCCTCCACAAAGATGGTATAGGCATGCCGCTGGGACAAATTTGAAGCAAGGTGTGCATCTAGGAACATCAACCCTCTTTCTGCACTCCTTTCTCATGTTCTAATGTTTGTTTTATCCTTTGCCCAGCAGGGCACTTCTCTGGGCACAGTTAAGGGCTATTTATCAGCCATTTCTGCATTTATGTGGATGCAGGACCAACTTTCTTTGTTTAAGTCACCCGTTGTGACTAGATTCCTCAAAGGGATACAACACTTGTTTCCTTTCAGGCCATTTGTCATGCCCAAATGGGACTTAAATCTGGTTCTGCCATTGCTGATGTGCACTCCCTTCAAGCAGCTGCACAATTGGCCACTCTGGTTGCTAACCATCAAGACGGCTTTCCTTGTGGTCATAACATCGGCCAGGAGAGCCAGTGTACTGCAGGCACTCTCCATGCACCCTCCTTAAACTTAAACCACCTGTTATTCAGAGAAGCTAGTTCTTTGAACATGTGCCTCCTTCTATCCAAAGGTTGTGACACCCTTTCATGTAGGCCAACATATCACCTTGCCTACCTTCTTTGTTCTGCCTCATCCTTCCAAAGAAGAGGAGAGACTTCACCACCTGGACCCAAAGAAAGTGCTGTCATTCTCCCTTGGCTGTACCAAAGAGCTCCGGGTGGACAATCAACTCTTCTTAATGTATGTTGGAGCTAAGAAAAGAAAGGCTGTGCAGGAATGGATCATTTCACAATGGCTAGTGCTCTGCATAAAATGTTGCTACACATTGGCCAAGAAGCAACCCCAGAGCCAAGGATGTGACTACTGCATTAGCTTGCATAGTCCCTGTCCTGGACATCTGTCAGGCAGTTATGTGAGCATCTCTGCACATGTTTACCAAGCACTACTGCCTGAACAGTTAGGTCCGTCATGATGGGCACTTTGCTGGTGCGGTCCTGCAGGATTTTTTTGTCTGAATCTGTTTCGCAGACCCACCTCCGGGGAAACATTGCTTGGGAATCTAATCTAAGGTAATTAATCTGCAGCTAGAAGTCTCTATCATACTGAACAAGTTACTTCCCTTTGGTAATGCCTTATCTGTTAGAGACTCTATCGCAGATCTTTTGCAAACCTTCCCATCCTCCCCGCTCTGGGAAATGATTACAGTGTCGGGGTTACCCTTCTAAGAGCTTTAGACGCGCACAACAATCTGTCAGTATGCATCATACCACTGTGCTTCTGCTATGGAAAGTTGCGAAATGAAGCCGGTGTGGGGTGCTGGGGTGTTGCTTGAATGGGTGCAGCTCACATCACTTTCAGCGCATATAACCCCATGCCACTGATGCAGAGTGAAGCGGGCTGTCTTCCGGATTGTAGGGGTGCTGCTCATGGATTTCTGGGACCAGTCTGATACCTGGGGAGTGCTCTGGGGTGGAGAATCTGCGGCTAGTTACAGTTTCTACCAGATAAGGTGTTACCAAAGGTAAGTAACTTGTTCAGTGGGTCGCCTGGGATGCATTGACATATGGTCTATTCTACATCCAACCACCTTGCATTTTTCCTGTTATTCTGCAACGCATAACACTCTCAGTAGGCTAGACTGCATACTGGTAAGCCATGACTTCAGCCCTAGAATACAAAGTTCAGAATATCTCAACAAATTTCTTGCAGATCATTACCCACTGCTTGTGACCTATGCTGGTAATCAGTGGCGAGAACAACCATTCTCTTTGAGGTTAAACCCGGATGCCCTGACTGATGCAATCTTCCATTCAGTAGTTAAGGAGGCCTCAAAATCTTACCTTGAGCATAACAGGGGTTCACAGATATGAGTGGGAGGCACTGAAAGCAGTATAGAGAGGGAAGTGTCTCGCCAGAATGGTATCAAATATCACCTGAGCCTTGGACTCACACTCAAGGAGATGATGCAGGCCCAGTTACAAGTGTGAGAGGATGATGAACCAGCACAGATGTGGTGCATGCTAGACTGGCACCACAAAAAAGCCACTCTATGGGATACACTAGATAAGCACAAGCTCTTAGATTCTCCTAAGGCTCCACACTCAGGGGGATAAATTAGGGTGTCTGCTAGCATGGCTACTGAAGAGTGAGACTCGGTCTCCCCTAAGGGGGACTGATGGGAAGAGGGCAGTGACACTAGTCTGTATGAATACACTGCTGGCTGATTACTTGGCTCGGCTCCATACGAAACCACAGGAGGAAGGTGTAAATCACATAGGGATCTTCCTGGAAGAGCGTAAAGTTTCAGTGATATCACAGGAGGATGAATTAGAACTAGAGGTGGAGATTACAAAGGAGGAAGTAGTTGGAGCCATAAGCGGACTGACCAAGAGGGAAGCACCGAGTGGGAGATGTGTTTCTATCGAAATTTTATCATATGTGTTCTGACCTCCAGGTGGATAGACTCTTGGAGGTGTATCTGGAGGCTTACCAAGTGGGGCCCTTCCCGTCACCATGAAGGAAGCTTTGATAGTCATATTACCCAAAGCAAATTAGGATCGTGAGGAACTGACCTCATACCTGTCAATGCTTAAGGTAGATACGAAGGTGTTCTCCCGAGTGCTGGCTTCTACTGTCTAGGGTGGGAACATTGGTACGTGAGGACCATTGTAACTACATCCCCGGTGATAATACCATGATAAACATGGTTTTCTCTAATGCTGTTCACTTCCCGGGTCTCTTGGCTTTAGGTTGTTTGGATCTTAGTGGTGCTAGAAATCCCTCTCTCCATGTCCTAGCTGGTCACTTTGCTCCCCTAGCTCTCTTTACCTCTTTGATGTTGGTTGCTTTGTACCCGTCACAAAATTTTTGATGCTTGTTATTTTGCCCTCACCTGTCTTTGGTGATGGGCATTTTACCTGCCTCATTGTCCACACAACCAATGCATCCCCGTTTTTAGGTCTCGACTAGGCAGCACATGCGCTGTCTCATCGAGAGATGCTGTATACAGTATGGTGAGGGAAGCTCCGCCCACTTTCCGTCTATAATTTTCATTGGCTTCCATCATAAATTCAGCATTCTGATTGGTTTTTAGCTTCTTAGTCTCGCCTCCTGACGGCCATGTCGTCATTATTATTCTTCCAAGGCTATCAGCTCCTTTACTGTAAAACCGTTTTGTTCCCTGTCTCTCCCCGCTCACTCCTGCAGTCCGTAATTTTTTGACCACAACCACCCCCACCCCCTCCCATTCCTGCCTTCTCTGTAATACCCGCACTTCCCTTTAAAATGCAATAGGGCTCGCGTAAATACGAATCATATTGCATTTTCAGTGCTTGTTTGCTTTGTGATTGGTTGCTAAATTTGCACTCTTTGTCTCGCATGCGCGCGATGCCTTACATCGTACGCATGCGTGACAAAACGGTGGCGTTATCCAATTCACTGTGGGAGGCAGAGACAGCACAAGCAGTGAAATGGCGGCAGGCCTGGCCAATCACCGGTCAGCGCCTCTTGTTTACTGTGGCTTATAGTATTGGACCGCTTTATATGAGCGCCACTTAAACTACTTGTTTAAATTACAGATCTTCCGGAATGTGCACTTCGGGCTGGTTCCCCGCCTTCCGCCTTGAAGGCAGGTTCCTGGCCGGTGAGGGGGTTAACTTTCCAGTGTGAACACAATAATGTTGCGAAGCGTTTTAAATTCTCTACAATCGAGCCTCTTGGCGTGATGGTTCTTACAGTTTAAAGTCTGTAGGAGGATAAATACGCAAGTGCATTAGCGAAGCCTGCACTGCATCGGTCCACTCCACTTGCGAATGTCGGCCGTTGTTTGCTGTTTTGCAAGCCGCTGTGTGACGCATCTCTCCGGTGATGTGTGGTGCGCCAGTGAGTGTGGCAGGTGTTTCCTTTATGCCGGGCGCACATGGCCGCTAAGTAGATTGCCATTAGGGTTGCATGCAAGGCGCCTAAAGCTTTGTGAGTGGCAGTTGGTCCGCAGTCTGTTCCACTGCTCGGAGCCCTGACTCTGCTAATCACGCCTCATTTGATTTACTGTCTGCTGCTTCAGCTATCCAATGCAGAAGCCCCCTCACTAGGGTGAGTGACGTTTACATTCTGTGAAAGTCACGGAAGCGAACATTGACTTTAGCATCCCTTCTTGCACCTATTTACATAAACATGCAAATCTTGTTTAACACGACTCTAAAAGTAATTGTCAAACCTTACAATAAAACTGAAAAACAAGTCAATCATGGTTCTGTCTAGGAGCCACATATCACTGTGCCTGTGAGCGGCGCATGAGATTAACTTCCGGGCTGGTGGCTGCTAGGGGTGGCAAGAGGAACGCCGAGACGGTGCCTGTGGTGTTGACTGTTGAGACTGGCAGACAGCGCCCCTGGACCACGGACCCGAAGATCGTGACAGACATTGTGCAAAGAGTGGGGCAGGAGGAAAACTATAGCGTTTAGCACAGAGGCGCTATAGCAGTTTGGGGTCTGATGTCTGACGAGGAAGGTGCTAGTTCTGTATTTCTAAGTATAGCCCTATTTTATGTATAGTGTTTGTTATATGTATATTACTTTCTCATAGACAAAGTAAAGCACGGACTGAAGTGTTCGCTCATTGGGTGATATTTCTGTGTTAGGTTGTATCTGAGTGTGTAGCCACCCACCCTCCCCTCTTAAGTAAGCCTTCTAGCGGCTCTGCCTCACTCTCCTAGAGTCAGGTGCTAAAGGGATTACCTGGTAATTCAGTTTGTTGTCCAGCAGCACAGTGTGCCTAGGTCGCCGAGGGTAAACAAGCAATACCTGACTGTGATTCAACCACTCAAGACAGGTGTTCACAGGACACAACAATAACACTGTGCTGGTACTAACAGGACGGCAATAGCATTGCATAAGACCAGGCAGGAACCTGTCATTATTTCTTGGCATTTCGAAATCACATATTCTATTCAGTTTTATCAATATAGCCATTCATAACACTTTATTTGCTGGTGTGATTTGTTAGTCAGTCAATGCCTGTACTTCACTGGTCTGTGTGTACACTTTAAACTACAATTCCCGCCCGGGAGGTTTGTATTTCATCTTGTCAAAGAAAATAAAACGAGAACCAGGTGGATGAACAAGACCAAATTCAGTATTTACAGTGGCGCTGACTTAGTACGGCAGCAGCGCTGGACAAAAACAATTTGTTTTATGTTTGAGGAACGTCAGATGGGTGCATTTGGTCAAAGTAGATTCAGAAGTTACTGCTGAGTCCCCTCCCAGAGATGCTGCAAACGTGCACACCGAAGCCAAGTACCGCAACACCTCCTCTTTAGTTACTCCCACTTGACAGCCGGGTCTGGGAGTGGCTTTGATTCAACAGACACAGGTGTATGAGAGAGAGGAACCTGTAGACCGCTCCCTAGCTCCTTCTGCCCCGTGTGGGGCGGAGACCCTCCTACTGCTCCTGTCTTGGACATTTTAAGGCAGGGCAGGGTTTTTCTAGAACAATATTTAACTTTTGACGTGTCACACAGTTTGGTGCTTACTTTCCCTCCATGTTAAAGAACAGTAGATGTTTCAGCACCCAGGCTAATGTGCTGCATAGCTAAATACATATAAGGTCCTAAAGGCGAGACCGATTGCATTGCAAATGCTTGTTTACTGTTGGTCACTTCCACCTCCCCAGTGCTGCTGGTTACCCCCTATCCAGTTGGCTATCTGGGCACCCGCTCTTGCTGCCAGACGCTCTGCTTCCCATCAGTTGTTTTAGGTGAATGCCAGTGGCCCACCCTGGATCCCTGCATAGGGTTACTCTCCCCTCATATGTAATTTTCCCTCTGCCCACAGATGATTGCGTGCATGTCACAGGGAGCCTGCAAAACATGCACTGAAAACACACCCCACCCTCAGGAAGTCCCCCTCTTACACTGTGCATTGAATGCAGTCCTCCTGCAGCGTCAGTGAAAACATGTTTTGTGGTTAGTTGCAGCCTTTCAAAATATGAAAACTGCCTTTTGTTTTCTTCTGTAACCATTCAGTCTACTGAAGGGCTTACAATGAGTATGGTCGAAACTTTACCCAGTGTCTTCTGGTGGAATCAGAAATGCAGCCTAGGCACAGCTAAATGGAAAGATGTGATTTAAAAAAAAAATATGTTTCACTTATTTGATTTGATTTTTTAAATTCCAAATTATCCTAATTGCTGATTAAATAGCTGCATGTGTAGCTTGAAATAAGTAGGCTTTTTTGGCTATAACTTTTAACGCTTATAATCTTTCTCAGGGTAGTGCAGCTGGCATACAGCCGCCTGTGGGTGATGTGGCAGCACACCCAGAAAGGTCAGCCAAACCCTCCATCCATGGCACAGTGTGCACCAGGTACTCCCCACACCAAGGTAAAAGAATCTGTGTGACTTGTACACATTCAGGGGTTAGGGGAGTGGGAGTTTTTGCTAAGGTGTGATGGAAATAGAGATTTTAAAAGGATCAAGGCAAGAGGAGATTGTGGATGGCTTCCTTTTCAAGTACCTCTCTATGCAGTTCTGTAGACACTGTCTTTGTTTGGGGGTGATGCTCCTCATAGCAGGGTACCCTCCAGCCTAGAGGAGCCACAACAAAGGCACAAAGAGGTGTGAACTATCTGGCCAGGCTATGAAAGCCAGAAAGACAGTAATCAGGAAAGAAGTAAAAGGCTGGTCTCACCTAAATAACCCATCTCACTCTGAACAACAGCCTGTGGCCCTCTTCACCACCACCATCTACCAAGTGGCAGCGCTATGGGAGGGACCTTAATCGAATTTCTATAGAAGCCTTGCTCCTTTGTCCTCACTTCACTGTCTAAGTCTCCTCCCTCCTGCATCCTGATACACTCCCACTATCTGCGAAAACAACTTCATCCCAACTTGTGCACAGAAACAGGCGAACGTTGTCCAAAATAGAACCTAGGGGCCATCATCACTCTTCTTGGTTATACAAACAATGCATATACTATATTAGTCACATACACAAACATGCACAACATACACTTAAACAGAATTAGATGACAATACAGGGGATAAATTTGATTGCGTATTGGCGAGATACTCTGAGCCAGTGCCTAACAACTCATATTTAGTGAGTTAGTGAAAAAACCTATTTACAAAAGAGTGAGGGAAGATCTTTAAATGAGACTGGTTTTTTTCTGCGCCAACTTCCCTTATGCAGCGTACACACCCTGTACAAGGTTGGATTACTCCTGACTATATTTGAAAGTGCTGTCCCAGGCTTGGGACACCACAGGCTAGGGTTCTTAGAGTTTAAATGATGTGTACACTCTGAATCACATGTTTAAGCTGTCTGCCCCGGATATGAAGCACCATGTATAAAGTTTCGTTTTACAGCTTACATTCTCCGAATTGCTAGCTAACTCAGAAAGCATTCTCCCACTAAGGGGCATATTATCAAGCAGCAGCGATAATTATCGCTGGCCGCTCTTAGCGAAAAATTATTTATCGCCGGCTATCGCTGGCAATTATCAGCCATGCTATCGCTGTATCAACAACGCATAGCGCAATGGCGATAATTTTTCCAACGCATAGCGGTAGTTTCCGTGGAACATCGCTGGTTTTTCAGCGGTGTTCCATGGAAAACTGGCGATAACCTTGCTGATACGACTCCTGTGGTCGTATCCAGCATAATCCACCCCCGTTATTAGGTATAGGTAAGTCTGCATTTTTGCAGACGTTGTTTTGGCGAAAACCGCGGTTTTCGCCAAAACTAACGCCTGCAAAATGCGTGGTCCTCCTTGTAAATATCGCGATGTACATTTCGCGATATTTAACAAGGTAGTCCGTCAGAGGTACGCCCAGTGATGCCCACTTTGCATCTCATTAGAGATGCGAAGTTAGAGTGTGCTGGAAACGGGCGCTAAGTCAAGGAAACACGCGCTAGCGTGTCCTTGATGATATTGCGATAAAATTATCGCCGCTTTTCGCCTGAAAACGGACGCTAAAGCAGCGATAATGTTATGGCCAGCCCTTGTCAATATGCCCCTAAATTTCTAAATCCTTTTTTTCAGAGTGGCCCTCTTCTCACCTTCCATTCTCTGAACACCTTATATTTCTGAGAATAGCCTCCTCTAAGTCTCATACCTGCCTGCCTTAGTCCTTCTTAAAAATTCTGCAATTGGCTAATACCTTATTTCATAGATCACAACCTCTCCTCTTTAAAACCCTATCCATGTCATCTAACTTTACCTAATCTCCACCAGCCTATCTATCTCACCAGCCATTCACCTGAAACCACATAATGGCTGCTAATGACTACACCTACCTGGTATAAATATATCACAAAATACCTGGAGTCAATGCACACAATTTTTCTTGAGACCACGTGATTCATTGCAATAATCAACAATAACCACTAGAATAATCCCTAACCTTGGGTTCCGAAGTAGTGTGCTACTTCGCCGTAGAGTGCCTCAACACCTCGGATGGGGTAGTAAGCGCTATATAAATCCAATCACAATTACAAATACAGAATTAGGCAGTCATTAATTTCTTATTGTACAAATATGAAAGTATTCACATAAAGTTAGATTATTTCCTTGGAGAGGGCCAACCTGGTTAAACCAGTCAGTTATTGTTGAAAAGGCCCTCGCCAATTCAAAGAACATTTTCACCCCTCACACTCCCAGGTTTGCAGCAGCGTGACGAAGTTCCTGTCCTTAGCATGTAATTTGTGGCTGCAAAACCATGCCAGAGATCGGTGCATTCAAAATCCATTATTGTAACTCCCTTTCATAACTAAGTGGAGCTCAGTGTTATCTCTCTATTCCACGACTGTCCCTCACAGTTAAGCCCACTGAACATCAAAGGAAAGCTCCTCCTCTGAGCCACCACTGAATCCAAGTTTCCTATAGCGCCTGGTTTCATTGATTCTGTAGTCAGCTTCCATGAATAGGAAAGGCGCTACCAAGGGCTGTTCAAACAACAATGTCCCCTTTGGGAGCCTCTGAAGCATATTTTCTGCTGCCATCTGCATTGGGTGGACAGGCCTTTGAGAAATGTACACGTCTTACTGCGGAAAGTGTGAATCAGGTGTGCTCACTACAGAAAGGTGTTTGTAGAGTACTTCACCTGAGGCCAGGCGTAACATATTTTCATATCCGAAACCTATCTGAGAGTAGTAGGTATAAACAATGTAACATCACCAGCGGTCTTTCCATCCTGTTTACATTTGTGCCGTGAATTTAATTTTGTTAGGAATCTTTGATCCATTATTACAGATTTGAGTAAATTTTAGGCAAAAGCAAAATTGTCCTGCAACAGAAGCTGCCAGGAAACAATCTAATCCAACATCACATTTGATATTTTAGGAACAGGTGAGCCAAATATTTCCTTCATCAACACTTCCCATATCTGTACTTTACACAAAGGTGCATGGGTCTAGTGTGCAATCAGCTGCCTTACTGAAGTGACATTTATAATCATTTATCATTAAAACCATCTATCCTGTAAAACAAGGACGTATCCGAACCTGTTTCGCAGACAACTGCCACAGCAAAGTGTAAAACACAGGTATCAAGTGCTAAAAAAAATGGGGAAACAAAATAAAAGGTTTCCTTCGATCTATTCATCAGCTTTGTGAATGGTAACATTTTCCATACATTTTCTCAATTCCTTCTATAAACCCCTTGCAACAGTCATGCTTTTTCTCATTCATAATACCAATGTTTGAGTGCCTAATTATGCACAGCCCGAGTACTTTTAGGTTTCCAGTGTCAGCACATTGTGCAAGATCTCTATTTAAAAGTGAAAACATACCGTGCAATAGGGCTAATATCTCAGGTGGGCCTACAGGAACCTATTAAAAATACATAGTGTAAACTACTGCAGAATAGTCTAAAGCGCACACAGAGCGTATGCATATAACATGCACAGCATAGTCAATATTAGTTACACATTTTTATCCATCTATTCAGCTTTAAGTATAGTTTCCTTTTCTTTATGAGACTTTTTCAATTTAACATTCATTAAGAGATTTCTTCTACATTGATTTATTAGGGGGTTTGCTCAGTCTCAAAGCTTTCAGCAATAACTTTATGAGCAATAACATATCTTCACACCCCTCCTTCTGCTCCACATTTCGAAACATCCCCTCCATAATGGGTGATGTTAAATCATTAGCACCAGCCCCCAGACCTTGCCAAATGAGGAGAGCTTTACACTTTCTGGCATGCTGTTAATCAAGCCCGCCCACGGGAATGCATACTTGAAGAACCACAACAACCTGTCTCCATTAAACTTAGAATACATTTGGGGATATATATGTATTGTCAGCAACCATTAATAGATTTCTATTGTATAGTTGTTTTCAATAAAAGGTTAACCTATTAAGTCAAAAATGCTGTACTGCTTATAGCAAAAAAATATTTTCAAATGTCTTCATAAAAATGATAGAAAAATAAGAAACTAAGGGGCATATTTACAAGCACCTATCGCCCGCACAGCGTCACTTTCAGTGACTTTGTGATGGCGATAGGGGCCTCGCCTTATTTGCAAGGCAGCGTTAAGCCACTTAACGTGGCTTAACGCTTCCTTGTAAATAAGGCACCCTTTCACGCTGTGTTTAGCGTTAAAGGGGAGGGCAATGGGTGTTGCAGTGGGCGTTCTACCGCAACACCCATTGATTTTGACGCTGCTACCTATTTACAAGGGCAACGTAAATAGGAGGCAGCGCCAAAATTAAGACAAGGGAAAACTTGGTCTTAACAGGCAAAGCGAGGAGAAATGCTTTTTTTCTCCTCGTTTTTTCTGTTTCCATGAGAGTTGCCTTGTGCAGCACACTATAGGAACAGCAAATTGCCTATGATTGTTTATGTGCTGGAAGGTCCCCTTCCTGCACGTAAACAATCATTTTTAAAATGCTGTTTTGCAACTTCTATGTGTGCTGCATAAAGCAGCACACATAGAAGTAACAAAACAGCATTTAAAGATTGTTTATGTGCAGGAAGGGGGACCTTCCTGCACATAAACAATCTTCCCTTCAACACAGGCACCCTTGCACTATGGTGCAAGGGTGCCTGCGTTGGCGCTAGGAAGCTCAATTTAGCGCCAGACCAGGGGGAAACGCAGGGCTGCACCATATTCTAGTAAATGTGATGCTGCCCTGCGTTTCTTAAGTGACGAAGTGTGTCATTAGCCTTCTTGGCTTAACGACACGCTTCGCCACATTATTGTAAATATGCCCCCAAGTTCTCTGTACACAAAAGCACTGTACCGCATGCGGAAATCAGAAGAAAAACACCCCTAATAGCGAATCTAATTTACTAAGGAACATTACATGCAATCATTATCCTGTACCAGCAAGAACTATAGTCTACTCCAAGTATGATTTGCTGCGATTGCACTTTGTTAGTAGAAACAATGAGTGAAACTATTGTAAAAGATGCCATTTGTTTCCAACATAGAGAGTTATGAAATGCCCCTTGTGCAACGTTCTAGTGCCATTGAAACAAATAATACCTTAAGATGCTTTTGATTTCCATTTATTTATTTATTTAATCTTATGGTTTTCATTGACAGTGCGTGAGTATCAGTGGTTTCTCCATAGTCTGCCAACCAAGGATGGCCGTGATTTGACTTTGGGTAGTCACAGTAGTGTTGACTGCAGTGAGGCCTACTCAGACCTGGAGCCAGAAATATATTTTTAGGGGGGGTATGGCCATCAGCTATGACCAAACATTAAGCATTATAGGTGTATTCTATCCCAAATATTCGTAGGGAAAAGGGACCTGCATGGAAAGTTTTAAAGTACACAATGCTTTTTGGTGCTTTTTTCATTATTGGTCTGATTGTTTTTTGAAAGAATGTGTGAATGTTCTCAAGGCGCATATTAAAGCACCCTCAATCAACTTTCCACAATCCAACTTTAAATCCTATCAACTAGATGGGATTTAAAGTAGAGGGGTGTAAAGTTATAATGTCGGCTTACTTAAAACATTGTGTATTTTCTAAACTGTTGAAACCTGAAATGTAATGATTGTGAAGTTCTTTTAAAAAAAAATTATTAAGCTGGCATCAGTTCGAAGATCTTCTTCCCACACCTCTCAACTCAGATGGGGATATCCAGCCTCCACACTTGTCATTTTGTTGGTTGAGGATGTGCTACCTGGGACATTCTGGATCAGGAAATCATCACATTTGGAAGGCCCGAAAGGATAAACCTTACCTCAAGTAAAGTTAGGAAACTTCATCTTCTTTGTAAAGTGTGGGGATTCCTAATTCCACCCAACTTTGTACATGAAGTTTTAATTGAAATTCTGTTAATGTTAAATAATTCTACAGAGAGATTGGAGCATATCCATCAAGGGCATTTTGTGAAATTAGAGGTGAACAGTGTGCTTTAAACATTTTACGGCTGCAACGATGACGTAAACTAAATAGAATTTGAATATAATTTTACAGGGGAAGTTGGGAAGGTCCCACAACATGTTTCACTATATAAGGTTGTGACAAAATATGGACAATTCAATAATATTTGATAATAAACATCTGTAAAAACTGCATTGACTTGATGCAGGCTCTAAAACTGGCATACACCCCTCATAGTGACAGACAGGTTTGCAAAAGCTGTTGTTCAAATTTAGACCTTCCTCAGACATTGACCAGCATGATAGGGAGGCACAGTAGAGGATAGGTGATTGTGGGAGCCTGTGATGGGTCCATCTGAGGCCTGTGGCCTGGCTGAGGACACTAGTTCCATCTCCAGTTAGAGGAGCTGTAGATAGGTACTCAGCAATGCTGCCTCCAAGGCTCTGAGGGGTGGTTTCAGGGTTTGCATCTAGGATCCTACTCTGTGATGATCTCTCTTGTTGATGCTGCTTGCATGGTAAGTCTCATGTGGATGCTAGAATGTCCTCCACTTCCAAATTTATGCACATTCTTCTCTCTTTCACATGCAGTACACTTCTTGTATAGAATCCTCAAGGTGGCACTCTCTATGTACATAACATTGCTTGGGCAAGCATGCACTTTTCTGAATGCTGAATGTAGAAAGCAGGGAAGCCTGCCATGCGTGCTAGAAATTAAAAATATTTACTTGCAAATAGATTGTTTGGAATTACTACAGGAGCAGATAAAAGTCAAGTAGCATGTTATGTAACAGTTAAGAGACTGCCATATTTAAATGTACACTAGAAAGCCAAATCACCTACATAACATACCTTTGACTTCTCAGCAAGTATGTTGTACTTTCCAGAGACATGGACTATAGCCAGGGAGGGGGAGAATTTGAGGGCCGGGCCAGCCCATATTAACCTTTGACCCTCCGTCAAATGACCCAGGCAGATAGCACAGTATTTATCAAATCTCAGTTCATCTAAACAAATTGCATTCACATTAGAATATGTGCCATCTAATTGAAAAACCTTGAAGTGAAGGTGCAGAGGTAGGGGTGTGGTGGAGAGTTTGCTGCAACACCCCCAAAATCATCATGCTGGAGCTCAGAAGGTGAATGAGCAATAAAAATGCCTTCAAATATTTTTTTATCGAGGGTGGGGAGAACATGGCGGCTAGCTATGTAGCCGGTCGTGGGTCTGCCTGTGATGGGAAGTTAAGGGAGGGTCTTGTGGGCTCCGTAGATAGTAATTCTTACCATGACTGGTTCAGGTGCTAGTGAGTAGTAGAGGTGTTGAGGCATGGGGGTGTGTGTGCTTTCTTTGGTGAGGTACTGCATGTCTCCCAAACACAGCAAATCCATCGGAGCCCGGTGAAGACAACACAGAGCATTGGCTACTGGTGGCTCAGGAAGTTTGGAAGTCCAGGGAAAAGGTGGCAGAGGCAGCACTGGAGTGTCCCCTGATTGTTGGAGTTGGAAACAGGATGCCAATTTGGTGAAAGCCTGCTGACCCCTCAGGGAAGAACCCAATCTGCAAGATGGAAGGCAGTGACTGTTTTGGACGGGGACCTCAGGCAGAAGGGGAGATATTCACTAAGAAGCACTGCAAGCTTTCAAACTTCAGAACCATCGGACCCTATTAAGCAGGAAAGGAACTCTGTGAAGGTTATTAAGGTTAAGCCTGCTGGTGGTCAGGGCAAAGGAGTGAGTCTGGCGAATCAGAGCATGACAAATTCCTCTGTACTGAATATTGGGGTGGACATAAGAGTGGATAAACCAGTAGTACCTACGGGGAAGAACAGGGGCGATACACAGAAAAAGATACTAGTGAGAGTGACTTCTTCTTTAAGGAAATTCTTTAAAGTTCAGCCCAGGCCTAACATCAAAAGGGAGTCATTTGGACTGCAAGGTGCCCACAGTTTCGGGGAGGGGGAATCAGGGAGTATAGGAGACACCATATCAGAGTCCATATCAGCTACAATTACTACATCTAGAACCCTGAGTCTCCCCACCCCTAGAATTTAGTAGGGTGTGACAGGGGGAACATCAAGGATTCAAGGATGGATGGGATAATACAAAAAAACAGATTCAAAATATTGGCTAATGAGGAGAAAGGCACTACAGTGGCATTAGGAGAAGCAAGAGCTGAAGCAGGAAACAAGACAATGGAGCCCCCGTCACTCCAGGGGAGACGGAAAATGAAGTGCACCAACCTCTAGAAGGACATACAGTTGAAAAAATGTTACAAGTGTTAGCCATGGAAGTGAGAAACGGCTTTGCTGCCTCCATCACTAGTCAGAAAGAAATCATTGGGATGTGTGAAAATTTGACAGAGAAACTTGATTCATGGTCATCAAGAACACTGGCCCTAAAGAGCACAGTGGTTGAGTTGAAAGCAGATGCCTCAGAAGATAGAGAGGCGCTAAACGCAATAAAACCCAGGGAGAGAGAGCTCCAAGATAAACTCGAATCTCTAGAAAATAGTGCAAGGAGAAACAATTTAAGGTTTCTGAATGTACCAGAGGGGGCGAAAGGTGAAGACATAAAGGGTTTTATTGTCTCATTAACCAAAACAGCAGGCCTATCAGAGATTCCAGTGGACGCCCTCGCAATGGATGTACAATGGATACATAGAGACTAGGCCTGGGCGAAGTACTACGCTACGCTCGCGTAGTTTGCGAAGTTTGCGCTACTTCGCACAACGCGAATTGCACGTAGCACAGTGCAAACACGCGTAGCGTAGCGTAGTGCAGCGGTCATGCTTAGCTTGCTCGCGGTCCTCAACGCCAAGTTGACGACCGCGAGCAAGCAAAATGACATCCTGGCGAGACTTTTTCTCGTTCGCGATCAGCAACATCAAGCTGCCGATTGCGAGCGTGGAAAATAAACCTCCGCGCGAGATTCTCAACGCGGGAGGTCAGGTTTCTCATTGCGAGTGGTCGCGTATGCTCGCGTACCGCTCGCGATGAGAAACTACCAGTTCGCGTTGCAGAAGCTGCCGCTCGAGTAAAAATCTACCTCGAGCGGCAGTAAAAGACAGCTTGCACTGTGCAAGATGCCGCTTTCAATGATTGCACAGTGCGGACAAAGCATCCGGCACTGTGCAATCATTGCGAACAGTGCACTACGCAGTTCGCGTAGTGCTACGCATAGCTCGCGTAGTGCGAACTGCACTTTGCGTAGCTTCGCGAAGCGTTACTTCGCGAACTACGCCCAGGGTTAATAGAGACCCATATAGGAGCACCCTGGCAGGTCTAAGATTTTAGTGAATTTCCTGATATTCGCTATAAAAGAGTAGATTTTGGGCAGCGTATTGAAGCAGAAAACTTTGAAAGGGAGTGGATACACCTTTGAGGTTAGGTCAGACATTTCACGTACCACCTTGAATAAACAATGGGAGCCAGTGAAACAAATAGAGGAATTCAGGTCCCTTGGCAGCACTGCCCAATTTGAAATTCCATACTGTATTGAAAGTAATGCATTGAAATAATGTATAACCTAAGAGACCATAAGGAAGCAGATAAGCTAATTCAAGCTATAAAATGGGGACGTTTGGAATAGGAAGATTAGGAGACCTAGAGCTAAATACTAGAAGTACTAGGAGTATTCTACAGATGCCTTCCCTCCTTCCCTTTGGTGCAGTGAGGTGAATTGTTTTGTTTTGAGGAGACCCATCACAGGCAAAAAATTGGCTAGAACTATCCATGAAGAAGTAGGGAAGGGTTCTCCAGGGAGGGTGCAGGGTAGAGGTAAGGGGAGCACTGGGTGGTGAGTTTAAAGGGGACAAAGAGAACTCAAATATTAATAATAAAAATGTCCTCAGAAACTTTCTTAGATACTTTTTAAGATGCAGCCCGGTATGTTTTAGAATTAGGATAGGCAAAACCCCCACATTGAGATGGTAGCATCGGTCCAAATTCTCTCGTGAAAAGGTAATGGACTCAGGACTGTTAGGCAACGCAATAAATTGTTACAATACATTAAAGATTCAGCAGCCCATATTTTAATATTGCAAAAGACTCACTTCACTGTTCGTGGCAAAGCACAGCCAAGAGACAGTTTCAGTTGCCATACATGATCTATGGAGAAGAAGGCTAGAGAGAGAATAGAAAATATTGAGATGTACAGAGAAGATTGTAGATAGTAGATGTTCTAGAAAATGAGTGAAAGAAAGGAGAGTAAATAGAAAAGCAAGAGGGAGAACAGGAGAGAAAGGAAGAAGAAGATAGACAGATGGAGTGGCAAACAGAAAGGGGTAGTGGGGAATAGAGTGGGAGAAGCAGTGGAGACAGAGTTTGGGAGAAGGGGAGAGAAGAGAGAAAGTAATAGACAGCCTAAAGCAATAAAAATGAGAGCTAGACACATGTGCAGAAAAGGTGACTGGAGGCCTTAAGTGTAATTTATAGCTTATCATGTTTTGCCCAGTACACCTTGCCCAATGTGATTTCAATGGACAACTTCACACTTATTTTCTAAAAAGGAGATCTTAGAGTAAGATCGAAACATCACCTTGCATAGTGGTCTTTAATGGAAGTTGGTATAGAATCTGTTCACTTAGAGATCGATGACTCATACTTCTGTCAGATTTTTCAGATTTAGAAATACGTTTATTTAGACCGTAGGTCTTTAAACAGCAAAAACATAATACAATAAATAATTAAAACTCATTAAAATGCACATCATCAACTGTAACATTATAATAGCCTTATTCCCCCCGGGTCCTTAACACTTCCACAATACATCCTATATAAAGGGTACCCATGATGTTATAAAATCAATTAGAAAAAGCTGTTCTAAAAAACTAATTCTTAAAACCAATAGCATAAAAGATTATTTTAAGATCACAACCAACTTGACTTTAGGCCTAACTTTTAACCATCCGTTTCTTTACCCAAGAAGGACCTTTTTACCACCTTCATATACTTTGCGATTGCTATTGCTATATCAAGATTTGGCATGTCCGTAAGGAGTTCTATCGCTAAGGAGCGCGAGGCAGCGCCACATTTTAGAAAATGGAGCGTAAAAACAATTTCCGCAGATGTACAAAGTGTTGACAGTCCAATATGATATGGAGATTATTACATTTTGTACCCAACCTTACTGAGCAATTACCATCAGGTTGTAACAGTACTGATTTTATACTCCCAATTGACACACAATGGTTACAGCCTATTCTCCATCTTAGCACTTCAGCGCTAAAATATTGATTGGGTAACGTATCCAGGTAGGGGTACCAGGTTTCTTTCTCCCAACTATTCATCATAAAATTCACAGAAACTTTCTTTCTTAGGTACCTCCATGTTTTCTAACCTTGATGCTTGCGTCCCTAATGTTCTGAGTTCAGCCCTTTGTTACTTCTAATAGAAGAGTCTGCGGAGTTAATACTCACATTTAGATTTTTACAGACCAAAAGGATTTTCTTTCTCACCTCTTTGGCCCATTTTATGTCGCTATGCAGAGCTTCGTTCCTACACTATTGTGATACTTTCGCATCTTCTCCTAAACCCAATCTTTTCCACAACCTTAAGAGAGCCACTTGCGCCATCACATTCCATGAAGCCAAGCCCAACTCCAGACGGATTGCCTGAATTCAAGCAGAATTCTCTCCTCAAGATGGCCGCCTGATAGGAGGTCACCTCCGTGACTCCCGGGTTTGGGACTACTAAATTTGTAGAAATCCCATTGTTTAACCCAGCCACCCACCGCTTCCTCGACGATTTCCTGCAACCAATCTCCCAGTGATTTTCTACAACTAAGATTGCACTGTTTCTCACCTGTCTGCCGATGACAAGCGGCAACTTGATGACCCGACTCGCCGACCTCTGCACGCCTCACCTGGAGTGGACCCTCGGATGCTGACCTCTGCAGGTTCGCGGTAGCTTTTGGACACAGTCCCGATGGACTTGCCGACCTCTCCGCGCCTCATTTGCATCGGACCCCGGATGCTGGTCTCGGCTGGTCCCGATCGCTTCTGTGCGTGGCCCTGACTTTTTCCCGCCGGCAACCACCTCTGCGACCTCTGCGGCGGGCCGCCTAGCCTGGCCGGATCTCGCGACTCGGTTCGTGGGGAGGCCTGTCCTTTGCGAGCCTAGATTGCCGCGATTGCCTCGCTGGACTCAGACGTTTTCTGTCCGACCTCCGCTCCGGCCTCCTGGTGCCGCCATTGCTTGTCCGGCCACCCCAGCCTCCTGACACCAACGTCGCTTCTCCGGACGCTCCTGCCTCCAGACGCCGCCTCTGCTTCCCGGCCGCTCCAGCCTCCAGACGCCGCCTCTACTTCCCGGCCGCTTCAGCCCCCAGACGCCGTCTCTACTTCCTGGCCGCTCCAGCCTCTTGACGCCGCCTCTGCTTCCCGGCCGCTCCAGCTTCCTGACGCCGCCATTGCTTGATGGCCGCTCCGGCCTCCAGGCGCTGCCATAACCTAACGGCCGCCTCAGCCTCCAGACGCCGCCTCTGATTTGTTTTTCTCCCGCACCGCACTGGCCCAGCGTGACCCTGCGGCCCCCAGACTGCTCCGGTGTTGGGGTGGACTGCGTGCATCGCAGAGGCTGTGTTTGTCTCGCAGCTCCCTCGCACTGGCAGAGTCGCACTGGCGCAGCTGCCCATGTGTCCGCTCCCCTGGCCTGCTAACTCTGTTCTCCAGGCGCTGCCACAACCTAACGGCCGCCTCAGCCGCCAGGACGCCGCCTCTGATTTGTTTTTCTCCGCACCGCACTGGCCCAGCGTGACCCTGCGGCCCCAGACTGCTCCGGTGTTGGGGTGGACTGCGGCATCGCAGAGGCTGTGTTTGTCTCGCAGCTCCTCGCACTGGCAGAGTCGCACTGGCGCAGCTGCCCATGTGTCCGCTCCCCTGGCCTGCTAACTCTGTCGATAGGGTAAGTGGCTTTTGGAGTGGTGATGGCCACACCCCCACCTCCTTCTTGGATTATGATTACAGGCATTTGGCTGTCTTTTTTGCTTTGACCAGCCCTCTGAGACGCTCCCCTGGCATTTGCCTAAAACGGAGGTCTCCCACTATCACTGGCTGAGGTCCCAGCTCTTCACTAAGCTCGGCCTGATGAGCTTTTAACTTTTGACCGGCTGATGCTTGTGTGGTGCCTATCTTCATCCTTGCTCCCCGGACTTTCATTGACTGCCATCTATCTGCCCGCCATTTTGTGACTTTCCTCTTTGCACTCATACAAAATGGCTGCTTCTCTGTTGCATTTCTTGCTCCTGGAACTAATTCTTTCACTGGCTCTCTAACCTGGGCTTGTCCACTGCCTTATAATTGCCTCGACTATCTCCATCCCCCTAAACCTTTGTTTCTAGTAATAGAGGAAGCTGATTCTTTGTTCTAATCTTGAGCACCATCTAGTGGCTGCAATTAATATCCGAAGACTAGCCAGTTCTTCCCGAATTAAAGGTCCTACATTACCTATGTTTTTGAGTAATTAAAGGTCCTACATTACCTATGTTTTGAGTAAAAAAAAAAAAACAGTTTCATGTAGATATACCCCCTGACTATTCTTGGGGAGCTGTCATAACCAATACGCTTGACCCCGGTTGCGTCTCTCCTAGTCCCTTTCCCTTCCGATTGCCTACCGCAAAACTGTTTAATCAGCTAATTTTGACAGAATACTATTAATCCAACATATTAACCACACCCCAACATACCCGCTGCTATCTACAACTATATGCCCATCATCACTGACTTACCTCACTCTACTATCTTTATCCCTGAACTGAGTATGCTCACCGAGTTGGCTGATGCGCCCCCCTGACCCATGGCTGCCTTCCCCTATGAGGCTGCAGCCTTGCTCCTCTTCTTCCCCGGACTTCCGATGTGTCGTGGGCGATCTCCGACCTCTTGACTTCCTTCATTATGCATCCGGTATTTGCCCCCTCTCAACCCTGCTCGTGGGGTAGGTTTTCCTTTTTGGGAATTTTTCACCCGGTTTGTATTTGCCCGCAATGCCGCCATTGTTGATTGCGAGGTACCTGGGATCCTGGAAACTGAAACCGCCGATGTTACGGTCTCGTCATTCCCCTGAACTGACTCTTTCTCCTGATCAGCGCCTTGTTCCGCCTTACTGACTATGGTCCTGATCTAATCTACATTCGCCTCCTATGTAACGTCCTTGCAACTGATGTAACTTGTATCTGATGTAACTTTGTAACTATATGTAACTCATGTAAAGCGCTCTGATACCTCCGGGTCTAGCCAGCGCTATATAAAACTCACTCAAATAAAATACTAAGCTTTGGTTTGTACCTTTGCCCCACGTATAATCATTATAGTCTCCCTCACCTATTTCCTCTAGTTATAATTTTAAATTTCATATCTTAATTTTTCTATATGTTACATAGCTTATCTTTATGAAAAAGATGCACAGATGCACTTTACCTCACCTCCCTAGTTTATAACTATTGTCACGCAGATTTATTATTATTGTTATCCCCCCTTCTCGTTCTACCCCCCAACCCTTTCCCAGTGAACAATAACTTGCTTTAATGTTAATGCAATGTCTCTGCAATGTTTCCTCTAGATCCTGTTCGTAGGTTTTAAATTGATCTAGACACACTCTCACAAATTGTTATCCCCCTTCTTCGTTCTACCCCCCAACCCTTTCCCAGTGAACAATAACTTGCTTTAATGTTTATGCAATGTCTCTGCAATGTTTCCTCTAGATCCTGTTCGTAGGTTTTAAATTGATCTAGACACACTCTCACAAATATGCCCCCCCGGCTTTCACTGGTAACATATAGGTTTACTTAACCCGTACGACCCCACAACCTCTAACCTCCTCGAGACTCCTCCCCTCCTTCTCAATTTTTCTTCATCGCAGCTTGCGCCACTCCTTCGCTGCCGTGGTTAGCACTACGATTGTCCAATTACGCATGACTCGTTATTTAACGTTGTCACCTAACGTCATTCTCCCTTATGATCTCCCAAATTCACAAAATGTTGTCTGTCCACCCTGCTACCTAACCCCTCCTCGCTGTTATCAAGAAGCCTCTTCCTAACTAACCTCCCCCCTGCACTCCTCTGACATTTATCAACCCCCTTTCTCTCCCTTTTCCACCCTCGTCACGAAATATCTCTCCACCCCCTCCTACATTTTCTCCCCCTTCTCTCCTCAACCTCCTCCTCCTCTCTCCCTGTTTCTTTTTCCCCTTAATACCCCCATTCCGCTCCTTCCCCCCTTTTTCTCTTCCCCCCTCCACCAACCAGTGTGTCCATCATGTCCCCCTTAATCCCTCACCCGCGTTCCCAACCAGCCCCACTACATCACCCCTTAACACCCCCTCACCAGGCATGGCCCTAACTCATGGTCCATTCCCTACCCTCCCAATCTCTCAAAAACGCCAAGAAAAACTTTAAACATAAAGTACTTATCCGACATCCTGAAACCCTAATTGTTGACAACTACCTCAGCCTCACGTCCCCCATAAAAACTAACTACATTTTCTACTCTAAACGCCCCTCCAAATGGAAGAGCACTTTCCTCCGCCATCTCCCAATCGCTACTTCTACCAATATTCCCTACGGTTTCAAACTCTCTACTACTCCATCCTCCACCTTTCACGGTGAAATTGACATCTCCATCTTCAAAACTGGAAATATCCTCATCCAAGCCTCTGAACACCACCTTAATATCTTTGAACAGCATTTTAACACTCTGGCCCACCAAATGTCCCTACCTACTCCTCTCCCTCTCCCCCAAACCACTCCTAACCCTTCTCCTTCCCCCAAATTTCCCCACCAGCCCGTCCCTTCACTCCCCTTTCTGACCCTACCCCACACTACCTGAACTCACCCCATGACCCTAATACCAATGCTACCTCTCCGCTAACCACGTTCACCCACTCTACTCCCCTTATCACATCCTCTACCCCTCAAACTATCCCATCTCTCTCCATACCCATCCCTTCCACACACAGCCATTTCTCCCCTCTCTCCACCCACCAGGAGCACCTCCCTCCCACCGCCGCAATGCCCCACTTGTCACCCCCTAGACCTCTCACCCTCCCCGAACAACTAACCCCCACCCCGAACCAACCCCGATCTAGCCCACCCACCCCCTGATCCAACTACCTCCACTAATATCCAATCCACCCACACTCCCCTCCCCCAACTTCTGCCAGAACCTGCCATCCCACAGGCTTACATCCCTCCCAGAACAGACCTCCACCCCCGATCAACTCCGAAACCTCCCACCCTCCCCCTGCCCACACTACCTCCAGTATGACCCAGTCCTCCCCACTCCCCATCTCCCTCTGACGACCGGAGCCCCACTTCCTCCCCCCTACAGTCCTCCCTCTCGCCCACTGCCACAAGACTTCACTCACACCCCCTCCAGAATCACCACCCTCTACGAACGCTAGTCCTCCTTCTCCAACCAACTTAGCACATACCTCACCCCCACCCGCCTCACCCAATACGCCCCAACTCTCTCTTTTAACCCAGACACTTTACAGTATTGATCGCAACATTGCCTCCCTCCTATCTGAGTTAGTCCGTCTTAGAGAGGATTTCACTAACTCCAAATCCTCCATACCTATAACCCACCCTCTTGGCCCACTTCGCCTCGCACTGGCCCCCCAAACTCATGAATCCCAAACTCAGTAAACGACATCACTTCAAAATAATCCTCAGAGACCTTGTCGCGCCTTGAATGACTACTCCACCTCCAAGCTCTCCGACCTCTGCAACTCCTACTCTCCTAAGGCCCCCGCAAGGATGCAGCCTTTCCTCATTCCTCCATCCCTGTCATTATCGGGACCAGCAGAACTCTCTCCTCTCCTTGCTCCCCCAGACCCCCCCCACAACTCACCGCTATCTACTCCTGCCCCCCCACCATAACTAACCCCAAACCCCTGACATGCAAGGATGCGGCCTCTCCTCATTCCTCCATCCCTAACATTATCGGAACCAGCAGAACTCTCTCCCTCCTTGCTCGCCCAGACCCCCGGCAACTCACCGCTATCCCCTCCTGCCCCCCCACCATAACTAACCCCAAGCCCCTGACATGCATGCTAGTGAACTGACGCTCAGCCGTTCGTCATGCCTCAGAAATTTCCGAAACCATCCTTGGTGAAGATATAGACTTGGCCTTCCTCACTGAAACTTGGCTCAACGATCACTCCACACCCATCCTAGACTTACTCTCTCCCCCGGTTACTCTATCCTTAGAAAAGACAGACCTAAAAGAATAGGAGGAGGTCTAGCAATAATCTTTAAAAACGAACTCCAGCTATCCCTAGCCAAAAACTCTGACTTCAAAACTTTTGAATACCTTGGAGCAGAACTTAAAATGCAAGGCACCCCCCCAATCCGACTACACAACATCTATCACCCTCCAGGTGAACCTCTTCCCTTCGCCGTGGAGATATCTGAACTTCTCTCACAATCGTCCCTTCTCGAACTCTAAAAGCCTCTTTCTAGGAGACTTTAACCTTCACTGGAACTTGCCAGACGACCCAACCATCAAACTCCTCAATAACCTCCTTGAGATAAATGACCTCAAGCAACTCTGCCTTACCCCAACCCATTCTAAAGGAGCTACCCTCGACGCCATCATTACTAATAGTAATCTGGCATCTCTTTCCAACATTATCCCTATTGACTGGTCTGACCACCACCTCATACTATTCTCGATCTCACCCTTAGCCCAACCCGCCCCTCTAAATTCAACAAAACCACAATATTATCCAGAAACCTTAAACGTATCCCCGCAGGTTTACTGGAGGCTAAACTCCAAGATCAACTCAGTCGCACTCCCCCTTCTCTCAATACAAAACGATCTCACTGAGCACTACAATAAAACTATCTCTGAGGTTCTAGATCAACTTGCACCACCCAAACCTAAAACCCTTAAAAACATCCCTTCCAAAACTTGGTACAATCCAGACCTAAATAATGAAAGACGGGCTCTTAGACTGGCAGAAAGAACCTGGAGACAACACCCTTCCCCCTCCAATCTGATCCTACTTCGAACCGCTAGATCCGTGTACAAGAAACACATCTTCGCCGAAAAGGCTTCCTTCTTCCGAGCACAGCTTTCCTGAGCAAAAAACAGCCCCAGAGAACTGTTCAGCATTATTAGAAACCAAACCTCCCCAGCCCCACCCAGCATTACGGCCACCACTAGCAAATGCGAAGAAATAGCTAACTTTTTTTCTGAAAAAATTGCAAAATCGACCAATCTTTCACCCTAACCCAAGTCCCCCAAACCCCCTTGGTTCCCCTGACACCACTTCAGCACCTTCCCCTCTACTCACACCCCCTTATCCTCCCCACCCCTCCTTCTTTAACCCTGTCTGAACTTCCCCCCGACAACACTCAACTCAAAAACAATGCCTCCTGGCTGAATTTCCACTTCGTCTCTGAAATTGAAGTCTGTAGCATCCTGTCCAAACTTAAACCATCCTCCCACACTAAAGACCCTCTCCCATCTTCCCTCGTCCAAAACCTAAAGCACGTCATTGTCCCGTACTGGACCAATATCATCAACTCATCCCTTTCATCGGGATGTGTCCCAGTCCCCTCCAACTCGGACAAATCACACCCATTCCAAAAAACCCTAAGGCCGACCTTAATGACTCGAACAACCTCCGCCCCATCTCTAACCTCCCTTTCTCTCTAAAGCCCTTGAAAAATGTGCCCTTCAACAACTGGATAAACACATTGACACCTACAACCTACTTGACCCCCTACAATCCGGCTTCCCGTAAAGGCTGCAGCACTGAAACTGCATTGCTTAATATAGTTGATGACATCCACCTTGCCCTGGACAATGGCGAGACCTGCCTACTCATTCTCCTTGACCTCTCAGCAGCATTTGACACAGTTAACCATTCAACATTACTCTCCACACTTAAATCTAGATTCGGTCTTAATGGCACCGTCCTCAATTGGTTCAAATCCTATTTCCAACACAGAACCCAACAAGTAAAAATCCACCACTGCCTATCTAGCCCCACTCCAGTCTCCCTTGGTGTCCCCCAAGGATCCATCCTCTCTCCTGCCCTCTTCAACCTTTTCATGGAACCCCTTACCCTCATTCTCAAACAAGCAGGCATTAACTATCACCTATATGCTGACGACACCCAACTCTACTATAAAATCAAATCCCACTCTGATGTTCTGCACCTCAACACCGCCCTTACTAGCATACAAAACTGGTTCCATTCCAATCATCTCAAACTCAACCCTAACAAAACGGAAATCATTCTATTCTCTCCTAAAAACAACCCTCTCCCCATCCATACATGGATCACTGACCTTACTGCCCTTAACTGTACACTCTCCCTCTCCGAATCGGTTAAATCCCTTGGCATCACCCTCGACAGTAAGTTTACGCTCAACTCCCATGTAAAAACTCGGCCAAAGGCGCACTTTTATACTCCAACATCTCAAAAAATCAAACCTTTCATTCCAGCGGAAGATTTCAAATCAGTTGTACAATCCTAGTCCTCTCGAAAATTGACTATGGTAACGCCCTTCTCATCGGCTCTCCCAAAACTCACTTGGCCCCACTTAAATCTGTGCTAAACCTAGCGGCCAGGATTACAACTGGTTGCAAACGCTCTGACCACATCTCGCCGACCCTAAAGTCCCTTAAATGGCTTCCTATTGAAGGCAGATCCTCCTTTAAATTAGCCTGCATCACTCACAAAGCCCTCCATCAAAAACCCCGATCTACCTTTCAAACAAACTCAAAAAGCGGGCAGTACCCGCTTCGATGAGAAGCACTCACTCTCTCCTCCTCGTCCCCCTTTGTTAAAAAGAAAGCCGCACAATCTCGCTCCTTCTCTGGTAAGGCCCCCAGCATCTGGAATGCACTCCCCAAAGACCTACGACTGAATCCTTCATACGTCAGTTTCAAAAAAGACCTTAAATTGCACCTGCTCAACAAATATTGGGGTCCATAATCACTAACCCTGGGCATAATACTTTGCTACGCTCACGAAGCATGCAAAGTTTGTGCTACTACGCACTACGCAAATTGCACGTAGCAGAGTGAATAACTGTACTAATAAACGTAGCGTAGCAGGAGTATAATAAACTCCTTCAAATGCTTTGATAAAGCAATTTTTTATGCTAAAAAGCATATAACCAATTCACAAAAATGAATGTTGACAATAAAATATCAAGCAATGAGAGAGGTGATGATTTTGGAGTCCCCTAACCTAGGGGGAGGACCAAGCAGATGCCTTGAACACAAAAAGCATATCATGTGAACGATTCAATGGTGGTCCCTTCCTCCTAGGACCACCCCAAGCACAGTTATGGGCAAAAATACAATCCCAACCAAAGGCCCTGCAAAGCATTATGGGACGAGATTAGCAGTGGGCAGTGAATATTATAGTGTCCAATATCAAAATAATTCTACAAAGAGCTGCAGTTCAACTAGTAGTCACTGGGTGTCGTCCCTCAAGAGTGAAATGCAAAAGTATTGAAAACCTTTCATGAAGCTTTTGCATTTGACTCGTGAGGGACGACACCCAGTGACGACTAGTTGAACTGCAGCTCTTGTAGAATTATTTTGATATTGAACACTATAATATTCACTGCCCACTGCTAATCTCGTCCCATAATGCTTTGCAGGGCCTTTGGTTGGGATTGCATTTTTGCCCATAACTGTGCTTGGGGTGGTCCTAAGAGGATGGGACCACCACCTAATCATTCAATAAGATGTGCTTTTTGTTTTCAAGACATCTGCTTGGTTCTCTCCCTAAGTTAGCGAGGATACCAAAATCATCACCTCTCTCACTGCTTTTTGTTTTCACTTTAGTGAAATGACTATATGCAATTTTAGCATATAAAGACAGAGATATTTATTTTATCTTAACTTGCACTGTACAAGTTTGCTTTTGGTAATTATTGTACAGTGCAGTGAGTCAAGCACACAGCTAGCACTACGCCCAGGCTTAATAATAATAACAAACTCCTTCAAATGCTTTGATAAAGCAATTTTTATGCTAAAAAGCATATAACCAATTCACAAAAATGAATTTTGACATATCAAGCAATGAGAGAGGTGATGATTTTGGAGTCCCCCTAACCTAGGGGAGGATCAAGCAGATGCCTTGAACACAAAAGCATATCATGTGAACGATTCAATGGTGGTCCCTTCCTCCTAGGATCACCTCAAGCACTAGTTATGGGCAAAAATACAATCCCAACCAAAGGCCCTGCAAAGCATTATGGGACCGAGATTAGCAGTGGGCAGTGAATATTATAGTGTCCAATATCAAAATAATTCTACAAGAGTTGCAGTTCAACTAGTCGTCACTGGGTGTCGTCCCTCACGAGTCAAATGCAAAAGCTTCATGAAAGGTTTTCAATACTTTTGCATTTCACTCTTGAGGGACGACACCCAGTGACTGACTGGTTGAACTGCAGCTCTTTGTAGAATTATTTTGATATTGGACACTATAATATTCACTGCCCACTGCTAATCTCGTCCCATAATGCTTTGCAGGACCTTTGGTTGGGATTGTATTTTTGCCCATAACTGTGCTTGGGGTGGTCCTAGGAGGAATCGTTCAATAAGATGTGCTTTTTGTTTTCAAGACATCTGCTTGGTTGTTGGTTCTCTCCCTAAGTTAGTGAGGATACCAAAATCATCACCTCTCTCACTGCTTGTTAACTTTTTGTTTTCACTTTAGTGAAATGACTATATGCATTTTTAGCATATAAAGACAGAGATATTTATTTTATCTTAACTTGCACTGTACAAGTTTGCTTTTGGTAATTATTGTACAGTGCAGTCAAGCACACAGCTACGCACTACGCAATTTGCATAGCTACGTGTAGTTGAAGCTGTACTTCACGTAGCTACGTGAAGTGCTACTACGCAAACTACGCCCGGGCTTAATAATCACTCTATGCCCATACTTGCTGTTCATTCCCTTTCCACCTTAAATCCCCAATCCTGCCCCCCTTTCTCCCACCTCTCCTGCACTCCACAAACACGTAATAGCCCCCACCTTTACCCTTCCACACCTCTAGCATCCCCTCAGTTCACCCTCTCCTTTAATTTCAGCCTCCCTCCCTCCACTCTGGTCTAACCCTTCCGTTTCATTCAAAATATGAATCTAGCTCCTTTCTACTGCTTAAATATTTGTAACTGTTACCAATATACTACCTCCTATCACTTTGTATCATAACCAAGATATGTTATTTACTTTGTTGCTTAAGCCTATTATCTCTACGTCTTCTCGTTGCCATGTGTTTTTGTAACCTATGTTCTATCATCTTCCCAATGTAAAGCGCTCTGATACCTAAGGGTGAAGCCAGCGCTATATAAAACCTCGTAAATAAATAAAATAAAATAAATAAATCATAGAGGAGGCCGATAGTGACATTAAGGGTTTTAAACATTTCCCTTCCTCGATGTCCCAGCTAGATTACCCACTTAAGCACAGGACTTCTACTCCATATAGAAATTGCGGGGGAATCATTGCCTCATACGCCTTCAACAATGGTCTGTGGGACATTTCCCCATAAATTTGGTTAAACTTTCTCAACCCATGCACTGATGTAAGAGATTTAGCTTTCTGGGCCTCCAAGTGCATGACCCATTTTAACGACTTGTCGAACCAGACCCCAAGATATTTATATTCATTCACCTTTTCCAATTTGGTTGGGCCCAGGTACCAGTTAAACCCCTGAACTCTCTTTCCAAAGCACAGGATTTTGGTTTTATCCATATTTACGGTCAGTGCTTAGCCACACAATATTCATTAAAGGCAGACAACTTCCTCTGGAGGCCCATCTCTGTCTGGTCGAGGATTACCAAGTCGTCGGCATACAGTAGGCAGGAAAGTTGTCTCCCATTCATTTTTGGGCTGGCACCTCTGTGTCCATTCATGTTGACAGTTGACACATCAGAGTTCTCCAGGTTTGCCCTAAGTACAGACCATCATTGTAATTTGTGAAAGATATTAAACCTCTCTCTTACTCACTTAAACCTGAATTGCTAGTCAAGTGTATGTTTCTTGTCGTTTTGTTGTGCAAATAAGCCAATTTGATAATGCGAGTGCAAATGATAAATTGCATTACCCAAACCCACTATGTTAAACTATGTGTTTGTGAAAATGTTGTGTAAAATGCAGCATTAGATCACTCCATTGTCCCTTAAGTGAGGTAATGATGATGGTCAGCCCCCCATTTCTGTAATCAACAACCTCCCTCACGACCTATGTTGCTTTACTATCTAGGCAAACCTATGTATAATAGGGCTTGAACAACAATACAATCATATAGACAAAAACTTTACAAAATAAATGTTATCAAAATTCTTTATTTACTTTTTTTGTGTATTATTTTCTTCAGCAATAATTTCATTTCATTTTCTGTTTTCTTATTTCATTTTTAAAACTTCTTTGAAACATGTAAGATAAATTGCCACAGAATACAATGAGACAAATAACTCCCCCAAAGAATACAAAATTAAATCTGGATCGATATAAAACACACATAACACAAATCATACAAACTCATACAGACTCATACCGCATTCACATGAAAAACACATCTGAAAAAGAAGGAGGTAATAGATAATAACATCTCCACGACCAAGTATGTTTTATATGTTCACAAGGATCTGAAGCATTGGGTCGCGCGCGTTGCGGTGGCATAAGGGAAATGGACCGGCCACCTTCTTCAGGACCTCAGATACCCACAAAATCACAAGACAAGGGGAGACAACAAATGAAAATGGCCAGTAGACAACTGGCAGTATATATTGACACGTCGACGTGTCAATATATACTGCCAGTTGTCTACTGGCCATTTTCATTTGTTGTCTCCCCCCTTGTCTTGTGATTTTTTGTGGGTATCTAAAAAGGTCCTGAAGAAGGTGGCCGGTCCATTCCCCTTATGCCACCGAAACGCGTCGACCCAATGCTCAGATCCTTGTGAACATATAAAACATACTTGGTCGTGGAGATGTTATTATCTATTACCTCCTTCTTTTTCAGATGTGTTTTTCATGTGAATGCGGTATGAGTCTGTATGAGTTTGTATGATTTGTGTTATGTGGCTTTTATATCGATCAAGATAAATTTTGTATTCTTTGGGGGAGTTATTTGTCTCATTGTATTCTGTGGCAATTTTTCTTACATGTTTCAAAAAATTTTTAAACAAATGAAATAAGAAAACAGAAAAATGAAATAAATTATTGCTGAAGAAAATAATACACAAAAAAGTAAATAAAGAATTTGATAAAATGTATTTTGTAAAGTTTATTGTCTATATGATTGTATTGTTGTTCAAGCCCTATTATACATAGGTTTGCCTAGATAGTAAAGCAATATAGGTCGTGAGGAGGTTTTGATTATATGTTTGGTTTTTTCCCCTCTTCTCCCTGACCTTAAATTTACCTTAGAGGGGGTCCCCATTTATGCATTCGCAGCCCCCCATTCTGAAAATTGTGCTAGGCTCTCTTGAAGAATGTGGGGCGGAGAACTCGCCAGCAGGGTAAGGAGCCTTTAGGCTCTCTGAGGGTGAGTATTGTCTGCTTCCCTTGGTGCCTGTGGATGGGGACATGCTGTATCAGTGCCATGCAACACCTACCCTACTTTACTGGTGTTTTCAAACTGAAAAGTTCATGTCTGGAAACAACAGACCATTCAGTGATGCTCAAATTGGTATTCCTTGGGGGTGCTCTGGGCTACTCATAAGGGAGGCAAGAGAGTGCTAAGTTGTAGGCCTGGGGGAAATTTCAATTTTTAGAATGAAATTTCCCAAATTCGAAAATGTTGCATTCAGTGAAATTTGAGAGAAATCTCAAAATTTGGCCCTACACAATTTTGTGTAATTGTCATCTGTGGGAGACGTGTTTGTGCAGAAATTGTCTTGCCAGGAGAGTAAGTCTCCTGCTAGTATCTCCTATGACTTTTTTTGTGTGACGCCCTTACATAAAAAAGGTCATGCAAGATACTGGCAACCAACATTTAGCACCATGACATTTTGTGAAAAAACTGTGCCATTTCACATAAACCTAAGAATTAGGATACTGTTATGGTACATAACACATCTGGTAAGACATGCCCCTCTCCAAACGCCAAAGACTCGCATAAACAGGGGCAAATGGAGAAGTACAATGCTATCCAGTAAAAGAAGGCAAAGGAGGAGCGGCATAGCTCAGATAAGCAGACCAAGTCCTGAAGGAAATAACAAATATGAAGCATTGGCAAAACCAACAGTTCTCACCATGACAATTCTGCAATGGCCTATTTATTTATTTATATTTATTTATTTAATGAATGCATACGTATTCACTAGACATTAGAAGTGTGATAGTAATAAACAGTAAAAATGGCAAAGTCTTGAAGTGGCATGCATATGTTAAAAAAGAAAAAAGAAATGTGAAAAATGACCCATCACAAAATTAAATTTAAAAAATGAAATGAAAGCAGAGATTGCTTTACCAGCTCTGGCATTGAATGCACTACTTTCTCGTTGGATTTGCACATGTACAAGAGTAAAATGCTATCCCTCACAGTGAATCTCAGCTTGGTAGCTAGACAGCTAAAGCTGTGAGTGGGCCAGACCTAAAAACTAGCAGAAGTCAGGAAAGAGAGAGGTGTGTGAATTTCAGTGAGAATGAATAGGCCAATACAATGTGCAGATTTACCTGACAGCATTTTGTGGGCAAAGCTACTTCAATACTTGATACACTGTAGTTAACATAGAAGTGGACATGTTGGCAGAGGTGATGTGTGCACAAGACACCCCAAGCCACGAGGTTTTGGCACAGGGCAGCGCCGCAAGGAATCTTGCTGCGCTGCCCTGCGTCAAAAGAAAAGGGCAGAAATGCGCCGTATCTATAAGATACGGCGCATATTTGTCATTTTTCCCTGCGCTGGTGCACAATGGGCTGCCATCTGCCAACGCAGGCACCCTTGCGCCATGGTGCAAAGGTGACTGCTTTGCGGGGATGATTGATTTTGTGCAGGAAGGGACACTTTCTGCACAAAATTAATCAATTGAGGCAAGTTCATTTTTCTTTGTTTGCTGCAAAATGCAGAACACATAGAAAGAGGAAAAAACAAGGAGAAATGAAAAAATGGCTCCTTGTTGCACCTCCCTAACGCCAGCCCTGGGGTGGCATTAAAATCTGACGCATTCCCAGGTTTATGATTCTTCGTAACTCTGGCAATTCTTCAGATTCCATGGGTGTTGTGGTTATACCCACAGCAACACCCATGCCACGCCCCTTTCGCTCAGTGTTCTGTGTGAAAGGTGCACATATTTACAAGGCCTTGCAAATATGCTGCGGCACATTGCGCCACCGGAGCATCAACAAAGTGATGCTCCAGCGGCACAAAAGTACAGCTTGGGGCCTCGTAGATGAGGCCCTTAGTGTGGGAGTCCTCTGTGAAACTGCCATAGGAGACTGCAAAATTGCACCCGTAGAGCCCCACCAATTATTCCACCGCCTCCTCCAGGTAATACTGATTATACATTGAGACCTCATCGCACAGCAATTCTAATGCATGAAATGAGGATTAGAACTATCACCAAAGGAACAAACCTGATGCACTACAGCTGCTGACCGGTCTCCGACATCCCACCATGGAGCAGGACTTGGTGAGTTCTGATACGTGCAGGGGCACAGACAGCCTTTTTTCCAGGTTGCTCAGGATGTTTTTAAGTCAACCAGGCTTTCTTGAAGAAAAGGCTCCATAAGCAGCCAGTGGGGGATGTTAGGATGGTTATAGTTTTAGTATTAGGGTTGCTTTCTGCAGTGTGTTGCTCTGATCTCAATCACATGAGTCTGCTTTGGGACATCTGAGATCCAATTACAGAGAATATTAAGAACTATTTTAGTATTTGAAAATAGTTTGAAGCTATTTATTTTTGTTGTGTGCATACATGTGACATGACCGCCATCTTGAGAGTACACAAAATAACAATACAAGATGCCCGTCATTATTGACTTTGCCAAAACTACCTCCACAATTCTACTAACATTGTCAAAGCTAATTGATAGAGTGATACTGATTGGCTTTGCCAATGCTTGGTTCAGCTTGTATAGAGACAGAGTTGGGGTTGTGATGTACACTCTGGGGCATATTCTCAAGAACGTGTGATAACTGCCGCAAAAGTTGCTTAACGCAACCCTTCACATCGCAGTCTATCGTGGGAAAATAACACCGTGTTAACGTGGTATTCCCAACCCTGCGGCACCATGCGATAGTAGCAGGATAACGCGCCAAATGACCGTCCAAAAACCAGTGCGACGCAGAAGCAATGCGAAACACGAACGCGAAAAACTCTGCGATGTCCCAAGCCGCGATACAAAAATCAGCGACAACCAGCCACAGGCCCGCAAATCCCACGCGGCCATGGTGAAAATGCACTATAAGAGCAACCAAAAAATAAACACCAAAAACAAAACAAACTGCACTAGCACCATGGATGCACCCGGACCGAGTGCAGAGGACAACCCAAACCCCACAAGTGCCACGGAGGACCAGCCAGGAACCCCGTGTTCGGGGAAGGGCAAGGAGAAGAGGAAGAGGAAGACGGGGTTCAGTCCGCAGGAAGAACGGATCATCGTCACGGAGTTGATAGAACACTTCCAACAACTGTTCGTCACCTCCACTGCGTCATTGGCAACACAAACAGAAATATGGAAGTCCATTGTCACCAACGTGAATGCAGTCGGAGTGTCGAGGAGGTCAACGGAGGAGGTCAAGAGGCGCTGGCATGAAGTGCACAGCCAAACCAAACAGAAACTCGCTGCCAACATGAAGGCAGCAAAGGCGACTGGAGGTGGGAGTCCTGCGCCACAGGAGGAGCTGGATGAGCTGGAGGAAATGGTGGCCACAGTCATCAGCGTGGAGATGGTGCAAGGAGTCGGTGGTCTGGACACAGCCCGATATGACCTGACCCAACAGCAACAGGGTGAGTAACGATCAGGGACTGTGGGTACAGGGGGCAGATGGGCACAATGCCACACATTCACAATCATGTGCAGCACACTGCACACCCACAATGACTGTGGAACATGTCCCTGATACCCTTGGCACACTGCAGCACACATAGAAACACCAAAGTAGTCCCACGTCCACAATCTGCACAAATGGGCCCCCTCCATATCACCAATGCCACAACCTACCCATGCACATGTGCTGAATCCCAAAAGCAGCGGCTCTGTGAGCCACACCAACAATGCAAGTGACACTGCATGACAGATAGCATGGCTGAAGTCACAATACATGACATGGTGCACAAGACGACACTGAGGTGGCTGAGTGTGGACCTCATCCGTAAAGGAGCAGGTCACACTCTGACACATCCCACGTGCACCTCGAACCATGACGTAAAAAACACATCTGCAGACAAACAATGCACAAGAGTACCAAATATCTCCAGTAGCATAAATGAACCAAGTCAGCAAACATCCCAGCACCCGAAAAGCACACAAGTCAAATGCACACCGACTCAAAGGGATAAGGGTCCGCCAATGCAGAGCTGCAGGGCGAATCGCCAACAATGCAGCACACACACATAGCAATCACAGTACATCAACATTGACGACAATGTGGGACAGAGTGCAACCCCTACACCACAGGACAGAGGACACAACTGGTGCCGCTTTTGCGTAGAAACTGGCCAATCACCTCTGGCAATGCATGACACTGTGAGCTGATAATGTACGAGTACAACCACACATCCGTCATGTAGTCGAAATGTCCACTGACTCCCATCAAATAGCCAGCTTCACCAAAACAGTCACAATGTACATGCGTCATGCAGCCTGAATGTAAGCATCTACAATGCGTCAACATACATGGAACACACTGTTAACCTGCATCTCCCCTTCACATTTCAGAGGGACAATCAACACCTCCTGCAGAGCAGACCACACATCTCTTCAGTGATGATGAAGAGGACACCCTGCACATTTGCACAGACACCCTCCAACGGCTCGTGGACAGCCTCCGCACCCCACCTCCAGGAGCAGGGCAGCCCAGCTGCATCGCGGTGAGCCCACACCCTGCACAGACCACACCGCAGGAAGCACACACCACCACGGCTGCCTCCCATGACCCCCACGACCAATACATGGATTTCAAACTCCATGTGTTAGGGTGCCAGGAGAAGATGGCAGATCAGCTGCGGCTGGGTTTAGAGCTCATGGCAGCCAAACTTGATGCCATACGTGGGTGCCTGAGTCCCATCAGGGAGCACCTACAGTCCCTAACGGCCACCCACTGTCTGCACCATGCTCACCAACAATCCTTGGCTGACATCACTGGGTCCATTACTTGGTTACAAGAACTGTCCAGGCAGACAGGCCCAAGCGATGACAGCACAGAGTTGGCACAGATTGCGGAGGTCAATGGAGACCATGGAGCCGATGCAGGCTGGAAGTATGGCTGCCACTGCTGAACACCAGCGAGATGTAGCTGCGATCTTCCATGCCTTGCAGATCCTCATCTTGCCATTGCTGCCACTGAGCCTGTTCCAGGTGACTGCTACAGGAACCTCGACACACACATATCCTCCCCCTGATGTGTCAGTGGCACACAGTGATGCAGCCCAATCACCTTCGCACCCTGATGTGTCAGTGGCACACAGTGATGCAGCCCTATCACCTTCGCACCCTGATGTGTCAGTGGCACACAGTGACGCAGACATAACCCCACCACACACACCTGACACACCGGACACAGAAGACGTCTCAGAGGAGTAAGATGTGGAGGGTAATGACTGTGTGAGGAAGGAGGTAGTAGCATCCATCCCCGCCATATGGCCTGTCCCTGCCTGGTTGTGCTCTCTGCATCATGCCCTGGAACAACACCTCCCACTGTCCCCCGAAACACTCTGCGACCTTCACATGGACCCCGACATGGACTGCCATATCTGCTCTGGTACCAATGACACAGCAACCCAGCGGCGGACTGCACCCTTCCTCTTCAGATCAACTTTGCCTTGCCACAAGAACTCTGGTTGGCCCACCACTGGGCAACCGTGTTATGTGGGCTTGAAGTGGCCATGTACTGCTCCAGGTCCGACACCCCCCAGAATGTGAATAAAACATTCCAAATCACACAGATGTGTCATGTCTATGTTCACTCACGAAAAAATGTTTGGATGAATGTAGAGACATCGATTGCACTAAAAGGTACACCCTGGTAGATGTCATCAATGCGCATGTTTGACCCTGACCCACATGGCCACTTAGATGACTGTAAAGGTGTGAACTAGCTGTGGCCTCATTGCACAGTAACAACAATCCCGTTGCCCCCAAACGTAGCCCCACGTCCATGTATTAAATAGGGCTGTGTGTGGAAATGTCACATTCGGTAGCAGTCCTTAAGTGGTGTCCTCCATCACATGTGACAACAGAACGTCTCTTTGCATGCCTACTCACACACATCTGTGTGGACACAGTCTGTTTTGATGGATGACCTTGTTCTCTACATGGCGAGAAGTTGGACACTACACGCACATTGCTGGGGACACGTAGGAGCACAGGTCTGCCACCAACTATCCCAGCACACAATGTCTGGCTCACAGAGGTGGAGCTGGCAATAGGGACTCACCCCCAATTCACAAGCGTCAGTCAATGCCTCCCTGTGTATGGACAATGTACATGTAGGCACATGATCTGTCATTATAATCAACACTCATCACAGTTGTACACAGGTGAAGTTGCGTAGACTTTATTAGCATGTGCGTGTCAGTACGGGCAAGGCAAGGGCCACAACATGCAGACCAATGTTTAAGACACTTACAGGCAGCTTAGGAACATGTAGAGGTGCTAGTAATGGGGTGGCAAAAGTGCACACAATTCATTACGGATGTCAACGGTCTCAGCCCACCTTGCCTTGCTGGACGAGTCATGTGATGTTTAGCGTCTGCTCATCGGCCCGTGTCAGGGGACACGACTCACAGCCCATGGGATCTGCATAATGCTGTAGCACCGGACTGCGCTGACTGCGTGCTCTGCTGACAGTGAGCAGGTGAAGGGATCCTACAAGGTCACATGTCGTGCTACATTGGCATGTGTGTACTCTCCCCCCAGCAGTTTCTCCCGCTTTGGAACGTTGCCAGGCGACGCTGTGCTGCTCCGCCCATGGGACTGCATCACCTTGCACAGGTGTGTGTACACACCCGTAGGTCCACGCACATGCATTCTGAGTCCAGGCGAAGGCAGACATGTCCACTGTTGTGGTGGGATATGTGAAAATTCCTCCGGGATGCTACAAAGTTTGGGGACCTGTGCTGTGGGTGACAATCAATTGTGGCTGCAGGAACGTAGTTACTCGTCCATGTATGCGAGCGCTGCTTCATGGGCAATCTGTTCCAAGAGTACATCGTTGTCGAGGTCAAGGTACGCGAGGGCGAGCCAATCCATTACCTGGTCCGGGCAGCTGTGCTCCGTCCATGCCGTTTCACCAATCCGCAACACAGCCCAATAGGGGAGCACCTCGATGTGGTCACTGCACACGAGGAGTTGTGCAATCTCCCATGCCCAACTGCCTGCATATACACCAAATATCAAGGCATCCCATGCACGGGTGTCACGGCTACACTCCTGTTTGTGGGCCAATAGGGGGTGCACACACGTGTCATAATCCAGTTCAGCTACCGTTGTTTTGGATAGGCAGACATCCATGGGCCACTTGAATGTGCATGATCAACAGTGGAACCCAGGGCTGGACGCAGGTGACGTACGCAAGAGCCGGAAACTCAGACGGTAACTGATGCACAACACTGCCAGTGGCAGTGATCCCAACAGATGCAGCATTCGTGCACGGTACAGTTCCACGTGACAGGGGTTGTGCATGTGCCCGGGATTGCCAGCCATTGCCTTTGTTGGTCTCAGTAGCACCGGCACACCTCTGACAGGCGGCAGTTGTGTGGATGAGATGCCACTGCTCGGAGCAATGAGTCGTATTTGTGTGCAACGCTTGGGCATATGCGTTGTTTCTTACTTATGTGTCAGGGGCATCCCAAGCAGGTGTGCCTCAGGCAGGGACAAGTGTGTGTGGGTGTGGACACGTTGGTCTTTCATTCATGCAGTTCGCGGTGTGGGAGTCACACGATCTGGTTTGGTATCTCTTGTAGGGAGTGCCAGCCGCATTCAGGACCAAGGTCGGGGTTCAGGTGTCCTTCAGCCTTGTGTATTGAGACAATTGAGCTTTCATTCCTGATGTTGGTCTGACTACTGCTTGCATTTTTAAATGTGATGTGGCCTTCGCGTTGCTACTTGATGCCAGGCTTTGACTTAGTGTGCACCATTAGCTTATACACACACAACAGTTGGCATGAGGAGCCAGGAGCCCAGCTGGCCTTGCACCTTTGGTACAATATCTCTATTTCACTCTCTCACTCCCTCTCTTGCTCTCACTCTCTCTCTCTCTCTCTCTCTCTCACTTTCGCTGCCGCTCTCTGTCCTTTGATGAGCGCATGACACACCTTCTTATCTGGAAATTTGTTTTGCAGGCTGTGACTTCAGATTGTCCTGAGAGGACCCGCCATGACTCTTCAAAATAGTTATTTTGTGTTTATTCTGTATGAAACTAATTATTTGCTGAGTCTAAGATGAATGTATGATTCCCTATTTTTCTGACGACACATGTATGTTTGGTGCTGTTATTGTGCTACATCGGGCACATTGTTTTGTTCATGATTTTGTGAGGTTGATGTGACATACCTTTGTCCGGTGTGTGGGGGGTGCCCGGGAGTGGGGCCCCGGGTGGGGGGTCCTGGGTGTGGTGGCGGTGGGTGTTGTTGCACTCTCAGGGCTCCAGGATGCATGGTGAGTGGCTCCATGGCATCTGTTGTTCTTCATGTGTGGCTATGGCTGTGCTCCCTTGTCTGTTGCAGGTTGTCGATTCGACTTTGCACCAGGTAAGAGCAGGTGTTAATTTCTGCTGCTAACGCGCCTTATCGCATGTTTTGTGGAGCTTATCGCGGATCGGGCTGGTCGTTGAGAATGTTGTGGAGCGGTGTTGTTGCGAGCTTTTGCACGGGAACGCCTACTCTGCATTTCATTAGCTGAAGTAGGCCGGGGGCATCTGTGGCGATGTTTTGCGGTACTGCTATCGCAGGTAAACTGGTGTTATGGGCTGTTAGCACCAGCTTGGGAATGGGGAGATAAATTTATCGTGGATTTGGCTGCGATAACGTGCCGATATCTCGGCGATAGCTCCTTGAGAATATGCCCCACTGTGTTTTTGATATGAAAATTCCAAGACTGTGAAGCAAGTAGGCTCAAGGGTTGTGTATTTTAGATAGCAAGCATACGGATTCAATAATTTTGTAAGGCAAGACCTCCTGCTCAAGTGGGTAGCGCAGCCATTCTTAATTTGCTTTTTGTGTTGCTGTTTTGTTTGTAATGTTGTATCATGGGGAGAGGATGTAGCCTTTCCGCTAGAGCGGTCTACCTCGAACCTGGGGAACCGGTTTCGAGTCTCGGCAACGACGCTCAACATCCTGTGATTCGGAGCAAATCACTTAATCTCCCCGTGTGTAACAAAAATGAATGTGTTCATCTGTAACGAAACTGGTGCTCGTGTAAAGCACTCTGATACCCAATGTCTCGGGTCTAGTTCGCGCTATATAAAATTCTAAAAAAAAAAAAGGAGGTTCAGTAAAAAATCCAGCATATGCTGATTTTGGCTTAAAAGTTCAATTCTTCATAATCTTTGTTTTGCAGAATTTAACTTCTCACAGTCAGGACTCTTCATCAATTGTTGTTATTGGTTTGATACATATTTAAGATGGTGAGAACTATGATTATGCATTTGCATTCAAGCATAATCTCGTACAAATTTCGATTGTTATGTCTCAAATTAACTGGGCAATTTCTGTTTTACTTATTGTTTTTTTTCATACTTTTCGCTAGAGCAAGGCTGTGTTCGAGTAGAAAATACCCTGGATGAACTGTTAAATTGTATCCTTCCCACGGACATATTTGCTAGCAACATTCACCACATACAACGTTCAACACGTGCAACAAAAAGACTTCAAAATTCGCCTTTTGTTCAGGCAGGTTGAGCGCCCAAATAGCAAAGTATTTTTTGCTTGGAGCATTGAAAATCCTGACTAGAGTGTGATGTTGTGTTTTTTTTTCAGTGTTCACTTTTTTGGTTGACATGGATGAATGTTGTTAATATTCTTATTTGTAAGTCAATGTTGCACGACAAGTCAAAAATAACAATTGCATTCTCTAACTGCATTGTTTTGATATTGTAAATATTTCTTCGGTGCACTGAATTCTGTATATCGTTTTTTGAAAACTAGCACAGAATGAATACTTCTGAAAAGAGGGAATATTTTAAACAAGATGATGGGGCCTATTAGTATTAAACGCGTTCGATAATTATCAGCTGAGCGCTGTTAGCGCTTGGATAATCACCAGTTATCAAGGCTATATTTTTATCGCGGAGATAGTCGCTATCAGCAACGCCTTATCTCTAAGCTGATAGAAACTCGCGAGAACAGTGTGAATATCGCTGAAAACAAGCGATATTCACACTGTGACCAGTGTTAGCTAGGTGATAGGCGAGGAGAGATTGCTGTAGTCCACCTCCCATTGGATTGCATGGCTAAGTCGCGGTCTGGATCAGGCGTTAACAAACCAATAGCACTGCGTGCGCTGGCGTTAATCACCTCCCCTGCCTCGCTAATAGGCGATAGCGAGCTTAGCGACTGTTTCCAGTCACTTTAGGTTGGGAACGCCTACTTTGCATGCAATTAGCGATAAATATGCGCTGGCATGCAAGCGCACCCAACCGGTCGCTATCGCCTAGGAGCTGTCTGCCATTAGCAGTTAGCGACAGCTCACACAGGCGTTAGAATTATCGCGCCAGCGGAAGAAAAGTCTCGCTGAAGCTAGGCGATAGAGCCCCTGATAATATGCCCCACATTTTTTACTCTCGTGAAATTGCACCACCAATACATTTTCAAATAACTCTGTAGTGCCGAAGTGACTGATATCGCGGTTCAGTCGCTGAGATGTTTCTTTCCAAAAGCACGTTTTGCAGGACAAGGTTCTGCTTAAGTTGAAAGTGATAAATAAGTAATAGAAGGAATTTGATCTCAAAATGGGCAATTTGAAATGACGTTGCGCTGCTAAGGTAGAGGATCTTTGTTGCCTGGTGACATGATGTTTGAGCGTGACAGATTGAATGTGAGAGACATAAATATGCCATTTGAACACAAACGTACCTCGGCCGAGAGGAGAGGGGATTGCTACAAGCGACAACATAAAGCAGACCTTCCCTGCACGCATTTTATCCGTGAAACATTGAAAGAGAGGATGTAGTATTTGCAACTATGCAATTTGAATACAATTTCATTACAATTTCATTACAAGACCGGAGGCTACATTATGCATTATCCTTTAATGCAGTCACAAGCAGCCAGTGACTCACATCATAAATAAAACAGTTCTAGAATGGAATGAACAGAAGGTATGAAAGGCATGAGCACCAAACAGACACCCTTTAAATGCGTCTCATAAGCAGATAAGTTACCTTACTATTATTCTTTTCTAATCCTTTCATGTAACCCTTTACTTTCTTGAAAACAACATTGCTTGTTTCTTTTTAGCTTGTTTACATTAAGGATTGCTGAGACTTAACCTTCACCTGCTTGTTTACATTTCAGATTGATGAGGCTTTTCCCCTCGTTTTCTTCTCCCTCCCCATTGAATTCCAATTTTTGGTCTTCAAACCCTCCCGCCCTCCCCCTCCCAGATCTGTACCTTGTGGATGCTGATCGGCTCAGGGTCCAAACTCCTCTTAATCGTGGAGATCATCTTTATGTCACCGCTTTACCTCCGCGCTGATCACGCATTCCCCCGTGATCGCGCGTTTTAATTGACTTTGCCGATTATGTGTATTTTACCGCTTAACGCCCTCCGCCTTCAGGCATTTAAGTTTAAGCGCTCCTTTCAAGGCCATTTCTCCAAACCCGACACCGAACTAGAGGAGCGGCACTGGCAACGGTGACGCAACGCTCCTGTATGTCTAGCCTACTCTCCTTAATCCTCTGACAGAGGGTGCCTCTCGAGGACTTTTCTCAGCGCTCCCGGCAGTTATTACCGGAGAGTCCTTTCTCTTCGCATTCTTCGGTTGGCTTTTTCTTCAATCCTTGCCAAAAAAAAAAAAAAAAGGGGAGAGTGAGAATACTCCACTCACTCACTACAGACGCCTGTTTTTACAAGCCTTCTCACATCTATATTCTTTTACCTTCTTTTATCTGACCAGCCTGCCAAGCATAATGTCAGACTCAGACTCAGATGATGCTGCAACTAGTTCCCCTAATTTTAATAGCGAACTTTAAAAGTTCATTCAGAAAGAGATGAGGTCTTGCATGCTAGACACATTTAAAGAAGTTATGTCCTCTAAAAGACCCCCTCCTCCAGGACGACCACCCTGGTGGAGCCTACTCTTAATGTCTCAATTACTAACCAGGGAAAAGAGCCAAAAAATCAATTACACTGAGCCTTGGCTTGGGAGCACTATGGGAGGTCCTGGCACCTCAAATGACTTGGGAGGTCGTAGCACCTCAAACCTTCCTGGAGGTCCTGCACTCGACTTTGAAAGGTGTCCCTAGCGGCACAAATTACCCAGGTGTCCCTAGCGGCACCAGGGCACTCAGGTGTCCCTCGCGACACAATTTACATGGGTGTTCCCTAGCGGCACAATTGATCGGAGTGCTCATAACTTTGCAGATTCTGATTCTGGAAATGAGGATCGCTTCCCTATTCCTTCTGATGAATTTATTCTCGATTTGGACGATGAGGAACTTGATCTCAATAACTAGCCTATTGACGATTCTCCGTCCTCGGTCTAAGATTGTCATCCTTGATCCCTTGGGCAATGAAATGTTTTCCCTCTTGACATTTCACATCCTAGAAGCTCAGAGTGGTTCCCAAGAGCATGTGCTGTTTCGTTAAAACTTGGCTCAGGAATTCCTGGAAAGAGACACTCGCAGTACCCTTAGGTCGGAGTGCCCTAGACCATCAATTCAAGACAAGGTCTGTCAGACCCCCAACCTCGCACCCAGACTTGATTAAGTTTATGTTTAAACTGGGTAAGGACCCCAGAAAGGGTATTGAGAAGTGCCTCAAAGGCTGCCAGGATCGCCTTCTCGACATCCTGGGACCCCTAACTAGAATTTTAGATACAGCAGAAGAGTGTCATATCAACGACACTCCTTGACACTAACCTGTATCAGAGGGTGGAGCCAAAGGGCTTTAGTGCTCCTCGGTAATGCTAATTCTAGCCTTAATATTGAAAGAAGGAGAGCTCTTCTCTCACTAAGATTAATCCCAAATTGGAGCGACATGGCCGAAAAAGAACCTTCTACTAAACCCTAAGGGGCTCTTTTTGGTCAGGATATGATCAAATCTATTGGTAAATACGTTTCACCTTCACCGCCCTGGATAAAGCCCAGGCTAATATGAGACGTGTTTTTAACCTCCAAACACCTTTGGACGGGCTGGAAGAAGGGGCCTTTCTTCCGGCCGAGGTTACCAAAGGCCCTTCTCAAGATTCAGAGGCTCCGGAAGAGGGTTCTTCCAAACCAACCCTCAATTCTACTCCCAAAGAGGGAGAGGTTCGCGGCACAGAGGATCCAGGTCCCGCCACATGCCTAACAACTCCAATTCTCAAAGTACGTACTCCTCTTCCTCATTCTTCTTCCCTCCAAAGGCAGGGGGCAGGCTACGTTCTTTTACCACATATGGGAAAGCCTAACTCAAGACCCCTGGGTTTTGGAGACTGTTCGAGGTTTCAGGATAGACTTTATACGCCACTCTACACAGTCATCTCCCAGAGAGTTCTAACTCTTCCAGAGGATCAACAAAAATTGTACTGGAAGAGATTTCCTCCATGCTTTAAAAGGCGCCATCTTAGAAATTCCTTGGAGCTTGAAGAGGTTTGTATAGCACTCTATTTCTCGTCCGAAAAAGGACAAGGTTGGAGACCAGTTATAAATCTTCGAGAATTGAACAAGTATCTGGTCTACAGACATTTCAAAATGGAGGGCATCCACCTCCTGAGAGACCTACTTCTGGAGGGAGACTGGTTGGTCAAACTGGATCTAAAGACGCCTATTTTACCATTCCAATGGCCAAGGAACACCAGCCCTTTCTTCAGTTACGCTTGGGACAATCAGTCTTTCCAGTTTCCAAGCCCTACCTTTCGGCCTTTCCTCCGCCCCTGGTGTTTCACCAAAATTATGAGAACTGTACGCTCCTTTTGAGGGAAAGAGGTATTCGCTTAATTGTCTATTTGGACGACATTCTCATTATGTCCCAACTCCACTCACAGATCCTCAAGGATTTGAGAATTGCAACGGAACTCATAGAGAGTCTAGGCTTTATTATAAACCGAGAAAAGTCAGTCCCTACCCCTCCAGATCCCTGGAGTTCCTCGGCTTTACAGTGGACACCTCAAAATGTCTTCTTTTACTTCCCCAAAGAAAATCTCCAAAATTCGCAAAGAACTCAGGTTTGTTTTGAAACAAGATTCTGTCCCTAAGAGGAGTTAGCCAGACTTCTAGGCCTCCTCTCGTCTTCCATTCAAGCCATCTTCCCGGGACCTCTCAATTACCGGGCTCTTCAGAGAATAAAAGGGAAGGCTCTCAGATCTGGCCTGTGGTATGGAGATCTTGTAACCTTGAGACCAGGAAGCCAGGTCAGAACTTTCTTGGTGGTTGGAGAATTTGGATGCCTGGAATGGCAAAAGCAATCTTCAGTTCGACTCAGAGTTCATCCTGGAATTGGATGCGAGTCTCCATGGTTGAGGTGCTCACCTCCTCAACCAAAACACCGGTGGTGTATGGTCTCTTACTGAGACTTCACATCACCTAAACTATTTAGAACTCACGGCAGGCCTTTACGCTCTAATGAGGTTTCAGACACTCGCGCTCAAGGGGAGATCTGTTATCTTGAAGATGGACAACATCTCCGCAGTTTCTTATATCAACCGCCTGAAGGGACCAAATCAGGAGACCTCTCCGACTTAGCCAAGAGACTCTGGATGTTTTGCCTAGAGCACAAGATTTCTCTCAGGGCGGAATATCTCCCCGGAAAATCAAATATTCCGCGGATTGGAACTCAAGATTCCTCTCGGACTTCAGCGATTGGAAACTCGACTCCCGTGTCTTCAACACCTTAAATCAATTTTGGGGCCCACTGGATGTGGACCTATTTGCGAGCAGGCTAACTTTCCAGATAGACAAGTACTTCAGCTGGATTCCGGATCTGGGCGCTCTTGCTGTGAACGCCTTTCTCCAGCTCTGGTCAGACCTTCGGGGTTACGCCTTTCCCCCCTTCGCGATGATTCAGAGAGTTCTTCAAAAGGTCAGGCAAGACCAATGCTCCCTAGTCCTGATAACCCCCTTTTGGCCCTCTCAGGCCTGGTTCCCAACAACTCTGGAATTGGCCTGCAGCATTCCCTTCTTCATTCCTGCGGTCAAGGGTCAGGTTACAAACGCAGTCGGAGACGATCACCACCTAATTCTTTCAGGGAATTTGAACCTTCTTGCCTGGAAGGTGTCAGGAAATCCAACGAACTGTCTGGCCTTCCGACGTCAGCTGCAAATCTTCTCGGGGATATCTTGGGGCCCCAGGAACACACTATAGGTACAACAACATTTGGAAAAAATGGTTTCGTTGGTGCCTGGAGAGGGACTTGGATCCCGTGGAGGCCCCTATCGTTGACGTAGTTAATTTCCTTGTCGAACAATCTCGACTTTGGGCTTTCCTATAGATCTATTAACTGTTATAGATCAGCTATCTCTGCTGGTCACTCTCTCGTCAAATGGTAAGACGGTAGGTAAAAATGTTATTGTTTGCAGAGTCAATGAAGAGTATTAGGACCAGAAGAGGCCTCCTAGACCTAAGTATCAATCCATGTGGGACGTTAAGGCTATTTTAGATCTTTTTATCTTGGCCTGTTAATTCCCTTCTTAATAGGAAGTGTCTTTCTATTAAACTCGCAACTCTCTTGTGCTTAATTTCCTGCCGCAGAGTCTCTGATATCAAATGTCTGGATATTTCTTATAGATCTTATGATATGTTTGGTGTTAAATTCGAAATTGTTAGGAAGAATCTGAAGGACTATGTCAGATTCTATTTTTATCCTCGTTTCGATCTGTGTAAGAAACTTTGTGTTGTTGACTGTATGAAGGATTATGATAGTAGAATGAATGATCTTCGCCCTCATGACGCTAATCAACTGCTTATTTCTTTGTCAAACCTTTCAAACCCATTTCCTCCGCTTCCATTGCTAGATGGGTCAAGTCCGCCATGAACCTAGCTGGCATTGATTTATCTAAATTCCAAGCCCACTCTATCAGAGGTGCTATGGCCAGCAAGTCCTTCTGCTCTGGAGGTAAATTGGATGATATTCTCAAGGCAGCAGATTGGTCCAACGCATCCACATTTGCTCGACATTATTGCAAACCTATTTCGAGCACATGTCTGATGTTGTCCTTCACGGCTACCAACATGCATAATGTAGCCTCCGGTCTTGTAATGAAATTGCGATTCTCCTATTAACATGACCAGAGAATCTGGATTTCATTAAAGACACGGAGGCTAACATTATCCCACCCGTCCCTCCCTTGGACGGTCTTCTTTGCTTAGGTCATTATTGATTGTCTTATTTGATTATTGCCTTTATCTGATTATTACATTATTGAATGTCTTATTTGATTATTGCCTTTTTACCATGTATGACATTTCTATGCTCTGCTACCTCCAACCCTTAACATTTTCCTCCTTCCTTTCAGACAACTCCTCTTAATGGTTTCTTCGTCACCCGTGATTCTTCCTCACCTCTCTTCATCCCTCCCTTCCGGAATCCTTGGATTCTTCATCCTCAAGAACAAGCTGATCCTGAATCTTTTGGAACTTTCTTTATTTGCCCACATTTAAAAGAGGCTGTCTGTTTGGTGCTCATGCCTTTCATACCTTCTGATCATTCCATTCTAGAACTGCTTTATTTATGATGCAGTGCGGCTGCTTGTGACTGCATTAAAAGGATAATGCATAATGTTAGCCTCCGTGTCTTTAATGAAATCCAGATTCTCTGGTCATGTTAATAGGAGAATCGCAATTTGCAACTATGCAATTTGAATAAGGTCAGTGCTGGCCCAGCAGTTGTGTCGCATCTCATTCAGAAGACATCCTAAGCACACCTGTCAGTGACGTTGCAAGGGGGGCGGGGGATGGCCGACCGCCCCGGGCGATACGAGTTTTGGGGGCGGAGCCTACCTGCGGCCGTCGCGGGGAGGCAGTTGGCGGTGAAGCCACTCAGGTTCATGTTCTAGAGACAGGATTGAACCTGTGGTTGTTTGGAATTCTTGGTAAACAAGACAAATTTAGTGTTCATTTTACATAGTTTAAGGTGAGTGCTTAACATTTATGTTTGGTTTAGCCTGAATCATGTTTTGAGTCAATGAATGGAATTGGTAGAGAAGAGTTAGAGCTACAGTCTGGTGTCATCGGTGTATTGATGGATCTCAATGCTATTGTTGGTTGGTATGGATCCGAGGGGCTCCAGGTACAGGATGTAGAGGACTCAGAAGACGATGGAGGTCTTGGGAGGTAGGAAGCTTTCCGGATGTTATAGTTCCCATCAAACGATGCCAGTTGGCAAACGCATGCTTGTTTCCAAGGTGTGGATCTGTGATTGGTTATAAACTGTGTTGAAAGCTTCAGAGAGACCAAGACGGATCAGGAGGCAAGGGTCTCTTCTAAATTGTACCTTTAATTCTCTGCAAAGCCATTCAAAGTCTTTCACTGTTTTGTTTCTTAACACGTTTGGGTAAAATTTGTCTATGAACTTGCACCATGTGACATCTTTTTGCACTGAGCACTTTTGTTCCATTTTTACAGTTGTATTTGTTCATGATTAATGAAATTATTTCTCAAAAAATTGTCATAACTACAGTTTAGAAGTCTCTTTTTTGCTGCATTTATTGTCAATTGCTTATATGGTTTATCTAGTATACAATTGAAGAAATTCTTTATATAGCCTAATGAAACACCTCACTGAAACATTGTTATTTAGTTTAAATATAACACCCAGATTCTAAAAGAGATTTCCAGGGCAGCTCCAGTGGCCTTTCCCTGAATTCCTGTCACAGACACCGGAATGGGGCTGGACTTGTGGCTTCACATCCAAAGTGCGCAGAGGGTGCATTTGGCGATGCAGCGCACGCAACGAAATTCGTTTTATTTATTTATATGTTTACTTACCTCTAATCAGCCGTAATCCGTAGTTTATTACCCTCACTCCTGCCCCTCCCCCGCCCCACGTCAGTGCCCGCAGCACTCCCACCATGGGCCGCTACTGGCCTACAGCATCTTTCCTTCAATCTGGCACTGCTTGTCTCTGGCGATCCAGAGTCAGATCACTAAGAAGCAGGCTGCATCGAAAAAGGAGTGCTATAAAAAGAAGCAGCGATGGCGGAGCGAGATGGGGAAAGCAATGATGGACGGAGGGGGCAATGAGGGAGGGGGTAGGGGACGGCTCAAGCAGCGAAGCGGGTGGGGTTTTGGGACAGGCAAGTAATACTGGGACATTATAAAAAGAATCCTCTCACTTTGAATTCAGAGAAAGAGAAATAGAGCAGAAAGAATGGCGTGCAAGGAAAATAATAAGAAGGTAGGATCATCAAAAACAATGTGCCTGCATTATCTGCGAGCGAGGCACCACATGGGATGAGCTATATAGTGACACATGTAGCTTTCTGGTCACTGGTCCTAATCACAGTCACACAGTCCGGTGGGTAAGGGCACCTACTGCAGAAATCTGTCTGACTCCTACAGGACACAGATTAAAATACCAGAAAGCTCAGAGTGTTAATGCAGATGACATTAGTGTGGAACACACTGGTCATCAGTTCCGTTCGTTTTGAGGCAGCTGGCTTATGACTAGCATGATTTCTGTAATTTTCAGCATGAAAATCAAAAAAGTAGTGTATTGATGTACATCATCACATAGACGGTAGCATATAGGTATAGGTCCTGCGTGCACAGGTACTGGAGTGTGGATGAATAACGTTATGTTTGGACTAGCTGTTACTGGCAACATTGAGTTGCCTGTATGACTAAACACCTTTCCCAAGCAGTACGGACACTGTCAACGAAAAATCACTAAGCCATGAACTCCTGGTATATGCAGCCAGGCCACTAACAGTGATTAATGGGCCTGTAAGCCTTGTAGGTAAGTGGGATGCTGGCATAATAGAAAATCAGTCGGGATGAACTGGGTTGCCAAGCCCAGTACATAGCACCATATTTAAGCTTCATTGTATCTCGACAGCTGCAAATGCACCCTTTTACTCTTCGTTATGTTAAAGTAGAGAAAGAAAAGAAAGAAATCCAGTTCAGTCTACTTGTAGCCATATCCGATACTTTATTTTAAAGAGGTGTCAAATTCTAGGTTCTTCGCTTTTGTTTGCATAGATTTAGTTTAAACTGAAAAAAAGTATTTTTTACCCAAACCATCATCGCCGAAAAACATGTCAGTTCGGAACCTCAAGCAACATGAAAGTTAAATGACACCCTTGGACAAAGACATCCTACTATCCATTTTCACTATTTTATTTCCTCTTATTATTTCTAAGTAATGTAATACTTATTTATCTTTAGATGTCAAAGTCTAACGCGTTCGGAAGTACCCTTAAACACCCAAATGTTGGCACACAGACATGCCACCTATGTTACTCGACTAACATGCTGGGCAATGCAATGTATTGAGAGAAAAGAGAATGGGCTTACGAAGACCTTTCAAACAAATATGGTGAGGCGGCGAGTCCTTTCACCACTCCTGACACTTAAAGACACAGGCAGTTACACATTGGTATCTTGTTTAGAGGAAACATGGTAGGACAGTATTAGCGCTGGCGATCATATTCTTCTAATTGCCTATGACCAATACAGTCCTCAAACACAGAGAACAGCCCACGACAAAACAAGGCCTCCTGCCTCAGGTTGTCCTGTCCTTAGATGAGCCACTTCACAGCTCTTAGTGTTATCTGGCATTTGCGAGTCTTCTTGAACAATGAATCATGACAGGCCAATGAAAGGGTAGCGCCTTCAGGAAGGGCAAAGTTTTGTCTAATGTCACCATCCCTAAATTGAACTACGTTATTAAAAAAGTTGTCCTTGCAAATCTGTGTGAAAAGTTTGCATTTTATGACAGCAATAAGAAACAAGCAAGGAGGGGGCAAGCAGTGATGAGGGAGAGAGTGAGGGAACGAGTCAAGCTGCAAAGCAGGAGGGGGCTGAGGGAGGGGCAAGCAACACAGAGACATTAACCCAAAAAATCCTCTCACTTTGAAGTCAGAGAAAGAAAAGTAAACAGTCGCCCTCGGAGAGACAGCGTCTGACATTTGTTCTTGGTTTTGAATGCACAGCAAATGTGACTGAGATTAGAACAAGATTTAAGGCGGCTCGTTTACAGAAACAGAGCTCGAGAGCTCATGTGAAGTGCTCCAAAAAAAAACAACAAAAAAGTAGTTCTTAAAACAGTAGCTAAAATAGAGCAGTGGATGGATAGTAGTAATTGGTCCATGCTCTCGGGGAGGGCTAAACACAGGAAGAGGCATGATGCATGCATGCCATCGACAAATGGGGAGAAAGAATATGAGAGCGACAATGGAGCCAGCAAATCAGAGGCCTATGGCCGGGTTGAAGCCCACATAGTTAATACAACATGTCTCTTCGAGACAGCCCAAGCACTGTCTAAGCTGAGACCTAAAAATCGAATAGTTATTAAGATGACACAAAACAAAATAAACCCTTTTGCTTCTAAGCCAACAAGAAAATATGTTGAGTAACATAAGCCAGATCAGGGCCTGAGGACATTGGGCGAGTGAACAAACAATACCTAAAACCTTTAAACATCAATATGACACAAAATGAAATATGGCTTTCAGTGTCTTTTTGGACCATTACATCAACATTGTATATTACCAAGCAATATACATCTGAAGCATAAACTCTATGCTTAAACCACAATAACACATTTGTTGTGTATACTTTAAACACTTGAATTATTTTTTATATCTCTTATAACAGTTCAAATCTTTTTGTGTTCCGATTTTATTTTTTGTATGGTAATATATTTTTTTACAACTGACAGAAAATAAGTACCACCTGCCTAACAAATGGAGAATAATCTAACACACATAACATAAAACCTAACACATTAACCAAATATTAACTGAAATACTTAGTGGTACATTGTTAGAAATGGGAGTCTCTAGTTGGCAGTGGTATGCACCTTGTCCAAGTAGGGACCCTTCCTTCTAGTCAGGGTAAGGTAGTTACACACCCAAGATAACCCCTTCTCACCCCCTTGGTAGCCTGGCACGAGTGGTCAGACCTATCTCAGAGGCAATGTGTAAAGTATTTGTACATAACATACACAGTAATACAGTGAAAACACTTCAAACGGACACCATACCATTTTAGAAAAATAAACAATCTTTATCTAAACCAAACAAGACCAAAACGACAAAAAATCAAACATACACAACTCAAAATATCACTTTTCAAAGGTTTAAGCAATTCTGTCGATAGAACTCTATGGATGCGGTGATTTTAGCACAAAGTACCTTTGATGCATCAAAATCCACAAGGAAAAACAGCTGCAGTAGAGGGAAGCGTCTGAAAACACAGCAATGCATCGGTTCTTGAGTCCCTGTGGAAGCAATGCGTCAGTTCTGCTGCAAGCAGGAGAAGTGTTGCGTCGGTTCTGGACTGTAAGGAGAAGCAATGCATCAAAATTCGAAGATGGTTCTGGTCTGCGGGTGATGTGGAGGAAAACTTGGCACACAGGTGCAATGTATGGAAATGCGTACAAGCTGGAAGTTGATGAGGCGGCAACAAACAGGCACTGCATTGATTCTTTCAGCCGCGGACCAGTGATGCATTGATTCTTTTAGCTGCACAGCAGGGCCTGTGCCAAAGTCAGTGCGGTGGTCTTATACGCCAGAGACATGGTGCGCTGGACTGGGCTGCAGCAGTTCTTAGGGCCACGAACATGTGCTGCATCGATTTCTTCGGCCGCACAGCGGCGGTGCATGGAAACTTCTCCTGCAAGGCGGTGCTGCGTCAGAAAAACAGGCGCTGGAAGGGCAGTTCATTGATTTTGAAGTCTTTTGCAGCAGGAACCCCCTTCAAGGGTCCAGAACTGGAATTGGCACCACTTGGCAGGTCAGAACTCCCAGCAGTGGAGCTCAGGGAAGCTGCATGTGAAGTCTTTGATGGCCCTGAGATGTTCAACAGGAGGCAAGCACACACAAGCCCTTGGAGAACCTTGTAAAAGCAGGATTCAAAAGCTAAGTCCAGTTCCTTCACTGCCCACAGACAGAGGCAGCAACTGCAGGCCAACCCAGCAAAGCAACACACAGCAAATGAGCAGGACTCCTCCTGACAGCTCTTCAGCTCTTCTTCTTGGCAGAGTCCTCAGTCCAGAAGTATTCTAAAGATGTGTGGTTATAGGTTCAATACTTATACCCCTTTTGGACTTTGAAGTAGGCATACATCAAAGGAAAGTCTTTGTTGTCCACAAGATCCTGCCTTTCCCTGCCTTGGCTCCAGACACACTACAGGGGGCAAGGACAGCATTGTGAGAGGCCAGGCACAGCCCTATTCAGGTGTCAGTGGCAACTCCTCTTACCACTCTAGCTCAAGAAGGCCCGTCAGCCTGGTGATGGGCCATCAGGATAGGCAGGGCACACCTCAGCTCCCTTTGTGTGACCGTCTAGAGTTAATGCACAAACAACCCAGTTGTCAGTCTAAACCAGACAGTTATTCCACAGGCAGAGGCACAGGATGGTAGAGCAAGAAAATGCCCACTTTCTAAAAGTGGCATTTTCAAACACACAATTTAAAAAAACAGCCTTTCACGACCAGTCACCCATTCCCAGAACACACTTACCAAAAACCAGTTCCCAACAGCCTAACAAATGTATTCCATTTTGTGCTGTGTGCAGATTAACCTGGATTCCGCATGGACTGGGTTGGAAATTAGCAGTGTGGCAGGTGCAGGGATAGTCAGGGACCGGTCAGGCTGGCCTCCAGTGTGTTAATTTCACTGTGATACATCTACAGTTTAACAGCCTTGGAGGAGGGTCCTCCACTCAGGTCAGTTCCCCCCTCTTCAGTCGAGGAAGCTTTCATCAGCATATGCCCACATTTACCATCACCTACTCTAAACCCAACCAGTAGCGTACCCAGTGTGCTTTGGGCCCTAGCGCAAGGAAGGAAATGGGCCCCGTGGCTGCTGTTTCAAATATAAAATACAGCAATAATCAGGGTTGAGTAGGCCCCTCAGACCTCTGGGTCCCGGTGCCACTGCACCTGTGGCTCCATTGGATGCTACATCCCTGACCCCCATCAAACATTTCCCCATTCTGTGCACACCCTCTACCAACTTTATGCTACTTGGGGGCGGAGCTTGGCTCGCGACGAAAATGGCCGCTTGAGCTCGGAGCTCCACAGCCCAGCGCGACAATCCTACAATTATCCTTCCCCACAACACCGTAATCACCGTCACGTACAGCCCAGCTGGGAAAGGAAGACTGGTGCATCCCGGGCCAACAACTCCGGTTCCCGTAGACCTCCCCGGCGCCGCACAGGGGGTGCCGTCCAAGCTGGGACGTAAGGCCGCAGATCCCCGCGCTAAAGTAAGATGCAGGGCGAAACGACGTCATCGTTGTTCATTTTGAATTTAATTGTATCACTAAACTGAAGCTAAATGGCCTTCAGTCGAATCACCTTAGAACTATGCACTCAGTGTCTTTTTTATCATGTGACTGCAATATATCCGCTCTTGTCTATTGAAGACCATGTTTGCAAGGCTGCAATGCTACATTTTAGCCTCAGCATTTTGCCAAATGGAACTTGGTTTTTCTTCTGACTCTCCCAAAATATGAATACAGTACAGTTTAATTACATGTTAGTAAAATATTTAAGCTGATATAGCATTGCTTATTAGTGACCCTTATTCCCACTTTGAAACCCTAACTGGCACATGCATCAAGCTAGGATTTTGCGAGTCCTTAATAAGCGAATATTAAGGATTTGCAATTAGAGATTCATAAAATCATATGCATGTAGGAATCGCTATAATAATAGCGATTCCTTCACATTCCTTATTTGCGAGTCGCAATTAAGTAGTCGCAAATAAGGAATGGCTTCCCATTCATTCCTATGGGCCTACAGACCCATAGGAATTAATGGGAAATTGCAGCTATTTGCGAGTACCAATAGGTACTGCAAATTAGCATGCTAATTCAAGGGTGCAGGGGGTGTCAAAGGGACACCCTGTTGCACCCCTGAGAATTGATCCGTGCACATATGTTCACGCACACACATGTCCCAAGGACATGTGTGTGTGTAACCTTCAACTTTGAAAAAATGCACTTTGGTGCATTTCTCAAGTTTGTGCAATTTACCATGAAGTTCAACTTCACGGTAAATTGCGCCCCTAATAGCGAAATCGCTAATTTTTTTACTTTGTTGCATTGCATTTAAGGAATCTCAATTGCGATTCCTTAAATGCAATCGTACTTTTAAGTGTCGCAATTTAGAGATTACTTAAATTGCAGATTTTTGCATTTGAGGATGATGCATCCCAAATGCATAAACGTCGCAAAGGAGCAGATTCTGAGAATCTGCCCGTTTGCGACCGGTTTCTTTTGATGCATGTGCCTGTAAAACCTTTCATAGCGGCTAGATTTTGCTGAACTGCATCTGCTAGTGTTTTAGTGCCTGTTCAAAGGGCAAAGTAACAAAAGTGATGAACAATGCTTTCTGTACAGATGACTCCAATTTCTTTGTAACCACAAAAAAATCCTATTAAACTGTCTGCCTTTTGACAACCCAAGTCCTATTTGCAGCAGAGACAGCACTTCATAAATCAGAAGTCAGGGAAAAGGCACGAGAAACCCTTATTGGAAACCAGGAGAGGCAGTGGATGGGAGATAGTTGGGTCAGTAGATCGCTCCAAGGGCCAAATAATAAAAATGGTGCATTAACCCACAGTTTGTGTCCAGGCTGGGGCTCTGCAGCATTTCACAGGAAATGCACTGTTCCCAGTGCTGATGCAAACTCCCTCCTGCAGTGGGCACAGAACATTAGTGAAAGATGGATGGCAGTTTGAAGACTTCAGTCTGCCTTTCAGTGTCCAGGGGGCAGCCAACCCACCTTCCAGAGGGGACAGAGGTCACCCTGCAGGTGGTTGCAGTGAGTGACTGCACCCAACTCTAGAACGGTGTTTGGGGTATCCATGGAAATCCCTTCCGAGTGGCACCTTCAGAGGCACACAGGCTGTGTATTTCCTCAATGTAGTACATTGTCAGTGTCCTTTGCCTTAGTGGCACATCTGTAATATGGCACAGGTGCAAAGGCACAGTGGTTTTTTATATGCATGGGGCATCATCCTGATGCAAATTGGGGAACACCCCATTGTGATAGCACCAGCGCAAAATATGCACCGGCACAATCTGTATTATACAGGGGCAGCACAAGCATTTGTGGTCCCATCTATAACATCAAAGTGCCTTAGGGGCACATGCAGTGCGTGCAAATGCAAATTGTGCCTACAGGACACTTACTATAATATGGCTCCCAGGTCAGTAGAAGACCTTGCTTCTTTCCCAAGTTTTCATTTAACAAATGTATGCATTATGATAATTGTAGTCCTCATTTACTTTCTTTGATCCAGTTGAACTAATGCATCTGAACAGCAATTTCTAAATTAAAGGTCAAGGGCTACATAAGTGGAGTCCTGCCTCCAACTAGTAAACCAGTACCCATGGGAGGCAGTGGGGGGAGCCAGCATCTTTCTATCCCCCTAAATCTCTGCTCTGATTGGCCAGAAACCATCTGTTTGGTTTGGCTGTGACTGCTGCAGGAATGGGGGACACCCTTTCTTCCTAGATACTCTGTCTCTTTATCTGAACAGCTCCTCAAACGCACACATAGAAGGTATGGCCAATTTCTATTATGTGTGTAACACAGCATGGGGGAGTAGAAGCCAAAATATCAAGATGTGTCATCACAATGCTTGAAAATTTGCACCTGCAGTTGCTTCAAACAACTTCCAAGAGCACTATTTCAGCATCTTTTGGATTGTTTTTCTTATTTTTTAACCACATTTTCAGTTTTTCTTAATTTCCTATCAACTGCATTTTCACCATCATAACTGTTTATCTTCATGATTCTTTCATTATAATTACCACGTGATAGCCGTCATAATTGTGCACTATCGTGGAGGAGTGTGCAGCATTGCATCGCAAGAGTATGGGACTTGGTGAAAGTGCAAATGATTGCTTATCAAGTTCCTTTGATCACACAGTAGTAGAAAGGACAAGGATTAAGTAGATCGCCATTCAAGGGGAGACTGTTGGCATCCCGTCTGCTAAGATAGTGATTATGAGTTAGTGGGTTGGTGTAAGCATAAGAACACCTTTGCTGAGGTGCCTAGACTGGTCTTAATGAGGCATCCTACAGCTTTGCATCCCATATTAGCCAAACCTCTAGGAGAAAATGGACCACAATAATAGCTGATTTTGCATATTTTTGTTTGTCCTCATATACCTCTGTGGCATGCTCTTCTTTCCTAATCTGGCCACACCAGCATACTATCAAAGAGCAACAACATGGAAAAAAAGTGAGTGCACACGGCCTCACCCATTTGTTGCATACCTTAGTAACTATTTCTCGTAAGCCAATGTTCATATAATTGCCAGGTATCCAGAGTCTTGTGAGCACTGCATTTTATGTATTTTTTATGCATTGCTGATATTTGCCTCAACCACTCCAACACCAAAGGCTTGGGTTCTTTTATCCAGAATCTACAGATCAAGTATCTAGCTAGTAGGATCAAGATGAATAGTAATTTTATATATGGTCTGCACAATGCCATCTCCCCATCATCTGCTGAGATAACACCGAGCAATATCAGTGCTGGGCTTACCTTAATATCTTGCTGGAGTATATCTGCTAAAACTCTACCTACTTTCGTCCAGTATAACTGTAGGTTGGGGTATGTTACAAACATATGGACATCATCATTGTTAGAAATGGGTGTCTCTAGTTGGCAGTGGCTTGCACCCTTTTCAAGTAGGGACCCTTATTCTAGTCAGGGTAAAGGAGTTACACACCCAAGATAACCCCTGCTCACTCCCTTGGTAGCTTGGCATGCGCAGTCAGGTTTATTTCAGAGGCAATGTGTAAAGCATTTGTACAAACACACACAGTAACACAGTGAAAACACTACAAAAGGTCACTGCACCAGTTTTGAAAAATAACCTATATTTATCTGAATAAAACAAGACCAAAACGACACAAATCCAACATACACAAGTAAAGATATAACTTTAAAAAGGTTAAAAATAGCTCAGTCCACAGGAAACTATGGATGCTTAACTTTTATCACAAAGTACCTGGGATGCATCAAAATCAAAGACAAGAATAGGCGCAGGGGATGTGAGGTGCCAGAAAAGCAAAGAGATGCATCGGTTTCTTGCTCCCAGGGGAGGTGATGCATCAGTTCCTTACTTCCAGGGGCGGTGATGCGTTGGTTCTTTACTGCAGCACAGAGGAGGTGATGTGTCAGTTCCTTGCTCTCAGGGGAGGTGATGTGTCGGTTCCTTACTGTGAGGGGAGGTGATGCGTCAGTTTCCAGACACGCAGCTTCGGTTCCTTACTGCTGGGCTAGGTCGATGAAGAACTTGGCACACAGGTGCAATGCATCAAAAATCCAGATGATCTGGGTCAGTTGCTATTTGGCCAAATAGCAACTGAGAACGAGATAAGGTCAGACGCTCTGCACCCTTCCGATCAAACACGACGGTAAGCTGCTTGAGCCACAAAACGATTACACTATTTCTAATGAATATGGAGTTCACAAGCCAGCAGGCAACTCAAATGCAATAACAAAAGGACCGCCCGCCCGGCGAAAATTGTGCCATTCATAAACCAATTTGGCCCATTGAGCCTGCAACGTTTGAAAACACTTCTCTGTTTGATCAGATAAACCAGTCCACGCCCTGAAGAGAATCCCGCAAACCATTCCGGGAATCGAAACGTGTCGGCATTACACAACGCGGGACTCTTGCATCTAATTAAGTTCTTCCTAATAGAAATGCTGTTTAAATTTCTAACTACTAGGCCCAATGGCTTTTCCCCATGGGTAGCAGCACTGAAAATGTGATAGACAATTTGTACGTTAAAGATTGTCCAGTTGCTGCTCCTGTTGTGAATCAAGACTGGTGTTATATCGCACATAATTGTTGTTCTTTTATACATTGTATGTTTTGTCACATTACCATATCACAAAGCTGTTTACAGTGCCTTTTTATGTTTTAGTCACATTTTTTGTTCTAACACGCACTAATTGAAACGTATCCGCACTTATCTGACCCATGAAATAATGTGGATCAAAGGTTCTTTAACTAAAAGAATGATTTAGCAAATAAATGCTTTAAGTCCATATTAATTGAATTTATGGTCTTTAGTCTGCTAAACCACTTTCTAAAAGTGGCATTTTTGAACATGCGATTTAAAAACCAACTCCACTAAAATATGTATTTTTAAATTGTGAATTCAGGGATCCCAAACTCCAAATCTCTATCTCTTCCCAATTGGAAGTTACACTTGCAAGAGGTTAAAAGGCAGCTCCAATGATAACCTATGGGGGAGATAGTCTTTGCAATAGTAAAAAGCAAAATTAGCAGTATTTCACTATCAGGACATGTAAAACACACTAGTACATGTCCTATCTTTTAAATACACTGCACCCTGCCCATGGGGCTTCCTTGGACCTACCTTAGGGGTGCCTTACATGTAGTAAAAGGGAAGATTTGGGCCTGGCAAGTGGGTGCACTTGCCAGGGTTGACACAGCAGTTTATAACTGCCCACACAGACACTGCATTGGCAGGTCTGATATATGGTTGCAGGGCTAATCATGTGGGTGGCACAATCAGTACTGCAGGCCCACTAATAGCATTAGATTTACTGGCCATGGGCACACACAGTGCACTTTACTAGGGACTTACCAGTAAAGCAAATATGCCAATCATGGATAATCAATCACAATCACAAATTACACAGCGAGTACTTGCACTTTAGCAGTGGTAAAGTGCTCAAAGTTCTAAAACCAGCAAAAATGAAATGCAGCACACAGTCAAAAACAGGAGGTCAGAAGCAAAAAAGACAGGGGAAAACCACGGCAAAGGTGCCAGGACTAACAATCAGCCATTGGGGCCCTGCATTTCTTGCTGCCAAGGCCTTGCACTCCTGATCTTGCTCAATGTCGTAGGCTTCCAGTACAACCCATTTAATGTAAAGAAAGGATTTCTTGTGAGGAAGGCAGACTTTACTGAAAAATACAAGATGTTCAAAGATACTTGCCATCACTCTCCAAGATCTTGATCCAGCAAGCATCTGCCCCAAATTAAGTATGGAGTCTCCATTACTGTTTCTTCCATGTCCCATATAGCTTTATGCCTTCTTGCCACCCGTTTTTTCAGAAGTGCCGTCTTGTGTATGTCCTCCATCAAATCCCGAAATATCTTGGTGTAGCAATTTGTGTGTTTTTTTTAATCAAAACTCTTTTTATTCAGCATTGCAATCAAATACAACAGAGTACACAGTAGAGTGCGCAGGACCTCGGACCTTTTAAGCCGCTAATTCAGATCCATTTTCACATGTTGAAAGATCCCGTTGCCTCCCACGCTCCAGAAAATGCCTGTTTTATTACATCAAACAATAAGGGTGGCCCCTTAAACTATAATAAGAAACAAACCCCCCCTAACCCTCCCTCCTCCCCTTCCCTGGCAGTGGTGGTGTCTCTGAAGTCATTTGTCGGATCTTCGGATATGTCTTAAAGGTAAGGCAGTAAGAGCTCGTCAATTGCTCCTCATTGGGGCACTACTGCTCCCTCTGGCGCTACCTGGAGATTCCCTCCAGCCCTCATTAGAACTGAAAGAGATGCATGGCTCGTATCGAAGGGGGGCATACCGCCGCGGGCAAGCCGCGGGAAAGAAAGGTTACCAAAGGGCCCCATTTATACTCAAAATTCGTATACTCATCTCTGAAAATATCGGCCAGCCTTTCCATGGCGAGAATTCTCCATAGGCGTGCTTGCCACAGTGATATCGCTGGCGTGTCTTTTTTCTTCCATGCTGCAGCTATTGTGAGTTTTGCCGCCACCAAGCATGCCCACATTATTGCCATATCAGCTTTAGTCTGATGCTCAAGATCAGGGTCCCTAATGCCCAGCAGTATTCCCTCTATGGTTGTCGGGATGGGCTACCCCAGCATGTCTTTGTTGTGTGAAAGTATTTCCTCCCAAAAGGCACGAATACCCGGGCAGTCCCACCAAATGTGACGGAAGTCCCCTTGCAGGCCACAGCCCCGCCAACAGAGATCTGAGGTGTCTGGAAAGATCCGTTTGAGTTTAGTGGGATAGAGGTACCAGTCTAGTAGTGACTTATAGTGTGCCTCCCTCAGAGCCACAGAGTGGTTGTGCCTAGTGAGGTCCCCATATGTGTTTCCACTCATCCTCTGTGATATCCCTTCCTAACACCTGTTCCCAGAAAGACATGTATCTAGTGCCCGTGGGGCGTGTATCATAGCTAATAGCATGACCTATAGTGAGGAAATTGCTCCTTTCATGGTGCCCGCCCTCCGTACCAGTTTCTCTATTGGTGTAAGTTCTCTGGTGGCGGCATCTCTTATTTGTGGGAGGGAAACCCAATGTTTAAGCTGGAGATAATGGTAGTGTTCACTATGTGGGACCTGGAAGTCCCTTTTGCAGCTTTCGAATGTCAGTATGTCAAAATTGTGGAACAGGTCTGAAATCTTTAGGCAGCCCCCTTCTCTCCAACGGTCAAAGGGTCCTTCGCTCAGCGCAGGTGGGTAGGCAGGGTTGAAGTGAATCGGGGTGTACGGTGAGGGGAAAGAGGTCCAGCCCTCCCTTTTCGTTATCTCGTCACAGACTCTGAGTGTGGTGCGTGTGGGGGTGCTAAGATATGCATTTGCTGGCCTATCTTTTTTCTTTTTCCACAGGACATTCCAAATTGTTCTGCCCACTATCGCCATGTCCATATGGAGCCAGTGATTGTCGGATTCCCTCATGGACCACTTTACAACCACCCGTAACTGTGCCGCCTGATAGTAAAGTGCAAAATCTGGTAATGCCACCCCCCCCTAGTTTCTTTGAGCATCGTAGTACATGAAAGGGGAGACGTGCCCTCCCCCCTGCCAGATGAATTTAGTAATGAGCGAGCGTAACCGGGGCAAAAGATCACAATCTAGGTCAATTGGAAGCGCCTGGAATAAATACAGGAGTTTTGGTAATACTGTCATTTTGACGGCGTTTATCTGTCCAAGCCAGGAGATGTACAAGGGTCTCCATCTCTTAAGGTCTTGTTGAAGTTGCGACATCAAAGCGGGGTAGTTGGCCTTTTATAAATCTTCGATTCTGGGGGTGAGTTGGATGCCCAGATATAAGAGGGAACGTTTAGCCCACTGGAGGGAGGTCTGGCCTCGTAGTCTCATTGCCTCGCCCTCGGGGAGAGTGAGATTTAGTATGGAGGATTTTGATAGGTTAACTTTAAAACCCGCCACTGCTTCGAATTTCCCCAATTCCACCTGCACAGCCTGAAGGGAGGAGCTTGGCTCCGTGAATGTAAGCAAAATATCATCCGCAAAGAGAGATGCTTTATGTTCTGCACCCCCAAACCTTATTCCCTTAATCTCTTCGTTAGCTCGCAGTTGCATGGCCAGGGGTTCAATGCTAAGTGCAAATAAGAGAGGGGAAAGCGGGCATCCCTGTCGCGTGCCTCTACTAGGGGCAAAGGGGAGTGATGAGTAACCGTTGACCTGTACCCGGGAGTGAGGGAGATGATAGTTGGCCCTGACCATATTAAGAAATATATCCCCAAAGCCAAACTTCTGCATGGTAAGGAAGAGAAACGACCAATCCACCCTGTTGAAGGCTTTTTCAGCGTCCAGACCCACCAAAATAGCCAGGAGTTTGAATTTGGAAACTTTCTCAATTAGGTGTATGGTTTTCGAATGTTGTCATGTGTCTGCCTTCCCTTTATAAAGCCTGATTGATATGGGTGGATTAGTGTGGGCATTAGGTCTGCAATCCTGGTGGCCAAAATCGCAGAATACATTTTTGCATCGAGGTTAAGTCGGGCAATGTGCCTATAAGAGGCACAGCTCTGAGGATCTTTCCCTGGCTTTGGAATAACGGATATCACAGCCTCCGCCATCGAAGACGAGACCTGGAGTCCTCAGCTATTGCCTTGAACAGCTCAGTGAGGTGGGGGATGTGCTCGGTCGCATAGCATTTATAAAACTGCGCCGTCAGGCCCTGGAGCTTGGTGAAGTTTAAGTTTGGCGATAGCCTGTCCGACTTCTTCAGCCGTAATCGGTCCGTTGAAGCGCTCATTTTCCATTGGGGGGAGATGAGGGAGCTCCAAAGAGTCTAAGTAGTGTTGTTGCAGGGTTGTATCTGGAGAAGTGCCTAGGTAGAGGTCTCTATAGCATCTACCAAAGATATTGGCTTTTGTTTCGTCTGAGTGGGTGAGGTGACCCTCCCCATCCCGGATACCCCCTATATATTCGTGTTCCCTTTTCTCCCGCAGTCGCCTAGCTAAGTGGGACCCCACTTTATCGCTGTGGGCATACGATGTCTGCCGCAATTTTAATAGTCTATATTCAGCTCTATTATTATAAATGGATCGCAGTTTGCCTCTTAGCGTGGTAAGCTGTCGCTGCAGGGCACGCGTTACCTTGTGGGCTTTCTCTACTGTCTCTAATTCCCCCTTGAGCGCTATCCTTTCCTTCATTCTCTGTTTGTTCAGGGCTGCGTTAAGTTGGATGCATTTGCCCCTTAGAACTGCTTTGAATGCGTCCCAGTTATTTTGGGGCGAAGTAGCCTGTGGGAGATTTAGTTCAAAGTATTCATTGATGGAAGCCCTCAATTCATCTCGTAGTATCTTGTCCCGGGTGATCGATGCCGGAAAGTACCATCTAGATGTGCCTGATTTTGCAGTACCCCAAGCTAGGCTAATGGACACTAGGCTATGATCAGAGACTGCGATTGGGAGTATCCGTGCCGCCCGCAGGGGACCCAGTAGTGCCTGACTGACAAAAATATAGTCTATCCTGGAGTAAGACTGCTGGACGTGTGAGAAGTAGGTATAGTCCTTGGCAGTAGGATGTAGTGTTCGCCACGCATCGCGTAGGCCTAACGTGTGTATTTTCTGTTGAACCCCTTTGGTGAAGCTATTGGTAGCCGCCCTGTGAGATTGAGAGCTGTCTAGTTCCGCGTGCCATGTCAAATTAAAATCTAGGAGAACCATTGGGCCCTCTGCAAACTCGCTAATCAAGTCCAACGTGGAGGACATGAATGTTGTTTGCCCTGAATTGGTTGCGTAGATAGAAATAAAAGTACATAGGATGCCCCTTAGCCTCCCCTTTACCATTATTACTCTCCCATCCCGATCAGCCATTATAGCTTCGGGTTGGAACTTTGCTGTGCTACGGACGAGGAGAGCAACTCCCCTTTGTTTGGTGTTAGAAGATGATGTGTAGATTAAGGGATAGTTTTTGTGGCGAAGCCTGAGCTCCTCAGTCTTTTTGAGGTGCGTTTCTTGCAGGGCCACTACCTCAAACTGGTGGTCATTAAGATATTTCCAGATTTTTTGCCGCTTGTGTGGCGAGTTCAGGCCTTTAACGTTCCATGAAGCTATGGAAACCATTGGGAAAAATAACCCCACTGCCCTGTCCCTTCTGCCTTTCCCTTGCGAGCTGCCTACATGTTTTCGAGCCCCACCCTCCAGGTTTACTCGAGCCTCAAACGGGCCCACCGCCACTGAATGCCTGTCCCTCGAGTATACATAAGCTGACTGCACCCCCTCACCACCACCAGAAACCCTTCCCCCAAAAAACAAAACCCCCAACCCCCCCTGACGTTCTGGGCTGAGGAACCAACGGGCTCTCAGCTCGGTTCTTCTCTAGAACCATTCTGGGCGGTACGGACAAGGCCTGAACCCCCCCGACTGCCGTGTATTGAGTACATAAAGAACCTTTGGATAGCGTCTATCACCAAAAGCAGACTGGTGCATCAAGAAGTTACCCAGGCGTGGGTGCTCACCCTCCCTGCTGCTCTATGACCCACAGGACAAGCGCCCCAGCGTAGTGCTGCAGCAGCTGTGGTCTTCTGCGTGTACTGACAGTCCACCTTCCCAATGTCTTCATTTTTGGATGTTCTTGCTTTTCGAGATGGTGTGCCAAGGCCGGGTTTCTCTCCGAGTCGGTCCTGTTCCTTTCGAAGAGTCTGAGCCGCTTTCATCCTCCGGGATCGCAAGACCCAAAATGTGCAGTCCTTTTGTCAGATCCTAAACGTGATGTGATTTGATCTTGAGTTCGAAAGCTAGCCCAAAGGGAAAGGTCCAGCGGTACCGCACATTATCTTCTCGTAGTTTGGCGGTAATTGGCCGTAGCAGTTGCCTTCGAGCTAGGGTGGAGGGTGCCAGGTCCTGAAAGAGTGCACACTTGTAGCCCTGGAATGAGGTCTCTCCTTTTTTCCTCGTGGCGCGCAAAATGGCTTCTTTTGTTTTGAAGTAGTGCATCTTGACAAGCACATCCCGAGTGCATCTGCGCTCCCCCGCCTGTGGGGTCCCTACTCGACGGACCCGATCTATCTTGAGTTTCATCTCGCGAGGGCTCAGGATCTCGGCGAAGAGGCCCTCCACAAAGGCTTTTAGGTCTGGTCCCTCTGCTCCTTCTTCCAGATCCCGAATTCGGATGTTCTCCCTCCGGGACCTGATTTCTAAATCCTCTGCCTTCAAAAGCACTTGGTGCAGCTGGGTCTGGAGATTCTGCTGCATTTCCTGTAGTTTAGAGGAGCAAGCGTCTAATTCCTGTGTCTGTTGCTCCACTTCTAGAACCCTGGAACCTACAGCATCTACGTCATATTGGAGTGTCGTCATCTTCTCGGAGAGATCAGCCTTCAATTGATCTATGGAGGCTCGTAGATCTTGCTTGATTTCTAGGCAGAGCTCTAATTTGTGTGTTTTAAACCAGAAGAGGAGTCACACATAATGATATTTCTCAATCTTCCCATTGGTCAGTCCACTGAGATTTTCCCATGAAATCAAGCTTTCTCTCTCTAGGAGATCTCCCCATTTCTGAACCCCCACTTGTCTCAATATCTTGTCCATCGGAACACTCATGAATCCAGGAGTGCCAGGGGATTCCCACACTGGTGATCTCTCACTATAATAGTGGATGCCTCATTTCAGCCTCAAATTACACCAGTGTTTTGCATTAGATGTCAAGATCTTAATTTGGACCTTCTTAAAATACTTAGGATGACCGGATTTATACAGAAAAGCTCTGTCTTGATTTTCCACCATTACTATACACCTCCATAAGTGCCCTCAATTTGTTTTGTTTGGGTAATCAACTAATATCTGTCAATTCTTAAATTGGAAAGCCCTGCAGTAGGTTAATAAGTCTGGTAGCTGTAATCCCCCTTTCTCTAATCTTCACCTAATTTGTTCCCCAAAACAATCTGCCCTTATGTGCCCAGACAAAGCTCTAGAGCTTCTCTGGCACCCCATGCTAACAGTTTCCTCTCAAATTCCAAGGGAATAGTATAAAAAAGGAATGTCATTTTAGGGAGGATTGTCATCTTGACCAGATTTACCCTGCTGTAGATGGTAAGTGGTAAATTGTTCAATCTCCTTAATGTAGCATTAATTTCCATGGAAAACTTGGTCAAGTTCTCTTGCAGGACATCTTTCAAATCCTGCATTATCTGTACCCCCAGGTACCTAATCCTACTTTTTTCTCAAAAAACAAATGTTCCACTGGGATATTCCATTCCATAGCCTCCTTTTATCTTTTTTTGATAACCTGAAATGGCCCCAAACTCTCACAAATTTCTCCACTTGCTGCTTAGCTCTCTATGAGTCTGAGGTATATATAATGATATCATCAGCATACAGGGTTATTTTCCATTCATAATCTTAAAATTTGAATGGCAGGATTCCAACATCTTTCCTAATCAATTGCATGAAAGGTTCAATATATAAGTTAAATAACAGAGGGGGAGTGAACACCCCTTATGTGTGTCACTCTGTAACAGGGATTCATTAACAAAAATTCTTGCCTTTGGTACTTCGTAACAGGCCTGAATCAACCATATCACTCTCTAAGGCAAACCATATCTATCCAGGCACTCCCAAAGAAATGACCAGTTAACCTGGTCAAATGCCTAAGCTGTGTCCAAGGTTCTAATTGCCAGTGGTATCTCATACGTCTCCGCCAGGTCTATTACACCTATAAGAATATGTGTCAGGTCGTTTAGATGTCTGCCTCTCATAAAGCCCTTCTGGTCTTCTTGTATAAGCCCTTCAATTACTGCAGCTCTGATTGCCATGATTGAGATCAGAATTGTGTAATCTATGCTTAGCAATGATATTGGCCTGTCTAAGTCACACATTTTCGGGTTTTTGTCAGGTTTAATTATTAACTAGATGGTTGCCTCAAACCAGGACCTTGGAATCCTTACATCCCCCTCAGAATTGAATTCAAAAGTTTTTTTAAAGATTGGAGCCATAATTTCTATTTTTGTCTTATAAAGCTCAGCTGGTATATCGTTGGGGCCAGTAGCTTCACCATTCTTGAGATTACCTATACTTTTCCTACTCTCCATCTCACTGATATCCTCTTCCAATTTTTCCTTTTGAGCTCTGTGAAAAACCGGCAGTGTCCTGGCCGCCAACCATTGCTCAACCACCTCACTGGAAACCCTTGCTTCCTCTTTATACAAATATATCTGGAAGACCTTCAGAATTTCCCTAATCTCCGACTTACTCTTAAAGTATGACAGCAAGGAGGGGGTAGATTTAGTTTTATGCTGGGGTCTGGGTGCTCTGTCTTTTCTGCCTTTACTTCTCCCTTTCTCCAGCACTTACCCCCTCTATCACTCTGCGACTTGATCCCTCCCTGAGAGTTTAATGGATTAAATGCAAGTGGTCTAATTACAGCTTTCACATCAATTGAGCCCCCACTAACCAGATGTGCTACTACAGGGGCCCTTGAGGATCTCAAGCTATACCTATTTGTTCTGTCCACGAGAGGTACCCCTCCTCCTCTACCTCCTCCTCCTCCCTCTCCTTGTGAAATGCTTCCAACCAAGTCTCCACCCCTAGTGAATCCACTCTCTTGTTCTGAAGATAAGGAGGGGATCAGCTTCTGTTTCTTACTTGTAGGGACTAAGCTTTGCGACAGCCGTAAGGGTAGGGATACACGATGGAATACAGGTTCCTTCCGCCTGTTACCCTTCACATTACTCTTCTCCAGCTTCTTCAACTCCTTACTTGGGCGCTTTTTGCCTGCTTTTAGACCCACTTGTTGTGGTTATTTTTTCACTTGTGCTGCCACTGTTCTAACCAGCCCAGGAAGCCCAAGGACCCAAGAAGCCCAAACTGCCCAAACCCCTTACTCTGCCCAAGCCTCCTTGTAACACGATCCTCCCAACAGCGGCCCTGCCAGGCTCCAAATGCAGCCCGCCCTGTTCCAACACACCCCCTGCTACGCGGCCTCCTCCTTAACTTTACGGTAGGATCCAGACACAACGGCGAGTCCGTCAACCGCAATTGGGCGATGTCCTGCTGTCATCTCTTCCTCATTCTCGTAGCAGTTGCGGTAAGTCCTGCCGCGGTGGATAGATGTGAGCTGGTGGTTGCGTGGCCTCCCGACAGGCTGACTTAGCCTGCCGCCATGTTCCTCATTGTATGTCCTGATTGTGCAGATTGCGTGTAGATGGAGCTGAGAAGAACTGACAAAAATAACCCCAAACACTGATCTGCTGCTATGAAGGTCATCTTTGAAAGGCACTAAATGAAGGCATTCTACAAAATCTTTAAAAAAGCATATAAATATCCTGTGTCAGCTATAATTCATTGATTAGTGAAGATCCCTCTTTGGAATCTGTTAGCCATGGATAAACTGTCTGATACCTGAGACTGCACCTATCATTCCAGATATCATTTTTTGGGTAGAGGCAGAGAAGACCGGATCTAAATCAACACATTTCTTCTTGATCGAAATATCTTTCCCTCTTCTCATTATGCCATTTTCCTTGGTACTCCCTGCTATCCAACATCCCACTGCTCTTCAACTCAGTTTGTATTTTTCCTCCCAGAGCTCACGTTTAATAATCATGGCAGCTGTTCTTGCCTCAGATGGATGAAGGCCTTCTTTAATATGTGCTTCTGCTAGAAAGAAGCATAGGCATTTATTTTCATGCAGGCACTTGCAATAAATGTCAGAGTAAAGAGCAGCATATCTCTTAGCGCAAAAAGTGACTATCTGCCACCAGAAACTGCACTGTAAGCAAATCCCACCCATTGCACCTTATTTAAATACATTCTCATTAGACTTAGCCCTTCGGAGTAGTTTAGTTTATATATTTATTTATAAGATTATCTGGATAGTGCACACCTAACAGTGAGAAATCTGTTGGCTTTAAGAGATCAGCAGTACAGGGATACGGAACAATCACATTAAGTGGACCACAGGAAGGGGAGTTACTGTGCTAATAGTTGTGTTTTTGAAAAAGGCATGTCTTGAAAAAATGGTCAGAAAAAAAAAGGGCCATAGATCTATAGGTAGGGAGTTTCACAGTTTTAGGGCATGCTTAAAGAAAGCTTGGTTGTAGTTGCTGTTTTGCTGAGTCTATGGATTTCTATGATCACCCAGACTTTGCTTTTCGTCGTGCAAGCTGCACAAGATTTGATGTGATTCATGTGTAATATGCAGGCTGTTCTAAGTGAACAGCACGTATTAGGTAATGCTGAGGATCTTACAACTGATTCTGGCTTCCAGTGGCAGCTAGTGTATTGCCACAAGGATGGGAGAAAGTCGGCCAGATTTTGTGCCCCTACTATTACGAGCCTAGCAAGAGAGGTTTATTTTTCTCGAGCAGATACAGTTCATACAAGGCAGGTTTTGTCATCTTAAGTGCTCAGATCACCATCAATCTAGAAAGGAACGCAGCTTCGGGGGGGGGAGTGTTTGGGGTGCTGCACCCCCCTAATATGTGTATTCTATAGTAAATAGGTGGGTGCAGGTACTTTCAGTCGGCTATGGTGAGGTGGCTGTCGAATTTCACCTAGGATTTGTACATGTACGCACAGACAAAAACGTACACACATTCTCTCTCTCCTTTCTGTTTTGAAGTTCTGAAAACTTGCTTATTTTACAACGTATTATCTTTTAAGTAAACCTCATTCCCACTGTCCCTTAAACCCCCTCACGCTCTACTTCTCAAATAATGTATATTACATTGATATGCCAGCATGATTTTTGGGAAATTTGAAGCTCACCCCTCCCATTCTTACTGACCAAGCTAGGTTCTGCTAGAGATCCACCTTTGGGGCAGAGACAAAAATGTAGTGTGTCTAAGTTTCAGTGGGCAGGCGGAAATCCAATTTCCAACTCTGAACAGTATGGTTTTTCATTGTTCACTATCCTTTAGAGATGATGCCTTGCAGTCCACTTGAGTGTCGTGGGTATATTGAAGAGTGGTCAAACCATGCCCACCCGATAACAATAATCTCAGTTGTTGAATGTAGTGGCTGAATATAAGTGGTGGTAATAGTGAATCCTGAGGAACTCCACGTTCATTGACAGGCAGCAGTTTTATTCCTCTGCGCATAACCCTGGTGGGCTGGAGCCCTTGACGGATGCCTTTGAAAGCCCAAGGCTGCACCTGGTGCCTCTGTCACTTTCCCTAATTTTCAGAGGCTAAATTGCAGCAGGCAGGGGGCGCTTCAAGAGAGAGAGCAAGAGAGAGTGGGTGCAGAAAGGAAGAGAGAAAGTGATTAGAGAGAGAGAGAGCAGAAGAGGAGAGAGAGAGAGAATAGATGGATGGATGAAGAGAGAGATTGCTCGGAGAGGCGATGGGAGCAGAGCTGCTTTGAGCGTTTTTGCAAGGGCTGTTTTTGGTTCTCCAATTTAGCCTTGTCAATGTTCCAGCAAAAATATAAGGCAGAATTAGGTAACTAAGGGCCAGATGTAGGTGGCGAAATACCGATCGGTAACGCTGAAATTCGGAGAATTTCAGCGTTACCGACCGATATTTGGCTGAGTGCAATGTAGGTGAGTTCATACCTACATGCAAAATAAGGAATCGCAAAATAGCAATTCCTTATTTTGCTCTTGCATTTAAGGAATCGGAAATACCGATTCCTTAAATGCAATCATACGTCAGCACTAGAAAATAGTGCACTTGAGCCTTAAGGAATCGGCTAATTACCACCAACTTCAAGTTGGTGGTAAATGCGCATTTCTTTAAAAAGCACTTTTGCTTTTCAAATGTGCCATGTGGCACACATCCATGCCCTTAGGCATGGATGTGCGCCACATGTGCACACATGCACATTTCAGGGTGCAACAGGGTGTCCTTTGGACACCTGGCACCCTGAAATACCTCCCGCTATTAGCGATTCGGTAATACCGAATCGCTAATAGTGAATATCTTCCCATTCATTCCTATGGGACTCCTAGCCCATAGGAATGAATAACTAAATATTCCTTAATAACGAATCTCAATTACCGATTCGTTATTAAGGAATGTTAAGGAATCGCTAATATTTTAGCGATTCCTACCTACATTCCATTTAGCGAGTCCTTAATAGCGATTCGGTAAAAATCGCTATTAAGGACTCGCAAAATTGAAGTTACCTACATCTGGCCCTAAGTGAACTAACACAGTTCTTCATATAAGAAAAGAAAAAGAAAAGCTGCTTATGTGTGGACCTCTATGCCATCTGACACACCATGATGTGAAGAACCTATAATGGATGACACCTGCTCAACGATGCTCAAGTTTAAAGGGCTCTGCATGGTCCACTGTACCTTCTATGGTGAGGTTTCGAACTGTATTCAGGATAGACCGTTTAAGTATACTGCAGCCCACTCTCTTCAATCAGGATTTCTATTGTTGGTTTGAACTCTCCATTTTGTTCATTGTACGTAAGCAAATAATATGTTTTAATTATGTAAAATGATTTAACTATAAAATAATATTAAGTATATCTTTAAAAAGTTAAAACATATTAACTTAATTTAACATTATTTCCTATGTCGATCTATTTTAAGTCCCTGCCTCCATTATAGTCTATCGGACTGTGCTGCAGTACCTGTGAGTGGCCATGTGTGATGCTGGGCTTACTCCAGCTATGAGCTGGAGAATATTTATGACTGTTTTGGGTTCTTTTTAGCTGTAAGAACTATTGAAGTGCAGTTTGTTAATAGAAGTGGGCTTATTATTTTGTGAACGGATACATGTCCCTCTCTAACATACAGACTTCATACAGAAGGTGAAAGGTCCTACCCACTCGGCAGGCCATCTCCTCAGCCCTATCTTAACCACTGGCTCTGATTTCTTGGGAAATATCTTTTCACTAGTGGCCTGCACTAATCTCGCTTTGATTCTGTTTCTGATCTCCATTACCACATTAACTCCACCTGCAACACAGTTTTTTTCTCTTGCACAGTCTCATCTTCATTTAGAATGTCTTCGACACCTTCTCAATGTCAGCATTTCTGATATTTCTCAGCACCAAGACAGTAGGCTGATGATTGGTTTACTAAATAGCCCACATTCTAACACTAGTAAAAACTCAGTAATGCAAGGATAAGACTCCAATTATGACCAAGCTAAGTAAATATAGGCAAAATGTCTCCACCAATAATGTGTTACTAGCAAATGATGTCTGCTATATTTAGACGCTGGATCTACTTTGGAAATAATCAGCAGAAACATTGATACAACACCCTGTGGAATCGGTATTTACCTGGTGTGGTAATACTACAGCAAATAACAGGACAAATGTAATGAGGCCCTAAATGATCTTTTGGTTTCCCGTTTACATGTATACATCTGAAAAACACTTGATGTTACGTTGGGTGGAGGTGAATATCCATTACACTTCCTACTCAATATTCAGACCCTGTCTTCCACTGGTCAACAACTGGATAAGTTGCATTTATATCAAAATAAGCCTCATAAAAAACAAGAATTTACCCTGAAATTGGCTCATGTTCTCTTTTTTTTTATGTCCCCATGCCCATTGGTTTGTAATGTTGATGTCCTACTTGCAGGCAACCTCTCGTGTTTTGCTCTGAAAAACTCTGTAATTTTCAAGAATCTTCTTCTAAAATTATGTTTTACGGAGAAGTTTCCTCTTAATGTGTTTTCCACACTTAATGATCCCAGTAAAAGCATTGCGCATTGCCAACAAGACTTCTGTAACTGTCTCCATTTAGGGCTTTTTGCTGTCCAGCTGAACTAATATCACATGTCAAAAATGCTCTCCTGAGTTTTCATACAAGCTTCTTACATTCTCATATGGAGCTTTCACCGGCTGTATGTGATCATGAGAGCCAGATCAAAGCATTATGCATTATGCCAAGCATTTTTATGGCATGCCCCCACAATTCCCCACAGATGAAATTCAGAGTACACCCTATTGCGATTTAAATTATCTGTTTGTATTTTCTACCAACATTCTAGGCCTACTTCTGAAAACCACTAGTAGATGCCACTTCCACTTGGGCCTTCAAAATGCCTCTACAATTTTACCTCAATATCAATTTTCATGATCCATTATCAGAAACAATTGAGGAAAGCCACAACGTCTACCAACCTACTCAAATTACGTTCACCCACCTTTCTAGCCCAGCATCTTCTCTACTATTTCATAGCTAGGCATCCTGAGGCCCCTTTGTTGTACAGTTTATGGGACCCTAAAGAATCTATGACCTAACATTAACTGAAAACTAAGCAGCATAATTATCTACACACAGCAGGGGTCTTCTCTGTCTCCAATAAATCAGACCTAAATATTTATGTTTAACCTCCCTCCCCTCAGACCTTCATCCTCACAAGTACTAAGCACTTATTACCCTATTATTTCTAAACAGGAGCTGCACCTTAACCCCTTAAGTCCTGGGGATCCCCCCAACCACCCAAGTGCTAAGCTCTTTTTTGACAATTTAGGGTAGTTTTATGCTTAGGGCTCCATAATGTTTTTTCCACATAAGGTATCCACGCCAAATCTGTGTCCTATTTTTCCAACATCCTGGGAATTTTAAAAGTACCCAAGGTTTGTGTATTTCCTTGGCGGGGACAGTGAAAATAGGCAAACTATAGCTAAATTTTGAGTTTTTGGGGAAGAAAGGTAAAACGTGCTCTGGATAAAAGTGTCTGTTTTTTTTCTAAAAGTGGAATCAACAAACAGTATACTGTGCTAAAGTCACCATCTTCCCGCTTTCAGGAACATGCAGAGCTGAGTAAAAAAATAATTTTCTACCACATTTTTGGAATTTTTCAAAGAGGAAGCCCATTATTCCTATTTGTTAGTGCTCTCAACCTACTTCCAGTTTGTGGTGGAAACCAGTGTAAAACCCGTGGGTGATCCAGAAAAGCTATAGATTTCTGAAAAGTAGACAAAACTACAAGTACATCAAGGGGTCATTTGTATAGATCCCTCAAGGGTTTCCCAAAGAAACTAACTGTTGAAACAAAGAAATAAAGAAAATGAGTAGGAAAAAATGGCCCTTTGGTACAACGTTTTCATCTGTAACTTTTTGTCACATTGACCGATTTAAAAAAGCAATATACCATTAAGTCTGCTACACCCTTCTGGTTGCAGGAATATATAGGATACCCAAGCCAACAACTGATATACACCGTACTATGATTGTTCATTATGTACCGAGTATAGACCAATTCAAATGGTCAAATATGTGGAGTGAAGAATAGGTATCAAGGAAACCTATGTATTTTTATAATGGTAACAAGATATGGAGTTTAGTAGCAGTGGTTATTTGTACATCTCTGAATCTGTGGCTATTCAAACAAGCAAATGATTTAGAGGGTATTTTTCAAAATGTCGTCTTTCTTAAACACTGTCTTACATTTGGAAGGCACAAACGTAGCAAAAACAAATTTGTAATAACAAATGTTCTACTATTCTATTCTCTCAAATGTCTGTCGATAAAAATGGTACCTCACTTGTGTGGGTAGACCTTGTGCCCGCGACAGGAAACGGGCCAAAACACAACATGGATGCATCACATTTTCCCCAAAATGAACCCCTTTTTTGCAAAGTGGGTATCTGTGGATTTTAGGCCCTAGCTCAGACGGCACCTGGGGAAATTGTTGAAAACTAGACACCGGGGGAATCCAGGTTGGGGTGATTTTCAAGGCTCTCTCTGGCTTTTTTTTACCCAGAATCCCTTGCAAACTTCAAACTTTGACTAAAAAACACATTTTGGTTACGAAAAGTTCTGGAATCTGCGAGGAGTCACAAACTTTCTCCTGCCAGCATTCCCCCATCTCTCCCAGATCAAACCAATGGCCAATGAGAGCCCACCCATTGGCCTCGGTTTGATTCATTCCTGTCACGGGCACTAGTCCCTGCCACACAAGTGTAACGCTGGGTGGCACGATTTTTGTGAGTTTCTGAGGATTCAGGAAGTTTCCATCACAGAAATGAAAGGACAATGAGCGATATGATAGTTTGAGGTTTGCAGGGCATTGTGAGTAAGCAATTCTCATGGGATCCACACAAGGCATGCCACCCTCGAATCCCCTGGTTGTCTAGTTTCAAAAAATGTCTGTGATTTGTGGGTTTCCATGGGTGGCGGCCAAGCACAGCCCCAAATACTGCAGCTACCCTTATGGCTGATCGCTCCACATAGCATTTTAGAGCCTTTTGTGGCAAGGTCTCTTGGTCCACCCACACAAGCGAAGTTCCATTCTTATCGGAAGACTTGGGGAAATGCAAGGTGGTATGAAATTTGTGGCTCATTGCAGATTCCAGACGCTTTCCTCACAGACATGTGAGGAAAGTGTGTATTTTTAGTCAAAGTTTTGGGTTTGCAGGGCATTTTGGGTAAGAAATTGCTGTGGCATCAATGCGAAGCACACCACCATGTACTCCCCTGGGTGCCTAGTTTTCAGAACTGTCTGGGTCTGGTAGGTTTTCCCAGGTAGCAGCCTACCCAAGTCCACAAGTGTACCCATTCACCATTGCAAGTGGGACAATGGTGAGAGTTAGCCACACTCTACTGGCCCATATGTAAAAACAACACCCAAGATAATCAAATGTCCTCATGTTTGCCATTGGGATGGGATTTCTTAGTCTGCGGGGGAGTAGAAAGCCTTGAGGCTTGAGGGGTGAGGGTGGGATGGGATGAATGTTAGGTTGGCCAGACCAGGGGTGGTGTGCCGTTATGGGCGTTGGGGCTCCGCCCCCTTTGAAATTAATAAATGTTGCATTTAAATCATGGCCCTTGTGCAATCCGGCTCATGCGCAGACTGTCACTTGACATCTGCCTGCAAAAACATTTGCTGGGCTGAGGAGCTCACAGCCCTGGGGTCTGTGAGGTCATCAGCTCAGCAAAGCCATAACCTTGACAAGCAATCTCCACCCCTGATGTCATTCTGGTGAAGTAAGCCCCGGACACTTCAGGCTCATGCTCTATAGTGCCAGGGCTTCATGCCAATCAGGGAGTGGGGAGCACTGTGACCCCTCCCTTTCCTAACTCATCCCAGGGTTAGCTGGAGTCAGTAAATCGTCACTGACCTCAACCCTCTGACAAGTTAGGAAAGGGTGGAGTAGAGGCCATAGTCAGGAAGCAGATAAATCGAGTCTGCGCAGCAGATTAAGCATTTTAAAGATAAACTGCACTGATTTGAAGTATCTGCTTTCTGCACTACTTTTAGTCAGAGACGTCACATGCATCATCGCTGCAGAGGACTTCTGGAGATTCCGAGTGCACTGCGGTGGGTGATCATCTCACCAAAGCAGTCTGGTTGTAGCTTTCTGCCATTGCAATGCTCCCTCAGTGTGCATCTGCCTTTGGAGCCACAACGAGCAGAGCAGCAGGTGAGAAAAAAATTAAACAAAAAAGTAAGCGACGCAGCCAGTCTGCAGTCTCTCTTTTAGCCATCATTGCAATAAAAGTTACTGTGAGATCATTGTGAGGAAAACCTGTTCGACTAATTAATTCTCAGTAAAGTGGAAATAAATACATGGTATTGGTTGATCTCCGAATAAGCCTTGAAATGCGTCACCACACTGCATTCTTTTAGTTTCACACAAAAAATTAGTGACGACCCTGGGCAGACTGAATAAATGTCTAAACATGAGAACGTTTCCCTGTTTTGTTTAAAAAAACAAAAAAATATATTATTCATTCTATTGTAATATACACAGAAGCATTGAAGTTGGGGGTGAGACACAAAGCCACCAGAAAAGGATAGCCGGGCCAGGGATGAGTAACTTGCCAGCTTCTGCCAGGTCCTTCCCATATTCTTGGTAAATAAACAACCATTCTTGGCTAGTTAGTATGGAACATGGCGTGTCTTTAGCTGTAAGGGACAGGGCGGTGGGGGCTTCTCTACTGTTAAACCAAGGTAGAGGCAAGCAGAGAGTCTGCCTGCTACATGAAATAAATGTAAATGTGTGCAATTGGTTAGTAACCAATTCTATAAGCTGCTTGGGTCTGGAGCCAGTATAGGTCTTGAATTGATTATGTCATTTAAGTCTGAGTTGTGGAGTGTGTCACTCTTGTAAAAAGTTATTAAAAAAGGTTTGCACTAGATGCAATCTGATTGCATTTTATTATTAAAATATATGTTTTGAAAGCACTTTTATCTCAAATGCTAAATAGTTTTGCACATTTTAGCAGCCTATCATTATAATAAATGTTTTAAAATAATGGCTTGCATAATTGCCGTAATTTCAGTTGCTGTTGGGGGTCATGTCACTATTCCCCACTGCTCTGGTTATACACAGACATCTGCAGTGATCGCATTAACTTAATGCATGCAAATGAGTGCAATTCAAATTGATTACATTATTTTTGTATTTTTTTTCATTTAAAGTGTGCAGCATTTACCTTTCAGGAGAAAGGTCAAGAACATAGTGTTAGAATAGTTTGTTATTAGCCGCATCTCTAACCCCACCTACATTGTACTCAGGAAAACCATAATGTTTATGCAATTCAACCAGTGGACTTTAACAGAATCTGCAGAACGCTCAACTGTCCGGGACCTCTGTTAAGCCTGGGGTCTCTAAAAGTTCATTTGGGTGGGGAACACAGGCTGGCATCACATGTCAAGCAACCACCTGCTGCATGACTAACTCTTCTCCAATCCCACAGGCTTTTTAGCAGATTTGTTTTGACAGCCTGAGTGCACTTGATAGTTTGACTTGTTAGCTCAGATATTATATCAGCTAGCTTGAGCATACCAGGGTGAGGAGCTTTCTGACAAGAGATTTTAGGGTTTTTTAGGCTGTGGATGGTAGTGTTAACACACCCCTGGTATTTCTGCTCCATATTATGGTACTTGCAATGCTGTGTTCCATAAAATATCAAAGACTCATAAATGTACAACAAAAAGAATAAGAATATTTGAAAACCTACCAAAAGACAAGTAGAGAGCTCCTTGAGTATTTGTGCACCAGGAAGCAAGAGAAATCTTGCTAAAAATCATGGGAGTATTTCAAATGCTTCCTATCACTTCATATTTCTGCAGTATTGTGGTTTTGTCACAAAGCCTAAGTCACATTATTTGGGCTGTATCTCCAGTATGCATGTCAGTCAGGCTCACTTTTAAGTCAAACTCAACTACAACTTTTATGCCCACCACTTTAAAAACTCACCAGCCACCACTGGGCCAGACCCACCCCTTTATCATATTTAAAAAATGTATTCCTGCCATACAGCGGGCTTTCTGCCCCCCCAGGGGCATATTGGGGCAAACCTCCTGTCTGCCTTAAGGGGGGCAAAAAGACTGGTTTAATTCTTTTTAGGGGTGAAGGTGTGGCCAATGCCAGACTGCAACACTGGCACCACTTTCTTTTGACATAAAAGCAAACTCCCTGGTGTCAGGTGGACTTTCTACCTCTCAGGGGGCATATTTGGGGCAATCACCCCAGGTGGGACAAATCTCTTACCTGCCCCCAGGGTGGCAGAAAGACACTATTGCCCCTTCTGAAGAGGCGGTATATCTTGATGCCAGAGTAGGTTGCACCCTCCTTTTGTTTGTTTTGGCTCCTTTTTGAAAGGCCTGGTGTTTAGTTTTCTGCCCTCAGGGGCCAATTTGAGGGTGAAAACCCCTATCCACCCCTGGGGGGGGCAGAAATTCTCTTGGGCTGCGAGATGTGGGAAAGCATTGGCCCATGCCCAGGGCCCGCCGTTAAAAAAGCATAAATGTAGTCCCTGGTGTCTAGTGGACTTTCTGCCCCCAGGGGAGGCGAATTGGGGTAATAGCCCAATTCACCCCATGGGGTAGGGGGTTGTCCATTCCAATGGTGGGCAACCCCACCCCTATACTGTCTCTAAAAAAAATTCCCTGGTGTCTAGTGGACTTCTGTTTCCCCCCGGAGGGGCACATTGTGGGTAATCTCCCCATCTCCTCTACAGGAGGGGGCAGAAAGCCTGTTACCATATTTTTTGGGGGGTAGGTGCATGACCATGCCTATAGCGGGCAGCCCCATCCCTATATTTATGTTTAAAAATCGACCCTGGTGTCTAGTGGAGTATATATATATATATATATTCGCAAACTTAAGCTGAAAAAATACCATTTGCATAGAGCCAAAAGCACCAACAGGGATATACTGTCAACCAACAGTGTCAACAATACCGATAATATTGACTACTCGGACAATCTACAGATTTCAGACATTGAAACTATTTAGGAATTGCAAGCATTACAAAACGAAGACCAAGGGACTAGTTCCGGACTGTCTACTCAAACAATGTTATTGCAAAAGGGATTAAGTACTCATGGTACAATTGCGAGGACCTTCAAACCCAAATCAACATTTATGCCTATCATGCCTCGTGATCCGATCGATATTTTTAATGAAAATCTAATAGTCCACATTAAGAAACTCAACTATGCAATACATAGAGCTCACAGCAAGCAAAGCAATCACAACAGAAAATATCAAGAGCTAATGAAAAGATTGCAGAACAATAATCAGATAGTAATTCGCAGCTCTGACAAAGGCAGCAACATTGTCATTTGGCCGAAATCTGACTACATGAAAGAGGAGTTAAAACAAGAAAAGCAAGATGCAAACAGTTATAGCCATATACAATGATTTTTATTTGCATGAAAAAATGAAGGATTGCTCAGCATTGATGAGTATACATTTTTAAGAAATGACCATCCAGTAATGCTGGTCATTTACTTCATTCTGAAGATATACAAAAATTCTACAACACCACCAGGCAGGCCCGTCATATCAGCCAGAAACAGTCTCTTGGAGAAGACTCACACAATATCGATTTCTTTTTACAAGAGTATGTTCGCAACTTACCATCTTTTGTCCAGGATACAGGGGACTTTCTAAAACAAATTTACGATATCCCTTGGAACCAAGATTACCTACTCATGACTCTAGATGTTACCACACTCTATACTAGCATAAATCACAAAGATGGACTCAGAGCAATGCAGAATTTTTTGAATAGCAGATCACTCAGGCTGTATGAACATAGCAAAATGTTGTTATGCATGTCTCAATTTTGTTTAGAAAATAATTTCTTTATGTTTAACAATGAGATCTTCCAGCAGATCCACGGCGTTGCCATGGGGGCCAGCTTCTCCCACAGTTACGCTTGTCTACATATGGGCTGGTGGGAGGAGCCGATCCTCATGGCCAAATACAGCGCGATAATGGACAAGCATGTGATCTGCTGGCTTCGTTACATCGATGATTTATTTGTTATATGGACAGGAACGATGGACAGCGCACAGAACTTTGTAGTTGATATCAATTGTAATTAAATCAATATTAACTTTACAGCACAAATAAGTTCACATGCAGTTGACTTTCTAGATGTTCATGTGTTTATAAACAATGACAGGATTTAAACCAGATTGCACAGGAAGGAAACAGCAGGCAATTCAGTGCTCCATGCTAAGAGTTTTCACCCACGGCATCTAATTCGCAGTATTCCGTATGGAGAAATGTTAAAATTGAAAAGAATTTGTTGTAATGAGCTGGATTTGAAAAAGGCCCAAATAGAATCTAAAAAGAGAAAGCTTACTATTTGGCAATAGAGGTAGCAATTCGAATGACTGGGAGAGTAAACAAGAAACAGAAGGAGAAACTAGGTTGATTTTAACTTATAGCAGGCAGAAGCGACAATTGAGAACTATTCTCAGAAAAAATTGGCATTTAATCTGTAGCGATCCAGTTATAGGCCCTAAGCTCCCCAAATCACCAATGATCATCTTTAGGAGAGTCGTTTCTATGAGTAATGCCCTTGTAAAAGTAGTCTTGAAATCTTATAAGGAGCAAATTGGCTCTCTTCTAGAAAGGGATTTTTCATGCAGGACTTGTCAATTTGGAGTAAACATGATACAATGCCATTCTCCTTTCCATGACAGACCAATTAAGATCAATAAACTCCTCACCTGCAAAACTGAGTTTGCCATCTATGCCTTAGAATGCTCATGTGGGCTACGATACATTTATTGGTCGCACCAAGTTACAAGTCCACAAACTGATTTTACAGCATATCTGGGCAATCACTAATTTTGATGTTTCCTACCCAGTGGCCCACCACTTTAAAGATGTGCACAACAGTAACTTGAGCCATCTTAAATTTTTTTGTGCTAGATACTATATCTAGTCCAAGACTAGGTAGCAAACGGGAGTCTGCATTATGAAAATTAGAGACTAGGGGGCAGATTTACAAGCCCCCTGCGCCACCAGTACGTCACTTTTTGTGACGTACTGGTGGCGCAGGGGGCTGCTCCATATTTACAAGGAGAGGAAAAGCCACCCTGCGTGACTTTTCCTCTCCTTGTAAATACGGCCCATTCACACGCAGCACTTTGCGGTGAAGGGGCGTTCCATGGGTGTTGCTGTGGGTGTTCCCATGCAACACCCATGGAGACTAAGACACATCTCCAGAATTACAGAAATCGTAACTCTGGAGATGCGTCTGAGCTATGCCACCCTAGAGGTGGCGTAGCGAGACGCACCGAGGAGAAATGTTTTCATTTCTCCTCGTTTGTTCCTCTTTCAATGCGTGCTGCATTCTACAGCACGCATTGAAAGAGGAAAATGGTTGTAGTGATTGTTTTTGTGCAGGAAGGTGCCCCTTCCTGCACAAAACAATCTCCCACGACGCAGGCATCCTTGCACCATGGTGCAAGGGTGCCTGCGCCGGCCTGCATGGCTGCAGTTTGTGCGCCAGCGCAGGAGAAGCACAAGGATGCGACATATTCTTGTAAATATGTCGCATCCCTGTGCTTTCCAAACTAATGCAGCGTGCGCAGCAAAATGACTTGCTGCGCCGTGCTGCGTTAGTTAATTGTAAATCTGCCCATAGGTATATATTAAATCTCGATACCAAAACTCCAAATGGGCTCAACACCAGTGAGGATATGTACACCTGCCTATAACGCCTTTGCCTTACTTTGCTGATATTGATAAAACTGTCCACCATATAAAGATATGGCCTCCATTTTTAACATCATTTAACATTTTTTAAGCATTACTGGGCAATTTAAGGTTAGATTATAAAACTGTATTTACAGCGCCTGCAGCACGGCTTTGCATCTAAATATTTTTTCTTTTTTCATAGTGTCTGCCAATTTTTTTTTTACAAATGCTTCTTTTGGCCCTCAGGGTCCCTGTGGGACCCCCTGAGCAGGCCTGGGGGTCAGGGTGTTTCTACCCTGCCCCCTTTTCTTATTTTTTTACCTTTTTTCTTGTGACTCGGTTCAACCGAGTCACAAGATGGCTGCCAACACTTTTTGGTTTGGAGTGTAGGCAGCCAATCAGAGTCAAGCTCGTGATCGGGAGGGTTCACGAATCCACCGCGGTCACCAGATATTGATATTTTTTTATTTTTGAATTTCTCAGGAAGTACTGAACGGATTTACACCATTTAAAAAAAAAGGTCGCTTTCTGAACCAAGAGCTACCTTTTTGCCAAACTTGGTGTAATTCCGCTCAGCAGTTCAGGCTGTAGCCTTCTCCAAAATTTCCTATGGAAATTAACATTGAGAAAATGCGTTTTGGGAACCCCTTTTTTCTCGGCCCCCGCTTGACGAATAACCCTGAAACCTTCAAGACAGGAGCTGACTGGAGCCCCCCATTAGTTTTGAGAATTTCGCAAAAATTCGTCTCACAGCGCCAAACATATTGGCAAAACAAAGAACGCTTTTCCTATGGAAACTAGGTCCTAACTATAACTACCTACTGGCGAACGCCAGTAGGTAATATAATTTGTTTTTCCCCTGGTGTCCAGTGGCCTTTTTGCTCTCCCCCCCAGATCGAGGGTAATCACCCCATCTGCCCTCCCGGGGCAGAAAGACTGTCACAATTGTTTTTTTTAGGTGGGGGCATGGCCATGCCCATAATGGGCAACCCAACCCCTGTAATTGTGTGTAGAAATTGACCCTGGTGTCTAGTAGGCTTTCTGCCCCCCCCCCCCAGGGGGGTGAACAGGGGTAATTATCCCCATCTGCCCCCCAGGAAGGCAGAAAGACTGAGCTGGTATTGGAGTGGGGAGAGCAGAAGCCCTTCCCAAAGGGGCGCTTCCTCAAAATCCTTGGTGTCTAGTGGGTGGATCCCTGCTTGGGGATCGTTCTTCTATGGCGATCCCCAAGCAGGGATCCACTGGGCAGAGGTATCATAGGGAAGGGGAGATTCTTCCCTTTCCAACGATACTCCTCAGATCCCAGTCAGTGCTCGGGGACTGAGATATGCTCCCAAAGCACCGATGCAGTGAAAGTAAAACAAGACCTTCAGCTCATTTTACTTTCACTTTAGTGTGATGACATCAGCGCGCTGATCATCACATCAAAAAAGAAACAACACAGATTCAGGCTGCTCTGGAAGATCTTCCTGAGCAGCCAGAGGTTACAAAATAACAAAGGAATCAAAGTGCCAGCCCAAGGCCGACTGACGCACTGGGGAGGTAGTGCGGATGTCTATCATTGGCCAACACCCACACTAAAAGAAAATAGGGGTCTCACTCTCCTGCTTTCCAAAGTTTGATTTAATTCTTGCAGCAATGCAGCAGCACCAACTACTTTATCAGGGAAAGGGACTTGTATGTCTTTTCTGTTTATGTTTCATGCAGTGCCTACATTCTGTTTTGTCTTGTAATAGAACGTTATCATTTTGGCCTGATTACATGTGGGCCGGTTAATTGCTACATGTATGGTAACTCCTATTACAGCACATATTACAAGTTTGAATTTGGCAGTAAACATCACATTGGTAATTTTGCATAGGTATATGTTAGTAGATCAAACCTACCACTATTTACCGAAGAATAAAAGCTCAGAAAATATCCGGACATGTAGATTTTGGTGTATTGAGCACAAAAATCTGCATTTTATGCTCTATTTTTGCAGGTAAAGTGCATTATTTAAATAATTGATTGCATCTGATATGATTTCCATGGTATTGCTATATATATGATCTGATAAATAACGATCCAACACTGGGGCGCTCATAATCAGGCCCCAAGAGCAGAATGAAGAGAGAGCATGACAAAATGACTGTATATCAATACAAAGCTATTTAAAAAACGCTGCCTACACCTTCCATGCTAGGTATATAGCATCCTATCTACTTAAATGTAGAAGTAACAGGCCAATTTATTATTTGAAGGGCAGAGGTAAGTCTGTCAGGGCGGCGAAGTAAGTTACTACGTCGCCCTGACGGATTCTCCGCTCACCAAATTTAGAAGTGACCATCAAGCCAGCTGTCATTTCCAAAGCATTAGCAGGAGCAGGAACCACTGTCACAGTGGTTCCTATCAATGCTTTTTTAAGTTTGATGCACGACCCGCAACAGGATGGAACCATCTGTCAAATTTCTCTATTTTTTATTTTCAAAAGGAAAATCCATTGAGATTTTCTTTTGGAAAATAAAAAAAAAAATAATGAAAAAAATAAGACTCCACTTGGGAGTCATCTCCCAAAGCAAAGGGGGCATTTCTTTGTTTTTTTCTGCCCCTTATCACCAGGGTTTTCCTGGTGGTGATGGGTAGTAAAAAACGGCCATATGTTCACCAATCTACATTAGGGGGGTGGACATATAGCCATTTCTTGGACAGCCCTTACTCCATTGGGCCGTGGGAGAAGTTTGGCCACGGCAGAAACAGAGTAATCTTCACGGTTGCCAAACTATGGTCCACCCACATCTAAATTTGGCAGTTGGACCATTATATAGGTAGATACTTACTACCACTGTGATGAAGTATGCTTACCACCAGTATATACATCAAGCCTAAAGTGCATTTTTACTAAACGTGCATCCTGTGTAAATAAATATATTTTCTAGGCATTAAGCATTCTCTGATCTGTGACACACTTCACCTTGGAAACACCTATCATCCAGTTTCACATGTTGTTGTCATGACAACATTGCATGTTTTCACAGACAGCAGTGACTTTATTCAACCCAATGTAGCTGCAAATGTAATAAAATATAATTGAACAAATCGTATTGTGGAATCATTGCAAGGGTTTCTGATGGGTGACTACAAATTCAGCCCCATAGAAATCTCGTGAAGCAACTACCAAAAATAAAACCCTTTTAAAACATGCCTTCCATGTAAACTGTTCATTTTCCAGCTTGGGTTGGATTTCAACCACTTTATAAAATTGACCACTTTCATATTCGTATGCACCTGTACAGTGTTACGTTTCTCCCTCTTCCATGCCAGCTTGTCTTTTACCATTTGTGATTTTTTTTTCCCACCTGTATATGGTGCAAAACCCACAAGTTCACCTGTGACCTTGAAAAAACACCGTATCCCAGTCTCTCTCTCTATATACACACACAGACACACAAACGCACACACACACACACACGCACGCACACGCGCACACACGTCTAGTCTGCACAACATTCTTTGATGACATCACAGATTCCCTTCACCTCAGGCTGGCACAAGAGCACTTTACGCTCTCTCATACAGAAAAAAACATCCAAATTATCGGTTAATTACACTTAGGGGCATATTCACAAGGACTTATCGCCGAGTTATCGGCACTTTAGCGCAGCAAAAGTGGCGATAGAATTACCGCCCCTTTCGCAAGCTGGTGCTAACTGCCTACATCACCACATAACCAGCGATAGCTGCCGCAAAAAATATCACCACTGTTGACACCGCCAACTAACGCTAATGAGATGCAGAATAGGTTTGTCCGTGCAAAAACACTCGAAAAGACAACACCGCGCGATTCTCAACGGACAGCCAGATCTGCGATGCGAGGCAAAAACAGGCGATAAGCTGCGGTAGCAGCAGGGATTTAACACTAGCCTTTTGCTGGTGCTAAGCAGGACGACTACCTGCACCACAAAAGGGAGCCCAGCCCACAGCAACACCTGAAGAACAACAGATGCCATGGAGCCACTGCCCATGCAGCTCGGAGACCCCAGAGGCCCACAACACCAAGCGCCACCACCCCCAGGACCCCCCCCCACATCCCTGCCCCCCCCGGCCCACCCACCCCGGACAAAGATGTGCCACAGCAACTTTACGAAATCAAGAGAAAAATAAGAGCCTGATGCCGCACAAATACAACAACAAACCTACATGTGTGGTCAGAATAAGGAGAAACAAACATTCAACTTAGAAATCACACAACATAACTTTATTAATACACAACACAAAACAACAATTCTGAAGAGTCCATGCGGATCCACTCCGGACAATCTGGAAGTCACAGCCTGCAAGAAAAAATCCGAGATAAGAACGTGTGTCATGCGCTCATCAAAGGACAGAGAGAGAGAAAGAAAGAAAGGGAGAGAGAGAGAGAAAGAAAGAAAGGGAGAGACAGAAAGAAAGGGAGAGAGAGAAAGAAAGGGAGAGAGAGAAAGAAAGAAAGGGAGAGAGAGAAAGAAAGGGAGAGCAAGAAAGAAAGGGAGAAAGACCGCTGCCCATGCGCACCCCGGCCCCACTGCTCACCTTCCGCCACCGGTGTGTCTCCAACCACGTGCCGGTGCACGCTCCGAGCCCGGGACATGCGTCCTTGGCAGCCTCCACATCACGCGGACTCGCCCCGCGGCCCACTAGGTCACACACCTGAATCTGGGCATTGAGTTCAGAATGGGAGTCCATTACAGTGCACACGTCATCATCACAGGCTGCATACCCACTCAGCTCCATAGGTGCCACCAACTCTGAACCTTGAGGCAACGCCACGTGGCGGTAGGCCCGCGTCGCACGCAGGCTCCGGCCAACACTGCAGTCCACCAGGTCCCCTATCTGAAACGAGTACACAACAAATAATTGCAGAGTCCAAATTATTGCACACGGCATCATCGCCTCTCCGCCTCTCCGCCTCTCCGCCTCTCCGCCCCTGCGCACACATGCTGCTGCACCCCAGCCCCTCCCACCGCCCAGCGGTGAATGTCCACCCCTGCGCACCCAGGCCCCACTGCTCACCTGCTGCCACCGGTGTGTCCCCAACAGGGCACACCACATGCCGGTACCAACTCCAAGGCCGGGGCCCGCAGCCTTGGCAGTCCCCACATCATGCGGCACCCCCGCGGTCCAGTAGGTCACACACTTGATACTGGGTCTTGAGTCAGAAATAGCAGAGACCATATCAGTGAACACGTCATCATCACAGGCTGCACACCCGCTCAGCTTCATAGGTGCGACTAACCCTGTGCAACTCAAGCCAGCGCCACGTGGTGGTAGGCCCGTTGCGGCCGCCGGACGTCGGGGGCGACTAACCCTGTGCGCCACAAGTCATGGACCCTCCATGATTGAGCCACGTTGCGCGTACGTCATCAGGTCACCTCCGGCAGTGGGGAATGTGATGTTGCAGACCCCTTTTATTGGCGGTGTCACATGGCCCGTGACGCATCTGCTAGATGGGTGTGGTGTGTGTGCAAACCTGCCCTCAGGGAGTGGCCGTGGCATGCTGGCAACTAGAACAGTGACCTGCAGATCCCAAGCGTGGAATCCTGGGACATGTAGCTATGTCATCCCCCCTCGGAGCGTAAGCGTAGTGGACTGGCCTGGCATACGCTGGACCTGCGTCGGGCGTGCAAGAATGATCCGGGGCTGTGTGCGCTGGTTCAGTCCTTGTCCGGACAAGGAAGTGACGAATGCGTGTGTCCCTGATGTCGTGACTACGCCGCACGGAACGCAATTGGCAATGTAGCACCCTGTGACTCATGGGCCATGACGTGCGCAACATGGAAGTCAGGGGGAATTACTGACCCAAAACACATCCACACTCACATACTTAAATGATCGAAGACATGACACAACTGTGCAATAGTGAATGATTTATTGTCATCCAGTGGAGTGTTGCAGCTGGAGCAGTACAGGGCCATGCAGACCCCACTTCACATCATTGGCACGTGGCGGACCAGCCAGAGTCCATCAGGGCATGACAAGTACATCAGAAGAGGAAGAGTCCAGACCGCAGTCTGATCGCTGTGTCATCGGTCATATGGCAGTCCATGTCGAGGTCCAAGGTGAGAGTCAATGAGTGCATCGGGGGGCAGTGGAAGGTCATGATGCCAAGGGCAGAACCAAGATGAAACAGGCCAAAAGGGTGGGAGGTATGCTACTGCCGCCTCATGATCAAGATGTCTGGATTGTCCACATCCTCATCCTCTGATGTGTGCTCTGCCTCACCTGTGGGTGCTGCAGTTCCGGCTGCAGCACTGTGTGCCACTGACACATCAGGGGCCGGAGGTGGATTGTCGGCCGCACCATGTGGCAGTGACACATCAGGTGCAGGAGTAGAAATGTCTGCCGCACTGTGAGGCACTGACACACCAGGGGGCGCAGATGTGGAAGGTGTAGGAGTAGCAGCATCCATCTGCACCAGGCCTTGTGGCAGCAATGCCATGACGAGGATCTGCAGGGCATGGTATATACCAGCTACATTCTGCTGATGTGCAGCAGTGACAGCCAACCTTTCCGCCTCCATCCGCACCATGTCCTCCATTAGCCTCCACATTTGTGCCAAGTCACTGCTGAGATCGCTGGAGCCACTCTGACTTGACAGGTGTTCTTGTCTCTGAGTCAGGACTCCAGCGATGTCGGCCAGGGCTCGTTGGAGGCCATGGAGTGGACTGTGGGTGTCCATCAGGGACTGTAAGTGGTCCCCGAAGGGACGTAGACACCCATGGATGGCATCAAGTTTGGCTGCCAGGAGGTCAAACTCCACCCGCACCTGATCAGCCAGCTTCTCCTGGGCCTCTAACACACGGGTTTGGAAGGCCAGGTGTGTTCCATGGGGGTCTTGGGAGTCAGCCGGTGTGGCAGGTGCTGCCTGCTGTGTGGTCTGTGCAGGGGGTGGGGTCTCCTTGATGCAGCTGGGCTGCCCTGATCCTGGAGGTGGGGAGCTGATGCGGCCGATGAGCTCTCTGAGGGCTTCGGTGTCGATGATGGGGTTGTCATCCTCGTCATCAGTGTAGAGTTGTTGGGTCTGCTCTGCAGGTGGTGTTGATGGGGCCTCTGCAATGTTAAGGGGAGATGCTGCATTACATCGTGTTGACATGTTTGTCCAGGTATTGTACAAGTTCACATACAGACTGCATGACGAGGTACATTGTGGCTGTGTAGGAGGAGATGCCTGTTGGATGCGGGACAGTTGACATTTCAACACCATCAGGGATGTGAGGTTGTACTTGTGCAGTTTCATCTCACATACCCCTGCTATGCCAAATGTAATTGGCCAGTATCTTCACACAAGCGGCAGCAGTTTCGCCCTCTGTCCTGTTGTTCACGTGTTGCAGTTTGTCCCACATTGTTGTCAATGCTGCTGTGCTCTGACTGTCATATGTGTGTGCTGCAGTATTGTGAGAGTCGCCCCTGCAGCTCTGAGTCTGCTGCGTCTTGTCCCTTGCAGGCGGTGTGCCTTTGACTTCTGTGTCCATGCAGTGTTGAGACGTTACCAGTCTTGGGTGGATGTGTGTCTTGGTGGGAGTGGGGACTCTGGGGCATGGTTTGTCCGCAGCTGTGTTGTTGACGTCAGGGGTTGATTGTGCAGGTGGATGTGTCAGAGTGTGACCTGCTCCTTTACGGATATGGTCCACACTCAGCCACCTCAGTGTCGTTGCGTGCACCATGTCATGGTAATCGGACTGCAGGCATGGTATTCGTCATGCCGTGTCACTTACATTGTCAGTGTGGCTCACGGAGCAGCAGCTTGGCTGGGTTCAGCACATGTGCATAGGTTGTATGTGAGCTGTGTGATGTGTGGGGTGGGCCCACTCTGGGCAGATGGTCGAGGGTGACGTACTTGGTGTTCCTATGTGTGCTGCAGTATGGCAAGGGGATCAGGGACATGATCCGTAGTCATTGTGGGTGTGTAGTGTGGTCTGCTTATTTGTGCATGTGTGCCATTGTGCCCATCTCCCCCTGTCCCCCCGTTCCCTGGTTGCTACTCACCCTGTTGCTGTTGTGTCCGGTCCTGTAGAGCAGTGTCTGGGCCCCCAACTGCTGCCACCTTATCCACACTAATGACTGTCGACACCATCTCCTCCATCTCGTCCAGCTACTCCTGCGGCACAGGACTCCCACCTCCAGTCTGCATTGCTGCTTTGAGGTTGTTGGCGAGTTTGCTCTTGGTTTTGCGCTTGATATCAGTCCATCGCCTTTTGACCTCGTCCATTGACCTCCTCTGCACTCCGACAGCATTCACCTTGTCCAAGATGGACTGCCATATTCCATTTCTTGTGCCCAATGACACGGTGGAGGTGATGAACAGTTGTTGATGGTGTCCTATCACCTCCATGACCAGGATCTGATTCTCCTGCGGACTGTACCACGGCTTCCTCTTCTTCTTGTCCTTCCCTGTCCCCGAGAGCCCTGGCTGGGGCTCCGGGGGGCTTGTGGGGTTCCGATCGTCCCCTGTGCCTGCTCCGCCTGACTCCATCATGCTTCGCTGTTGGTGTTTTTTTGTTTGGTGTTTTTTTTATCTGTTTTTGTAGTGATTTTTCCCGCCTGCCGTGTGTGTATTGCAGGCCTTGCGTGCCTTATCACGGATTGTCTCTTCGCGATTGGGCCCATCGCAACTTTTTTCGCGTTAAGGTTTGAATTTTTATCGCCATTGCGCTAGTTGTTTCGCGGACATTTTCCTCGTTCGCGTGCGAATATCGCACGGTATCGCCATGTTGAGAATGCCACGTTGACACAGCGTTATTTTCACGCGATGGGCTGCGATGTGAGAAGTTGCCGTAAGCTATTCTGGCGATGTTTATCGCACGTTCTTGTGAGTTTATCCCTTAGTGCAGTCAGACGCCAGTTCAGAAAAGATGCTCAGGCTCAAGTGAAAACAACAATATTGCGTCCAGTGCCTATGTCTTTTCACTGCCAAGCATTTCCCAAAGTCAGAAACGCAAGTGTGAAATTCAGAGGCACTACATACAATAGCCACATTAGACTAATATCCAAACTTGTACAATCATCAGACGTCGGATACTGCATGGCCATGCATCACAACAACCCTATTTCTGGTAGCAGGGAAAGCAGAGATAAACCAAAATATAACCTCATCCAGGACTTCTTCTTAATGTCCTGCTAGCCATCTTCACCCAAAACAAGTAATAAAAGACAATAACATGTAAAGAAAATAAGGTGAGCCAGAATGATAAAGCTCTCAGTTGAACCTAAAGGCAACTACACTCTAAGTCATTCGGCTGAGTCAAACCCCATGGCAACATTACTAGCGTTGTAGACATGAACATGCCTTTTTAGAATTTATTGCCTAAAAAAGTCCCTACCCACATCTGACTTCTAGGCTGAATTGCTCTACTTCGTGCATTGAAACCTGATTATCCTGATTAAGGAATTAAGTAACCCTGGGCGAAGTGCTACGCTACGCTCGCGTAGTTTGCGAAGTTTGCGCAACTTCGCACAACGCGAATTGCACGTAGCACAGTGCAAACACGCGTAGCGTAGCGTAGTGCCGCGGTCATTTTTGCTTGCTCGCGGTCCTCAACGTCAAGTTGGCGACCGCGAGCAAGCAAAATGACATCCCGGCGAGACTTTTTCCTCGTTCGCGATCAGCAACATCAAGTTGCCGATCGCGAGCGTGGAAAATAAACCTCCGGCGAGATTCTCAACGCGGGAGGTCAGGTTTCTCATTGCGAGTGGTCGCGTATGCTCGCGACCGCTCGCGATGAGAAACTACCAGTCCGCGTTAGAAAGCTGCCGCTCGAGTAAAAATCTACTCGAGCGGCAGTAAAAGACAGCTCGCACTGTGCAAGTTGCCGTTTTCAATGATTGCACAGTGCGGACAAGCATCCGGCACTGTGCAATCATTGCGAACAGTGCGCTACGCAGTCCGGCGTAGTGCTACGCGAAGCTTGCGTAGTGCGAACTGCACTTTGCGTAGCTTCGCGAAGCATTACTTCGCGAACTACGCCCAGCCTTAGAATTAAGCACAAGACGTGTGATGAACGATATGCAATTTTAAATATTTTAATGAAAATAGCACCAAAAATTACAAAGAGTCAGCCATGGATATCCGTTCACGCTGGACCAGGACAAAGTCACAAAATCTGGCTGACTACGATGTAGCGCGGGCCCGCTAATGGGGCCCACTTAGGTTTGCTGAACAAAGTACCTTAAATCCTGGTTTGAGGAGCATTACGCGGATCCATGTCAAAGTAGCATCGTGCAGCTGAGTCAATGCACCGGTTCTGAGGTGTGGTGACGGAGCAATGTAAGGTCCTGCATCGTTGTCGAGGATCCTGTCGATGAGAGCTTGCGATACGGTCTGGAGTTGAGGATGTATCATGCAGTTGGGATGATACATTGGTTTCGAGGCGCTGCGATGTGGAGTCCAGCATCATCGTTAAGGCTGCCGTCGATGAGGGATGCATGAATGCATTACTCAGTAGCGATTCCAAAGAGGCTGCAGAGGCGAAGCAGGTCTTTGAGACAGGTCCAGTCCGCACAGTAGCAGTGATGCTTCGGTTCTGCTCTGGGTTGTGCCGCGCAGCAGGGTATAGGTGTCGGTTCTGCCGGATCCACAGAGGCTTGCAGGAGAGCCTTAGGCCCACTTCCAAGGGTCCAGTACTGGTTGGCACCACTTGGCAGCATAGATTCACAGATGGGTGAGTCCAGGTGCTCGACTAATGGCTGTTGAAGCATTCTGTCCCTGAGGCTTAAGTAAGGAGGCCAGCCAACTAGCCCTTGGAATTACTTTTGGGTGCTGGGTTCAATAGATGCAGGTTCAGTCCTTCTCGGCCAGACAAGGAGAGCAGCAGGCAGCAAGGCAGCACAGCAGGGCAGCAGTCCTTCAGAGCAGCAGTCCAGTAGAGTGGCAGTCCATTCAGCAGCACAGCAGTCCTTTTTCAGTATTTACAGGTCTAGTAGTGTACTGCAGAGTTGGTGTCTGAGGTCCAATATTTATACATGGTGCCCTTCCTCTGGTAGGTAGGAGAAGCTTCTAGAAATTCCCTTTGAAGTCACCAGACATCCTGCCTTCCCTGCCCTGGCTCCAGACTAACTGCAGGGGGTATGCAGTCCTTTGTGTGGAGGCAGGATACAGCCTATTAAAGTGTAAGTAGGGCTGTGCCAGCTCTGCCATCCTATCCTGATGGCACATCCAGGCACACCTTAGCTCTATGTTGTGTGTGGCTGTCTGGGAGGAATACTCAAAGCTACAAAATCAGGCTGACTACAATGTAGCGCATCTCATCTGTCAGCTACACCCAGTCATGTGACCCAGAGACAGGCTACAGGCTACAGACACTAAACGGCTAAGGCAGGAAAATGGCAACTTTCTAAAAGTCGCTTTTTCAAAATTGTAATTTAAAATCCAACTTTACCATAATAGAGTACTTTTCATTACAATTGTAAAGACACCAAACATGAACTGCTTACCTGTTTCCATTTAAAAATTACAGATTATTAAATGTAATAAGGTAACTCCAATGTTAACTTATGGGAGAGGTAGGCCTTTCAGTAGTGAAACATTAATGTAAGAATTTTTCACAACCAGGGCAAGTAACATTTTAAATCACGCGCTCCACTTTTTAAATATATTGCACTCTGCCCTCTGGGCAGCCCAGGATCTACGCTAGAGGTGACATATGTCTTAAATAGGAAGGTTTGGGCCTGGCAAGTAGTTTCTTTTGCCAGGTTGTCATTGCTGTTAAACTGAACACACGGATGCTATGGCAGATCTGACACATGTTTAAAGTGCTGCTTAAGTGGGTGGAACAATCAGTGTTGCGGCCCTACTATTCTAATTTAATTTACAGGCTCTGGGCACGTGTAATGCCACTTTACTAAGGACTTGCAAGTAAATTAAATATTCCAATTGGGTATAAGCCAATCCAAGCACTTTAGCCTTGGTTAGCAGTGGTAAAGAGCAAAGATTCCTATGGCCAGCAAAAATGAATTGATCAAAAAGTGGAGGGTAAAGGCAAAACGTTTGGTGTGCCACTGCAACGAGGGCCAGGTCCAACAGTGTATGGGTCCGATTTGTAGAAATAAACTCTTTCAATTATGTGTCTGAATGGCTCAGTGAACTGGTAAAGGGATATCAAGCTTTTCATATCTTTGGTTAAATGGAACCTATCCTTCCACTTCTAGGACTGCATGGTTCAAGGGACAGACACATGGACTGTATGTGTTCTGTAGGAGTTTAACTTTGCACATGATGTCAGAAAACACGTTTGATGATCTAAATCCAATATTTTCACTATGGATCCATGGCACAAATCAGAAAGTACCGGGGTATCATGGGAACAATTCTTGGATGAGGATGAGTATGTCCCACTTTTCTCTAGTGATAGCCACTTCAAATCATATTTTGACAAAATAAGAATGGGGTCCAGTGCTGGCTCTACCACGGTAACCAGGAGTAGTTTTCGTCTGCAGCAGCAAAAGTGCCCACCAGGAAACAGCACGCATTTCATGTGCCCCAGTCCAGCCCTGACAATAGAGAGACCTCAGTCCTGTTCCCTGCTTCTTAACTCTTCGCCCGGAAGTGGGAGACAGTGTGAAACTTCATCTACTACTACTTTCTAAAGATTTTTTTAAACTTCACAAAATAGGCACAGTTTAAAAATAGTGGCTTAAAGCACTGATAAAAATGGGTTGTTGCAGGAAAAGCACACACAAAGCTACTTTAGCGGACTAATTCTCATTTTGAAAAGTGTTTCTTTTTTTTTTTTTTGCTGGGAACTTCGGGGATATTACCAAGGATTTGCGATAATTATCGCAAAGCGCGCTTAGCGCAGTTTTATTTATCTCCGGCTATCGCTGGATTTCATCGCGGAGATAAAGCATTATTATCAACGCTTATCTCCAAGGCGATAAAAAATCCAGCGGTAGCGGCGAAACCCAGCAATAGCGCGAGAAATCCAGCGATAAATTCACTGCGCTAATGAAAAGCTCGCTAATAGGCAGGTGAGGACTTAACCTTACAATCCACCTCCCATTGAGAGAATAGGTTAAGTCACGTTTTTATCAGGTGCTAAATTTCCAGCGATAATCACGTTTTTTATCGCTTCGCAGGCATTGTTAATAGGGGGAAGTTGTGTTTGCGACTGTTTGCAGTCACTTTTAGTTGGGAACGCCTACTTTGCATGTCATTAGCGATAATTATCACTGACATGCAAAGCGGCAACGAAGCGGCCGCTATCGCCACTAAGCTGTCGCTAACAGCTGTTAGCGACAGCTTGCTAATAGGGCGATAAAAATATCGCCGCTTTAGCGGCAAAAAGTGCCGCTAAAGCGGCGATACTGCCCTTGCTAATATGCCCCTTCATTCACATGTAAACCTGTGCAAAGTATATAAATGTTTCCCATTTATGAACTATCCAAAGTTTTGAACTTTGAACAACTTATAAGGCAGAATTGTAATGCAGCAAGTCCCTTGTGTCATCAATAAAGTGCTTGGATAACTGGGACAAGCACCACTAGTTTCTTGCTCACTACAAAAGGAAAAGTAAGAATAGCAGCCTGGCAAGATAAAACCATGAGGACACCTCTTGCAGGCTGCTATTCCAACAAAGAGTTTTCTGTGTTAAATTAATATGCATGAGTCTTTTATGCACCGGACTTATGCATCTTTATTAGGAGCAGGAAGCAAAATGGACATGTAGCAGAGCTGAGCTGTCCAAACTGAAAAATGGCATTAGTAAATAATACCCCGAAGGTGTTGTTTACATTTTTTCATAATCCGTCACTAACAGCGGGATAGGACAATCGGGTTGATCTATGGTTACCTATTTACTCCAGGACCAAGCAGGTTCACATCTTTTCGATTGATGTCCGGCAACCAGAGCTGGGCAACAATGTAGTCTTGTCCAGCAACATACCAATTTGGCCAGAAATATGATTGAAACAATTGCTGACTTGCCAAAATGCATTCTAAGAGGAATTATTTTCAAATACCTATTTTTGGGTGTATCAATTGTCAATAATTTATGGCAATTGTTTACAGTTATTTATGTTTTTTGAATTTGTGATTCGTTTTCGTGGCAACTTTATTTAAGAATCATTTTTTAAAAATAATTATTTAATTTTGTTAATTATCTGAGACCACTCTATTTGACTAAAAAGGGGCTTACGCATAATTCCATAGAGAGAGAATGTTGTGCAAAAATTTGTCTCATCTGTTTTGGTAGAAACTTAATTCATCCATTCTTACTTGTCAGCACATCATACCATTGCTAAAGTAAGCCGACTATGTGGATTTTGGTAATTATTTACAGCTGATGAAACAGGTTGGGTAGAGATGGTTAAAATGTGCACTTGAGTTTAAACATAGATTATATTGAAGGAAAAATCACCAAGTATCATAACGCCCCTAAAGCTTAGGTTTGGTTGTATATTAATTGTTTGAAATTTATACTGAGCAAGCCTTCATGGTGTTGAAATGAAAATATAATTAATTACTGTGAAAAACACCTAAAGGAGACAATATTTGTCTGATTTGCATAATTAGTAGTCAAATTTAGACTCACGGACCCTAGGCTCTTGTGCTTCACTGGCCAATCTTCCTTATAGGGGTGGGTGGAACTCGCAGAGTTTCACTCTGCGGAATTCCACAGTGTTACCTAAAAACTCTGCAAGAGTCCGCAGAGTTCTGCGAGTGGGAGGAATTTGGCACATTGCGCGGCTCGCACTGATTTTTAGAGCATGTTCCATGCTGTAAAATCAGCACAAACTGCACCAGGTGGTGCACCAGTGAGTGCTGCTTCTTTATGCCACTCAAGTAGGTTTTCTACTCGGTCGGCAGCTTTCTCAACATGAACGGTCAAGACCTACAGCGACTGCCCGCATTGAGAATTCCCACCAGGAGGCATTCTAACACCTCAAAATGGCTCTAGGGAATGCAAATTCTCACTAGCTAACTTAATGTTGGTGAGCCTCGCTGGAGAAAAAACTCTACCACATGGCGGTTGGCGGAGGTTTGCTAGAATTCCGCATTCCAGGTGGAACACAGAGTGGGCAAAACTCCACAAACTCCACCGGCGGAGTGGAATTATTCACACACCCCTACTTCCTTAGTGCTCCAACTCCATGTGTTGACAGAAATCATTTTGTATCATTGGAAGGGTGATCTCAATTCTCTACTCTCCTTGTCCTCTTAGACCCCGATAATAAGCCAGGAGGTTCTGGATGGCCAGACTTTCCAATGCACAGTGGCATCTCTACATAGAATTCCAGCTATTGCAAGTTATAAAACTCAGATTGAGGAATAACTGGGCAAATCTGGTATTGCATGGTAGGATTATGTACATAGGGGCAGATTTACAAGCCCTTGCGACACTTTTGCACCAATGTTGCGTCACTTTTGTGATGCAGCGGCGGCGTAAAAAATTTGGCAAATTTACAACGTGACGCATCTAGGGAGATGCGTCACGTTGTAAAGCCCTGCGTCACATTATACCTGCGTCAGGTATAATGTATGCAGGGTGGGCGTTCCCACGGAAAAAGCCATTGCAGCATTGTGATTGGCTTATGGGAGGGGAGGGAGGCTGCCTGTGGGTGGCTGCTTCTTGTTCAAGAGAGCAGCAGGAAAACGCGGGAGTCGGGACCCAGCCAGGAGGTGGCACGGGACCCGGGGGAAGGTAAGTTTTATTTTATTTTAATTAAACCCCTGCCACTTCCCCTCCACCCGCGACCCCCCACACGAGCCCCCCCACTCTCCCGTCATGTCGGCCGCGACTGTGCTTGTGTGCACTCTGAACTTCTCGAGTGGTTATCACGTTTAGTTATCAACCTAGATTATTGTGTTGGATGTATTGAATGAAATTTAAAACCGTTCTAATGCTCTTGTCGTTTTCAGCTAAAAAAGAGATATAGTTTCACATTTGCACTAACAAGTACATTTAAAAGAATAATAAATGCAAAGGACGGTCACTGCACATGATTCATCGAGCGGGTGATGCGCTTAGTGTGTTTTGAGCACACAGTAATGTGTTGACACATGCCTTTCAATGGGGTGCGTGTCTGCAGCCCGGGGGTCACTCACACTTGTTGAACTGATCACAGGGCGCACTCGGGATGCAGGAAGGGCATCCTCTGTCAGACGTGCGCAATCCACTAGTTTTCCGTGAACTACAAGGGCGGGAGCCCGAGTGCACTCTGTGTTCGGGTGATACAGTACTTTTGAAGTGTGTTGTGCAATGTGTATGCTTCTGGCTGTGTCCTGCGGGTGCGTGATCTGCGTTCAGCTAATATACAGCCATGTTAACACCTGCCAAAGGCAACAAAGGCAAACTTAAATTGCATTTTGGAAGAAATGTGCCCATTAGGGACACTTTAAATCACAAGTGAAAGTGTTGGATAGACCTACATGACGCGATGACGCAAAACGTAAAACGCTAGCTTGCTCGGTTAGTGCTCTGTAGAAAATAATAATAATCTAATGAATAATTTAATGGAAACTTTTTAAATCAACAACTAAAGCAGCCAAACAGAAAAGAAGGAGGATGAAACAGCCACAAGCGCATGGAAACTTAAAATGTTGAAATTAGAGTATAGTCAGGGCCGGTCCTAGAACTTCTGGGGCCCCGAGCGAGAGGGAAGATGTGAGGCCCCTCTAATTTGCATGTAGCATCAAAAGAAGCAACATCACAGAAAGTGACATCGCAGGACTATTGATCTTATTTGGCATCACTGAAGAGACCTAATGTGGATATCAGTAACATGGACAAAAAGATAAATATACAAGTGAAATAAGTCCATATATTTGAAGACTGTATTAAATGGATTACATTTGTCACATTGGATGGAAAAGCTAGGTGCAGGTCTCAAAAAGATGGATATTTTTTACTCCATGTTTCCAGATTCCATGATTGTTTCCAGATGAGCGCATGATAAAAATTCCAGTTCTGTTTCATAAAGGGGAGAGATCCTGTTGAGGTAATGAGGGGCGGGTTCATTCAAAATATAAAATTAAACAAGAGAAAAACCCTCACACCATGGATATAATCGCAAATTTCAAAAGGCTCTGTTATCTTTCCGTGCCATTATTGTGCCACCTTAGTATGACATTAATACTTAGTAAGTTGTTTTAATGTAAATCCTCTCACCAGTATCCCACACGCACATGCTAAGACTCGTAGGACAGTCTTTTTTGTGTGTGGGCTCTTTACTCGCCAGAATTATGTTAAGTGCAAAAACACAACACATATATTACAAAAATACAAGACACCATTGCAAACAAATAAAGATTGTACATAAATTAAAAAAAATACTTAGAACCACCAAGACCACTACTAACTCATACATTGACTTGAAGGTATGCTGCAGATTCAAGGGGTTTTCAAATCAATGTTTTTGATTTAGTGTTGGAACTGTAGGAAGTGGTAGAGGCCAGCTTTAGTGCTGGTGGAGCCCTGTGCGACAATGTTTGTTGGTGCCACCCAATGACTCCCTCTGCCACAGATTCCCTCAACAGTGCCCATCAAGCCTCCGCAACCACATTCCCGCTCAGATGCATTTAATTTGATCTACAGCGCCACTGATACCAGTGTAGGGTGTCAGACCACTTTACATCACACACATTACACAGAGACAATCAATCATACCTATGTAAAACACTGTATAGGAAATGTTAGATAAGACAAAAGACTACAAGGTGTAAGAGTCACATGACAATCATACTAGTAGGCAGTATAATTTAATAGTGATTGGTCTGGAGAAACACAAACTATGAATTTAGAACGTAATATCATGGTTGGGGGTTCTATTTAATAACCAGAATTGATTTCTATCCAAATGAACCCTTTTTGCAACCTTAGGATATTCAAAGACAGGGGTAATAACCATAATGCACTAATTTATACCTTGCAGTTTGCATGCAGCTCTAAGATGACAGTTAATAGCTCACTGTTCTATGTTAAGATTTTTGACTTATAACAAAAGGATCTAACTGACAAAAGCAGTAACCCACTGACCTATTAACATTATGTGCACTTTGTGATCTGCATGGTACATGTTCTATGCAGCAAGCACATTAACCCTCTGCGCTTACTTTTCAGGAGTCAAAACTTCCACTTGACAAAACTCCATCTCTCTCTAAGAAGAACATTAATCAATGGAGTTATCATGACATTTTTATTGTTGCCGAAAATTGCTGGAGGCCAGGAAGGAGGCAGCAAGTGCTTTTAAAAACATAATATACTTGCAAACATGACGCCCCCACCCAAAGTCAGTGGCCGGTGCGATCGCACCGGTTTCACTGCCCTAGAGCCAGCCCTTCTCAAGGGTCCTGTGACCTCAGTGGCAGGGTCACTGCTGCTCTAAGGTGTGCTGTTTCATAGGCCTGCCCACAAGACTGGAGGTGAACTTCAGTATGGATTGTGGTGGACAGGCCTTCAAGGTTTACCCACACTTGCCACCGCTATGGTCCACCTGCTGGTGCTAAGACACCAGGGCTTCTATAGACTAGCACATGGGTACTCACAAACTTTCTCTCAGGGGCCAAATTTAGAGTGTGGTTTGTGGCCGAGGGCCGCACCGGTGGGGCGGGGTCAGTGGGGGAGGGGAACGGGGCTAGGGCAAGGCAAAAAAACTGTGACCATGAGGTTGAACACAGGCCCCTGCAGCGGACACATTCGTCCACTGAGCCACCAGACCCAGCATACACACATCTATCTATTTATCTCTCTCTCTCTCTCTCTCTATCTCTATCTATCTCTCTCTACCGCTATCTCTATCTCACTCTATCTTTCTCTATCTCGCTCTATCTCTCTCTCTCTCTATCTCTCTCTCGATCTCTCTCTAGCTATCTCTATCTCTCTCTAGCTATCTCTCTCTCTCTCTAGCTATGTCTCTCTATCTGTCTCTAACTATCTCTCTCTAGCTATCTCTCTCTAGCTATCTCTATCTCACTCTCTATGTCTCTATCTCTCTCTATCTCTGTCTTCTATGTCTCTCTATCTTCTATCCCTCTATCTGCTATCTCTCTATCTGTCTATGTCTCTATCTATGTCTCTATCTGTCTCTGTCTGTCCCTGTCTGTCTGTCCCTGTCTCTATCTGTCTGTCCCTGTCTCTATCTGTCTGTCTCTGTCTCTGTCTGTCCCTGTATGTCCCTGTCTCTCCCTGTCTCTGTCTGTCCCTGTATCTGTCTGTCCCGTCTTTGTCTGTCCCTTTCTCTGTCTGTCCCTGTATGTCCATGTCTCTGTCTCTATCTGTTTGTCCCTGTCTCTGTCTGTCCCTGTCCCTATCTGTCTCTGTCCATGTCTCTGTCTGTCCCTGTATCTATCTGTCTGTCTGTCCCTGTCTCTGTCTGTCCATGTCTCTGTCTCTATCTGTCTGTCTGTCTGTCCCTGTCTCTATCAGTCTGTCCCTGTCTCTGGGGCCGATTCCGATCTCGGGCGGTAGGGCTCCGAATCGGATTCGGCTTTACCGGATCCGATTCGGAGCCCTATTTCCCGACCGAATGGTACGTGCGTCCGGGCGAGCGAGTACGATGCGTGCGCGAAATCTCCGACCGACTCGTACGCAAGACCCGACCGCTCCGACCGACTCGCACGGGGACGACTCGCACCGCGCTATGGAGACGTTCCCCGGCCGGGTAAGTACGATGCGCATCGCGACCGCTCCGACCGACTCACGCAGTCCAGCTCCAAGGAGCTGTCGGAGCCGCACTTTGGGGGTCCGTGTCGGACCCCCCTGGAAGCGTAGCCGCGCGAGTCGCACACAGGGGGGACACATGGGTCCCCCCTACACGTGCATGTACGGCGCGACTCGCATCGACGCGCACACGCTGTAGGGGGCCCCCTTGTTTGCGTCGTGCCCATTGAGTCAATGGGAGCCCGTGTACGCGTCGTACGACTGGCTCCCATTGACTTCAATGGGAGTCCGACCGAATCGAGTCCGATAGCATACGTGCGCATCGTACTCGTTCGGTCGGACTGCTAGAGTCCGATTCGGTCGGAAATCTCTCCGGGTCCGGCTCGGTCAGAGAGATTTCCGGCCCGAATCGGAATCGGCCCCTAAGTCTCTATCTGTCTGTCCCTGTCTCTGTCTCTATCCGTCTGTCCCTGTCTCTGTCTATCCCTGTCTCTGCCTGTCCCTGTCTCCATCTGTCTGTCCCTGTCTCTGTCTGTCCCTGTCTGTCTGTCCCTGTCTCTGTCTGTCCCTGTCTCTATCTATCTGTCTGTCCCTGTCTCTATCTGTCTGTCCCTGTTTGTCCCTGTCTCTGTCTCTATCTGTCTGTCTGTCCCTGTCTCTGGCTCTATCTGTCTGTCCCTGTCCCTGTCTCTGTCTGTCCCTGTCCCGGTCTGTCCCTGTCTCGGTCTGTCCCTGTCTCTCCCTGTCTCTATCTCTGTCCCTGTCTCTGTCTGTCCCTGCCCCTGTCTCTATCTCTGTCCCTGTCTCTATCTCTGTCTCTATCTGTCCCTGTCTCTATCTGTCTCTCTGACTCTATCTGTCTCTGCGCCTCTATCTGTCTCTGTGCCTCTGTCTCTGCGCCTCTATCTGTCTCTGCGCTTCTATCTGTCTTTGTCCTAACTAGGAAGCTTCCCAAAAGGCCCTTATAAAAGTCAGCTGTGAAAGCGCTTACAGCTGACTTTTAAAGGGCCCTTTGTGAAGCTTTCCAAAGGTGCCCTGACGTCACAGGGGCCAGCAGTAAACACAGAAGAAGGCTGCAGGAGCATACGTAGTGAATACCTATTTAATACGTATTCACTACGTATGCGCCTGCGGTCATCTTCTGTGTTTACTGCCGGCCGTGGAAACTGCAGGCAAGGTCCGCGGACCGCCAATGAAGGCCTGCCGGGCCGCTGGTGGCCCGCGGGCCATACTATGAGTACCATGGGTCTAGCAGGACCTTCTAAGGTCTAGCACAGGAATGTGCTCCCTCAAGAGAGTGGTCTGGGAGACTGGTCATGACGGCTGAACCTGGTTCCCCAGTCCCATATTCGTCAACTCTGACGATAGTGCCACATCCTTTCCCCCCTGAACACCATACTGCCCCACTGAGAGAAACTCGCACTGCCCTCAACTACAACCCAATTGTGCCTCGCTATAAACACCTGGATGTGACACAATTCAAAATTACGATTAATTAAGAGTAATATGCTGCCTAAAAAAAAAAAAGTATCAACATCCTGGAAAAAGCAAACACTTATAGGGAATGAAAGATTAAGTAACACGTGAAATGTAGGAAGGAACAACATGGTTACCTTAACGCTTTTGCACTTATTATTCAGAAATGAGGTGGGGGCGTGGCTAGCCGCCTAAGATGGCGGACTTGTCTGGGTAGAGCTCCGGACCCTGGGGGGGGATTCAATTCTCCTGCACCGCCCTTACTGGCTCCAACTCGGCCCAAGGGGTCGGCTGTCGCCCGCTAATACACCCGGAACAAATTGAGGCGACGCCCGGGCCCCAGACCTGTGAAGCCACGAAGTGCACCAGCCGGGCCTACTCGCCGGCGGGACTGGAACGAGACCGGGAGCCACAGTAAAGCACAGGCGGCCCTGCGCGTGGCGCCGCCCACCGAGAACCCGGGAACTCCAGTGCTGGTGCATGGCCGGCGCCACCCCACGGAGTGCGGCAGCGGAGGAAGCCACCTCCGAGATATCGGAGTGTTCCTGACGACGCACTGTGCGGCTGAGCGGTGAGTGAACAGGCCTGCCCTGCGCCGCTGCGGCCACCGCTTCCTCTGACCCCAGATCCTGGACCCCGTCGGACTTCTCCCTACACCGGGTTCCGGGGCAGAGTGCTCGCAGTGCATACGGCCCCATCGACTGGAAACCCCATGTAGAGCTCTCCTGCTGACACCACCCTCTGGCTGTCGCGGGGCACTCCCCCACAGCCACGGGAGTGATACTGCGGGATCTGGGCCACAACTGAACGATACTGCGGGGAGCTCTAACTACCTCGGCCCACAAGTGTACACTACGGCGGTCCAGGCACCACACTTACGCCGCTACCCACTGGCTCCTGGCTGAGCGCTCTGGACGAGCAGCACCACTCCTTCCAGCGCCGCAAATTTTGATTATCTGGCGCGCCTCGGCAGCGCTTGAAGGCGCGAAACGCACGTCCCCTGCCCTGGAACAGTGCAGATGCTGCCGGACATACGGGCTCATTTGGGGACAGTGCTGGCAGATGTAAGGACTGTTCCATGCCACTACGGTGAACTCGCATCATGGGCAGAGTCAGGGCGAAGACGCTAGAAGGCCAACAAGGAGCGGGCCCCCCCTCCACCATAGCGGAGCTCTCCAGCCGGCCTTCCTCTCCGGGGGCTGAGTCTGTAGAACTTATGGCGAGTACACCCGACAAACTGGATTTAATCCTTAAGGAAATCCGCGATTCCAGGGCAGCGCTTGAATTACAGATTGGCACGCTCTCTACAGGCCTTACATTACTCAGAGCGGACCACGGAAAACTGGCTGACACCGTCAAAGACCACGGACAATCCCTCAAGGACCTGGACCCTCGAGTCACGGCAAATTCCTCAACCTTACAACAACTACAGCAACAGATGACTGGCCTCCTGGACCGGGTGGAAGATGCAGAAGGCAGAAACAGGCGTAACAACATCCGCGTCATAGGCCTACAAGAACGCAGTGAGGGTGCTAAAGCGGCAGAATTTATGGAAGCATGGTTCAGGGACCATATAGCGCAAGAGGGGCTCTCTCCATACTTCTGTGTCGAACGGGCCCACAGAATACCGACCGGGCCGCCCAAGCCAGGCGCACCGCCTCGCCCATTAATAGTGAAAATCCTGAATTATAGGGACCGCGATATATTACTACAGAAAGCGAGAGAAAAAGCACGGATCCAGTTTGAAAACCACCTCATTTCGCTGTACCCCGATTACACCATCATGGTCCAGAGGCAGAGGTCGTCCTACCAAGCTGTAAAAAAGAAACTCCAGAAAGCACAACTCAAATACGCACTTCTGTACCCTGCCAGGCTGAAAGTCATTTACGACAAAAAAACTCACTTCTTTGAGAGCCCAGTGGACGCCAAGGAATGGCTTGAAGTTATGTGCCTTGGTTCTAGCCAGTCCAGCCACTCAGACTTCTCTTCGCAGGGCTCTGGCAAACTCCCGAAACTGGGCTCGCACCGGTCTCAGACCTCCAACCGGGGCAAACGTGGCGCGGGACCATCGCGCGAACAACAACGTCGTGATCAGGAAGAGGCCCTTGCTGCTGCCGGGGCATTTCGAGAAGACTCCAATAAAATCCCCACGGACTCAGAAGACAGCACCCTGAACTCAGATTCCGAGCACAGTATAACTCTATTCCCCACGATTACACCCCGGGCAGCGGACGACATTATTAATAATTAAAGGCCGATGGGGTCACCCGACGAACATGGAATTCTTCTGGAACTGATATTCTGGAAATGCTTCTGCAGATGACATGGACTCCAACTCCCGGCGTCCATCATATCCTTTTGTCACAACCTTATATATGAACATTATCATTATATTATAGCCTATGCACTGATATGGAGGGTCTGGGTTGTTTGCTAAGAATGTATACATAGATCACCTCAAACTGCATGCGAATATGGCTCTGTTTTGCGGGGACTCTGGCTATATCTGACATATGTTTATTTACTGTGGAAATACGGTCCATAACGTGTCTAATTATAATCCCCCTCTGCGGGGTTCCGTAGAGCCGCCAAGAATCTGGCGTCACTGTAAACATGACCATGGCTAATGGCGGCGGCCCCCTAGAAGCGTATGCACCATTATCTGTTATATTATTATTGTGAATTGTTGTTGGGCCCAGCGTAGTTCGGGCTCTGAGCCATGTTTTGTTAGTGTTCATGGGGAAGGGGACTCCTGGTCGATTTTGGTCTATTGGCTCCGTATAAATTGGAGCTTCGCCCTATATACAGCGCCATGCCTAGAACAGATACCACCTTAGGGTCTTACAACCTAATCACATGGAATATACGTGGGTTGGGGGCGATTCAGAAGCGGCATCGTGTACATGCATATCTCCTCAGGCGTGGAGCCCATATAGTGTTCCTACAAGAATCCCATTTAACGGAATCGGAAACACAAAAAACACGCAAAAAATGGAGGGGACAATTATACTCCACTAACTACTCGGCATTTGCTAGGGGAGCAACCATTTGGATACGTCACGGGGTCCCATTTATTGAACTGGAACGCCGAGTCGATGACCAAGGGAGATACATTCTGTTGAAAGGCACACTGGACGGATCCCTGGTGATCTTAGGCAGTGTTTACGCCCCTAACTTTGATCAGGACTGCTTCCTACACCGACTGGGTGCGGCACTGACTGACTGGGATGGTATCCCCTGGGTGTTGGGGGGGGATTGGAACGCTGTACTGGACATTACCCTGGATAGATCCCACCCTCCCCTTCACGGTACGAATGCCAGTAAATTGGCTGACCTGTTTGCTACCTGGGCTGACGGATGGGCGCTCTCAGATACATGGTGATGTCTACACCCTACTCATAAAGAATATTCATTTTATTCTCCGGTACATAGTCTCCACACTAGAATCGATAGATTCCTCTGCTCTGGATCCAGCGTCACTCAGGCCTGCCAATCCACATACATAGCTAAAACCTTCTCAGACCACAAACCCCTAGAGCTCACACTTAACTGGGGTAAGGTGCCAACCCCGGTGCCCACTTGGAAGTTACAACCACAATTACTAGAGGATACTCCATTTCGAACAGCCCTTTCCAACACTATAGCTAATTACATAGCTGAAAATTGAAACACGGCCTCCTCTAATTTAATTGAATGGGACGCACTAAAGGTGGTGGTATGGGGGGCATCGATAGGACAGTTAGTGGGGGCCCGACAAGAGATACACCAACACTTACTCAGGGTCGAACAACAGATGACCACGCTGGAACAAGAGGCAGTAACAGACCCTGACAAAAAAGAGGCATTGCAGAATGCCCGTATAGATCATGCTGAAACACTAGAGACACTACGGACAATCGATCATAGGGCATTCTTGCAACGCAAACACACGGAGGCGGACAGATCCGGTACACTGCTTGCCCGCATAGTACGGGATAGGCCCGATCCACCGGTCATAGCCAGAATCCGTACACCTAACGGACAGATAGCCCATACCCAATGAGAAATAAACACTGCCTTTCATGATTACCTTAGTGTGCTCTACGCTGCACCCCCACATGAGGAGTACTCTTCTACTACGGAGTTCTTGCGAGATCTACCCATTCCGGTACTCTCCGAAGCGATACAAAAGGGAATAGATGGCCCCATAACCCAACAAGAAATTCGGACTGCGATAAAAGGTCTGAATCGTAACAAAGCGCCTGGGATTGACGGGTTACCTATGGAATTCTACCATACATACTCGGAGGCCCTGGTACCCACACTGGAATCGGTATACAGGACCGCCTTCCAGGCTGGCCATTTACCACATTCCACCATGCAAGCGTTGGTCACGTCGTTACCCAAACCAGGACGTGATGGACTGGATTTGTCCAATTATAGACCTCTTTCCCTGCTAGCGACTGAATATAAAATTTTAAGTAAGGCCCTAGCCAACCGTATACAGCCCTATCTTAACACACTCATACATAGTGACCAATGCGGATTCCTGCCGAACCGTAGCACATCTCTCAATACCAGACGGCTACATTATGTCATGAAGGCCACTCCACATGCTTACCAATCCGCGGGATGCATAGCGCTGGACCTTAGGCAGGCCTTTGATTCTCTTTCTTGGGACTTTATGTTCGCGACTCTCCAGCGCTTTGGGTTCCCGGACACATATCTTAAATGGGTGCGCCTACTATATACATCTCCCACAGCCCGAGCCCGTACTGGTCGTTACATTTCTGACCAATATACAGTCCACAGGGGCACGAGACAGGGATGCCCATTATCTCCCTGTTGTTCGGTTCTACGCTGGAACCCCTAGCGATAGCGCTAGACAATCAGCAGACCGGCTTGTCTTACCTATCGATGGTGCGACCCACCTAATTTCCATTTATGCAGACGACATCCTCTTGTATCTACGTGATTTAACAACCGAGAATACCCCCCTTCCCGATATTTTTGCCACCTTTGAGCATCTCTCGGGCCTGGCTATAAACCCGGGAAAGTCCATGGCTTACTTTTTTCAGGAAACACCATATCCTACCACTCTACGGTTCGGCGACTATGCCTTATCAGTGGCCCCCACCACCTTTAAATACTTAGGCATTCAAGTTTATAGAACGCAGGTGGTTCAAATTGAAGGTAACATAGTACGGCCATAATAGCCCTCCGTGCCAGTGTGACCTTTTGGTCCTCCCTGCCAGTGTCGGTGATGGGGCGTATTGCCATCTCAAAGATGGTGATGCTCCCTCGCCTATTATATTATTTTGTAAACTTACCTGTCGTAGTCCCACAGGCCATTTTCAATACATTGAATACTGTATTGGTGGACCTAATCTGGGGAACGGGCCGTAGAAGAGTGAGCCTACGGAAACTTCAACTAGAGACCCGGAGTGGCGGCCTGGGAGTTCCTGACTTTAGGGCCTACTACTACGCCAGTCAGCTCCAATGGCTATCTTACTGGACCGCGGGGAGGAACTTACAGGAAATTGGATATATGCCTAGGGATTTGGACCGGGGCACGCTGCACTCCCTGCTCTTACCTAAGGCCAAAATCCCCGTGGACAGCCCTCCCCTATTGAGGACTGCACTACAATGCTGGAGGAAGGCGTTATCATATACCTCCTTGGCGACCCCCTACTCGACGAACATCCCCCTCTTGGGTAGCCCCACACCGCAAGGTAGGCTCACGAAGGCCAGGATACATGATTGGGTGGAGGCGGGAGTGGAGGACGTTGGGGCGTTCTTCGGTGACGGTAGCTTGCTTGACCACGACTCCTTTCTTCAGGCTATGGGCGCACCAACACGTTTGTATCTACTACACGCTACAGTATCCCATTACATAAAGAGCACATGGGCCCCACAACGCAGTGAACCTTCACAACATAACTTGGTACATCTCTTATACTACATGGGGAATGGCGGACACCTGGTCCGTTGGCTATACACGGGTATTCGGGCGCACGCTGCAACCACACTTACATCCCTTAGAACACAATGGTCCTAGGATTCTACTACGGAAATCACTGACAAGGCTTGGAAGAGCATGCTAGAACATCCAAAAAGAGTGTCCCGTAATGCCAAACTAAAGTTCATTCAGACGATGGTCCTTCATAGGTCGTATCTCACTCCCAAGAGGATTCATCGCATGTTCCCGGATGCCTGACATTGCTGCCCCCGTTGTAAAGGGGACGAGGCGGACTTCCTCCACATGCTGTGGTCCTGCCCCCGCCTTCGGGACTACTGGGAGGGAGTTCGTCAATCTTTGAGCAAAGTCACACAAATCCCTGTCTCGGATGATGCCCTGAACTGCCTTATAGGTCTTCGTGGACGTACAAAGGTACAGAAGGTACGACTGAGATTCTTAGACTTGGCCCTCATATTGGCAGTACAAGCCCTCACCATGAGGTGGAAATCCCCCAGGTGTCCAGCTGTATCTAGCTGGCAGGACGACATGATTCAGTGGGGAGGAGCTGAGGGTGCAGCCCTTCGGAGGGAAGAAGAGAGGGGACTACGAAAGCAACCCATTTCGATGGAGTGGGAGATCATGTTACATGAGTTCAAATCACTTGACTTACTACTCCCACAGGGTACCCCACCCCCATAACACACAGTTCCACCCAGTGACTCTTTAATTAGGTCCCTGAGACTCAGACCCATAAATTATAAACCTGCGGGCGCTGCAGACTCCTCAGAGTTACACTACACTATTAACATCCCCTTTCGGATGCTATGGAAGCTACACATCGACTGACCAGGAGTGTGGGTTGGGAGGGTTAGGGAGGGAGGGGACATGGTTGAATTTTTTTTTTTTCATTAATTGGAATTGTAAATGCTTTATGCGGTAACTTTATCTGTCATAGCTGCAATGACCTGGTACTCACGCTGTCATCAGGAATCATTTGTCCTTCATTCTCCGTCGAATAGTATGTAAAACGTTTGGTAGATTTATGCAACGTATATGTTATACCTATTACAAGTACAAAAAAGACTGTCTCTTTATAAGATTCATTGCAATGGATGTGATGTTACAGTCATCAATAAAGTATGTTAAAAAAAAATTAAAAAAATTATTCAGAAATGAGTGAGTGCTTTTGCCTGAAAAGTTAAGGACATGACTACAGGGCCCAGAAGGGACCCATTTCAATGTTCATTACTTATATCCTTACAAATCATAAGCAGTATGGTTTAAAAAGTCCACATCCCTGAACACAGAGCCGCGGTACGCATTTTATTTTCCAATCAACCCATCAACCAGGTATTGCAGTACCTCCAGGAATGGTGCACTTCCCCACCCTGGGAAAACAATGTTGTTCAAAGAAAGAAGAGAAAATAAAAGTAGCGCTTCACTGGCAAACTCTGTAAAGTAGCGCTGTGTTTTGGGTGTGAATAAAATCAATCTGGCCACTTTGCGACCCACTCTGTCTTGCTTTATTTAGTTATTTTTCACATTTTGAAACTTTTATTTCTCTCCATCCCGAGGCTGCATTTTGCAATAGAAAAATTTCCCAAAAAGACTTTTCCAGCAAAGTGTTTTCCTTTTTTGGTCAATTTCACGGAGGACCAAATAAATGAAAGGAGAGGAAAGAGGGAGTAATGGCTACAAGGCCCAGGGAAGGGGGCCCCACACCTAGACCTTACAGCTGGCTCCAGGGCTTCGAGGCCCAGGAAAGGGGGGCCCCCCTCCCCTGGGCCTTGAAGCAGTACGAGGCATTTTGCACAACACTGCCCTAGCACCGGCAGTTCTACATACATTTTAAATGCGCATTAACATCAAAAGAATCTTTGCTATGTATGATGCAAAGATTACAAAAGCCAGTTGATCTGGCCGTTCCTCCTTCCCTCACCCACCTCTGCTTACCTGTGTCCGGCTGGCCCTGGAAACAAAGGGGCCTTCTATCACCTAGCAACAAAATGCCGAAAGGGCGCCTAGAATGGCCGGTACTTAACAGAGGTGCTGCCTCGCCCCTGACACTGAGCCAACATAATTGCTGGCCCAGCTGCTGTACCAGCCCCAATTTCTGTTTGCTCCTTCCCCCCACCCCTGCACCCCCAGGAATGCCACCACGCTTGGGCTAACTGTGAAAGTGTGGCCTTTCACAGTGAAGCGGGCCCCCTGTTTCTCAGCTGAGCGCGAGGCCCTGGGCAGATGGCCACACTGCCCATGCCTAGCGCCGGCCCTGAGTATAGTAATAAAATAGCAAAAGCTTGGAAATTCTGAACTGATCAGAAGCAAAGCGTCGCACTACGCGTTGTAGAGTAAACATAACATACATCTTATCGTAATTATGTTTAAATACTAAAGGGCTTGCTCACATGGATACACATCATGAGCCCAAAGAGTGTGTTTACTTTTATTTCCTGAGGAAAATATCACAAGTCACAGCAATTTTACTGTAAAAATGTGCATGGGGACAAGGGGCCTGTGTGTTACTAGTGACGGAGAGGGGACATCCATCCAGAGTGCTCGCGAAAGAGAGACAGGGGGTTTTACACAGTACTCGTGAGACTTTCATTTGAGGTGAGGTCTTCAGTGTATCCTCGTTCCAGTAAACAAATAATAGCAAGTGTCTTCTTGTGATCACCCAGACACATTTAATAGTGCTGTAGGCACGTGGCATTGATGCACAGGGGCATCAAGGGCTCCTGGAACCCTGAGTATTGCTTTATTTTACTACGCATACATCAAGCAGGGGCCCCAGTCTTCCTGACTGCACAAGGGTACAAACAAGGCAGACTGGAACAGCCACTCGCCAGACTGGAGCATTCATACAAGCACGCCTAGAAAAGTGCACCTGTGGACTCAGTCCTAATGCCCCCTTCCCCACACACACATAGGGGTCGATTCCGATCTCGGCCGGAAGCGCACCTAATACTATTCGTCCGGAAAAATACAAGCCGAACGCGTGTTTCCCGACCGATTCGAACAGTCGTCCGAACGAGGAAGTACGATGCGCATTACTGCTCAGATTCCGACCGAGCCGAACGTACCCATTCCAGCTCCTGTTCCCCGCCCGAGCCGGAACCGTAAACGCCGATTCGAGTCGCACGGAAGTAAATATACAGCACCTTCCGGCCGGACTAGTACGATGCGCCCTCCTTACGCGCCGAACTGGTCGCTACGTCCGGCACGTCAGAGCATCCGGGAGAGCTGCACATAAGCTCCGATTCGTGCCACAAAACGATCCACACCTACAAGACGAACAAGCCAGCGACGAGTACGAGTCGAAGCCACGAGAAACCCGAACGAGACGAGCCAACCATGAATCCCATCGCGCAGGTCCTACCAATACTCTACATCTTTTACCGGAACCGGTACGGACGCGTACGGCGCAGACGGTAAGTCAGACACCCACTACACAAACAAACAACACGTACCCGACACATGTCACACACATAGGGATGCAGAAATGACGTACACTAGCAACAGCCGAACCATAGGGGCGGGATGGCTATCACCAATGCCATACACACCCATAGGGGCCTGATGCCTACCACTACCACCACCCCTACTCATCTGGGCCTGGATGCCTGTCACTACTACCATCCCCACTCATAGGGGGATGGATGCCTACCACTGCCCCTATTCATGGGGGCCTAGATGCCTGTCACTACTACCATCCCTACTCATGGGGGGCTGGATGCCTGTCACTACTACCATCCCCACTCATAGGGGGATGGATGCCTACCACTACCACTACCCCTACTCATGGGGGCCTGGATGCCTGTCACTACTACCATCCCTACTCATGGGGGGCTGGATGCCTGACACTACTACCATCCCCACTCATAGGGGGATGGATGCCTACCACTACCACTACCCCTACTCATGGGGGGCTGGATGCCTACCACTACCACCACCCCTACTCATGGGGGCCTGGATCCCTGTCACTACTACCATCCCCACTCATAGGGGGATGGATGCCTACCACTACCACCACCCCTACTCATGGGGGCCTGGATGCCTACCACTACTACCATCCCTACTCATGGGGGGCTGGATGCCTTTCACTACTACCATCCCCACTCATAGGGGGATGGATGCCTACCACTACCACTTCCCCTACTCATGGGGGGCTGGATGCCTACCACTACCACCACCCCTACTCATGGGGGCCTGGATGCCTGTCACTACTACCATCCCCACTCATAGGGGGATGGATGCCTACCACTACCGCCACCCCTACTCATGGGGGCCTGGATGCCTACCACTACTACCATCCCCACTCATAGGGGGATGGATGCCTACCACTACCACCACCCCTACTCATGGGGGCCTGGATGCCTACCACTACTACCATCCCCACTAATAGGGGGATGGATGTCTACCACTACCACCACCCCTACTCATGTGGGCCTGGATGCTTGTCACTACTACCATCCCCACTCATAGGGGGATGGATGCCTACCACTACCACCACCCCTACTCACGGGGGCCTGGATGCCTGTCACTACTACCATCCCCACTCATAGGGGGATGGATGCCTACCACTACCACCACCCCTACTCATGGGGGCCTGGATGCCTACCACTACTACCATCCCCACTCATAGGGGGATGGATGCCTACCACTACCACTACCCCTACTCATGGGGGGATGGATGCCTACCACTACCCCTATTCATGGGGGCCTAGATGCCTGTCACTACTACCATCCCTACTCATGGGGGGCTGGATGCCTGTCACTACTACCATCCCCACTCATAGGGGGATGGATGTCTACCACTACCCCTACTCATGGGGGCCTGGATGCCTGTCACTACTACCATCCCCACTCATAGGGGGATGGATGCCTACCACTACCACTACCCCTACTCATGGGGGCTGGATGCCTACCACTACCACCACCCCTACTCATGGGGGCCTGGATGCCTGTCACTACTACCATCCCCACTCATAGGGGGATGGATGCCTACCACTACCACCACCCCTACTCATGGGGGCCTGGATGCCTACCACTACTACCATTCCTACTCATGGGGGGCTGGATGCCTGTCACTACTACCATCCCCACTCATAGGGGGATGGATGCCTACCACTACCACTACCCCTACTCATGGGGGCTGGATGCCTACCACTACCACCACCCCTACTCATGGGGGCCTGGATGCCTGTCACTACTACCATCCCCACTCATAGGGGGATGGATGCCTACCACTACCGCCACCCCTACTCATGGGGGCCTGGATGCCTACCACTACTACCATCCCCACTCATAGGGGGATGGATGCCTACCACTACCACCACCCCTACTCATGGGGGCCTGGATGCCTACCACTACTACCATCCCCACTCATAGGGGGATGGATGCCTACCACTACCACCACCCCTACTCATGGGGGCCTGGATGCCTGTCACTACTACCATCCCTACTCATGGGGGCTGGATGCCTGTCACTACTACCATCCCCACTCATAGGGGGATGGATGCCTACCACTACCACTACCCCTACTCATGGGGGCTGGATGCCTACCACTACCACCACCCCTACTCATGAGGGCCTGGATGCCTGTCACTACTACCATCCCTACTCATGGGGGCTGGATGCCTGTCACTACTACTATCCCCACTCATAGGGGGATGGATGCCTACCACTACCACCACCCCTACTCATGGGGGCCTGGATGCCTGTCACTACTACCATCCCTACTCATGGGGGGCTTGATGCCTGTCACTACTACCATCCCCACTCATAGGGGGATGGATGCCTACCACTACTACCATCCCTACTCATGGGGGCCTGGATGCCTGTCACTACTACCATCCCTACTCATGGGGGGCTGGATGCCTGTCACTACTACCATCCCCACTCATAGGGGGATGGATGCCTACCACTACCACAACCCCTACTCATGGGGGCCTGGATGCCTGTCACTACTACTATCCCTACTCATGGGGGGCTGGATGCTTGTGGCTACTACCATCCCCACTCATAGGGGGATGGATGCCTACCACTACCACCACCCCTACTCATGGGGGCCTGGATGCCTGTCACTACTACCATCCCTACTCATGGGGGGCTGGATGCCTGTCACTACTAACATCCCCACTCATAGGGGGATGGATGCCTACCACTACCACTACCCCTACTCATGGGGGCCTGGATGCCTGTCACTACTACCATCCCTACTCATGGGGGGCTGGATGCCTGTCACTACTACCATCCCCACTCATAGGGGGATGGATGCCTACCACTACCACTACCCCTACACATGGGGGCCTGGATGCCTACCACTACTACCATCCCCACTCATAGGACGGGTAATGCATGACACAACCAGCATACTCCAACATAATGAATGTCAGCAAAAGACATCCCCCCAACATCATGACAAGAGTGTGTAGTCTGTGTCAAATGCCTACAACACTGAACATGACATTGAACATACAATGTGACCCCCTATCACATGTGTCACACATAAATGTGTGTGGCCTCCACAATGCAAGCAGACCATGACCACTGTGGCAATGGGGTCTAAACCCCCATCATCACAGTGACCAAAAGGTAAGTGAGGGGTCCATAGCTGAACCACAGTTTTGAACATTGTGGCAATGGGGTCTAAACCCCCATCATCACAGTGACCAAAAGGTAAGTGTTGTCATGGAAAAAGCTGCAACTGCCAAACAGCATGGATTATTCCTGGTCACACAACAACAAACACATCAGTGGCAAAGTAGTGGTTGTGTCCCATAGCAACATAGATTGGGTGAGGCAAACAGTGCAGTGCAAATAAAACATACCCTTGGCCATGTGCAGACAAACATCACCCATGGGGGCTGACATTGTCTCCATTTATCAATTACACAATGCCAGAAGTGACCATCATAATGCAGACCCACATATCTGCACTAATGGACACTCAAATGTAGATATCCTGTGGAGACTGCAGATGTGAGGTGAACAAATACCATACCATGGCAGCAATGGGACATACAAACCATGATTATTGTGCTGACTGATGACCTAGGAGTCCCAGGGACAGCATGGGAAATCCTCCAAACAACATACGGGCAATGGCACACTAAAGATATGCCAATGCAGTGGTGCAGACGCACAAACCAAACCCGGCAGCCTCACACTGCATATCAAACCCAGCCGGTGATGGGGGGGGGGGTGTGCCAGTGTCCCCAGGCAACCACACAACACATGAGGAGGCCTGAATTCCAATTACACAGATGTGTATACAGTGCCATACAAAAGTAACTCATGGATCGGATTCCCCTATGTGGGCAATCAGGCATTGTTAGATGAGAGGGAGCCCAAATTACACATGTCACACAAGCTTGTAGGAACAGCAATTAACACAGCAAGAGACAGACCCACCACAGCACTACACCCAGGGACCCCACATTGTGGTGACACTAGCCTGCATGATAATCCCACTTTGATGACAAAGGTAGATGTAGTTCACACTGTGAACCACAGCCATGTGTCCTGAGCAACAAACTACCATCACACCTACACAAGCCCAAATCAATCAGCACGGCCTGTCAGCAAAGTCCGTGGAGCTGTCTCCTCCTGTGGCCGTGGATGTATCTGCAAACAATCAGGATAAACAGAGCAACATTAGTCACCTGTACTGACCACACCCACCACAGTAAGTACAGCACATCACAGAGCAAGCACTGCCATCATTCGCTAGACATTGCAATAAGTGCTGACACTGATTTGAAGAAGCCCATTGTCTGCCTGACAGTCATTCATGCCACTCATATCCTACCTGTCCATGCACCCTTCTGTCTGGTGCCTGTTGGATGCCACTAATCCTATGTGCACACATGCACCACATACACAGTTGTTGGACATCCAAGAGAACATATGGAAATGTGTCACTCCAAACACATGCCATCTCCTGCCACTGACACAGTACATCTGTCAGGAAAAGTGATGGGCAGAGTCTCTGTCGCTATGCGGGTTTTGGTTCCATCACCAGACACAATGAGGTCCTCATGTCCTGATAGACAATGCAACAATGGTGTGCATGCAGGACATATCACACTACTGCTGGATCACCCTTTGCAAGTTGAATGTCATGGCACAGGCCTGTCTGGCAAGTCAGTCATAACTGTCTCCTGTCACAGGGGCAGTGCATACACACAACACCAGTCTGCACTGTGTCACAATCATGGAAGTTTTGGGAATGCAAGCCCTGTAGCTGACAGATGCACATGTGCACCCCTGGCCACCCACATCATGAGGACTAAGATGATCCCACGTCATTCAAATAAGACATTTGAGTGACTGCAAACACAAATCCATACACATGAGCACTTCACCGTCTGATGAGAAAGAACCAAAGCTGCCTGCACCTCAATGTTACATACACCATTGTGCACAGTCAAGGGATCAGAGACCTATGCATTAACCAATGTGCAGATCCTATAGTCACTACTCAGATGGCTGGCCACCCCAAATTGTAAAACACTCCAGGAGTCCAAAAAGCAAGGCCACACCACGGTGACACAGAGGCAGACACCTGAGTGCACTCTTCACAATGCCCATTATGTATGCTGACACATGGGAGTGGGAGAACAGAGTACCTTCGATGTCCGGAGTAGGCATCACAGTCCTGGTCCATGTGCAACATGGTATTACCCTTAACACTAGGCAGGTGGCTATGCATGTGTCACACACATGATGTACATACTCCTGATTCTCCTACCTTGGTCTCTGCTGCAGCATGGGTATGTGGCACATACCACAGACATGTGGTGAGTCAGAGCAGCAATTGGAACACATATTAAAGCCATACCCAGAGTACATGTCAGATCACAGGCATTGTGTGAGCAATTGTACCACCCATGCAGCCCACAACAAAGTTCCTGTAACTGATGCTGTCCCAACTTGAACCACAGGTAACTGCAAGTACACAGTACCCAAGTGACCTAAGTCACAGACTGTAAGGGCCACATCTGTGTATCAGATGAGGAGGGGGCATGACACAAGTGAGGGACGTGAATCCAGGACGACAAGACAGTCGTACTGTGGAAGTGGAACCAGGCTAAAGGAGTGCATAGAGCATGTTAGTCATAGTACCCAGAAGAGGCTAGCACTTACCCCATCCTTGCTGCTGTCTGGCCTTCAGCTGCCCATCCAGGTCAGGGAAGACCACCGCCAGAATCTGGAGCATTTGGGGGGTCAGGGTCCGGTGTCCGCCCCTCCTGCGAGGAGGCGACAGCTTCAGCTGGACCCTTGCGATCCTCCGGGTCCAGCCACGAAGGTCCTGCCACCTCTTCGGGCAGTTGCGGATCCTGCGCCTGTAGACCCCCACAGATCGTACTGCCCGGGCGATGGTCAGCCAGATCTCCTGCTTCTGGTGGGCATCAACCTGTGAGGATGACAAAGTGAAAAGGCCATTAATACACATGCAACATATCCGTGCATCACACAGTTGGATATACATGTCTCAATCACAGGGGCATATGATGTACACAGGTAGTGCAACTATGGCTATGAACAGTTGTTCAGCAGTTACTAAATGGTATCATTGCCTGGGAAGTAAAACCTTGTTGGAATGCACTGTTACTGCACTATACCTGTTCAGTGCATGTAACTACACACTTTGGGGGTGACAAGTACTCAGTGAGCATGCTAGCCACTGGTGTACACACTGTAAGTCTTGCTAGTCAGACATCATGCACAAATAGTAAGGCAGTGGACAGCACACTCACCTGCTCCCCTGGTGTCCCATACAGCTTGCTGTACTGTGGAAGGAAGCTGTCCAGCAGGGCCTGGTTCTCCTCAGCGCTGAAGGCTGGGGCTCTCTCCACAGTACGTGCCATTGCAGTAGCCAGAGGATGCAGAGACAGCAGCAGTGGTAGTGGCAGATGTCGTCCTGGAGCATGTAGTGCAGGCAAGTGAGCTCTCAGGGGAACAGCCAGCATTATATGTGTGCTGCAGAGGCAGATACTGTCCCATGTGTCCATAGTGATGGGTCCAAGTCGTTTCCATCTTCCGAATCTGGCCAATCCATGGAATTGCACCACGTATACACGCCTACAGCATCCTTCAAAATTTCAACTTGATGACCCCCATGAATTTGCAACATTGTTGGGGGTGGCCAACTGAATTCACTGCATCCGACTCGTACAAGCTTCGAATACGCGTCTGTTAACATGTCAGTCCATAGCCAATGCGTGCGCACAGATCGGTCCTTTGCTGTACGACGCGTATTTCGTAACACAACACTCATCCGTCAACGTCAGATGCAATGGCCAATGCGTGCGCACGGATCGGTCCATTGCTGTACGACGCGTATTTCGGAGCACAACACGCATCCGTCCACATCATATGCAATGGCCAATGCGTGCACACGGATCGGTTCATTGCTGTACGACGCGTATTTCGGAGCACAACACGCATCCGTCCACATCATATGCAATGGCCAATGCGTGCACACGGATCGGTCCATTGCTGTACGACGTGTATTTTGGAGCACAACACGCATCTGTCCACATCATATGCAATGGCCAATGCGTGCACACGGATCGGTCCATTGCTGTACGACGCATATTTCAGAGCACAACACGCATCCGTCCACATCATATGCAATGGCCAATGCGTGCACACGGATCGGTCCATTGCTGTACGACGCGTATTTCGGAGCACAACACGCATCCATCCACATCATATGCAATGGCCAATGCGTGCACACGGATCGGTCCATTGCTGTACGACGCGTATTTCGGAGCACAACACGCATCCGTCCACATCATATGCAATGGCCAGTGCGTGCACACGGATCGGTCCATTGCTGTACGACGCGTCCCTGTACAAGTCACTCGCATATGTCACCATGGTTGTCACTGGTGAACGTATGCCAGCCACAATTACTTGCCAGGGACTCAGGGGCACACCTACAACACCACAGCCTGTCCACACTCTATCCTAAGGCATGTAAGGCTGCATTACCTGTGTGTGTACAGGGGTCAACATGTGGTTTGTTGGGTGGCAGTTGGGGGCAGCCACTCCCAGGCTGTGCACGTGTTCATGGGGACAGAATCCTTTGTGTGTTGTGCACATGACCACTGTGATGTGCAACTGTTCAGTTCAGAGCATGTGGCATGGTCACATTTCCAGGTTGTGTATGTGTATGTTATGTCACATACACCCTGAGCCCCATGTGGGATGGTATGTACGTCACAGGGTGACCCATTGCCACAATTGTGATGGCCCTCCACAGTCTGTGTGCATGTTGTGTTTCAGATGTCTCTGATTCCATGTGCACAATGGGAGACAGTCTCCACATCCACGTTGTTTGTGCATCGACTTAGATGTTGTGCGTGTGTGTGTCACAGACGTCCATGTCTGTCCTGCAGAGGCAACAGGGGCCACTTCCTGTGGGTGTCATGGTTGTTTTGCTGACGTGTACATGATACGCCATGTCATGCCAGTGTCCATGTGGCAATACAGGGTCCCTGGGAATCTACCTGTCAAAGAGCTGTGATGCCTGGGGCACATCTGTCCTCACTTGTCACTGTGGTGTGTGTTTGGAACGTGACAGCAGTACATGGGTACTGTGACACAGCCTAATGATTTCCCATAGCACAACCTGGAACTTGTTGTCTACACATGTTGAACTGAGATGTTAGATGTTGGCCATGTAGGTGCCATATATGTCCATACAGAACGGCACACACATCAAGTACTTGTGTCTCGTAATGATGTATCATGTGATATTGAGTATGGTCAATGCCACATATGTGGGGTAACTGACAATCTTTCTTTGTTCACCTATGCACTGCAGGGCACCAGCTGTCCATAGACCATTCCCTGACCTTGCAACCATGGTTGAACGTGACTGCATCCGATGGTACCGCTTCAACAGGCCGCTGATTGAGGAATTGGCGGGCGGTTGGCCCCACATTTGCAACCTGGCTGGCCATACCCTACAGCGCTGACCCCCAAGGTGAAGGTGATGGCAGCCCTACACTTCTTTGCCACCGGTACCTTTCAACACACTGTGGCGTCTGCTGGTGGGATGTCACAGACCATGTTCAGCCGTGTGCTACGCGATGTTTTGGAGGCGATGTTGAGATACTTGAACCAGTACATCTATTTCCCTAAACGTCAACAACTCACTGACGTCAAGAGTGACTTCTATGCCCTGGGGAGGATGCCACATGTCATCGGCTCCATTGATGGGACACATGTGGCTTTGGTACCACCACAGGCACATGAGCAGGCATACAGGAACAGGAAACATTACCATTCTATCAAGGCTCTGATGGTATGTCTTGCAGATATGAGCATCTCACATGTGTGTGCACGTTTCCCCGGTTCTGCACACGATGCCTACGTGATGAGGAGTAGTCGCATCCCGAGGATGATGTCACAGATGCAGAACCAGCGTGCCTGGCTTGTCGGTGTGTACTGACTTTGTACCATTGTGTGTGTTCCGCAATGTTGTATTCCACCCTCTTTTCCAACTCAGCTAATGTGCAATTGTCTGTATGTAGGTGACTCCGGATACCCCAACATGCCGTGGTTGCTGACACCCCTCAGGAACCCTGTGACACCAGCCCAGATGCGCTACAATGAGGCACATGGTTGGACCAGGAGAGTGATCGAGCGGACATTTGGTCTCCTGAAGAGCCGCTTTCGCTGCCTGGACAAGACAGGAGGGGCCCTCCCATATGCCCCTGCAAAGGTGTGCAAGATTTTCATTGTCTGCTGCATGCTACACAACCTGGCAGTGCGGAAGGAGTTGCCTCTCATCCTGGATGACGATGACCAACGTCCGCCACCTGTGGAGGATCCTGGCCTGGGCCACGATGCCACTGATGATGATGATGATGAGGGTGATGTCCGCACACAGCTCATCACCAACTTCTTCAGCTGAATGTGAGTATACAGAGATGTTATGTCAATGATTTGAGTTTGCATGATATGTGTTGGTGGTGCTCTGTTGCTGTTTGAGTGTGGCCATGTGCTACTTGACTGGATGCGTGCAGCGATGTGTCCTTACAGGTAGTCTGTACTCCCCAACAGTGTTGACATGCTAACTTGGTTTTGTGTAGGTATCTTGTGACATGTATTGGGCATGAGTATTGCAGTTCTGTCCTGTTCTTCAGTGCTTTTGACTGTGTGTCATGTCTGTCCTTCACAGGGTACTTTCAGAGTTGTTTGGTCAACTGTGATCCCCCGACACCATGATTCAACTTCCAGGGTGGAAGCAGTCGTTTCCCTACAGGTGATGTGCCACACACCCCTGGACTTTATTTCTTCAACACTTGGTGACTGTGTGGCCACTGCCACGTGGGATTACCTTGCATCTGTAGTGGAAACAACATGTTGCAAATGTGTAATAAACCTGTGCTTCACTTTGGGATGTGCGTTGTCTGTGGTAACACATCTGACTGACATTTGCTTACTGCACCTGTGGGCTAGTTAACACAGACTCTGAATAGGTGTGGTGTCTGTGCATTCCACTGTATTTCCTGGCAACATCAGTGTAGGCGATGAGTCAGATGGCCCTGGTGTGTATGTGTTGTGTTGCCCTAGTGGTGTGTCTCCCTCATATGTGTCACGTCGCCATGACTCACATGACGGTGTTGAACTTGCTGTAGCAGTTAGCATGCACAGTGTCATTTAGCAGATCATCATCTCCATGACAAAAACAACGTTGGAATCACAACAGAGGCAAGTATGGTGTAATAGTGAGTTTATTTACATACATGTGTGAGGATAGTGCACAGGATGGTGGGTGCTGTACATTGGGATTGGAATCCAAAGTTCCCAGATGAGTTGGAAGTGTTGGTAGCAGAAATGTCCTGAGTAAAGTCCACAGTCATCAGATACATTAGTCCAACTTAAACTCCCCATGTCATGTGGGAGAGTTGGGTTGCATTCGACAGGGTGAACAGTTTGCACACAAAGGAGAATTTCCAGAACAGGTGTTGGGTTCCTGGGGGATGTACATGGCCATCTGCCTCTCAGTTGTCCTTCCTCGGACGACCCCTCTTCTTTCTGGGGGGACCCTCACGTGCAGGCCGCTGCGGTGCAGAGGACTCTCCACCAGAGTCATCCTCCCTCCCTGTGGCAGTTGCAGTTGTTGCGGCACCAGATGTTGTGGGCACACAGGGAGGTGTGGACATGCTGGTGCTAATCTGGTGGAGGCATGTCAATATGTTCCTCTGCACCACTGTCAGTTCTTCCAATGTGTCCCACTTGGACTCCATGTCAGACATGTGTGTCTCCACACGGGACATGTGGGAGTCCAAGCGGGCATGATGGGCAGCCTGCTGCTGTTGAATGTCCTTGAGGATCCCCACTACCTGGCTGACCTCTCCGGTGCTATTCTGGTACGCATCAGCAATGCGTGCCAGTTGTGGGTCATCATGCAGTCCAGACCCCTCTGCAAACAGCGACCTCTGCCTACCACCCCTCCCACCACCCCTGGCCACACGTGCGGGACCTGCGGTGGCACGCACAGGTGACCCTAGGCCCCCTTGGGGGTTGGTACTGGGGTTGTTGTCTGTTGCTTCACGGTGGGCCGGGGTCCCTGTGCTGTTGTCATTCAGTGTCCTTGGTCTGTCCGTGTTGGCGGGGGTGGTCTGTGTGTTGGCAGATGTTGGAGGAGTGGGTGCAGGGGGTGCAGATGGTGGTCCTGCTGGTGCTGCATGATGACTCACACCGGAGGTGCCAGGTAGGTCTTCGCCATCCAAGGAGGGCAGAGGCTGTTCCACACCAGAGAGCTCAGGGGCCACCGGAGCCTGGGACAGGGACTCCTCATCATCTGCTGCTGTGTCCCCAACATCACCTGTGTTTGGAAGAGACACACAATGTATGTTATGTTTCTACAGGCATCAATGGTTCAAACACCTGACAGTTGTGACTGTACCTCTGGATGCGGGCCTATACATTGCATTGTCCTAAGTTGTCACAGTCAGAGGTTGATATTGGTGCAGCACATTGTCCTGCCAACCTGAAGCATTTCAATGTGAATGTTGAGGTGTGTGCATGACCAGCATTGGTGGTATTTGGTTGACATCCGGACCTCATTCTCCCCCAGCCCAGTTATCCCACCATGAAGCATGCCACCCTTGCAGTGGGTGCAGGTTAACTCTCAGGATGTCAGTCAGTGGTGTCCTGCTGTTGGTTGGTGCACAGTTCCCAGCAGGGCCTTGTGCTCCCCACAACAGAGCACCATTGTCAGACATCTTAGAAGTGGTTTTTCACTCCCTGTGAGGTGTGCATGCTTCAGTGTGAGCTTGCTGGGCCATGTGGGTGGGGGATGTTGAGCTGTGACTACCACTCCCATAATGCTATTGCCTACACCCACCTTCCCAGCATGCCCATACTTCCTTCCGTTTGACTCTGCTTCCCTGTGGGGTAGTGTGCCTGTGCTGACAGGATGGCTGACAGTGTTGTCCTGGCGTTTGTTTGGCTACAAGTCCCAAAAGTGTCCCTGTGCTTCACACAGCATAACCCAGTGTGGTTGTTCTTTGTGGGATATTTAATTAGAGTGTGAGGCAATGCATTCTCCCAGGTGAGTTGTGTGGAGTTTGTGTTAAGGGGGGGGGTGAGAAAAGCTGCTGGTAACTATGGTCAGAGGTGTCAGTCCTCCTTCCCACCCAGCCAGATATCCCACCATGGAACGTGCTTCCATTGCAGGGAGTGCAAGTTGGCTTTCAGGATGTCAGTCAGTGGTGTCCTGCTGTTGGTTGGTGCACAGTTCCCAGCAGGGCCTGGTACTCCCCACAACAGAGCACCATTGTCAGACATCTTAGAAGTGGCTTTTCACTCCCTGTGAGGTGTGCATGCTTCAGTTTGAGCTTGCCGGGCCATGTGGGTGGGGGATGTTGAGCTGTGACTACCACTCCCATAATGCTATTGCCTACACCCCCCTTCCCAGCATGCCCATACTTCCTTCCTTTTGAGTCAACTTAACTGTGTGTGAGTGTGACAGCAATGGCAAGATGGCTGACAGTGTGGTCCTGTTGTTTGTTGGTGCACAGTTCCCAGCAGGGCCTTGTGCTCCCCACAGCTGAGGCCAGTGTGAGACATCTTGGAAGTGGCTTTTCACTCACTTTCTTGTAGAGCACGGTCCCAGTTGTGTTGTTTGGAGTTAGTGGAAGTGGTGTGTGTGTAAGGGCCTGCTGGTAGCTGTAGTGGGAGCTGGCACTCCTCCTCCCCCAGGCCAGACATCCCACCATGAAACGTGCTTCCATTGCAGGGAGTGCAAGTTGGTTGTCAGGATGTCAGTCAGTGGTGTCCTGCTGTTGGTTGGTGCCCAGTTCCCAGCAGGGCCTTGTGCTCCCACAACAGAGCACCATTGTCAGACATCTTAGAAGTGGCTTTTCACTCCCTGTGAGGTGTGCATGCTTCAGTGTGAGCTTGCTGGGCCATGTGGGTGGGGGATGTTGAGCTGTGACTACCACTCCCATCATGCTATTGCCTACACCCCCTTCCCAGCATGCCCATACTTCCTTCCTTTTGACTCTGCTTCCCTGTGGGGTAGTGTGCCTGTGCTGACAGGATGGCTGACAGTGTTGTCCTGGCGTTTGTTTGGCTACAAGTCCCAATAGTGTCCCTGTGCTTCACACAGCATAACCCAGTGTGGTAGTTCTTTGTGGGATATTTGATTAGAGTGTGAGGCAATGCATTCTCCCAGGTGAGTTGTGTGGAGTTTGTGTTAAGGGGGTGTGTTAGAAAAGCTGCTGGTAACTATGGTCAGAGCTGTCAGTCCTCCTTCCCACCCAGCCAGTTATCCCACCATGGAACGTGCTTCCATTGCAGGGAGTGCAAGTTGGCTTTCAGGATGTCAGGCAGTGGTGTCCTGCTGTTGGTTGGTGCACAGTTCTCAGCAGGGCCTTGTGCTCCCCACAGCAGTACCCAGTGTCAGCCATCTTGTCAGTTCTTTTCCACTCCCTGTGATGTGAGCATGGTTCAGAGTGGTGTTGATGGGCCAATTGTGAGGGTGACCAATATCTGTGACTACAACTCCCATCATGCTATTGGCTACACTCACTTCACCAGCATACACACAATTCCTTCCTTTCAGTGAGCTTCCCTGTGAGGTGGTGTTCTAGTGGTGGCAAAATGTCTGGCAGTGTTTGTTGGTTAGATTTGTGCCACTGCCTTGCTCTATTTGTTGTTAGGTTTGTACATGTCATGACACAGTTACATATCACTATGAGATGGCAGGTATTGTGTTTGTCTAACTAACATGCACGTCTTGGGATGATTATCTTTTGGTTACTGTGGCTTTGCTAACGATGCATGGTTTCACTATCCCCTTGAAAGTGATGTGTGTGTATTGTCACACAATATTGGGTATATTGGTTGTGTACTACTCACCAGGCTCTGGGATATTTGATAGTCCATGTACGCTCTCTGGTGGTAGGATGGCCCGCACCTTCTCCTCCCAGGGCCTGAGGTATACTGGTTTGGCAGGAGGACCACTGCCGGTATGCTGACTCAAGGCGTAATCTTTCTTGACTAGGTCCTTGACCCTCCTGCGCACATCATACCACCTGTTCTGGATGTCTTCCTTTGTGCGCAAACATGGTGATTGTGCGTTCACCATGTCGACGATCCTCTCCCACATCTTGGTTTTCTGCGACATGGGGGTCTGTTGGACCAATGTACCAAACAACTGTGGCTCTACCCTGAGGATTTCATCTACCAGGACTTCCAAATCACTGTCTAGGAACTTTGGATTCTTCTTTGGGGGCATGGTGATGGGTGGTGGTGGTGGGGATTGATGTGTGTGTGAGTGTGCAAGTGAGGGTGGGTGAGTGTCGGTTTTGCTGGGTGTATGTGAGGGTGCTATTTGGGAGGTGCTAGTGGTGTGTGGCTTGTGTGATGGATGAGTTGTGAGTGTGTCTGTGGTTGCTGTCTGATGGTGTTCTGTGCTGGCAGGTCAGTTGAATTTGCAAAGGATCATGGTAGGGATTTGTGGCCTTTATATGGGTGGAGTTGTGGGTGTGTCTTTGTTCCATGTTTTTTTCCCCCTGTATTTATTGACTTTGTCATTGCTTGTTTGGCCCTTTTTTTGTATTTTTTCCTTTGTAGTTTTTAGGCATGTAGGAGACGTTCTTCTGACCAAGTAGGACGCTGCAGTTGGCTCGTGCGAGCTTCTCCGAGTCTTTCAAGCTGTCTTTCTTCTGGGTTTCACGTGCGGCGTACGCGTCGGTCGCAGAGTATTGGATTGCTTCGGCTCCGTTTTGTATGCGTGTCGGTCGTACGGCTTGAGCTCCGTGCGACTCGGTCTGGTTTTACATGCATTGCATCGTACTGCGTGGGTACGTTTCTGTCGGGTTCATTCCTGGTGCATGTCGGTCGGTTCGATTCGCGTAGATTTCCCGGCCGGATAGCTGGTTTCCGTGCGGTTCGGTTGTTCGGCTTGTGTTCCGTACGAGTCGGTCGTAATACACATGCATTGCATCGTACTACGCGGATCGGCCAGCGCAGGTACGTGTCGGTCGGACTACATTCCCGTACCGAGTCGGTCGGTATGTTTTCCGGCCTGAATCGGAATCGGCCCCTTAGTTTCCCATATAACACTTGAAAACTGTGACTTCGGCCATGTACATTGATTGGAACATACTGTTTGCACCGCGTTGAACATCCGTGCACACAGTCTAAAAGATCCATAAACAAAAACTAACATCTCTGCACTTAAATCTGGCATAGAGACACTGACAAAGGAAAAATGAAAATGGATAATCCTGAACAAGAACCCCCTACAGAGAGGTATAGACATCCGTTGAGGCGCTCCTAGAACACTCGTACCTATGAGATCTAGAAAACTCTCGAACACAAATATAGAATACTTCTACACAGATAGAACAGTCATATAGACACTGAACATGTGTACACATTTCTAGAACACGCGCATAGATTAAAACACTTGTGCGCCGAATCGAACTCTCCTGCTTTCAGTCTAGAACATCCCCTCAGACTGACTAGAACCGACCCTGACACACATATAACACCCACACTCACACTACAGCATTTGGGATATTCACCTGGCCTCTACAATAATAGAGGATGTTTTGGGCTGTATGTTCCACTCTTTTGGACCTCAGTATGGACTTTAGGTCTGTGTATTCTTTCCTAACCATCATGTATTTCAAGTCGAAGGATAATTCCATCCCTACTGTATGGCCACATTGGCAACATGAGGGAGACCCTGTGCATGAGACAGTACTGCTATGTGTGCTGCCTATGGAGTTTCAGAGTACCCAGGACTAAAGTGTGGGCATCGCTGGGACTGTAAAACCAATATATGTAAAAGGGCCTATATTACCAAAATAAGGCAGAAAATATAGTCAATTTCCACCAGGCTACAATTTACCTTTTAAAGATGCACTGAAGTGTAGTAACTTTCCTCCTGTGCTATAACGGGTCTTTGTGCGCTCTGTAAACAGATCTCGATAAGGCCACCCCCACCAACCCCCGCATAAAAATTTGCATTTGCATCTTTATTGTGGCAGCTTATACCTCCATGAGTTTGGGAGCACTACCAAATCCATTGGAAAAACTCCTGAATCTGAAATGTGAATTTTTGATTGAAGGCAAGCCCTTCTCTTGGGGATGAACTGAAGTGTAGCTTTTTGTTGTCTCACATGGAAGTTAATTAGAGGACATTTAGGCTTTTTAGAGACTTTTAAAGAATTACTTTTTATCATTTATCTTTGAGACCATTCATGAAAATAGAAAGGGGATTTTGATTTCTACATGGACTACTCTTTGGTGCTTTGCTTTTCTACCCATTTTGATTCAAGGTTAATTGGTTCTAGGCCAATCCCTTTCTTTCACCTCTTGATCTTTTAGTGATATTTTATTATTATTGCTCTTTACTATTTATTTATCTACCTTTGCTTGGACCTTATTTATTCTCTGTTTTATCTCGTCATGCTTGTTAGTTCCTGTATTCCCCTAACTGCTCTGGTGGAGTTACAAATTGAGTTTGGATGCAGCCTATGCAAGGGTGAGGGTAACAGTGCTCCAGGAAGCATTTTACTTATGCCCTCGGATTAGAAGATCTATGCACAGGGGCTTAGAAGCCCACAGGCGTCCACAAAGCACCCCCAGAGATAACTGTCCAGAATAGCTCTTAATGCACTCATAGGTAATGCGAATAATGAGGTCTAGAACATGCACCTACACACAACAGGGACACCATTCTGGGGACCAGTGTGCTAGAAAGAGGACCTGTAAAGTAGTTATGTCCCAGTCTTACTTTTTAAATTGCACCGCTTCTTAACTGTTGCTGTCTGCCAGCCACAGAGTCTTTGGCTCAGTCTGTCGAAGGGGCCCCCAGAGGCTTCAAGCAGTGATCGCTCACACTTTCTGTCTCAGCCTGACTTGGCAGGAGTCTTCATCTAAGTCTGTGCCTGCTCCCCTACTGAGCGTAGGGCAGGATGCTCACATCCACACACAGACCTGAGATATCACTGCAAAAAGACCAAGAGCATCAATGGCCATAGAACAACCACATACCTACTGTGAAAGAATAGCACACAGTGGCACAGATAGACAGAGCACGTAGTAGGCCGGCGTCTGATATGCATCTGATTAGACTGACAGTTTTGCCAGTCACTGTCTTTGTTAGAAAAGATTCACAATTGCTTTATTAACCTTCCTGCTCTCTAAAATTTGCTTGAAAATGCACCATTTGTCCACTCTTCTTTCAAAATTTTCCCCTGTAGGTTGTTCGGGCTCGCTCGCTACGCTCGCTCGCCGCAGTGCAGTACAACAATTATTTTATGCCTCACCACTTTCAAATGTCACCAGCCGCCACTGAATAAACTCCTTTTACTGCTAGTTCTGCAACAAACACTAAATGTGAAGACATCACAATGAAAAGAACTCTAGAATAGGCTACCCCAGCAGCCTATATAAACCCCTACACTAACTACCCCTTCCTTTTTTATTTGCTCTGAACATCAACTATCACTTTATTCCTTCCAATCCTCCTGGAAAAAACCTCTCTAAATCTTTCAACTGCAGCACTTTGCTGCAGTTTCAGTTATGGGCAGGGAAACTCAGATTGCTCCTGCCGGGCGCGAGTAGGGAAAAATACCTGCTCCCTCCAGGCAGTAGCAATGCTGGCTCCTGAAGTACCTAGAATATGTGTATAAGGGGAACCAGTGGGGCTGCAATGGTCCTGGGGCTGCCCCTGCAGCACCCAGCATTGTTTATTGTGTGTGCCCCAGGTGGGCACAGGGGGTGCCAGATTAGGCCGTCGGGGATTGGGTCCCTGGTGCCATAAGGGCTTTGGGAGAGGGGGCATGCACCCCACTCCCTTAATAAAGGAAAAGACCCAGGGGATGGAGTCCCTGGGGCCCATAGTGGCCCAGGGTGGGGGCCATACCCTCCTCCCCCTAATAAAAAAAAAGGAGCCATGCCCCCCTCCCCATAAAATAGAACACGGACCCAGGAGATTGGTCCGCAGGGCCAGTAGATGCTCAAGGGGCGCATGCCCCCTTCTCTAAATAAATGAGTGTGTTCCCGGGGAATGGGTTTTCTGGGACCTGTAAAGGCTCAGGGAGGGGCTGCATGCCCCACTCCCCAATAAATATAAAAAAGGGTGTCCCGGGTGTGCACTGGGCCACCCAAAATAAGCTATAAAGTAACTATAACTTGCGCCCTCACCATGCACTACTAATTACCCCACATATTACATCACTCATGACATGATCTATGACATCATTGATAACATGACTGCAGCATCTGAAATGATAACATTAATAACAAGACTGTGAATGGGAAGGGCATGAGATAAAGTTACTTTAGGGTACAAGTTGTAGTAACTAGAGATAACTATCGCTTCGAATTTCAATGATTTTTTTAGCTTAAAATGTTACCTTTACCCGTGCCCCTGCCATGCAGTGTTGTCTTCAATGACGTCAGTTCACTTATCATCAGAATGTTATCAATTTTGTCACAGAACAAGTCATAAGTGTTGTAATATGTGAGGTCATAAGCAGTGCATGGCAAGGGCGCGAGGTACAGTTACTTGAAATAACTGTAACTATTGAATTTCAGTGATTTTTTTAGTTTAAAATGTTACGTTTAAGTGACATTTTCACCTAACTATAACATCTCTTTAACCTTTGCTTCTTTCATTGACTACCTGAGGTTTATTTTCTTCAAAGTAAGATATTATTAACATATCTAACTTAATTTCACCTTAACCTTTGTTTTTTTCGATGGATTTCTAGGTTTTTTTTAATGTAAAATTCTATTTTATTGCCATACATAAGGCCAATCTCTCTCCGCGCATGGCCTTCGGTGGGCAGACCCTGCACCCAACCCCATGTGGGCAACCAATCACCCTTCATGCATATCTCTGCGATGATCTCAAAACCCAAGAGCAAACCGGGACTAGGGCTGGTTTGTTGCAGCAAACCGGCATGACCTCTGGCTTGATATGTCGTCATAAAGCCACTCCAATTAATAGCCTGATAGCTCAGTTTTTACAATATCTTATGAGTGATTTTATCTCATGTTTATAAGTTTGGCAACACTAAAGTCCTAATAAGACAAAATAAGTATGGCGGTAAATGTGTCATCTTGATTCACATGTAGATATTTAGCTTTCACTGTAAGTGTCCACATTAACATGCCAGCAACCATAACATAAGCAGTGACAACATATCAGACTAGATAGAAGGAGGGCAAGATGCTAACACTCCTGCACATGGCTAACACTTAACACTTTCTTATAGAAAGAGATAAAAGAGTCTTCGAGGCAAACACATTATAAAACCACAAGAGATTTAAACAGGATCTGTCACAAGGTTCATGACAAAATGAAATATTTTACCATAGCCAAGATGCAAAAACATTTGTAAAGAAGTGACAGAGAAAGAAACTTGGGCAGAGTCCAAATTCAACATAAAACGTAGAACTTTATGGCCATTGGGGATGAATAAAGATGAAGAACTGAATGTCCATCTCAGTCAAAATGAAAATGAGAATAATTTCACACAGTAACAATGTTTGGCACTTTACAGAGATCTGACCGCACAAAAATAGTGAAAGAGTCAACCGTCACCGGGGAGCTAGGACGAGCCTTCAGAAATACAGCCTGCCGAAGCAGAAAGTTTCCCAAAAAAATCAAAAATGGCCTTGGGTAACGAGACCCCTGCTTATGCTGTACAAGTGGAAGTCTATGAGCACTTTGCAGCTGGCAGTCCCAGTCCCAATCCCCCAAATCCGGGAAAGCCTTCTGTAAGAGCTGAACTATAAATGCTCTGGGATCCGACCCCTCCTTTCCCTCTGGAATTCTGAACAATCTTAGGTTATGCCGCTGCTGGCGGTTCTCCAGGTCCTTTATCTTGAGCTGCATCGCTGTGATATGGGAATCATGGATCTGAAGCGAGCAAGCCGTTTGTGAGGTAGTCTCCTCGGTGCTTGCTACTCTCTGCTGTAATTCCATAACGTCATGCGCCAGTGTCCCGACCTTTAGTGTTACCTCCTTCAATGACTGCTGAATGCTGTAATTGTCGGCTCTAGCCTGAGCATAATGCTCCTGTGCTTCTAGTCTCTGATCCTTTAAAGCCTGAAGAATCAAGGAGAGTGTCGGCTCAGCATGATCCTGTGTCTTCCCCATTCGTTGTACCATCGCTCCCTGTTGCCGCACTTGAGGAGCACCAGATACCAATGGCAAGCCAGCCGAGTTAAGGGTGGGTGGTTGGCCAGAGAATATCGCAGGTCCTAGCTAAAAGTTATCTGCCCCTACTTCTGCCGCCCCCCTGTTACCAGCACCTTCATCTGTTGGGCTAGTATCTGAGAGCCGAGATATTATTGTCTTAACCCCGCTCTTCGCTTGAACCCAGCGACGTAGGAGGCTATCAGCTGAAGTATCTTTAATCCGTAGAGGAGCAGTACGTTGCTGGTCCGGCCCATTATGAATTTTCTTTCCACCTTTAGTAATTTTGGATTTTGCATTTTTCTTTTTAGCAGACATATTGGATACCGGAAAAACCCTCTTTTCCAGAGATTTAACAGAAGCCTGTTGGAGCTCCTGCAGCTCAGGTACAGCACCCCGATAGACAATTGGATACTCCTGAGACATTAAAAAAAACATTAGAGGGAAGTGACACACTAAAAGAACTGCTAAAACACCAAAGAATTGATTTTGAAATTAAAATAATTAGAATAGCAAAGTAATGAATCAGAGGTTAATACTTCCGCATAAGACCTCAAAAATAATATATATTTTATATTTGCTATTCTTTTGGCACATTGCATGTTATTTAAATGGACTCTATATCCGAGACTCCAGAGCTATGGAGCGCTGGAAAGACTTTTGTTGAAACACAACAACAGCCTACAGGACAGCCAAACAATACCAAAGATTTGTTGTTTTAAATTAATAAATACTCAGACCAACAAACTAATGGATTAGAAATCCTGACCTCGGAATATCAATTCAAATGTAATATTTTTTATTATTTTCTGAAATATAGCACAATCACTTTAACTAAGTGAACTTCCTCTCCCAGAATCAAAAACAATGCAGTGACGCTCAAGAGCCATGTGACATCGCATTGAATGTAATGGAGAAAAGACTGGGAAAAATGTGACCTCGGTCGAAACGCATTGAGTTACCTTTCACACTTTTATGTAACAGTCTGTAGATTTGCACTAAAATATTATTTGGTGTGGAGTATTCAATTCAGTAAACTTTTAGGAGCATGGAGAATATGCCCCACGGATACTCTATTTGAAGAGGAAGCCACTGCCATGACACATCCACTCACTCACACAGTCATACAAACACTCACCCATACAGCCCCTCACACACACACTTACTAACCCATACAGCTCATTCACCCACTCAATCATCCATATAGGCAGCCACACACCCTTTCACCCACCCACACAGATACTCAAGACACCCATACAGGTACTTAGACAACCAATCATTCACCCATACAGCGAACCCACTCACAAACCCATCCAGCCACTTAGACACCAACTAACAGACTGATACAAACATTCACACAACCAGTCACTCACCCATAAATTCATTGAGACACCTAATCACTCACTTATACAGTCAGTCACACACCCACTGAATCATCAATACAGGCACTCATACACCCACTGATTCACCAATACACCTTTGTATATATATTTAACACTCCCAGTCACTGGATGATGTCATCAGTGATATCATCAGTGATGTCATTTGAGATGTCACTGACCATGTCATGAGTGATGTAACATGTGAGGTCATAAGCAGTGCATTGCGGGGGCGCAAGTTATATATTCACTGAAAAAACCACAGGTTTCAGGGACGTTGTAGTTAGTTGGACATTTCACTCATACAAAACCAGAGAAATTCGGCTGTTATAGTTTGTTGAGCTAACTATAACTCGCACCCCCGCAATGCACTGCTGATGACGTCATATATTACATCACTCATTACATGGTCAGTGACATCACTGACGACATCTCAAATGACATCACTGATGACATCACTGATGACATCATCCAGTGACTATGTGTTTCTGAAAAATGTAAGTATGTTTTATATATATATATATGCCAAGGTGTATTGAAGAATGAGTGGGTGTATGAGTGACTGAATGGCTGATTTAGTAGGTGCATGACTGACTGTATAAGTGAGTGAATAAACGTGTCTTACTGAATGCATAAGTGAGTGACTAATCTGTGTGAATGTCTGTATCAGTCTGTTAGTTGTGTAAGTGGCTGCATGGTGCCTATATGGGTTAATGGTTGGTGGTGTGTGTATAACTGTTTAGTGAGTACATGGCAGTGTGATTCATTCTTTTGGTAACTGACTAGGTGTGTGAGTAACTCCATGGGTGAGTGGCGTTGTGTGAGTATCTGTATAGGTTTATGAGTGCATATATCAGTGGCTATATTGATGAGTGACTGTGTGTATGAGTGACTGTATGAATGAGTGGATGTGTGTGTAGACCTATGAATCAGTGAATGGGTATGTACTAACTGGAATTGGTGTGTCTATGGTTTCGAGAATGGCAGTTTGTATTTCAGAGTAGGTGTATGAAAGGTTATATTAGGGTGTGAGGAGGTGCATCAGATATTAAGTGGATTATGGCATCAGTGATGTCATGAGTGATGTCATATGAGATGTCATCAGTGATGTCACTGACCATGTAATGAGCAATGTAATATGTGACATCATTAACAGTGCATTGCGGGGGCACGAGTTGTAGTTAGCTCAACTAACTATAACAGCAGAATTTCTCTGGTTTTGTACAAGTGAAATGTCCAACTAACTATAACGTCCCTGAAACCTGTGATTTTTTCAGTGAATTTCTAAGTTTTTTTAAATGCTAATTTCTAACTATAACGTCCCTGAAACCTATGTTTTTTTTCAGTGAATTTCCAAGGTATTTTAAATGCTAATTTCTAACTATAACGTCCCACAAACCTATGGTTTTTTCAGTGAATTTCTATGGTTTTTTAAATGCTAATTTCTAACTATAACATAGTAGTCGTGTTTGCAGAGTGGTGCAGAAAGGGGCCTGGGCCTCCGACCAGCGCTCAGGAATTCCGCTGCATAAGACTTACAGGAGGTACCAGGAGAGCTACTTGGCTCCCAAAGTCCCTCAGGAGTAAAGTGGACTTCATCCCCCAACCACTACTGTGCCAGGAGGCGCTTTTGCAGAGTGGCGGAGAAAAGTGAGCTTGGCCTCTGAAGACCTTTTAGCAATCCCACTGTGTGGGACTTACTGGAGGTAACTGGAAGGATAGTTGTCCCCTAAGGACAACCTTGGGGGCCAACTACCCCTCCTTATACCTCCCGTGAGTTCCACACAGCAGGATTTCTAAGTTCGCATAGCAGGCCACGCCCCTTTTCCCCACTACTGTGCAAACGCGCTCCCTGGCGTGCTCTTGGATGGGGATTAAAGTCCCCTTCGCTGCTGGGTGTCCTTAAGAACCAACTAGCCTACCTGATACCTCCAGTATGCACCAGATAGTGGCATTGCCGACAGGTGGACACAGGCCATGGCCCCTTTCTCCGCCACTCTACAAATGTGCCACCTGGTGCGCTCTTGGTTGGGGGATGAAGTCCCCTTGCCTCCTGAGGGTCCCTGGGGGCCAGCAAGCCCTCCTGTTATCTCTAGTAAGCCCCACACAGCTGGATTGCTGAGAGTGGTCTAAGGCCACGCCCCCTTTTTACACCACTCTGAAAACGTGCCTCCTGGCTCACTGCAGCTCGGTGGATAAAGTCCACTTGTGTCCTGAGGTCCTCAGGACACAAGAGGACCTCTTCGTCCCACCAGTAGTGCCCCAAGAGGCGCGTTTGCAGAGTAGTGTAAAAAGGGGTGTTGTCTCGGACCACCTCTCAGCAATCTCACTGTGCGGGGCTTACTAGAGGTACCTGGTGGGCTAGTTGCCCAAGGGACCCTCAGGATTCAAGGGGACTTAATCCCCCATCTTAGTACATGCCAGGAGGCGCGTTTGCAGAGTGGTGCAGGGAGGGGGCGGGGCCTCCGGCGAGATGCCAGCTTTTCTTTTTTTTGTTAGAAGGGACGCTGTGTGGCCCCTTCTCATAATATTTTGTGGGCCCTGGGGATGCGCAGGCCCCCTCCCAAGGCTGATTTCAGCCCCGGGGAACCCATCCCCTGGGGCATGGCCACATATTTGTGCCTTTTTTTATTTCTTTCAAAAGGAGGGAGAGCCGCGCGGACCCCCTCCTGAGGCCATTATTGGCCCTGGGGACCCCATCCCCCGGGGCTTTGCCTCTTTATATATATTTTTTTATTATATTACAGGAGGGGGGCCGCGTGGCCCCCCTTCCCTGGGCCACTTCTGGCACGGGGGACCCCATCCCCCGAGGCATGGTCTCAACCTTGGGGACCGTGGGGGGAGCCCCAATGCCCCCGCGGTCCCTGCCGGCTCCCCGCCTCCTGCGGGACCTGGCATTGCTTCTGGGCAAAGGGAGCTGCTAACATGCAGCTCCCTTTGACAGGGCGGGAGCCGTGCTCCCGCCCTGCCATACCAAACTGCAATGTCTCAGGGGTGGGCACCCCGGGACATTGATGTTGCCGGCCCTGAGGGGTGGCGGTCCCCAGGGCCATGAAGGACTCCTGGAGGGGTGCGGCATGGCCCCCCTCCACACATGTATGTAGCCCCAGGGAGGTGGTGGTCCCCGGGGCAGGGGGACTGCAACAGACCCCCATATTTCAATAATTAGTGCCCCGGGGAGGTGGTGGTCCCCGGGGCAGTGTGGGGGGCTCGAGCACCCCCACATTTACTATTTCTAATAGCCCCTAAAAACATAAAAGCCCCGGGGAGGTGGCGGTCCCCGGGGCTGCGGGGGCCACATGCCCCCGTGCATAATTAGTAAAGCCCCGGGGAGGTGGCAGTCCCCGGGGCTGCGGGGGCCCCCGCACCATAATAAAACATTGCCCCCAGGACCTGGCCCACCCAGAGGCTTTAAAAAAATGAAGCGTGGTAGACCACGCTTCGTTTTTCTTTTACATTTTCGGCCGGGGTCACACTGGGGTTAAAAAAAATGCTGTTTTTGGCCCTGGGGGTCCCTGTGGAACCCCCAGACCAGGCCTAGAGGGTCAGGGTGTTTTTACCCTGCCCCCTTTTCTTTTTTGTAATGTTTCTCTCACCTTTTTGCTTCTCACTCGGTACAGAGCCACAAGATGGCTGCCAACACTTCCTGGTTTGAAGTGTAGGCAGCCAATCAGAAACAAGGTAGTGATCAGGAGGGTTCAGCGAATCAGATCTCACAATTCTCAAATATTGATATCTGTAAATCTGTAAATATCTCAAGAACTACTGAACGGATTAACACCATTTAAAAAAAAGCGTGCTTTCTGGACCAAAAGCTACCTTTTTGCCAAATTTGGTGTAATTCCATTCAGCAGTTCAGGCTGTAGCCATGTCTAAAGAGGGAAGACGAGTGCAGAAAGAGACAACAGGGGTGCAGAAAGAGACAACAGGGGTGCAGGAAGAAGCAAGAGAGGTGCAGAAAGAGGCAATACAAGTGCAGAAAGAAGCAACAGAGGTGCAGAAAGAGTCAAGAGGGGTGCAGAAAGAGGCAAGAGCAGTGCAGAAAGAACCAAGAGATGTGCAGAATGAGGCAAGAGACGTGCAGAAAGAGGCAAGAGAAGTGCAGAAAAAGTAAGAAGGGTGCAGAAAGAAACAAGAGAAGTGCAGAAAGAGGCAAGTGAGGTGCAGAAGGAGGCAAGAGAACTGCAGAAAGAGGCAAGAGAGTTGCAGAAACAGGTAAAAGGGGTGCAGAAAGAGGGAACAGGTTTGTAGACAGAGGCAAGAGAGATGCAGAAAGAGGGAAGAGGGGCATAGAAAGAGGCAAGAGGAATGCAGAAATTTGCAACAGAGGTGCAAAAAGAAGCAAGAGCAGTGCAGAAAGAACCAACAGAGGTGCAGAAAGAGGCAAGAGAACTGCAGAAAAAGGCAAGAGAGGTGCAGAAAGAGTCAAGAGAGGTGCAGAAAGAAGCAACAGAGGTGCTTAAAGAGGCAAGAGGGGTACAGAAAGAGGCAAGAGAAGTGCAGAAAGAAGCAACAGAGGTGCAGAAAGAAGCAACAGAGGTGCTTAAAGAGGCAAGAGGGGTACAGAAAGAGGCAAGAGAAGTGCAGAAAGAAGCAACAGAGGTGCCGAAAGAGGCAAGAGAGGTGCACAAACAGGCAAGAAAGGTACAGAAGAGGGAACAGGGGTGCAGAAAGAGGTAAGAGGGATACAGAAATTTGCATGAGAGGTACAGAAAGAAGCAAGAGCAGTGCAGAAAGAAGCAAGAAAAGTACATAAAGAAGGAAGAGAGGTGGAGAAATAGGGAAGAGGGGTGCAGAAAGAGGCATGAGGGATGCAGAAATTTGCAAAAGAGGTACAGAAAGAAGCAAGAGAAGTGCAGAAAGAAACAAGAGAAGTGCAAAAAGAGGCAAGTGAGGTACAGAAAAAGGCAGGAGAGGTACAGAAAGAGACAAGAGAACTGCAGAAAAAGGCAAGAGAGGTGCAGAAAGAGTCAAGAGAGGTGCAGAAAGAAGCAACAGAGGTGCTTAAAGAGGCAAAAGGGGTACAGAAAGAGGCAAGAGGGGTGTAGAAAGAAGCAAGAGAAGTGCAGAAAGAAGCAACAGAGGTGCTTAAAGAGGCAAGAGGGGTACAGAAAGAGGCAAGAGAGGTGCAGAAAGAAGCAGCAGAGGTGCCGAAAGAGGCAAGAGAGGTGCACAAACAGGCAAGAAAGGTACAGAAGAGGGAACAGGGGTGCAGAAAGAGGTAAGAGGGATACAGAAATTTGCATGAGAGGTGCAGAAAGAAGCAAGAGCAGTGCAGAAAGAAGCAAGAAAAGTGCATAAAGAAGGAAGAGAGGTGGAGAAATAGGGAAGAGGGGTGCAGAAAGAGGCATGAGGGATGCAGAAATTTGCAAAAGAGGTACAGAAAGAAGCAAGAGAAGTGCAGAAAGAACCAACAGAGGTGCAAAAAGAGGCAAGAGGGGTACAGAAATAGGTAGGAAAGGTGCAGAAAGAGGCAAGAGGGGTACAGAAAGAGGCAGGAGGGGTACAGAAAGAAGGAAGAGAAGTGCAGAAAGAAGCAACAGAGGTGCTGAAAGAGGCACGAAGAATGCAGAACGAGTCAAAAGAAGTGCAGAAAGAAGCAACAGAGGTACAGAAAGAGGCAAGACAAGTGCAGAAAGAGGGAAGAGAGGTGTAGAAAGAGGCCAGAAAGTTTCACAAAGAGGGAAGACGGGTGCAGAAAGAGGCAAGAGGGGTGCAGAAACAGGCAAGAGAACTGCAGAAAGAGGCAAGAGAATTGCTGAAAGAAGCAACAGAGGTGTAGAAAGAAGCAAGAAAAGTGCAGAAAGAGGCAAGTGAGATGCAGAAACAGGCAAGAAAGGTAGAGAAAGAGGGAAGACGAGTGCAGAAAGAGACAACAGGGGTGCAGAAAGAAGCAAGACAGATGCAGAAAGAAGAATGGAAAGTGCAGAATGAAGCAACAGGGGTGCAGAAAGAGGCAAGAGAAGTGCAGAAAGAAGCAACAGAGGTGCAGAAAGAGTAAGAAATGTACAGAAAGAGGCAAGAGAAGTGCAGAAACATGCAAGAGAAGTGGAGAATGAGGCAAAAGAAATGCAGAAACAGGCAAGAGATGCACACAAAAAGGCAAGAGATGTGCAGAAAAAACAAGACTTGTGCAGAAAGAGGCAAGAGAAGTGCAGAAAGAGGCAAGGGAAGTGCATAAAGAGGCAAGAGAAGTGCAGAAAGAGGCACGAGAAATGCAGAAAGGGGCAAGAGAAGTGCAGAAAGAGAGAAGTGAGGTGCAGAAAGAGGCACAAGTGGTACAGAAAGAGGCAAGTAATGTGCAGAAATAGGCAAGAGAGGTGCAGTAAGAAACAAGAGAAGTGCAAAAAGAGGCAAGTGAGGTACAGAAAGAGGCAGGAGAGGTACAGAAAGATACAAGAGAACTGCCGAAAGAGGCAAAAGAAGTGCAGAAAGAGGCAAGAGAAGTGCAGGAAAAGGCAAGTGTGGTGCAGGAAGAGCCAAGAGAAGTGCAGAAAGAGTCAAAAGAAGTGCAGAAAGATGCAAGTGAGGTGCAGAAACAGGCAAGAGAACTGCAGAAAGAGGCAAGAGAATTGCTGAAAGGAGCAACAGAGGTGTAGAAAGAAGCAAGAAAAGTGCAGAAAGAGGCAAGTGAGATACAGAAACAGGCAAGAAAGGTAGACAAAGAGGGAAGACGAGGGCAGAAAGAGACAACAGGGGTGCAGAAAGAAGCAAGACAGATGCAGAAAGAAGCATGGAAAGTGCAGAATGAAGCAACAGGGGTGCAGAAAGAGGCAAGAGAAGTGCAGAAAGAAGCAACAGAGGTGCAGAAAGAGTAAGAAATGTGCAGAAAGAGGCAAGAGAAGTGCAGAAACATGCAAGAGAAGTGGAGAATGAGGCAAAAGAAATGCAGAAACAGGCAAGAGATGCGCACAAAAAGGCAAGAGATGTGCAGAAAAAAGCAAGACTTGTGCAGAAAGAGGCAAGAGAAGTGCAGAAAGAGGCAAGGGAAGTGCATAAAGAGGCAAGAGAAGTGCAGAAAGAGGCACGAGAAATGCAGAAAGGGGCAAGAGAAGTGCAGAAAGAGAGAAGTGAGGTGCAGAAAGAGGCACAAGTGGTACAGAAAGAGGCAAGTAATGTGCAGAAATAGGCAAGAGAGGTGCAGAAAGAAACAAGAGAAGTGCAAAAAGAGGCAAGTGAGGTACAGAAAGAGGCAGGAGAGGTACAGAAAGAGACAAGAGAACTGCAGAAAAAGGCAAGAGAGGTGCAGAAAGAGTCAAGAGAGGTGCACAAAGATGCAAAAGGAGTACAGAAAGAGGCAAGATGGGTATAGAAAGAAGCAAGAGAAGTGCAGAAAGAAGCAACAGAGGTGCTTAAAGAGGCAAGAGGGGTACAGAAATAGGCAAGAGAGGTGCAGAAAGAAACAAGAGAACTGCCAAAAGAGGCAAAAGATGTGCAGAAAGAGGCAAGAGAAGTGCAGGAAGAGGCAAGTGTGGTGCAGGAAGAGCCAAGAGAAGTGCAGAAAGAGTCAAAAGAAGTGCAGAAAGAGGCAAGTGAGGTGCAGAAACAGGCAAGAGAACTGCAGAAAGAGGCAAGAGAATTGCTGAAAGGAGCAACAGAGGTGTAGAAAGAAGCAAGAAAAGTGCAGAAAGAGGCAAGTGAGATACAGAAACAGGCAAGAAAGGTAGAGAAAGAGGGAAGACGAGGGCAGAAAAAGACAACAGGGGTGCAGAAAGAAGCAAGACAGATGCAGAAAGAAGAATGGAAAGTGCAGAATGAAGCAACAGGGGTGCAGAAAGAGGCAAGAAAAGTGCAGAAAGAAGCAACAGAGGTGCAGAAAGAGTAAGAAATGTGCAGAAAGAGGCAAGAGAAGTGCAGAAACATGCAAGAGAAGTGGAGAATGAGGCAAAAGAAATGCAGAAACAGGAAAAAGATGCGCACAAAAAGGCAAGAGATGTGCAGAAAAAAGCAAGACTTGTGCAGAAAGAGGCAAGAGAAGTGCAGAAAGAGGCAAGGGAAGTGCATAAAGAGGCAAGAGAAGCGCAGAAAGAGGCACGAGAAATGGAGAAAGGGGCAAGAGAAGTGCAGAAAGAGAGAAGTGAGGTGCAGAAAGAGGCACAAGTGGTACAGAAAGAGGCAAGTAATGTGCAGAAATAGGCAAGAGAGGTGCAGAAAGAAACAAGAGAAGTGCAAAAAGAGGCAAGTGAGGTACAGAAAGAGGCAGGAGAGGTACAGAAAGAGACAAGAGAACTGCAGAAAAAGGCAAGAGAGGTGCAGAAAGAGTCAAGAGAGGTGCACAAAGATGCAAAAGGAGTACAGAAAGAGGCAAGATGGGTATAGAAAGAAGCAAGAGAAGTGCAGAAAGAAGCAACAGAGGTGCTGAAAGAGGCAAGAGAGGTACAGAAAGAGGCAAGAGAAGTGCAGAAAGAAGCAACAGAGGTGCCGAAAGAGGCAAGAGAGGTGCAAGAAAGGTACAGAAGAGGGAACAGGGGTGCAGAAAGAGGTAAGAGGGATACATAAATGTGCATGAGAGGTGCAGAAAGAAGCAAGAGCAGTGCAGAAAGAAGCAAGAAAAGTGCAGAAAGAAGGAAGAGAGGTGGAGAAATAGGGAAGAGGGGTGCAGAAAGAGGCATGAGGGATGCAGAAATTTGCAAAAGAGGTACAGAAAGAAGCAAGAGAAGTGCAGAAAGAACCAACAGAGGTGCAAAAAGAGGCAAGAGGGGTACAGAAATAGGTAGGAAAGGTGCAGAATGAGGCAAGAGGGGTACAGAAAGAGGTAGGAGGGGTACAGAAAGAAGGAAGAGAAGTGCAGAAAGAAGCAACAGAGGTGCTGAAAGAGGCACAAAGAATGCAGAAAGAGTCAAAAGAAGTGCAGAAAGAAGCAACAGAGGTACAGAAAGAGGCAAGACAAGTGCAGAAAGAGGGAAGAGAGGTGTAGAAAGAGGCCAGAGAGTTGCACAAAGAGGGAAGACGGCTGCAGAAAGAGGCAAGAGGGGTGCAGAAACAGGCAAGAGAACTGCAGAAAGAGGCAAGAGAATTGCTGAAGGAAGCAACAGAGGTGTAGAAAGAAGCAAGAAAAGTGCAGAAAAAGGCAAGTGAGATGCAGAAACAGGCAAAAAGGTAGAGAAAGAGGGAAGACGAGTGCAGAAAGAGACAACAGGGGTGCAGAAAGAAGCAAGACAGATGCAGAAAGAAGCATGGAAAGTGCAGAATGAAGCAACAGGGGTGCAGAAAGAGGCAAGAGAAGTGCAGAAAGAAGCAACAGAGGTGCAGAAAGAGTAAGAAATGTGCAGAAAGAGGCAAGAGAAGTGCAGAAACATGCAAGAGAAGTGGAGAATGAGGCAAAAGAAATGCAGAAACAGGCAAGAGATGCGCACAAAAAGGCAAGAGATGTGCAGAAAAAAGCAAGACTTGTTCAGAAAGAGGCAAGAGAAGTGCAGAAAGAGGCAAGGGAAGTGCATAAAGAGGCAAGAGAAGTGCAGAAAGAGGCACGAGAAATGCAGAAAGGGGCAAGAGAAGTGCAGAAAGATGGAAGTGAGGTGCAGAAAGAGGCACAAGTGGTACAGAAAGAGGCAAGTAATGTGCAGAAATAGGCAAGAGAGGTGCAGAAAGAGGCACGAGAAATGCAGAAAGGGGCAAGAGAAGTGCAAAAAGAGGCAAGTGAGGTACAGAAAGAGGCAGGAGAGGTACAGAAAGAGACAAGAGAACTGCCGAAAGAGGCAAAAGAAGTGCAGAAAGAGGCAAGAGAAGTGCAGGAAGAGGCAAGTGTGGTGCAGGAAGAGCCAAGAGAAGTGCAGAAAGAGTCAAAAGAAGTGCAGAAAGAGGCAAGTGAGGTGCAGAAAGAGGCAAGAGAAGTACAGAAAGAGGCAAGTAAGGTGTACAAATAGGCAAGTGAAGTGCAGAAAGAGGGAAGAGAAGTGCAGAAAGAGGCAAGAAAAGTGCAGCAAGAGGCAAGAGAAGTGCAGAAAGAGGCAAGTGAGGTGCAGAAAGTGGCAACAGTAGTACGGAAAGAGGCAAGAGAAGTGCAGAAAGAAGGAAGAGAAGTGCAGAAAGAGGCAATAGAAGTACAGGAAGAGGCAAGTGAGGTGCAGAAAGAGGCAAGAGAGGTACAGAAATAGGCAAGTAAGGTGCAGAAAGAGGCAAGAGAGTTGCAGAGAGAAGCAAGAGAAGTGAAAAAAGAGGAAATAGAAGTGCAGAAAGAGCCAAGAGAAGTGCAGAAAGAAGCTAGAGATGTGCAGAAAGAGGCAAAAGAAGTGCAGAAAGAGGCAAGTGAGGTACAGAAAGAGGAAAGAGAAGTGCAGAAAGAGGGAAGAGAAGCGTAAAAGAGGGAAGAGAAGTGCAGAAAGAGGCAAGAGAAGTGCAGAAAGAAGAAAGAGAAGTGCAGAAAGAGGAAATAGAAGAACAGAAAGAGCCAAGAGAAGTGCATAAAGAAGCAAGAGAAGTGCAGAAAGAGGCAAGTGAGTTGCAGAATGAGGCAAGAGAGGTGCAGAAAGAAACAAGAGAGGTGCAGAAAGAAACAAGAGAAGTGCAAAAAGAGGCAAGTGAGGTGCAGAAAGAAGCAAGAGAAGTGCAAAAAGAGGCAAGAGATGTGCAGAAAGAAGGAAGAGAAGTGCAGAAAGAAGCAAGTGAAGTACAGAAAGAAGGAAGAGAGGTGCAGAAAGAAGACAGTGCGGTGCAGAAAAGAGAAAGAGAAGTGCAGAAAGAGGCAAGAGAGGTGCAGAAAGAAGAGAGTGAGGTGCAGATAGAGGCAAGAGAACTGCAGAAAGAGGCAAGTGAGGTGCAGAAAGAGGCAAAAGAGTTACAGGAAGAGGCAAGAGAAGTGCAGAAAGAGGCAAGAGAAGTGCAGAAAGAGGCAAAAGAAGTGCAGAGAGAGGCAAGTGAGGTGCAGAAAGAGACAAGAGAGGTAGAGAAAGAGGCAAGTAAGGTACCGAAAGAGGCAAGAGGGGTGCAGACAGAGGCAAGAGAAGTGCAAAAAGAGGCAAAAGAAGCACAGAAAGAAGCATGAAAAGTGCAGAAAATAGAAATGCAGAAAAAGGCAAGAGAGGTGCAGAAAGAAGAGAGTGAGGTGCAGATAGGGGCAAGAGAACTGCAGAAAGGGGCAAGTGAGGTGCGGAAAGAGGCAAAAAAAGTACAGAAAGAGGCAAGAGAAGTGAAGAAAAAAACAAGAGAAGCGCAGAAAGAGTAAGAAATGTGCAGAAAGAGGCAAGAGAAGTGGAGAAAGAGGCAAAAGAAGTGCAGAAAGAGGCAAGAGAAGCACAGAAAAAAACAAGAGAAGCGCAGAAAGAGTAAGAAATGTCCAGAAAGAGGCAAGAGAAGTGCAGAAAGAGGCAAGTGAGGTGCAGAAAGAGGCAAAAGAGTTACAGGAAGAGGCAAGAGAAGTACATAAAGAGGCAAGAGAAGTACAGAAAGAGGCAAGAGTAGTGCAGAGAGAGGCAAGTGAGGTGCAGAAAGAGGCAAGAGAGGTAGAGAAAGAGGCAAGTAAGGTACAGAAAGAGGCAAGAGGGGTGCAGACAGAGGCAAGAGAAGTGCAAAAAGAGACAAAAGAAGCACAGAAAGAAGGAAGAGAAGTGCAGAAAGAGGCAAGAGAAGTGCAGAAAGAGGTAAGAGAGGTCCAGAAAAAAGCATGAAAAGTGCAGTAAAGAGAAATGCAGAAAGAGGCAAGAGAGGTGCAGAAAGAAGAGAGTGAGGTGCAGTTATGGGCAAGAGAACTGCAGAAAGGGGCAAGTGAGGTGCAGAAAGAGGCAAAAAAAGTACAGAAAGAGGCAAGAGAAGTGCAGAAAAAACAAGAGAAGCGCAGAAAGAGTAAGAAATGTGCAGAAAGAGGCAAGAGAAGTGCAGAAAGAGGCAAGAGAAGTGAAGAAAGAGGCAAAATAAGTGCAGAAAGAGGCAAGAGAAGTGCAGAAAAAAACAAGAGAAGCGCAGAAAGAGTAAGAAATGTCCAGAAAGAGGCAAGAGTAGTGCAGAAAGAGGCAAGTGAGGTGCAGAAAGAGGCAAAAGAGTTACAGGAAGAGGCAAGAGAAGTGCAGAAAGAGGCAAGAGAAGTGCAGAAAGAGGCAAAAGAAGTGCAGAGAGAGGCAAGTGAGGTGCAGAAAGAGGCAAGAAAGGTAGAGAAAGAGGGAAGACGAGGGCAGAAAGAGACAACAGGGGTGCAGAAAGAAGCAAGACAGATGCAGAAAGAAGCATGGAAAGTGCAGAATGAAGCAACAGGGGTGCAGAAAGAGGCAAGAGAAGTGCAGAAAGAAGCAACAGAGGTGCAGAAAGAGTAAGAAATGTGCAGAAAGAGGCAAGAGAAGTGCAGAAACATGCAAGAGAAGTGGAGAATGAGGCAAAAGAAATGCAGAAACAGGCAAGAGATGCGCACAAAAAGGCAAGAGATGTGCAGAAAAAAGCAAGACTTGTGCAGAAAGAGGCAAGAGAAGTGCAGAAAGAGGCAAGGGAAGTGCATAAAGAGGCAAGAGAAGTGCAGAAAGAGGCACGAGAAATGCAGAAAGGGGCAAGAGAAGTGCAGAAAGAGAGAAGTGAGGTGCAGAAAGAGGCACAAGTGGTACAGAAAGAGGCAAGTAATGTGCAGAAATAGGCAAGAGAGGTGCAGAAAGAAACAAGAGAAGTGCAAAAAGAGGCAAGTGAGGTACAGAAAGAGGCAGGAGAGGTACAGAAAGAGACAAGAGAACTGCAGAAAAAGGCAAGAGAGGTGCAGAAAGAGTCAAGAGAGGTGCACAAAGATGCAAAAGGAGTACAGAAAGAGGCAAGATGGGTATAGAAAGAAGCAAGAGAAGTGCAGAAAGAAGCAACAGAGGTGCTTAAAGAGGCAAGAGGGGTACAGAAATAGGCAAGAGAGGTGCAGAAAGAAACAAGAGAAGTGCAAAAAGAGGCAAGTGAGGTACAGAAAGAGGCAGGAGAGGTACAGAAAGAGACAAGAGAACTGCCAAAAGAGGCAAAAGATGTGCAGAAAGAGGCAAGAGAAGTGCAGGAAGAGGCAAGTGTGGTGCAGGAAGAGCCAAGAGAAGTGCAGAAAGAGTCAAAAGAAGTGCAGAAAGAGGCAAGTGAGGTGCAGAAACAGGCAAGAGAACTGCAGAAAGAGGCAAGAGAATTGCTGAAAGGAGCAACAGAGGTGTAGAAAGAAGCAAGAAAAGTGCAGAAAGAGGCAAGTGAGATACAGAAACAGGCAAGAAAGGTAGAGAAAGAGGGAAGACGAGGGCAGAAAAAGACAACAGGGGTGCAGAAAGAAGCAAGACAGATGCAGAAAGAAGAATGGAAAGTGCAGAATGAAGCAACAGGGGTGCAGAAAGAGGCAAGAAAAGTGCAGAAAGAAGCAACAGAGGTGCAGAAAGAGTAAGAAATGTGCAGAAAGAGGCAAGAGAAGTGCAGAAACATGCAAGAGAAGTGGAGAATGAGGCAAAAGAAATGCAGAAACAGGCAAGAGATGCGCACAAAAAGGCAAGAGATGTGCAGAAAAAAGCAAGACTTGTGCAGAAAGAGGCAAGAGAAGTGCAGAAAGAGGCAAGGGAAGTGCATAAAGAGGCAAGAGAAGCGCAGAAAGAGGCACGAGAAATGGAGAAAGGGGCAAGAGAAGTGCAGAAAGAGAGAAGTGAGGTGCAGAAAGAGGCACAAGTGGTACAGAAAGAGGCAAGTAATGTGCAGAAATAGGCAAGAGAGGTGCAGAAAGAAACAAGAGAAGTGCAAAAGAGGCAAGTGAGGTACAGAAAGAGGCAGGAGAGGTACAGAAAGAGACAAGAGAACTGCAGAAAAAGGCAAGAGAGGTGCAGAAAGAGTCAAGAGAGGTGCACAAAGATGCAAAAGGAGTACAGAAAGAGGCAAGATGGGTATAGAAAGAAGCAAGAGAAGTGCAGAAAGAAGCAACAGAGGTGCTTAAAGAGGCAAGAGGGGTACAGAAAGAGGCAAGAGAAGTGCAGAAAGAAGCAACAGAGGTGCCGAAAGAGGCAAGAGAGGTGCAAGAAAGGTACAGAAGAGGGAACAGGGGTGCAGAAAGAGGTAAGAGGGATACATAAATGTGCATGAGAGGTGCAGAAAGAAGCAAGAGCAGTGCAGAAAGAAGCAAGAAAAGTGCAGAAAGAAGGAAGAGAGGTGGAGAAATAGGGAAGAGGGGTGCAGAAAGAGGCATGAGGGATGCAGAAATTTGCAAAAGAGGTACAGAAAGAAGCAAGAGAAGTGCAGAAAGAACCAACAGAGGTGCAAAAAGAGGCAAGAGGGGTACAGAAATAGGTAGGAAAGGTGCAGAATGAGGCAAGAGGGGTACAGAAAGAGGTAGGAGGGGTACAGAAAGAAGGAAGAGAAGTGCAGAAAGAAGCAACAGAGGTGCTGAAAGAGGCACAAAGAATGCAGAAAGAGTCAAAAGAAGTGCAGAAAGAAGCAACAGAGGTACAGAAAGAGGCAAGACAAGTGCAGAAAGAGGGAAGAGAGGTGTAGAAAGAGGCCAGAGAGTTGCACAAAGAGGGAAGACGGCTGCAGAAAGAGGCAAGAGGGGTGCAGAAACAGGCAAGAGAACTGCAGAAAGAGGCAAGAGAATTGCTGAAGGAAGCAACAGAGGTGTAGAAAGAAGCAAGAAAAGTGCAGAAAAAGGCAAGTGAGATGCAGAAACAGGCAAAAAAGGTAGAGAAAGAGGGAAGACGAGTGCAGAAAGAGACAACAGGGGTGCAGAAAGAAGCAAGACAGATGCAGAAAGAAGCATGGAAAGTGCAGAATGAAGCAACAGGGGTGCAGAAAGAGGCAAGAGAAGTGCAGAAAGAAGCAACAGAGGTGCAGAAAGAGTAAGAAATGTGCAGAAAGAGGCAAGAGAAGTGCAGAAACATGCAAGAGAAGTGGAGAATGAGGCAAAAGAAATGCAGAAACAGGCAAGAGATGCGCACAAAAAGGCAAGAGATGTGCAGAAAAAAGCAAGACTTGTTCAGAAAGAGGCAAGAGAAGTGCAGAAAGAGGCAAGGGAAGTGCATAAAGAGGCAAGAGAAGTGCAGAAAGAGGCACGAGAAATGCAGAAAGGGGCAAGAGAAGTGCAGAAAGATGGAAGTGAGGTGCAGAAAGAGGCACAAGTGAGTACAGAAAGAGGCAAGTAATGTGCAGAAATAGGCAAGAGAGGTGCAGAAAGAGGCACGAGAAATGCAGAAAGGGGCAAGAGAAGTGCAAAAAGAGGCAAGTGAGGTACAGAAAGAGGCAGGAGAGGTACAGAAAGAGACAAGAGAACTGCCGAAAGAGGCAAAAGAAGTGCAGAAAGAGGCAAGAGAAGTGCAGGAAGAGGCAAGTGTGGTGCAGGAAGAGCCAAGAGAAGTGCAGAAAGAGTCAAAAGAAGTGCAGAAAGAGGCAAGTGAGGTGCAGAAAGAGGCAAGAGAAGTACAGAAAGAGGCAAGTAAGGTGTACAAATAGGCAAGTGAAGTGCAGAAAGAGGGAAGAGAAGTGCAGAAAGAGGCAAGAAAAGTGCAGCAAGAGGCAAGAGAAGTGCAGAAAGAGGCATGTGAGGTGCAGAAAGTGGCAACAGTAGTACGGAAAGAGGCAAGAGAAGTGCAGAAAGAAGGAAGAGAAGTGCAGAAAGAGGCAATAGAAGTACAGGAAGAGGCAAGTGAGGTGCAGAAAGAGGCAAGAGAGGTACAGAAATAGGCAAGTAAGGTGCAGAAAGAGGCAAGAGAGTTGCAGAGAGAAGCAAGAGAAGTGAAAAAAGAGGAAATAGAAGTGCAGAAAGAGCCAAGAGAAGTGCAGAAAGAAGCTAGAGATGTGCAGAAAGAGGCAAAAGAAGTGCAGAAAGAGGCAAGTGAGGTACAGAAAGAGGAAAGAGAAGTGCAGAAAGAGGGAAGAGAAGCGTAAAAAGAGGGAAGAGAAGTGCAGAAAGAGGCAAGAGAAGTGCAGAAAGAAGAAAGAGAAGTGCAGAAAGAGGAAATAGAAGAACAGAAAGAGCCAAGAGAAGTGCATAAAGAAGCAAGAGAAGTGCAGAAAGAGGCAAGTGAGTTGCAGAATGAGGCAAGAGAGGTGCAGAAAGAAACAAGAGAGGTGCAGAAAGAAACAAGAGAAGTGCAAAAAGAGGCAAGTGAGGTGCAGAAAGAAGCAAGAGAAGTGCAAAAAGAGGCAAGAGATGTGCAGAAAGAAGGAAGAGAAGTGCAGAAAGAAGCAAGTGAAGTACAGAAAGAAGGAAGAGAGGTGCAGAAAGAAGACAGTGCGGTGCAGAAAAGAGAAAGAGAAGTGCAGAAAGAGGCAAGAGAGGTGCAGAAAGAAGAGAGTGAGGTGCAGATAGAGGCAAGAGAACTGCAGAAAGAGGCAAGTGAGGTGCAGAAAGAGGCAAAAGAGTTACAGGAAGAGGCAAGAGAAGTGCAGAAAGAGGCAAGAGAAGTGCAGAAAGAGGCAAAAGAAGTGCAGAGAGAGGCAAGTGAGGTGTAGAAAGAGACAAGAGAGGTAGAGAAAGAGGCAAGTAAGGTACCGAAAGAGGCAAGAGGGGTGCAGACAGAGGCAAGAGAAGTGCAAAAAGAGGCAAAAGAAGCACAGAAAGAAGGAAGAGAAGTGCAGAAAGAGGCAAGAGAAGTGCAGAAAGAGGTAAGAGAGGTCCAGAAAGAAGCATGAAAAGTGCAGAAAATAGAAATGCAGAAAAAGGCAAGAGAGGTGCAGAAAGAAGAGAGTGAGGTGCAGATAGGGGCAAGAGAACTGCAGAAAGGGGCAAGTGAGGTGCGGAAAGAGGCAAAAGAAGTACAGAAAGAGGCAAGAGAAGTGAAGAAAGAAACAAGAGAAGCGCAGAAAGAGTAAGAAATGTGCAGAAAGAGGCAAGAGAAGTGGAGAAAGAGGCAAAAGAAGTGCAGAAAGAGGCAAGAGAAGCACAGAAAAAACAAGAGAAGTGCAGAAAGAGTAAGAAATGTCCAGAAAGAGGCAAGAGAAGTGCAGAAAGAGGCAAGTGAGGTGCAGAAAGAGGCAAAAGAGTTACAAGAAGAGGCAAGAGAAGTACATAAAGAGGCAAGAGAAGTACATAAAGAGGCAAGAGAAGTACAGAAACAGGCAAGAGTAGTGCAGAGAGAGGCAAGTGAGGTGCAGAAAGAGGCAAGAGAGGTAGAGAAAGAGGCAAGTAAGGTACAGAAAGAGGCAAGAGGGGTGCAGACAGAGGCAAGAGAAGTGCAAAAAGAGACAAAAGAAGCACAGAAAGAAGGAAGAGAAGTGCAGAAAGAGGCAAGAGAAGTGCAGAAAGAGGTAAGAGAGGTCCAGAAAAAAGCATGAAAAGTGCAGAAAAAGAGAAATGCAGAAAGAGGCAAGAGAGGTGCAGAAAGAAGAGAGTGAGGTGCAGTTATGGGCAAGAGAACTGCAGAAAGGGGCAAGTGAGGTGCAGAAAGAGGCAAAAAAGTACAGAAAGAGGCAAGAGAAGTGCAGAAAAAACAAGAGAAGCGCAGAAAGAGTAAGAAATGTGCAGAAAGAGGCAAGAGAAGTGCAGAAAGAGGCAAGAGAAGTGAAGAAAGAGGCAAAATAAGTGCAGAAAGAGGCAAGAGAAGTGCAGAAAAAAACAAGAGAAGCGCAGAAAGAGTAAGAAATGTCCAGAAAGAGGCAAGAGTAGTGCAGAAAGAGGCAAGTGAGGTGCAGAAAGAGGCAAAAGAGTTACAGGAAGAGGCAAGAGAAGTGCAGAAAGAGGCAAGAGAAGTGCAGAAAGAGGCAAAAGAAGTGCAGAGAGAGGCAAGTGAGGTGCAGAAAGAGGCAAGAGAGGTAGAGAAAGAGGCAAGTAAGGTACAGAAAGAGGCAAGAGGGGTGCAGACAGAGGCAAGAGAAGTACAAAAAGAGACAAAAGAAGCACAGAAAGAAGGAAGAGAAGTGCAGAAAGAGGCAAGAGAAGTGCAGAAAGAGGTAAGAGAGGTCCAGAAAGAAGCATGAAAAGTGCAGAAAAGAGAAATGCAGAAAGAGGCAAGAGAGGTGCAGAAAGAAGAGAGTGAGGTGCAGATAGAGGCAAGAGAACTGCAGAAAGGGGCAAGTGAGGTGCAGAAAGAGGCAAAAAAAGTACAGAAAGAGGCAAGAGAAGTGCAGAAAGAATCAAGAGAAGCGCAGAAAGAGTAAGAAATGTGCAGAAAGAGGCAAGAGATGTGCACAAAAAAGCAAGAGAAGCGCCAAAAGAAGGAACAGAAGTGCAGAAAGAGGAAATAGAAGTGCAGAAAGAGGCAAGTGAGGTGCAGAAACAGGCAAGAGAACTGCAGAAAGAGGCAAGAGAATTGCTGAAAGGAGCAACAGAGGTGTAGAAAGAAGCAAGAAAAGTGCAGAAAGAGGCAAGTGAGATACAGAAACAGGCAAGAAAGGTAGAGAAAGAGGGAAGACGAGGGCAGAAAGAGACAACAGGGGTGCATAAAGAAGCAAGACAGATGCAGAAAGAAGCATGGAAAGTGCAGAATGAAGCAACAGGGGTGCAGAAAGAGGCAAGAGAAGTGCAGAAAGAAGCAACAGAGGTGCAGAAAGAGTAAGAAATGTGCAGAAAGAGGCAAGAGAAGTGCAGAAACATGCAAGAGAAGTGGAGAATGAGGCAAAAGAAATGCAGAAACAGGCAAGAGATGCGCACAAAAAGGCAAGAGATGTGCAGAAAAAAGCAAGACTTGTGCAGAAAGAGGCAAGAGAAGTGCAGAAAGAGGCAAGGGAAGTGCATAAAGAGGCAAGAGAAGTGCAGAAAGAGGCACGAGAAATGCAGAAAGGGGCAAGAGAAGTGCAGAAAGAGAGAAGTGAGGTGCAGAAAGAGGCACAAGTGGTACAGAAAGAGGCAAGTAATGTGCAGAAATAGGCAAGAGAGGTGCAGAAAGAAACAAGAGAAGTGCCAAAAGAAGGAACAGAAGTGCAGAAAGAGGAAATAGAAGTGCAGAAAGAGCCAAGAGAAGTGCAGAAAGACACAAGAGAAGTGCAGAAAGGGGCAAAAGAAGCACAGAAAGAAGCAAGAGAAGTGCAGAAAGAAGCAAGTGAAGTGCAGAAAGAAGGAAGAGAGGTGCAGAAAGAAGACAGTGCGGTGCAGAAAAGAGAAAGAGAAGTGCAGAAAGAGGCAAGAGAGGTGCAGAAAGAAGAGAGTGAGGTGCAGATAGAGGCAAGAGAACTGCAGAAAGAGGCAAGTGAGGTGCAGAAAGAGGCAAAAGAGTTACAGGAAGAGGCAAGAGAAGTGCAGAAAGAGGCAAGAGAAGTGCAGAAAGAGGCAAAAGAAGTGCAGAGAGAGGCAAGTGAGGTGCAGAAAGAGACAAGAGAGGTAGAGAAAGAGGCAAGTAAGGTACCGAAAGAGGCAAGAGGGGTACAGAGAATAGAGAAGTGCAAAAAGAGGCAAAAGAAGCACAGAAAGAAGGAAGAGAAGTGCAGAAAGAGGCAAGAGAAGTGCAGAAAGAGGTAAGAGAGGTCCAGAAAGAAGCATGAAAAGTGCAGAAAATAGAAATGCAGAAAGAGGCAAGAGAGGTGCAGAAAGAAGAGAGTGAGGTGCAGATAGGGGCAAGAGAACTGCAGAAAGGGGCAAGTGAGGTGCCGAAAGAGGCAAAAAAAGTACAGAAAGAGGCAAGAGAAGTGCAGAAAAAAACAAGAGAAGCGCAGAAAGAGTAAGAAATGTGCAGAAAGAGGCAAGAGAAGTGCAGAAAGAGGCAAGAGAAGTAGAGAAAGAGGCAAAAGAAGTGCAGAAAGAGGCAAGAAAAGTGCAGAAAAAAACAAGACAAGCGCAGAAAGAGTAAGAAATGTCCAGAAAGAGGCAAGAGAAGTGCAGAAAGAGGCAAGTGAGGTGCAGAAAGAGGCAAAAGAGTTACAGGAAGAGGCAAGAGAAGTGCAGAAAGAGGCAAGAGAAGTGCAGAAAGAGGCAAAAGAAGTGCAGAGAGAGGCAAGTAAGGTGCAGAAAGAGGCAAGAGAGGTAGAGAAAGAGGCAACTAAGGTACAGAAAGAGGCAAGAGGGGTGCAGACAGAGGCAAGAGAAGTGCAAAAAGAGACAAAAGAAGCACAGAAAGAAGGAAGAGAAGTGCAGAAAGAGGCAAGAGAAGTGCAGAAAGAGGTAAGAGAGGTCCAGAAAGAAGCATGAAAAGTGCAGAAAAGAGAAATGCAGAAAGAGGCAAGAGAGGTGCAAAAAGAAGAGAGTGAGGTGCAGATATGGGCAAGAGAACTGCAGAAAGGGGCAAGTGAGGTGCGGAAAGATGCAAAAAAAGTACAGAAAGAGGCAAGAGAAGTGCAGAAAAAAACAAGAGAAGCGCAGAAAGAGTAAGAAATGTGCAGAAAGAGGCAAGAGAAGTGCAGAAAGAGGCAAGAGAAGTGGAGAAAGAGGCAAAAGAAGTGCAGAAAGGGGCAAGAGAAGTGCAGAAAAAAACAAGAGAAGCGCAGAAAGAGTAAGAAATGTGCAGAAAGAGGCAAGAGAAGTGCAGAAAGAGGCAGGAGAAGTGGAGAAACAGGCAAAAGAAGTGCAGAAAGAGGCAAGAGAAGTGCAGAAAGAGTAAGAAATGTCCAGAAAGTGGCAAGAGAAGTGCAGAAAGAGGCAAGTGAGGTGCAGAAAGAGGAAAAGAGTTACAGGAAGAGGCAAGAGAAGTGCAGAAAGAGGCAAGAGAAGTGCAGAAAGAGGCAAGAGAAGTGCAGAGAGAGGCAAGTGAGGTGCAGAAAGAGGCAAGAGAGGTAGAGAAAGAGGCAAGTAAGGTACAGAAAGAGGCAAGAGGGGTGCAGACAGAGGCAAGAGAAGTGCAAAAAGAGACAAAAGAAGCAAAGAAAGAAGGAAGAGAAGTGCAGAAAGAGGCAAGAGATGTGCAAAAAGAGGTAAGAGAGGTCCAGAAAGAAGCATGAAAAGTGCAGAAAAGAGAAATGCAGAAAGAGGCAAGAGAGGTGCAGAAAGAAGAGAGTGAGGTGCAGATAGAGGCAAGAGAACTGCAGAAAGGGGCAAGTGAGGTGCAGAAAGAGGCAAAAAATTTACAGAAAGAGGCAAGAGAAGTGCAGAAAAATCAAGAGAAGCGCAGAAAGAGTAAGAAATGTGCAGAAAGAGGCAAGAGATGCACACAAAAAGGCAAGAGAAGTGCCAAAAGAAGGAACAGAAGTGCAGAAAGAGGAAATAGAAGTGCAGAAAGAGCCAAGAGAAGTGCAGAAAGAAGCAAGAGAAGTGCAGAAAGACGCAAGAGAAGTGGAGAAAGAGGCAAAAGAAGCTCAGAAACAAGCAAGAGAAGTGCAGAAAGAAGCAAGTGAAATGCAGAAAGAAGGAAGAGAAGTGCAGAAAGAGGCAAGAGAAGTGCAGATAGAGGCAAGAAAACTGCAGAAAGGGGCAAGTGTGGTGCAGAAAGAGGCAAAAAAAGTACAGAAAGAGGCAAGAGAAGTGCAGAAAAATCAAGAGAAGCGCAGAAAGAGTAAGAAATGTGCAGAAAGAGGCAAGAGATGCGCACAAAAACGCAAGAGAAGCGCCAAAAGAAGGAACAGAAGTGCAGAAAGAGGAAATAGAAGTGCAGAAAGAGCCAAGAGAAGTGCAGAAAGACGCAAGAGAAGTGCAGAAAGAGGCAAAAGAAGCACAGAAAGAAGCAAGAGAAGTGCAGAAAGAAGCAAGTGAAGTGCAGAAAGAAGGAAGAGAAGTGCAGAAAGAGGCAAGAGAAGTGCAGAAAGAGGCAAGCGAAGTGTATAAAGAGGCAAGTGAGGTGCAGAAAGAGGTAAGAGAGGTACAGAAAGAGGCAAGCGACATGCAGAAAGAGGCAAGAGAGGAACAAAAGAGAAGTGAGATGCAGAAAGAGGCAAGAGAGGTACACAAAGAGGCAAGAGAAGTGCAGAAAGAGGCATGTGAGGTGCAGAAAGAGGCATGAGTGGTACAGACAGAGGGAAGTGAGGTGCAGACAGAGGCAAGAGAAGCGCAGAAAGAGGCAAGAGAAGCGCAGAAAGAAGCAAGAGTGATTTGCGCACCATTAGTACCAATTTAACACCCACATTTAGCAATAAGTAACAGTTGACCATTCCAGCTCTGCAAAGGACCTTTCATCATGCTGTAACACTTGTCGCTGCATTTTTGGTAACGTTTGAGCTCTTTGAGCTAGAAACAAGATTTTATTGTTCAAGTCTGCAGATTATACAGCAGATGATGGATTATGCGGCAAATGCAGAAAATGGATAACTATGCAAAAATCAGTGCAGCCAAACAGTCGCATAATTCCAGTGGCCTTCCTCATACCTCTGACTAGGTCCGGAAGTGCTCCTCAGAGGTTCCTTCTTTTTTTTGTCTCATTGAGTTTATAGTTTAACTTCTATAGAGACGAGGAAGACTAAACCTGAGGTTACCACTCCACAACACAGACTACCATACCACATAATTACTCACTTTAACACATAATCCCACTCTACATAATTCCTATACACTAAATACCACATACTTTCTATCCACATAATTTCACTGCACAACATACCACATAATTCCACTACACACAACGTACATTCACTCCACTCCAAAAAACATTAGTAAAAATCTTTTACATTTACAACGCCAATAGCTCTAACTCTCGCAAATGCGAAACCTATTACATTGCAAATGCTTCTTTAACTACTAGTCGCGTTTGCAGAGTGGTGGAGAAAGGGGGCTGGGCCTCTGACCAGCGCTCAGGAATTCTGCTGCGAAGGACTTACAGGAGGTACCAGGAGGGCTTCTTGGCCCCTAAAGTCCCTCAGGAGTAAAATGGACTTCATACCCCAACCCATAGTGTGCCAGGAGGCGCATTTACAGAGTGCTGGGGAAAGGGGGCGTGGCCTCCGAAGACCTCTTAGCAATACCACTGTGTGGGACTTACTGAAGGTAATAGGAGGGGAAGTTGGCCCCCAAGGACATCCTTAGGGGCCAACTACCCCTCCTATTACCTCCAGTAAGTCCCATACAGCAGCAATAGTAAGTTCTCAAAGCATGCCACGCCCCCTGTGCCCACCAGTCTGCAAATGCGCTCCCTGGCGTGCTCTTAGATGGGGATTGAAGTCCCCTTCGCTGCTGGGGGTCGTTAGGGGCTGACTAGCCTACCTGACACCTCCAGTAAGCCCCAGATAGTGGGATTGCTGAGAGTGGACACAGGCCACGCCCCATTTCTCCACCACTCAGCAAACACGCCTCCTGGCGCGCTCTTGGTTGGTGGATGAAGTCCCCTTGCCTCCTGAGGGTCCCTGGGGCCAACTAGCCCACCAGGTACCTCCAATAAGCGCCACACAGCTGGATTGCAGAGAGGTGGTCCGAGGCCACGCCCCCTTTTCACACCACTCTGCAAACGTGCCTCCTGGGGCACTGCTGCTTGGGGGATGAAGTCCACTTGTGTCCTGAGGTTCTCAGGACACAAGAGGACCTCATCGCCCCACCAGCAGTGCGCCAAGAGGCGCGTTTGCAGAGTGGTGTAAAAAGGGGTGTGGCCTCAGACCACCTCTCTGCAATCCAGCTGTGTGGCGCTTATTGGAGGTACCTGGTGGGCTAGTTGGCCCCCAGGGACCCTCAGTATTCAAGGGGACTTAATCCCCCAACTCAGAACGTGCCAGGAGGCGCGTTTGCAGAGTGGTACAGGGAGAGGACGTTGGCACCGGCGAGATGCCGGCTTTTAAAAAAAAAAAAATTATAGAAAGGGGGCTCTGTGGCCCCCTTCTTTTAATATTTTTGGGGCCCTGGGTACCCCATCCCCCAGGGCCTGACCCCTTTTTTATAAAAAACAAAATGGAAAAAAACGGGAAGGCTGTCGCGTGGCCCCCCTCCCGAGGTCGATTTCGACCCCGGGCCCCCATCCCCGGGGCATGGCCTCTTTTTTTAATACATATTTAAAGGGAAGGGGGGCCTCATGGCCCCCCTTCCCTGGGCCACTTTTGGCCCAGGGAAGGGGCATGGCCTCTTCTTTTTAAAAATATTTACAGGGAAGGGGGGCCGTGTGGCCCCCCTTCCCCGGGCCACTATTGGCCCCGGGGACCCCATCCCCTGGGGCATGGCCTCTTCTTTTTTTAAATATTTACAGGGAAGGGGGCCGCGCATCCCCCCTCCCCAGGCTGATTTTGGCCCCGGGACCCCATCCCCAGGGCCCGGCCATTCTTTTTTTTTTAACTAAAGGGAGGGGTGCCGCGTGGCCCCCCTCCCGGGCCACTCCTGGCCCTGGGGACCCCATCCGCCGGGGCTGACCCTTTGCATTGGGGATCATGGGGGGAGCCCCAATGCCCCCACGGTCCCTGCCAGCTCCCTGCCTCATGCGGGAGCCGGCATTGCTTTTGAGCAAGGGGAGCTGCTGACATACAGCTCCCCTTGCTCAAAGGCCATCCTGCTTTGCTTCGTTGAAGCGAGAGCAGGTTTTTCTGCTCTCGCTTCAACTAAGCAAAGCATGGTGTGCTATGGCAGGGCGGGAGGCGTGCTCCCGCCCTGCCATAGCAAACAGCAATGTCTGGGGGTGGGCACCCCAGGACATTGCAGGAGCCAGCCCTGGGGGGGGCGGTCCCCAGGGCCATCAAGGGCTCCAGGAGGGGGGCGTTTTCAAAGCCCAAGGGAGGTGAAACCTATTACATTGCAAATGCTTCTTTAACTACTAGTCACGTTTGCAGAGTGGTGGAGAAAGGGGGCTGGGCCTCCGACCAGCGCTCAGGAATTCTCCTGCGAAGGACTTACAGGAGGTACCAGGAGGGCTTCTTGGCCCCTAAAGTCCCTCAGGAGTAAAATGGACTTCATACCCCAACCCATAGTGTGCCAGGAGGCGCATTTACAGAGTGCTGGGGAAAGGGGGCGTGGCCTCCGAAGACCTCTTAGCAATACCACTGTGTGGGACTTACTGGAGGTAATAGGAGGGGTAGTTGGCCCCCAAGGACATCCTTAGGGGCCAACTACCCCTCCTATTACCTCCAGTAACTCCCATACAGCAGCAATAGTAAGTTCTCAAAGCATGCCACGCCCCCTGTGCCCACCAGTCTGCAAATGCGCTCCCTGGCGTGCTCTTAGATGGGGATTGAAGTCCCCTTCGCTGCTGGGGGTCGTTAGGGGCTGACTAGCCTACCTGACACCTCCAGTAAGCCCCAGATAGTGGGATTGCTGAGAGTGGACACAGGCCACGCCCCATTTCTCCACCACTCAGCAAACGCGCCTCCTGGCGCACTCTTGGTTGGTGGATGAAGTCCCCTTGCCTCCTGAGGGTCCCTGGGGCCAACTAGCCCACCAGGTACCTCCAATAAGCGCCACACAGCTGGATTGCAGAGAGGTGGTCCGAGGCCATGCCCCCTTTTCACACCACTCTGCAAACGTGCCTCCTGGGGCACTGCTGCTTGGGGGATGAAGTCCACTTGTGTCCTGAGGTTCTCAGGACACAAGAGGACCTCATCGCCCCACCAGCAGTGCGCCAAGAGGCGCGTTTGCAGAGTGGTGTAAAAAGGGGTGTGGCCTCGGACCACCTCTCTGCAATCCAGCTGTGTGGCGCTTATTGGAGGTACCTGGTGGGCTAGTTGGCCCCCAGGGACCCTCAGTATTCAAGGGGACTTAATCCCCCAACTCAGAACGTGCCAGGAGGCGCGTTTGCAGAGTGGTACAGGGAGAGGACGTTGGCTCCGGCGAGATGCCGGCTTTTAAAAAAAATAAATTATAGAAAGGGGGCTGTGTGGCCCCCTTCTTTTAATATTTTTGGGGCCCTGGGTACCCCATCCCCCAGGGCCTGACCCCTTTTTTATTAAAAAAAAATGGAAAAAAAACGGGAAGGCTGTCGCGCGGCCCCCCTCCCGAGGTCGATTTCGACCCCGGGCCCCCATCCCCGGGGCATGGCCTCTTTTTTTTTTACATATTTAAAGGGAAGGGGAGCCGCATGGCCCCCCTTCCCTGGGCCACTTTTGGCCCAGGGAAGGGGCATGGCCTCTTCTTTTTAAAAATATTTACAGGGAAGGGGGGCCGTGTGGCCCCACCTTCCCCGGGCCACTATTGGCCCCGGGGACCCCATCCCCTGGGGCATGGCCTCTTCTTTTTTAAAATATTTACAGGGAAGGGGGCCGCGCAGCCCCCCTCCCCAGGCTGATTTTGGCCCCGGGTCCCCATCCCCAGGGCCCGGCCATTCTTTTTTTTAACTAAAGGGAGGGGGACCGCGTGGCCCCCCTCCCGGGCCACTCCTGGCCCCGGGGACCCCATCCGCCGGGGCTGACACTTTGCATTGGGGACCGTGGGGGGAGCCCCAATGCCCCCACGGTCCCTGCCAGCTCCCTGCCTCATGCGGGAGCCGGCATTGCTTTTGAGCAAGGGGAGCTGCTGACATGCAGCTCCCCTTGCTCAAAGGCCATCCTGCTTTGCTTCGTTGAAGCGAGAGCAGGTTTTTCTGCTCTCGCTTCAACTAAGCAAAGCATGGTGTGCTATGGCAGGGCGGGAGGCGTGCTCCCGCCCTGCCATAGCAAACAGCACTGTCCTGGGGGTGGGCACCCCAGGACATTGCAGGAGCCAGCCCTGGGGGGGGCGGTCCCCAGGGCCATCAAGGGCTCCAGGAGGGGGGTGTTTTCAAAGCCCAAGGGAGGTGGTGGTCCCCGGGGGGCCGCAACGGTCCCCCGCATTCAAATAATTATTGCCCCGGGAAGGTGGTGGTCCCCGGGGCAGTGTGGGGGGGCAGGAGCCCCCCACACTTTAATTTTTTTAATTAAGCCCCGGGGAGGTGGCGGTCCCCGGGGCTTGGCGGGCCCATGAGGCCCCCCGCATATATTTAAACAGTGCCCCGGGGAGGTGGTGGTCCCCGGGGCAGTGTGGGTGGGGGCAGGAGCCCCCCCACACATTTATAAAACAAAGCCCCGGGGAGGTGGCAGTCCCCGGGGCTGCGAGGTCCCCTGCGGCCCCCACTAATCTACTATGCACAGCCCCCGGGACCTGGCCCACCCGGGGGCTTACAGATAAGGAAGCGCGGAAGCCCGCGCTTCATTTTTTAAAATTTTCTCTGCAGGATTCGCGCACCCAGCGCGAATTCTGCTGATATTTTTTAAAAAAATGCTTTTTTTGGCCCTGGGGGTCCTTGTGGGACCCCCTCAGCAGGCCTTGGGGGTCAGGGTGTTTTTACCCTGCCCCCTTTTCTTGTTTTTTATCTTTTTTCCACTGTTTTCTTGTGACTCGAGTCACGAGATGGCTGCCAACACTTCCTGGTTTGGAGTGCTGACAGCCAATCAGATCTCACGATGAGATGTGTGGTTAGGCTCCACCCAGATATCGATATTTTTTTATTTTTGAATTTCTTAGAAACTACTGAACGAATTTACACCATTTTAAAAAAGCACACTTTCTAGATCAAGGCCTACCTTTTTGCCAAATTTGGTGTAATTCCGATCAGCAGTTCGGGCTGTAACCTGTTTCAAAATTCCTATGGAAATTAACATGGGGAAAACGCGTTTTGGGACCTCCCTTTTTTCTCGGCCCCCGCTTGACGAATCACCCCGAAACTTTCAAGACAGGAGCTGACTGGTCCGCCCCATTAGTTTTGAAAATTTCTCAAAGATTCGTCAAACGGCGCCAAAGATATTGGCAAATCAAAAAACGCTTTTCCTATGGAAACTAGGTCCTAACTATAACTACCTACCGGCGACTGCCAGTAGGTAATATATATATATATATATATATATATATATATATATATATAGCAAAGCGTGCAAATTCAGCAGCAATGCTAAACAAATCACACTATCTAAAGATCAAAAACCGTTTACTATTCAAAAACACTTAACATGTAAATCGGACTTTGTAGTGTATGCACTCATTTGCCCTTGTCCTCTCATTTACATTGGTAGCACGATGCATCAGGTAAAGAAACGTGTCCTTGAACACAGAAGAGCCATTGTAAATGAGGATAGGCAATATCCCATTGCCAGACATTTTAAGGATGTACATGATAAAAATGTCAACTTACTGAAATATTGTGCATTAGACCGTATTCCTGTCTCCGAAAGGGGAGGAAACAGACTGAAAGAATTAAGGCGACTGGAATCGAAAATGATCATTAAGTATGAAACGAGTTGTCCTAACAGTTTAAATAAAGATGAAGAACTTTCTGTACATTTGGGTTGAAAATATGAACTAGGTTATGAAGCAGTATTGAAATGTATCTTGTCCCCCTGGATGTAGTTTGTAGTTATTGTATTATCATTATTCACTGATTTTTTATTTATATTTTTTATAGGAGACGGAGACACCATCATCACTTTGATGAGGAGAACGTGAAAGAGCCTAAAATATCTGTAGGAGTCATTAGCCCACTGGGGCAGAATTGTTTGATTGATTTTTTCGATTTTTGGTTCATGATTATTGTATATATTGTATATAAGGTGCAATATTATAGCCACACATGTAACTATTTGTCAGTAGCCCACTTGGGTGGAATTGTGCGACAATGTAATTGTTTAATTACTGCATGTTCTGACATTGTTTAATTACTGTATGTGTCTGACAAGAATACCAAGTTTGGTATCGAAACAAATCATGGACTTTAAAGTGGTTGATTTACCACTTCAAAATGACTGCTTATGTTGACCTCCCAAGATGTGGTGCAGTAGTCCTATTTTTATGTCATTTCAAGATGTCATGTGATTAGTATAAGTTTGATGTTGTTACAAACGTGTATTGACCCGTGATAAAGGAACGGCTGTTCCGAAACGCGTTGGGCGTTTGCCACTGGAATAAACTAAACTTCCACGCATATGGATCTGGGCTCTGGTGTTTTTCTTGGAGACTTCCTGAAATTGATGTATCTATATATATATAGATGAGCGACCCTTGACCTTGCCAGGTAGGTCGCTCCCCCCGCCACACAGCTCCGCCTGTGTTGTCCGCCCGCTTCTGCTGGTAAGAACGCCCTTCCCTTTTTCCTTCTGTACCCCCGTTGCCCCATTTGTACTGTGCCCGCATTTGTCTGTTTTCTCGCCCCTTTTTTTCCTTCTGTACCCCGTTGCCCCATTTGTACTGTGCCCGCATTTGTCTGCTTTCTCGCCCCTTTTTTCCTTCTGTACCCCCGTTGCCCCTTTTGTACTGTGCCCGCATTTGTCTGTTTTCTCGCCCTTTTTTTCCTTCTGTACCCCCGTTGCCCCTTTTGTACTGTGCCCGCATTTGTCTGTTTTCTCGCCCCTTTTTTTCCTTCTGTACCCCCATTGCCCCATTTGTACTGTGCCCGCATTTGTCTGTTTTCTCGCCCCTTTTTTTCCTTCTGTACCCCCGTTGCCCCATTTGTACTGTGCCCGCATTTGTCTGTTTTCTCGCCCCTTTTTTCCTTCTGTACCCCCGTTGCCCCTTTTGTACTGTGCCCGCATTTGTCTGTTTTCTCGCCCCTTTTTTTCCTTCTGTACCCCGTTGCCCCATTTGTACTGTGCCCGCATTTGTCTGTTTTCTCGCCCCTTTTTTTCCTTCTGTACCCCCGTTGCCCCATTTGTACTGTGCCCGCATTTGTCTGTTTTCTCGCCCCTTTTTTTCCTTCTGTACCCCCGTTGCCCCTTTTGTACTGTGCCCGCATTTGTCTGTTTTCTCGCCCCTTTTTTTCCTTCTGTACCCCCGTTGCCTCTCGCCATTCCCGCCGCTGCGTCCCCTGCGGCCCCGCCCCCCTGACTGCCCATTCGCTGCCCCTGCCTCCCGCCTCCCAGCTGCTCCTCCCTCCCACCTCCCCATAAATGGCGGCCGCTGCGCGGTGAGGAGAGCGACCCTTGACCTTGCCAGGTAGGTCGCTCCCCCCGCCACACAGCTCTGCCTGTGTTGTCCGCCCGCTGCTGCTGGTAAGAACGCCCTTCCCTTTTTCCTTCTGTACCCCCGTTGCCCCATTTGTACTGTGCCCGCATTTGTCTGTTTTCTCGCCCCTTTTTTCTTTCTGTACCCCCGTTGCCCCATTTGTACTGTGCCCGCATTTGTCTGTTTTCTCGCCCCTTTTTTTTTCCTTCTGGACCCCCGTTGCCCCATTTGTACTGTGCCCGCATTTGTCTGTTTTCTCGCCCCTTTTTTTCCTTCTGTACCCCCGTTGCCCCTTTTGTACTGTGCCCGCATTTGTCTGTTTTCTCGCCCCTTTTTTTCCTTCTGTACCCCCGTTGCCCCATTTGTACTGTGCCCGCATTTGTCTGTTTTCTCGCCCCTTTTTTCCTTCTGTACCCCCGTTGCCCCATTTGTACTGTGCCCGCATTTGTCTGTTTTCTCGCCCCTTTTTTCCTTCTGTACCCCCGTTGCCCCATTTGTACTGTGCCCGCATTTGTCTGCTTTCTCGCCCCTTTTTTTCCTTCTGTACCCCGTTGCCCCTTTTGTACTGTGCCCGCATTTGTCTGTTTTCTCGCCCCTTTTTTCCTTCTGTACCCCCGTTGCCCCTTTTGTACTGTGCCCGCATTTGTCTGTTTTCTCGCCCCTTTTTTTCCTTCTGTACCCCCGTTGCCCCATTTGTACTGTGCCCGCATTTGTCTTTTTTCTCGCCCCTTTTTTCCTTCTGTACCCCCGTTGCCCCATTTGTACTGTGCCCGCATTTGTCTGTTTTCTCGACCCTTTTTTCCTTCTGTACCCCCGTTGCCCCTTTTGTACTGTGCCCGCATTTGTCTGTTTTCTCGCCCCTTTTTTTCCTTCTGTACCCCCGTTGCCCCATTTGTACTGTGCCCGCATTTGTCTGGTTTCTCGCCCCTTTTTTTCCTTCTGTACCCCCGTTGCCCCATTTGTACTGTGCCCGCATTTGTCTGTTTTCTCACCCCTTTTTTTCCTTCTGTACCCCCGTTGCCCCTTTTGTACTGTGCCCGCATTTGTCTGTTTTCTCGCCCCTTTTTTTCCTTCTGTACCCCCGTTGCCTCTCGCCATTCCCGCTGCTGCGTCCCCTGCGGCCCCGCCCCCCTGACTGCCCATTCGCTGCCCCTGCCTCCCGCCTCCCCGCTGCTCCTCCCTCCCCCCTCCCCATAATTGGCGGCCGCTGCGCGGCCGCGCCGCTGGCGCGCCAAAGGCGCGCCTAAGGCAAGCCCGTCTGCGCCCGTCCGCGACTGGACCGCGCCCAGCGCCAGAACCCCTGGCCCCCGCAGCAGCCAACCCACCCACCGGACCTACGACACCGCCACCCTCAACGCACTCAACACCGGCCGAATCCCCGGCTGCCACCGTGCCACCCCAGGACGCACCCACGGACCCTTCGCCTGCCAATCTTGCAAGTTCTCCTGCCTCCGGACCTACACCGCACCCGCCACGCCGAGCACCAGCAGCAACCACCTGAAGTGCATCCTGCTCAACACCCGCTCCGTCCACAGACACGCCGTGGAACTTTGGAACCTGCTCGACTCCACATCACCAGACGTCGCTTTCCTCACAGAAACATGGATGAACGCCTCCTCAGCGCCCGACATCGCCATCGCCATCCCGGACGGATACAAGATCACCCGAAAGGACCGCGCCAACCAGACCGGAGGAGGCATCGCCATCGTCCACAAGAACATCATCCGCATTACGACCAACTCCGACGACAACTTCACAGCCGGCGAACACCTGCACTTCCAGATACACACCGACCCCAAGACCACCCTCAGAGGCACCCTCATCTACAGACCCCCAGGACCACGCACACAATTCAGCGAAGACATCGCCGACCTCATCAGCCCGCACGCCCTCCTCTCGGCCGACTACATCCTCCTTGGGGACCTCAACTTCCACCTAGAGAACAACAACGATCGCAACACCACCACCCTGCTGGACAACCTCGCCAACCTCGGACTCAAGCAACTGGTGACCACCCCCACACACCACGCCGGCCACACGCTTGACCCCGTCTTCTCCTCCAGCAAGGACATCTCCTTCAGCCACACCACCGGACTCCACTGGACAGACCACAGCTGCGTCCACTTCAGCTTCAGCAGGACCACCACGCACCACCACCCGCAACAGCTCCCACGCAGAAGCTGGAACAAGATCACCACCGACCAACTCACCACATCCCTGAGCCAGAACCCTCCCGCCAGCTCAACGAACCCCAACCAAGCCGCCAGCAACCTCACAAGATGGATCACCAACTGCGCTGACATCCTCGCCCCATTGAAGACCCCCAATCAGACCCGGCAACAAGAAAGCACCCTGGTTCACCGACGAACTCAAGAAATCCAAGAAGAACTGCCGGGCCCTCGAGAAAGCATGGCGCAGAGACCCGACTGCAGACAACATGACCACCCTCAAACACGCCACCCGAAAACACCACCAGCTGATCCACACCACCAAGAAAACCGCATTCAAGGAACGACTGGACAACAACGCCCACAACAGCAAGGAACTCTTCATCATCGTCAAAGAGCGCTCGAACCCCAGCGCCGGAAACAACGACATCACCCCCGCGCAAGACCTCTGCAACTCGCTCGCCTCGTTCTTCCACAGCAAGATCGCAGACATACACAACAGTTTCAGCACACAGCCGACGTACCCTACAACCGTTCCAACGTCCCCCACCTCCACCCTCCGAGCCTGGACCCCGATCAACACCGAAGACACTATCCGCACGATGAACTCCATCCACTCCGGATCACCAACCGACCCCTGCCCTCACCACATCTTCAACAAGGCCGACGCCGTCATCGCACCCCACCTCCGGGACATCATCAACACCTCCTTCGACACCGCCACCTTCCCAGAGAGCTGGAAGCACGCCGAACTCTGCGCCCTACTGAAGAAACCGTCAGCGGACCCCACCGACCTCAAAAACTACCGCCCCATCTTGCTCCTTCCTTTTCCTGCCAAAGTCATCGAGAAGACCGTCAACAGACAACTGGCCGCCTTCATCGAGACGAATGGATCCCTCGACCACTCACAGTCCGGCTTCCGGGCCAACCACAGCACCGAGACCGCCCTCATCGCAGCCACCGACGACATCCGAGCCCTGCTCGACAACGGGGAAACAGCGGCCCTCATCCTCCTGGACCTCTCCGCAGCGTTCGACACAGTCTGCCACCGCACCCTAGTGCAACGCCTGAACAACGTCGGAATCCAAGAGAAGGCACTGGAGTGGATCATCTCCTTCCTCGCCGGAAGAACCCAGAGAGTCCGCCTCCCCCGTTCAGTTCCGAGGCCACCGAAGTCATCTGCGGCGTACCACAAGGATCATCACTCAGCCCCACCCTCTTCAACGTCTACATGAGCCCCCTCGCAGCCATCGCACGCCAACACAACCTCAACATCATCTCCTACGCCGATGACACCCAGCTGATCCTCTCCCTCACCAACGACCCCACAACCGCCAAAACCAACCTACATGAAGGGATGAAGGACGTAGCCGAGTGGATGAGGAACAGCCGCCTGAAACTGAACTCAGATAAGACGGAAGTCCTCATCCTAGGATCATCACCCTCCGCCTGGGACGACTCCTGGTGGCCCCCTGCCCTGGGCAACGCACCCAAACCAACGGACCACGCACGCAACCTGGGCTTCATCCTGGACTCCTCCCTCTCAATGACCAGACAAGTCAACGCCGTCTCCTCGTCTTGCTTCAACATCCTACGCATCCTGCGGAAGATCTTCTGGTGGATCCCCACCGAAACCAGGAAGACGGTCACCCAGGCCCTCGTCACCAGCCGACTGGACTACGGCAACTCCCTCTACGCCGGAACCACAGCCAAACTTCAGAAAAGACTCCAACGCATCCAGAACGCCTCAGCTCGACTCATCCTGGACATCCCCCGACACAGCCACATCGCCGGACACCTGAGAGACCTGCACTGGCTCCCCGTCAGCAAGAGAATCACGTTCCGACTCCTCACCCACGCACACAAAGCTCTCCACAACCAAGGCCCCAGATACCTCAACGACCGTCTGACCTTCTACACTCCCACCCGCCAGCTACGATCGACCAACCACGCCCTCGCCGCCGTCCCCGCATCCGAAGAGCCACAACGGGAGGAAGATCCTTCTCCTACCTGGCTGCCAAGACGTGGAACTCCCTACCCATCCACCTCCGCCTGACCCAAGACCACCTCTCCTTCAGGAAGCAACTCAAGACCTGGCTGTTCGAACAGTAGCGGACCCCCCTCCCCCTAGCGCCTTGAGACCCTCCGGGTGAGTAGCGCGCTATACAAATGCTTGATTGATTGATATTAGGTTTTTTTTGTTTTTTACTATAAAAAAACAAAAGTTGCAGTGAAGATATAGTTAGGCTCAGATTTTACATACACAAAACCAAAGAAATTCAGCAGTTATAGTTATACTGATCTCAACAAACTATAACTCGTGCCCTAAGGTAACTATAACTCACGCCCCCGCCATGCACAGTTTTCTAATCAAAACCTTTACTGGAAATGCTACAGTGATATTATCAATCATGTCATTGACAATGTCATGACTGATGTGGGATAATTAGGAGTGCATGGTGAGGGCATGGCCCCCCTCCCCCTTTCTTTTTTATGGCCGGGTCCCAGGGAATGAGATCACTGGGGCTGAAAGCGGCCTGGAGAGGGTGACTGCATGTGACCCTCTCCCTGTTTTATAATAATTAATTCCCCCGGGACCTGGCCCACTTAAAACAAGCACTGGAAACTGCTTGTTTTTGTTTTATATTTTTCCGCAGATCCTTCATGAATTTGTGGGAAAATAACAAAAATAATCTTTGGACCCCACCACCAGGCCCAGAGGACCAGGGTATTCCTACCCTGCACCTTTGTCTTTTTTTAATGTTTTTTCCTGGGACTCGGCAGAGTCAGAATCCCAAGATGGCTGCCACCACTTCCTAGTTGAAATGGTGGCAGCCAATCAGATCTCATCCTGAGATCTTTCGGATCTGTGGACCCTCCGCATCTCTAGATATACATAAATCTTTTTTTTTAATAACACCAAAACCACTGACTGGAGTTACACCAAATAACAAAAAGAGGTCTTTCTGGACCAAGATCTAGCTTTCTGCCAAATGTGGTGTAAATCTGTTCAGCGGTTTAGGCTGTAGACATGTCTAAAATCCCTACGGGAAATTGCATGGGGAAAACGCGTTTTTGGGCTCCAGCTTTAACTCAGCCGAAACTTGAAGAATCACAGTGACACTTTCCAGACAGCAGCTGAGATGAGTAGCAAACATGTTTTTAAATTTTTTTGAAGATTCGTCAATTCTTTTCTTATGGAAACTAGGTCATAACTATAACTACCTACTGGTGACTGCCATATAATCTATAACATACACATATCTAACTATTATGCCCCGTATTCCTTAATCAATGACTTAAACTGAAAGAAACAAAAACTTCAAATGGAAACTATTAGCCAATTTACACTACCGCTCTGATGTGGTACAACAATAAACGAAGCACGTCTCAGGAAGTTTTGAACCGTCTGCACTTCCATCATTGCCATGGCGATCATACATCATCCTGCACACTCATCTTTCTTAATTTAAATAAATGGGCTCAAGCCCAGTCCAACTTAGCCACCAACCAATGCAAGAGTAGCGCATAATCATGTTATCCTCTTGCTGCTGTGTAGCCCTCAGAATTTTGTGCGCTGAAACCCCGCTCTGGGGCAAAGAGAGGCACGTGCTGAGAGAGCTTGAGGAGTGGTCTTTCTCCAAATGCAGCAGGCCCTCTGCATTACATAACAGTGCAAAAAGCACTAAAAGCCTGATTTAAAATAAGTTAATTTAAAGCATGCTCAGTTGGCATCAAAAACATACTAACCGACTAATTTCCAAAAACCTCAACCAATAAACCTAACCCTTTATAAACTAAATGGCAATCAGCGAAAAACTATTGAATAACCCTGGGCAAAGCACTACGCTACGCTCGCGTAGTTTGCGAAGTTTGCGCTACTTCGCACAACGCGAATTGCACGTAGCACAGTGCAAACACGCGTAGCATAGCGTAGCATAGTGCAGCGGTCATTTTTTGCTTGCTCGCGGTCCTCAACGTCAAGTTGGCGACCGCAAGCAAGCAAAATGACATCCCGGCGAGACTTTTTCTCGTTCGCGATCAGCAACATCAAGTTGCCGATCGCGAGCGTGGAAAATAAACCTCCCGGCGAGATTCTCAACGCGGGAGGTCAGGTTTCTCATTGCGAGTGGTCACGTATGCTCGCGACCGCTCGCGATGAGAAACTACCAGTCCGCGTTGAGAAAGCTGCCGCTCGAGTAAAAATCTACTCGAGCGGCAGTAAAAGACAGCTCGCACTGTGCAAGATGCCGTTTTCAATGATTGCACAGTGCGGACAAGCATCTGGCACTGTGCAATCATTGCGAACAGTGCACTACGCAGTCCGCGTAGTGCTACGCGTAGCTCGCGTAGTGCGAACTGCACTTTGCGTAGCTTCGCGTAGCGCTACTTCGCGAACTACGCCCAGGCTTACTATTGAAGCACCACAGTCCTTACCATAAAAGGCTTTGATAAATTAGAAGCCACTTAAACCTTATAAAACAAACCATCCAGAATATATAAAGATTCAAAGTGAAAGGAGATACTCATCTGTGAAGCAGCCATCCAAAGAGGAGGAGATTGTTAGTGTAGGGCTTTATGTAACAGTAGACTTCTATTCTAGAGTTCTTTTAATTGTCATGCGTTTATCTTTGAAGTGTGTGCTGCAGGAGTATCAATTAAAGGAGTTTATTGCATAAAGCTAGCCTCCGATCTTTTAATAAAATTCCGCTCTGCACTACTTGTAATTGGGACATTGTACAGATGTTTGGTTTCAGGTCTGAGCAGGGATGGGAAGGAGCCTGACATGATTCACAAAGCTATGGGATGATGCAGAAGCGTTTCTCCTTCATTATCAGCCTGTGATTTCTCTCTCATCCTTTCCTCTCTGAGATGTAGAGCTTTGTCTAAAATAAGGATTTTCTGATTCATATCTTGATACTATGACATTGTCCTACCCTACACACCTCTCCGGAACCTTTTTAAAAAAAAAATATGTTTTGACACTCGGGAGAAGAAGCAACGTTTAGTCAGTGGCCTTCTATGGCTATCATTCAAGTAGCTCTGTAGCTGGTAGTGTAGCTCAGTGGACTAATGCATCCATTGTCTACTCAGCCTTTCATCCTTCTGAGATCAATAAAAGGAGTACCATTGAGTTTGGAAATAAGTAAGACCTTCTGTCAGGGCCTACTGACCAGACAAATGGTAGAGCGTGTTTTATAAGTTTAGGAGTTACTATAATGTGACCTGCAGAAGGATGTGTTGAGGCACCATTTGGCGTTCATCCTCCTCATAATCTGTGAGCGGGCTAAGGCAGAGGTGGTGTAAATGACATGCCAATAACCCTCCTTACAGATCATGTGATTTAGGGGCGGGGTGCTGAAAGGAGCAGCGCTAATCTGGATATGTCACTCTCAGGCCGAAAGGTGTCGCTTGAGAGCCAGCACGGTGATCACAAGCAGATCACCACCAGCTACGAGGGTAGGTATCTTCTCCTCTTGACCCTGTGGATTTTAAAAACAGAACCCAAGGAGGCAAGTTGGGGGTTAGACAGTCTTGTGGTAAAAGAAATATACTAAGATTCGGCCCCATACTTATAGATGATTGAGCTCATACTGTGTATGTTACAAGCAAACAAGGTCCTATATAACACTACAAAGAGCTATGAAAGCATTTGGATGTAAGGTACTGAAAGTAATAATGCCATCCATTCTTCACATGTTTAAATGAGGCACTCTTATTTGAGTTGACTCAGCTCACCTGTTTCCAATTATTTTCTGTTTGCAACCAAAAATTTATTTTTTATAGGTAAACATGCTGGTGCACGCCTGTGAACATCAAGACAGATACAGACAATTTCTCTGCTTTTACTGACAGGTCTTAGGCATTTAAAGTGCTTCCTGGCTGTAAATTCAGAGACAGAAAATAATCTACTTTGAGATTTGGCTGCCTATGGATAGCAAGCTCTTTTAATGTTTGAAAAGTGTACTGTCCAACACCACTTAGGTAGCAGCCTTATTTTCACATGCACACAGTTGAGCACAATAACATACCAATGTATGATTATCCCAGTCTATTATAGTCATGCAAAATGTTTTTTTGCCAGAAGTGTTTTGTGAAACTTCAGAATTTTGCCCTTTGTGAAGTTTCCAAAGTTTCCCGGTTTACATTTGCTGTTTCCTGAGCAGTTTATTTCCCCATGGGAAGGTCAGATGCTTTTCACTCTAACTAAATCCTGTAAAACTGGAAAATGTATGCAGAAGATTTTTTTCTACAAATGCACATTTAAGGCAGCTTTTCCATGCACAATGGAAGATGTTTGCTAAGAATTTCTTACAGCTTGTTTTTAGGGTGTCTTAATAAGTGAAATACATGTAAGATATGAATTGAAAATTAAGGATTAATAAAGGAGGAGATCTTTCTGAGATGTGAATAGTATGAATTTCATGTATATAGATGTAATGATGTTTGAAGTGTTTCTCAAACACCTCCAAATTTAGTTTTTCAGAGTTGTATATCTTAAAAGGTACCAGGGAGACCGTGCATGGAGATTCTGAGCACCGGACTTTATAGCTCTATCACTCAAAACGTATTAAAGAATGTCAGCGAAAAATTATACCATCCATTATCGACCGAGATGGGATGTTTAGTTCACATCTTATTCCCTGGATCATGGTTCCTAGGGGTAAATAAATAATTTTTTTAAACATTTGATTTTCTAATGATTTGGGGGAGACTGTAGTCTATGTACAGCAGTTCATAGGCACATATGGTCACTGGTGGAAACAAGCTCTTATAAGCCTTAATTAAAGCCGCATACAATAGGCACCATAGTCATTGTAAATGTTACTAGGCCTCATTCTATCAGTGCAGACTTGGTTTTCATAGAGAGTCCATAGTTCAGCTAATTTTGGGTTATGCGACTATTGGATCCCTGTAGGAAAGTCATTCTTTTGCCTTGAATACCTCATTTCTTTTGACTGATGCTGGTGGTTATTGACTCTAAAAGTGCTGTGGGCTCTGCTAACCATGCCCAGGGCCAGTGGTCTGTCCTCTAAAGGTATATGGTAATTAGTATAATTCTAATTGCCTAAGACAACCTACCTGTAAGTCCATACTATATGGTAGGGCATGTAGTTCTAGAGACCCCAGTGGACTTAATGCACTTAAGTGTGCACTGCTGTGGTGTCCGGTGTCATTTTAAACTCAGGCCTACATTGCAGGCTGATTTAAAAATAAAACTATGTCTAAATTTGACTTTGTAATTAAAAGTACTTCCAAAGTCCCAAACTACTTATTTATAACTTTAAAGACACCTAAGGGCTTTCCAAGGTGCCCTAAGGGTAGGGTGCATTGCCATAAAAAGCAGGGACAATATAAACCATGTTTTTATATGACACCCAGCTCATCCTCTCCCTCACGAAGGAACCCGACGCCACCAGACTCAGCTTCCATGAAGGAATGAAAGATGTTGCATCCTGGATGAGCAGCAGCTGTCTGAAGCTCAACTTGGAGAAGACGGAAGTCCTCGTCCTCGGACCCACCCCCTCAGCCTGGGACGACACCTGGTGGCCCACCGCCCTCGGCAACCCACCCACCCCCACGGACCACGCTTGGAACCTCGGCATCATACTCGACTCCTCCGTTACCATGACCCGCCAAATCAACGCCGTCGCCTCCACCTGCTTCAACACCCTCCGCATCCTTCGCAAGACCTTCAAATGGATTCCCCCTGTATCCACGAAGACCATCACCCATGCACTCATAACAAGCAGACTGGACTACGGAAACACCCTCTATGCTGAAATCAACAAATCCCTGCTACGCACACTCCAGACTATCCAGAACACTGCGGCCAGACTCGTCCTCTGCATCCCCGGACATGAACACATCACCCAACACCTGCGAGATCTCCACTGGTTCCCCATCGAGAAGAGAGTAACTTTCAAGCTACTCACCCACGCCTACAAATCCCTCCACAACACCGGACCCAAATACCTCAACGAAAGACTCTCCTTCCACGTACCCAGGAGAAACCTCCGCTCCACCGACCTCGCAGAAACCCTGCGCATCTGCAGAACCAGAGCGGGTAGAAGAGACTTCTCCTACATCGCAGCAAAGGCCTGGAACGAGCTCCTGATCAACATCAGACACTCCCCCACTCTGCACACCTTCAGGAAGAGCCTCAAGACCTGGCTCTTCAGCTGACCCACAGCTGCCCCCCCCCAGCGCCTTGAGACTCTCACGGGTGAGTAGCGCGCTTCACAATTCCCTAATTGATTGATTGATGATTGGTAATGAAAAACGGTCAAAGTAGTTTTCCTCTAATGTAGTTCTGCTAGCTCCATAGGCTAGCATGGGAAGGCTTTTTTAAATTTAGTAAAGTCTAACTTTTTATTGGAACTAGCTAGGAATATCATTCAAAGTGTCAAATTAATTGTCACATTAAATCCAACAACTTGACAAAGTTGGCTTTTATGTAACTATTACAGGATAGTAGTTTTAGAACTTACTATCCGGGGGTTAACTGAAAAACAGCCCTGTAGAAGCCTCTTTGACTGGCCACCTTTTGACAGCCTGAGCCAAGCTTCTCCCTGAGTAGGTGTGAAGAGCCCTAGGGCTGAAACAATACTGCCAATTGCCAGGAGGAGATTTGCTTCCTAGAGAAGCCAGGGAAAGGGAGGGGCCGGGGAGATAAGCTGGGATTCAAAGGCAAGAGAACAGATGTCACAGAACCCAGGCCAGCCCCTATTTCCTTCATACCCAGCTAGATGGGAGCCCTGCTCATTAGACCAGGAGACAGGCTGGAAGGGGAGCGTAGTCAGATAGTAGCCACACCTTTGGATTGGGTTAGCTAGACACACACACCAAGGAGGGATTTTCTCCATTTTGATTTTTTGCAAAATTGTTCGTTATGGATCAAAATATGCCACCCTTCGCAGGAAGTGGTCATAGCAGAGAAAGCTAACTTTATCCCTATTGTTTGCCAGTGCAGAATGGAAGATGAATATGGGAGAGCTGCAGGAGTTCCTCAGAACAATGCCTGGAACAAAAGAAGGAGGACTGCCCTGCTGTACCCTTGGACTGCACCACAGAAGATTTGCACTCAGACAGGCTGCACCTGCTGCACTCACAAGAATCTATAAAAGAAAGGACTGTACCTGACTCAAAGGAAAAGGAATAAACTCCCTGATCAGCAACAGGTACAACAGAGCTGGATGAAGTCACCTGCAAAGCCAAAGAGAGGATCCCCCCATCTGACTGGTTGCGACTGGATTTTTCCTGGACTGTGAAGGTGCATTGTGGGAAACTGAGCCTAGCCATTAAGAGGCAATCTAGAGTCTCTGAACCCTTGGCTGGAGCTACTGGACCCATATTTTCCCCACAGGAACTCAGAAACAACCAGATCTCAAAGTTTCATAGCTTCAAAGATTTGCAGAAAAGTTCCAGGATGAGACCGGCTCAAGGTTGAGAGTCAAGCTGTTGCCGTGGAATCGCGAATCGGCCTGACCACCCTGGTTTGTCACACTTAAAGCTCCGGAGTTCCTCGCTGTCAACCCCGAGGACAAAGAGTTCCAGAGGCTCACAGAGGCATCGTGCTGCAGCAGGCTGCTGTTGTCAAATCGAACTTCGGATCTGGGAAGCCCAAGTACCCGCAGACGAGCCAGCCAAAAAGAGAAAAGCTTCAAGAAAAACATTAAGTCTGATGGTAAACTTTTGGCAGAGACCTAGCCCTTATCCCTTCCGACTTGTGCTCCATCGGGGTCGGCCAAAAACTTTGAGTTTGTCCCGGTACAGCATGACCAGATAGCTGTGAGTGGCGCTTTAAGCTTTTTTGGTGCTAGAATGCACATTATTGTATTTCACCTTTAAAAAATCATATGTCCGGTTTCCTACATTGGATTTTTGTTGTTTAGGTGTTATTTTACAGATACAAATATTCTCTATTTTTATAAATTGATGTTGGATTTGTTTTGTGTTGTGCCTTTTACTTATTTACTGTTTTGGGATTATTAAATGCTTCATACATACCTGTCTCCTAAATTAAGCCTGACTGCTCGTTTGCTAAGCTACCAAGGGTTGAGCAAGGATTAATTTTTTGAGTCTGACTGGACCTATTAGTGATCGCGGTATTATTACTAAGTGAAGGTGAATACCACCCTACTACATATCCGTTTTTACACAATCCCTAATTCCTTATAGGTACTCACCTCTTCAACTTTTTCCTCTCCTAGATGCCAAGACAAATTAAATAGTTTTTTCCCAAAGACTCTAACTTTTTTTTTTTCAACATTAATGGTTGGATGTTTTCATTTGCAATAAGTTGGGAGGGTTTCCAGTGACTTTAAAGACAAATGACATTATAGTCAATGATTGCAAAGTCATCCACATACAGTGAACAGGGCTTGTGATTGCCACCCATCTTCAGAGAAAATAAGTTAGTTTGCTTAAAAGCAGTTGGACTATCGGCAAGAAACATTTCAAAAGGAGTAGCCAACAAACACCCATGTCTGAGACCATTTTTTTTAATCAATGCACCTTAATAACAGCCCTGTCTGATCAATCTTGACTTGGAACCAGTTAGAAGTGTAAAGATGCTGTATAATGAAAAGTAGACCTGGCACATTTTTCAATGACTTATGTTTCTGCTACATGGACTCACTCGTAACTGTATTGAAGGCCATGCGGAGGTCAACAAAGCAGCAGCAGAGACTTCCGTTTGGTTCCTCTGACATCTGCACTGTAGCCCACAAACCAAAAAAGGTGATCCATTGTTGAGTGCCTCCCCCAAAACCACCTTGCTCAAACGGTATTAGATTATTATTTTGATATGTCAGTTAGACTAATCAATCTATAGTTGGATGGTAAATTGCTGCCACCCTTGTTCTAGATGGGTTTCACAAATGCACCTCTCCATGGATAAGGAAGGTTACCTGTCAATGTAGCCCATCTAAAGAAGGGGACCGAATGGTACTTCCCCTATTCGGTATTTAATTTTATGATGATCGCTGGTAGCTTATCTGGGCTGGCTGCCCAATGTAGTTTCATCGATTGGATTTTTATTTTTGTAATGGTAGAGGTGAACAATAGGGCTAGAGAACAGTCATTAACATCAAGGGAGTTGCCAGAAAAAGAAAATTCTCCCCACTTTGAACCATGCCTCAAAATAGCTCTGAGCGAAGGGGTGAGGCAAGCAAAACGACACTCGCTCAGAGGCTTGCTGCATCTAAGGCAATTCTCTTGGTTCTTCTGTCAGATGTTTGTCCTTTCTTTTCTCCATCAATCTTTCTGTCTTTTTCCATTTTGTTTTCCTTTCTTTTAACCAATGTTTTTGTACTTTTCCATGTATTGATCCATCCAACTACTCATCAATCTATTCATCTATCTATTCATTGATACATCCTTCTTTCTTTAGTTTTAGCCATTCTTTCTTTTTTCCCATCCTTTTAGTTCTAGCCATTCTTCATTTTTTCCATCCTTCACTTTCTTTACTTCCTCCCTTCATCTTTCACTGTCTTTCCTTCCTCCCTTCATCCATACTTCCATCTTTATGCATCCATCCATCAAACGTCCCTTCCTTCTTTCTTTCCATCTATCACTTTATCTTTTCGTTTTATCCATTCATCCTTCTCTCCACTCTTCCTTCTCTCAGTCCATCCATTCATCCATCCGCCCATCCAGCCACCCATCCGTCCATCCGTCCATCCATCCATCCATCCATCCATCCATTCATCCACCCATCCTCTTTCCATTCTTCTTTTAATGTCTTGATTATCTCCATATCTCTCTCCCTTCCATCCCTTGATTACAAGACAGGTCATTTTTATGAGCTTCTTGGAAACAAGAGTCTCCAAAGATAAAGGAACCAAAAATAAAAACTTAAATGTTTCATGTTACACAGAATTGCCCAGTAACACCCACCACGGATCAAGCTGCTAAAGTGGGAGGTTAATGATGGCCTTGCTTAGCATACAGTACTATGGTAGCCTCCAAATATGTTGTCTCGTATAATTTGCTTAGATGCTTCATTCAATCTTCTTTTGGAATTATATAAATTAAAGAGATAGGGTTTGAGGGGGTATTATCATTCACCAATCGCCAACACCCATTCAGATCTTGCTGTTCAATGGCCTCATTCACATTATGCTAAGATGTTCTATACTCGGTGGCATAAAGCAGGAAAAGCACTGTTTTTGCAAAGTATATTTTATGCAGAATCACTGTTTAGTGTTACGTAAGCAAATGGGCAACATAAATTGTCACATTTATGATTTCCTGCAGAAAAGGCAAAGTGAAAACGTCACTTCTTTTTCAACATTGCAAACTTCCCAGAGATTTTTATGAAGGTGCAAAAAAACTGCAACTTTGCACACTCCTGGTTAATTCACCTTTGGATTGTTTGGAACCACAGCAGGTCCTTAACTTCCTTCTTTCCTAGGGTTAGCAGAGATTTGAAATTACTTAGAAGAGTGTTAATCGAGGTGGGAGGAAAGTGTATTTGTTAGGAAGTCTCAGACTTCATAAATGGCAAAAATATGTGTTATGTATGGCTCCCACTGACAGACACTATTGTGAATACCAGATTTTAAAGCCGGCTACACACTGATATGACGTAATAACTGTGGAAAACAAAAATTGTTCCCCACTGTTGCTGGGTCATCTAATAATTCCAGGCTGCTTTGACAGGGCTCCAAGACAGCCTATCAGTGCAGCTCCCAGCTCATGTGAGCAGTGCTTTAGAGGGGAGGGAGTGAAGGCACTGGGGGTGGTGGGTGCCAAAGGGGGTGGGTGGCAGAGGCGGTGATGGGGGTGGGTAGCAGGATGCAAAGAATTGTTCTTCTCTTACATTTGGGACAGGGTATGAGAGGCCATGTCATATCTCCCCAATAACCTAGTGTCACAGTTGAAAGGAGGGGCAGATGATTTTGAGTGCCATACATAATCTAAATATATAGATGAGTAAAATGTGAATAACACAGACGTTCATTGAATGATTATGGCTTCAACTAGAGAACTGCAGTTGACTAGATGCTCAATTTTATTTTTTTATTCAGATTTTATTGATTTTCATTAACATAAGCCATTCAGCATGTCTGCTAATTTCGAAGCATATTATCATAGAGTTGTCATCACAGTTTGACCAGCACTGCTGTAACATTACAATCCCACCCCAATAATTCCACCCATCCCTCTGTGTCGTGCCTCCTGAAATCGGTGTTCGTTGATAGTGTATACTAGGTGTGGTTTAATGTTACTTATTCATATTTATGGCCAACAAGGATCACTACATACAGCAAGGAGCTAACCCATGTGCAAAGTTCATGACCTTTGAGATGGTGGGGACATGTAGGATCTCTGATATGAGTACCTGCTGTTGGCGGTAGCAGTCGGGGTGCCCGGAGGTGAGGGATCTGAGTGCCTCATACTATCCACTATAATTTCCCAGGTTCTGGCCAGTTCCATGGAGCCCCAGCCACCCCTGGCCTCTCTTAGCAGCACTGCTCTCGCATAGCCAGCCCACTTCTCGAGTTAGTTCTGCCATACTCTCTCCCGGGGGCCTCCCTGAGCTTTCCAGTTTCAGGTAATCTCTCACTTTGCCAGCAGGAATGCCAGGTCCTGAAATCTGCATGTGACTTTATTTTTAGCTATAGGTGGGAACCAGCCAAGAACGCAGTATTGTGGGATACATGGGACCCCTCTCTCCAATAATGGTAGTGGGTGTTGCAGTTATGTCCGCCCAATAGGGTATGAGTGTCGTGCAAGCTCAGAAAATAAGAATAAAGTCAGCGCCCTCCTCCTTGTATATTGGGCAGCAGGCATTTGAGGTATAAAGGTATCAGTTAATGTGTCTCTGTTTCAGGTATGCCCTGTGGAGCATGTAAAAGTTTATCAACTTGAAACTGACATTTTATGACACTTCAGGTACCCTTTCTAGGATTTTTGTCCAGTCTCTATCTGGTGTTGGGCATGCCAGGTCAGCTTCCCACTTATCCCGAACAGCGGTCAGCGGCAGCAGCAGATCTCCCTGCATTGATCTATATAAGCAGGTGACAGCTTTAAAAGTGCCAGCCGATGTGACATTGTTTTGGCAAGCATTGTGTTGCCTTGGTTTTGCAAGTCCTGTCCCCCAGTGCTTACACACCACCTTCGTCACCACTCCATGCAACAAGAAGTGCCCTCTGGGCATATTATATGCCGTTCAGAATTATTGAAAGTGGAGGAGTGCCTCATTTTCAAGTAGGTCACCCAACCTGGATGCACCTGCCTCCACCCATTCCGCCAAGCTCCTCCAGTTCCCACCATGAGGCAGTATGTCCAAGTATGTCATGGGAATGTTCCGCACATGTCGAGTTTTTGTCTTAGTCTTCTGTAAGCAACGAGCCAAACATCGATTCAGTACCTTAAACTCCTTGGAGTCCCTTGCGTTTGAGTGCTTAACTTAAGGGTTATGAGTGCTTTGAGGAGTGTGCGGGCATCTGGTACATTGGGGTCTTGTAACAAATCCGGGCATCAGTTTACACCCCCCCCATCCCCCACTGTGTTAGCCACTGAAGCTGAGCTGCCAGATAGTAAGTCTCGAAGTCTGGTGCTGCGAGAACTCAATTACTGGTCTCTGTAAGATATTTAAAGCCACTCGGCGGCAGTCTGTCCCCCAGAGGAAGGCTATGGCGATGGAGTCTATGTCCCGAAACATGGTCCGGGGCATCCATATTGGCAATACCACAAAGCAGTAAAGAAGTCATCGAAGCGCTATCATTTTCAATAGTGCAACCCTACCTGCTACTAAGAGGGGAAGCGTTCGCCATAACTCTACGCTCCTTTTAAGATCTCTAATCACCTTTCCTATATTGCTTTCTAACAGGTCCGGGTGCTCATGGTTGACTAGATGCTCAAAGCTTATGAGTACCTCTCGTGAACTGCTCATCAGCATATATTCTATAGTTATTGGTGCCACTAGTGAACTGCTATTCAGTATATTTTCCATCCTAGTTGTGCCTCTAGTGAACTACCACACAGTATACATCCAACAATTATGAGTGCCACTAGTGAACTGCATTCTAGTATATATTCAATCATGGTGGGTGCCACCAGTAAAATACATTCGAGTATATATTCAATCATGGTGGGCTTCATTAGTGAATTTCTGTCCACTATATATTCAGTCATTTTTATTCATTATGGGTGCTACTAGTGAACTGCTCTTCTCAGTGCAATTAATCATTATAGGTAGAATTACACAGCTCTAAACTGACAAACATACTAGGACTTGTGGACCCGTAGTCAAATGGGAAAAATGAAATGTTAAGACCCATGATGTGTGGGTTTATACTGGATGAATAAAGAACGAACAGAAAATCCTTGCCACATGACAGGAGCAGAGCACGATTAATCTGCCATACTGCGGTCTACCGTGCGAAGCGAGGAAGCGGGAAAACACTACGTAAATGCTGTCCAAACACACGTCTAATAAGCAACTGGCTTCTTGTTTAATGGTGGTACCACCTTATCAATGTTTTAAAAATATTTATTGTGAGGTTGGCATCTCAACAATATACTGCCTGTCATTTTGGGGAAAAAATCTAAAACTTGCATAACTGACAAAATGTCTGAATGTAAATGACAACTATGTAACCTTGCAGGAATTGAACACCTACAGGCAAGTTTCCCAAAAGTACCAAAGTAAGTCTTTGTTTTTTCCTGTGATGCCTCATGCTTGCAAATACAGATGTTACTATTGACCAATTCAATGGTACTCTAATTATCAATTACAGAGGAACTAAGGGTTGAGTAGGCCCTTAGTGATTGAAACCTGAGACTTGAAGGAGGAGTGGAGTTAGTCTGTGTGGCTGTTCTGCTGCTAATAAAAGGCTCGGTAGGCTAATAAAAGGTGCTTTTGACCACACCAATGGCTTGCCTCTGGAGGCAATGGCACAGTCCAATAAGAGCGCCTTCCTGTCTTCCTCCTAATGTCCAAACCCATTATTGTGACATTGCTACTTCGGTGCCGTTGAAGAAAAGTCACAAAACAGTTCAATTTTTCCAATCGATTGAATGCAATCTCAGCATCTACTTGAATTACTCAACTTTTTACAAATCGATCACTCTTTTGACTAGCTCACCCATGACCTGATTTGGCCCTTGTCACTGGCATGAGTTTTACGTTTTGAGTGGATTGCTCTTGAAAGGTAGGTCGCTCCCCCACCACACAGCTCCGCCTGTGCTGTCCGCCCGCTGCTGCTGCTGGTAAGCTCGCCCCTCTGCTTGTGGCCTCGGTGCCCGTTTTCCTTCTGTTTCCCTCGCTGCCCCCACCTCCCTTGTGTCCATTTTGCCTTCTGTTTCCCTTGCTGCCCCCACTGTACTGTGCCCGTTTTTTTCCTCTGTTTCCCTCGCTGCCCCCACCTCCCTTGTGTCCATTTTGCCTTCTGTTTCCCTCGCTGCCCCCACTGTACTATGCCCTTTTTTCCTCTGTTCCCTCGCTGCCCCCACCTCCCTTGTGTCCATTTTGCCTTCTGTTTCCCTCGCTGCCCCCACTGTACTGTGCCCGTTTTTCCTCTGTTCCCTCGCTGCCCCCACCTCCCTTGTGTCCATTTTGCCTTCTGTGCCCCTCGCTGCCCCCACTGTACTGTGCCCGTTTTTCCTCTGTTCCCTCGCTGCCCCCACCTCCCTTGTGTCCATTTTGCCTTCTGTTTCCCTCGCTGCCCCCACTGTACTGTGCCCGTTTTTTCCTCCTGTTCCCTCGCTGCCCCCACCTCCCTTGTGTCCATTTTGCCTTCTGTTTCCCTCGCTGCCCCCACTGTACTGTGCCCGTTTTTTCCTCTGTTCCCTCGCTGCCCCCACCTCCCTTGTGTCCATTTTGCCTTCTGTTTCCTCGCTGCCCCCACTGTACTGTGCCCGTTTTTTCCTCTGTTCCCTCGCTGCCCCCACCTCCCTTGTGTCCATTTTGCCTTCTGTGCCCCTCGCTGCCTCTCTCCATTCCCGCCGCTGCGTCCCTGCGGCCCCGCCCCCCTGACTGCCCATTCGCTGCCCCTGCCTCCCGCCTCCCAGCTGCTCCTCCCTCCCACTTCCCCATATATGGCGGCCGCTGCGCGGTGAGGAGAGCGACCCTTGACCTTGCCAGGTAGGTCGCTCCCCCACCACACAGCTCCGCCTGTGCTGTCCGCCCGCTGCTGCTGCTGGTAAGCTCGCCCCTCTGCTTGTGGCCTCGGTGCCCGTTTTCCTTCTGTTTCCCTCGCTGCCCCCACCTCCCTTGTGTCCATTTTGCCTTCTGTTTCCCTCGCTGCCCCCACTGTACTGTGCCCGTTTTTTTCCTCTGTTTCCCTCGCTGCCCCCACCTCCCTTGTGTCCATTTTGCCTTCTGTTTCCCTCGCTGCCCCCACTGTACTGTGCCCGTTTTTCCTCTGTTCCCTCGCTGCCCCCACCTCCCTTGTGTCCATTTTGCCTTTTGTTTCCCTCGCTGCCCCCACTGTACTGTGCCTGTTTTTCCTCTGTTCCCTCGCTGCCCCCACCTCCCTTGTGTCCATTTTGCCTTCTGTGCCCCTCGCTGCCCCCACTGTACTGTGCCCGTTTTTCCTCTGTTCCCTCGCTGCCCCCACCTCCATTGTGTCCATTTTGCCTTCTGTTTCCCTCGCTGCCCCCACTGTACTGTGCCCGTTTTTTCCTCTGTTCCCTCGCTGCCCCCACCTCCCTTGTGTCCATTTTGCCTTCTGTTTCCCTCGCTGCCCCAACTGTACTGTGCCTGTTTTTTCCTCTGTTCCCTCGCTGCCCCCACCTCCCTTGTGTCCATTTTGCCTTCTGTGCCCCTCGCTGCCTCTCTCCATTCCCGCCGCTGCGTCCCCTGCGGCCCCGCCCCCCTGACTGCCCATTCGCTGCCCCTGCCTCCCAGCTGCTCCTCCCTCCCACCTCCCCATATATGGCGGCCGCTGGCGCGCCGAAGGCGCGCCTAAGGCAAGCCCGTCTGCGCCCGTCTGCGCCCGTCCACGCCTGGACCGCGCCCAGCGCCAGAACCCCTGGGCCGCGCGCCCCCCGCTCCAGCCTCGAGGACCGACGCCGATACGATGCCACCACACTCCACGCTCTCAACCCCGGACGGACGCACAACTGCTTCAAGGCCGCCCCGAAACGCACCCATGGTCCCTTCACCTGCCGGAACTGCAGCTACACCAGCCTCAGAGCCACCGAGGCGCCCGCCAAGAAGGACCTCAACCACCTCCGGTGCATCCTACTGAACACCCGCTCCGCACGCAAACACGCCGTCGAGCTCTGGGACCTGCTCGACACATCATCACCAGACGTCGCCTTCCTGACAGAGACCTGGATGAACGACTCCTCCGCCCCCGACATCGCCATAGCCATCCCAGACGGCTATAAGATCACCCGCAGAGACCGCGTCAACGCAGTAGGAGGAGGAATCGCCATCGTCCACAAGAACACCATCAGGGTCTCGACCAGCACCGACGACACTCTCAGCACCGCCGAACACATGCACTTCCAGATCCACACGGACCCCAACACCACCCTTAGAGGCACCCTTGTCTACAGACCCCTGGGCCCCGACCCCAGTTCAGCGACTCCATCGCCGACTTCATCAGTACGCACGCCCTGACCTCTACCGACTACATCCTCCTCGGAGACCTGAACTTTCACCTGGAGAACAACAACGACAGCAACTCCACCACCCTGATCGACAACCTCGCCAACCTCGGGCTGAGCCAGCTCGTCACAACACCGACCCATTCCGCCGGCCACACGCTTGACCCCATCTTCTCCTCAAGCTCCGACGTCTCCTTCAGCCACACCACGGAACTCCTCTGGACCGACCACCGCTGCATCCATTTCACCTTCCAGAAACCCACCATACACCACCGCACCCAACAAATCCCACGCCGCTGCTGGAGCAAAGTCACCGAAGACCAACTCGGGCAACCCTCGCTCTCAGCCCTCCCTCCGACCCATCCAACACCGACGACGCTGCCTGCAACCTCAGACGATGGATGGACGACTGTGTCAACACCCTCGCCCCGCTGAAAAACTCACCTACAGTGACACCACCAAAAGAGCCAGCTGGTTCACCTCGGAACTCCTAGCTTCCAAGCGTACCTGCCGGAAACTAGAGAAGAAATGGCACAGTGATAAGACACCGGACAGCCACGCAGCCCACAAAGACGCCATCCGTAACCACCACCACCTCATCAAGTCCACCAAGAGAATCTCCTTCAAAGACCGCCTCGACAACAACGCACACAACAGCAAGGAGCTTTTCAACATCGTGAAGGAACTCTCCAATCCCAGCTCCAACACCAACGACATCCCGCCGTCGCAACCCCTGTGCGATTCCCTCGCCACCTTCTTCCACCGCAAGATCGCCGACATCCACGACAGCTTCAACACCCAGACAGCCCCAACTAAGATCGATGCACCAGACCCGCCGCACACCATCGACCACGACCCCCTGCCAGCCTGGGCCAGCGTGAACATCGAGGACACCATCAAGACCATGAGCACAATACTCTCCGGCTCCCCGTCAGACCCTTTCCCGCACCACATCTTCAACAAAGCCAGCAGCTCCTTCGCACCCCACCTGTGCAACGTCATCAATCTCTCCTTCGAGACCGCGACCTTCCCAGAGAGCTGGAAACACGCAGAGATCAACGCCCTACTCAAAAAACCCAAGGCGGACCCGAGAGACCTCAAGAACTTCCGGCCCATCTCCTGCTTCCGTTCCCAGCCAAGGTCATCGAGAAGATCGTCAACAAACAGCTAACCCGATACCTCGAAGAAAACAGCATCCTGGACCCATCCCAATCGGGGTTCCGCAGCAACCACAGCACTGAGACTGCCCTCATCGCCGCCACCGACGACATCAGGATCCTGCTGGACAACGGTGAGACCGCAGCCCTCATCCTGCTGGACCTCTCCGCCGCCTTCGACACTGTCTGCCACCGCACTCTACGCGCACGCCTCCACGACGCAGGGATCCGAGACAAGGCCCTGGAATGGGCCACCTCCTTCCTCGCCGGCAGAACCCAGAGAGTCCGCCTCCCACCATTCCGATCCGAAGCCTCCGAGATCATCTGCGGCGTACCCCAGGGATCGTCCCTCAGCCCAACACTGTTCAACATCTACATGGCCCCGCTCGCACGCATCGCCAGACAGCACGACCTCAACATAATCTCCTACGCCGACGACACTCAACTGATCCTCTCCCTCACCAAGGACCCCTCGCCGCCAAATCCAACCTCCATGAAGGAATGAAGGCCGTCGCCGATTGGATGAAGATCAGCCGACTAAAACTGAACACGGAGAAGACAGAGGTCCTCATCCTCGGCTCCAACCCCTCAGCCTGGGACGACTCCTGGTGGCCAACGACGCTGGGAGCAGCCCCGACACCCACCGACCACGCACGCAACCTGGGAGTCATCCTCGACTCAACGCTCTCCATGGCCAAGCAAGTCAACGCAGTCTCATCCTCCTGCTTCAACACCCTCTGCATGCTTCGCAAGATCTACAGGTGGATCCCGACAGACACAAGAAGAACAGTCACCCAGGCCCTCATCAGTAGCAGACTTGACTATGGGAACGCCCTCTACGCGGGAGCCCCGGCCAAGCTCATCAAGCGACTGCAACGCATACAAAACGCCTCCGCACGCCTGATCCTCGATGTACCACGCCACAGCCACATCACCCCCACCTGAGGAACCTGCACTGGCTCCCCGTCGACAGGAGAATCTCCTTCAAACTCCTCATCCACGCACACAACGCACTTCACAAGACTGGCCCAGCCTACCTCAACAGACGACTCCTCTTCTACGTCCCCAACCGCCAACTCCGCTCCGCCGACCTCTCCCTTGCCACCGTCCCTCGCATTCGAAGAACTACCACCGGCGGCAGATCCTTCTCCCACCTCGCCGCCAAGACCTGGAACACCCTTCCACTAAGCCTACGACAGACCCAAGACCTGCTGACCTTCAGGAGGCTACTCAAGACCTGGTTGTTCGACCAGTAGCAGCACCCCCCCCTTTTTTTCCCTAGCGCCTTGAGACCCTCGCGGGTAAGTAGTGCGCTTTACAAATTCTGTGATTGATTAATTGATTGAAAGATGACAGAGAAGGGAGACAGAAAATGTAAGATCTAAAAAGGAGTACAACGAATACTTCTGCTGAGACTGTTGGAGATACTCATTCAGAAACCTTCTCAGTCAGTACTGGGCTTCTCCAAGGAGAAGCCAACAAGATTGCTCATTGCTTTCAATTTTGGTGGTGGGATTTGTGAAACTAATAGCCACCCACGTAGGCTGAGGCCACTGACTCATTTGAAAAAGACACGTAGCAGCTTTAGACTACTATATGTGTTACTTAGTTTTGAGCTAGCGACCTGCTGCCGAATTAAAGATCTTTCACATTGTCCTAGTGGAGCTCAGTGCATCCTTCATTGTTTGCAGCCAATTACACAGAAATAATGTGCTGTCCAGTGCCAGTGCTTACGTCTGCACTAGAAAAGTGCAGCACCGAAAAGTGGATCAATGGTTTCAAACCACCAATCAATGGAGACCAATAGCTCCTAAAAGAGGGGGTTCAGATCCCCTGACCCCAACGGTGGGCTAAGTGACTGACTTTATCCACCTGCGAGAGCACGCCTGAAGGTTCCCTGGTAACATTGTGCCCTTCTCCAGGGACAGCCAAGGGGTGACATTACTTGTGTACCACTGCAAATGTGGTTCACAGAGTGCCTCCCAAAAGCTTGTGCACACTTGCACCCACATCTATAACATGCAGAAGAATCAAAGGATGAAAGGCTTTTCTCTTTTGTGTAGGGCCACACCTCCATGCAAATGAGAAAACACCCTTTTGAGATTTTACCAGCATACATTTTGAGCCAGTGCAATCAATGTTACAGAAGGGGCTGCACAAGCATCTTCAACCTATTCTGTATTAACGAAGAACCCCAAGGGCACGATTGTCTTCTCTATTGGCTGGAAGTAAGGAGCTCTAGAGACAACACAGAACTGAAATGAAATGTGCTCATTGTTAATGGTGTCACAAAATCAGACTTGGCACAAAGACTGAACTCTTGATGATGGTCTTTAGTTGTGGATCAGGTGGTTTCGAATCTGTATTATAGATCTGGTTCACGACATACAATGCAACCTTGGACAAAACATTTTCTTTCCATGTATCCTCAGCTAGAAAATTGGAGGTGCCTGAAAAACAACTAAATTACTAAAGTGGTGGTTCCTTCACTTGAGATTTATGGCTGCACCCTACTGTATTCCTGGCCAGCCCATTCATTCTCATTCATGTTCAGTACACAGGGCAGCAGTTTTCTGCACACTTTACTGAACATGTACCTGCCTGTCATTGCTGCATGCAATCCCTTCAGCCCTGCTTTAGGACCAGGGCCGGCCTGGGAACCCAAAGCAGCCCTGGCAATTTTGTGGGACCAGCCCCCCCTGGTAGGCAAGTGCAAAGCACTGCTGCTTTTGTTACTGGGGGCAGATATTGCAGCACTGCTGCAAAACCGGCCCCCAGTAACAAAACTGACCCCACCACTGTAAAACTGTCACCCACCCTTCCAGGCTCCCGGGGAAATGCCCGATGCCCCCTAGGGCCAGTCCGGCCCGGTTTAGGACCGATGCTCAGTGCGCACTGTGCATGTGGGAGAATCAGGTAGAGAACAGCTGTGTACAATCATCTCAAGCCCGACGCAAGTGCTAACGCGCTGGCAGTTTCAACTCTGCTTCAGGTGTGGAGATGTCCATCCATACCTGTAGGAGCATGTGATGCCATGCTTCCAGCCCTGTCTCGGATTCCACGTTTTGCACGTTGTTATGGGCTGCGATTGGGTGAAGAGATCCCACACTCCACCCCAGGCTATGAAAAACGGGTAAATGAAGAGTCATGGAAGGAGTCTCCAACCACCCTTTCCACTCTTCTTGGTTATTGAGCGGGTGAACATTTCCTCCGAAATACCCTGGTCTGCCTTTGTGGCTGCTCCCTTTGTGCGCTCTTTTTTTCATTCACTGTAGCTGCACCATGCTGTCCTTCTCCATGGAGGCATGCGCTTGCACAGTCAGCCAGGAGATTGGGAGCTGAAGTTGCCACATCTCAGCTGCTCGGCCTAGGAAAGGCCTATTTCCACATTGCTATGTAAGCACTGGGACACCAGTCCTTCTTTCCAAATCTGCCACCAGCAGGGCCGGACTGGGGAACCAAGAGCAGCCCTGGCAAAAATGCTCAAACCAGCCCCAATCCCTTGGTCTCCTCTGATAGTCATTCTATTTTATCTATAGATTCTCTCTCTCGCCTCTAGTCTCTCTCTTCTCTCTCTCTGATCTCTTTCTCTCTACCTCCCCCTTTATCCCTCTCTTACTCAGCCTTATAAAGACTCCCTGCGCCTGGTGTAATTAACCTCAGTGAGTTGGAAAAAGTGACAGAGGCACTGGAAGTGACCCTGGGCTTTCAACACTGCCCTTTAAGGGACCCTGCCCACTGGAAAAATGCCCGGTGGGATAAAAGACCTGCCTGGCAATGACCTCCAGCATCTGCTGAATGAGGGTACAGTATGACGTAAGTCTGAAGGAACAACATCTGTGAGCATGTGCCAGTGTATGAGTGTGTGAATGTGTGTTAGTGAGTGTGAGTGAGTATGTGTGAATGTGTATTCATGTCCATTCTTAGCATTCTAGATGACATGATGGGCATGTGCGTGGGCATTGAGGGCTACATGCTGACATTCTATCACACACAGGTGTCCCATTCAGTGATATATGTGTGGGAATTCCAGGTAGTATGTGGTAACAGTGCAAGCTTCACTTATGCCCATAAAAGGTACAGTACAGAAAGCATTGCAGCCTTCATACAGAAGACAGGTACAGCAAAGGCAGCAGCTGTGCTAGCTTCTCTCTCAAAAACAGATCCAGCATGCAGAGGAGCAGTGCTATCATGGTGTGCCTGATTACACACAGCACACAGAGAAGCAATCAGTGCTTAATTTGAGCGGGTGATTGCAAGTTGGGGCCACCAGCCCTCCTTTTTGGGGGACGGTACTTATTCTTCATCATAAGAATTTCATCTTGAACAAAAGAGAGAAAGGCTGCAAAGGGCGAAGGAAGAAGGAAAAGAAATATGGGAAAATAGTGTTTAGGAAGAAAAGAAGGAATGACAAGAAACTTGAAAGTGAGATAAATAGGCATGACGATGGATGAAACAGCATGGAGTGGAATCAAGACTAGAAAGCCTAGGTATTAGGCAACCTCAAAATTAGGCAGTGCAAGCAGAGGGATTCTGACTAAAACTTTTTTTAAATTTTTATGGAGATTTATATAGCGCGGACTCGACCCGAAGGTATTGGAGAGCTTTACATGAGCACCGGTTACGTTACACATTCAGGTATGGGGAGATGAAGTGATTTGCCCAGAATCACAGGATGTTGACGTGACCCCGAGGCTCGAACCTTGGTTTCCAGCACCAAAGTCGGCAGTCTAGCTGATGGCCCACATCCTCTCCCCTCTCCTCTTTGGGCCCCAGCACTTATTCTTTTACAAATTAAGCACTAGAAGCTGTCAACCTTGCTCAAGATAAAACAGCCACAGCGTTTAAAGACGTTGTGCAAGCTTCCCTCACTCACAGGACAGGCACAGCGAGTGTAGCAATTGTGCAGGCTGTTTTTCCTCACACAGAAAAGGCCCAGCATGGAAAGCAACTCCAAAACCACTCTTGCACAAAATCAGTATAGCATAGGAAATAACTGTACATGCCTTCCTCACAAGAAAGTAGTACAACATAAAATCAGCAGTGAAGCCCCTCCACAAAACAGCATGACAAGGAGCTTTGCAAGCCTCCTTCACACCAGATATAAAAAAAAACATGGGTAATCTCATAGGGAGCCTCTAACACAAAACGTTGGAGTTGAGCAACTCAGCAGAAGTGAAAGCAGGCACAGTACAAAACAGGTATAGTGCCAGAAACATGAGGCTGAGCAAATCTTTTGCACAAAAAAGTAAAGGATGCGTGGCTGTGTCAGCCTTCCTCAGAGAACAAACAAAGGTACAGGCAAGCTATAGTAAAGCACGCCTAACTTATAAAATGGGAACACCATGGACAAGAGGGAAGGGACAGGTGTACACAGCTGCCAAGTGACAGCATGTCATGTGTAAAACCTTTAGCCAGTCCTTGCTTTTAACCCAGCAACCCTTTCATGGCTTTTAAGCTAAGGTTAATATTGCAAAGCCAAAACTGTGAGTCCCACAATTAAAAGTCATGCTGGTTAAAAAGCTAGGACTGGATAAAGTCGTCACATATCACTTGTGCATGCATTTGTATGTACGTGTGTGTGCATGAATTCATGCAACAAACCTCTAAAATGTGCCGATATCCAAACTTTAACATGATAACTATACAGAGCAACGTGTATGTCGAAGAGTGCCATCAAGTAGAGTTCTGTCGTAATCTGTGGCTTATCTCTCAGTAGGTCTCTGTAGCGCATGAGCACAATACACAAAACTCACTCACGCAGAGTTTGTTCCAGGGAAGGAAATAATGGCAGTGGTTCCAAAGCTGGGAAAAAGGCTGCACATCTCTTGAGGGCGCCCTACGCAATGGCACTCTACAAACTACAATTCCCATGAGGCTGCTGAACTCTCACATTGTTTGAAATTGTAGCAGCCATATTGAACTCGTGTATTAGTTTCCTTGTCATTCCCAGAGTCTTTACTAGGCAGTCGTGATACTTTGTTGCGGCAGGAAGGACCTTGATGCCAGAACCTGTGGAACTCTCGGTGTGTGTTTATAGTTTTCCTTCAAACAGAGTTTGAAAACTGAGCTCTATAGGAGAGAAGCATTCTATAGATTTAAGTCATGCTTTGACCTTAAGTATTTCGATTGAAATACTGATTCAGAGAGAATTTGAAGGTATATTAAATTATATGTGTGCTGCACATTTTCAGATGTTCATTACAGGGAGAAATAGATGGATCCTTTTCAATTGCAAACGCTATTGTTATAGTCATTATGCGCATAAATTAGTTAGAGAAGTGATTAGCGGTATCAGTGGGTGCTGTATAATTCTGATGAGCATGTGGTATGTCACAGTTTATGAAAAGACAACCTTGAATGTTTATCATCACCTTGAATATATATTGATAAAACAGAAGGTAGGTATTTAATCAGCAAAGAAAGCGAGAGCTATGTCAATTATTTCAAATAACATTAGTTTAATAGATAATTATTTATGCTTTAGTTTCAGGAAGGTCAGCATTTTCAGTAAAATCAGAGAGTGTGACACGGACACAATCTAAATGTATATTATTGATATAGTGAAAGGTAGATAGTTCAATATTGTGAGCAGGTCCTGAAGATATCCCTCTTGTCTCTAGATATCCACATGCCACCCTCAGAGCCCTGAAAATTGATGATCACTTAAAGTGGCAATATCTAGTTTATCTGTTTTGTCTCTACTCCCATTCCTCCTTCCCCAGGTGAACAGTTAACCAGCATATTTTCTACCATGTATGTTTGGCTGTGGATAAAGAGAAGCGCTGAAACATTCATGATACCAGTGAAAATCCTCATCAGAGAATTATAACTCAGCGCACTGGCAGATGTCCATGCCTAGATGGGTATTGACAAGGATTTTCTAGGTTCACCGGCCTGATGACTAAGTCGTCTTCTGTATAGCCTCAGACACAAGCCGCTGACTTGCAGTGCTGTAGAGCTTGGGTTCCCCATGACATCCTAATATCAATAGTAGCTGATGCCCAATCAGAACATTGGGTACAGTAGGCAATGTATCTCAAACTGATTGAAGAGCAACTCCTGATTTAGCTTTAGGAGTATGGAGAATGGACAAGGAAGTCACTAGTGTGACACATCTGTACACTACATTTAGTGCACGCGCACAGGTTAAAGATTACATCTTCATGCAAATGGATAAAAACCAAGAGAACATCATAAAAGACAACGTTCTTTACAAACACAAGCTGACCAAATCGTGAGGCCGTTGATATAGATTAGGAACCATCAAATAAACCATTTCCAAGACATGTGCTCTGTTTCCTCCTTCAGGCAGTGCTTAATTTGAGCCGGTGGATGCCGGTGGGGGGCACCGGCACTTATTTTTGGAGACCAGCATTTATTTGTCCGACTTAGATATGTCCTGAGTACAAGAGAGGGAAAAACACACGTATGGGAAAGACAGAGGAAGAGAAAGACGGCAAAACCATCACAAAGGGACAAAGCAGGAACCAGCAAGAAGGGAAAAAAAGAGCAGGGAGTGTCTGGTAGTGGATTAAAGACTACCAGCCTTGGTATGTGGCCCGCCGATGTTTAATTGCTCCAGCAGCTGGCTTCTGAGCAGAGCGTCAGGCACCGGCACTCTTTCTTTCACAAATTAAGCACTGCCTTCAGGCAACAATACATGTCTCTCTGGATGAGGGAACAGAGCGCATCACTTGTAATAAAATATTTGTTTATTTCTGAGATTTTGTCCCAGGTCAGCTAATGTTCACATTTAATGGGGGTGATTTCACCCTATTGTACATAATTAACTAGTTATGAGAGAGCGACCCTTTATTTTGCTGTGTCTGTTATAATAATATTGCTTGAGGGGTACCACGATGCGCAATTTCTTTTTAATGACCATTTTTGAGGTTGGGAAGTTGATGCAATTGCAATCTGGGTACCAGGATTCAGAGGGTGGCATTGGATGGTGTTGATTCTTGTGGTCTGTACTATGATTTCAAAATGGCTACTTGTATGCTCTGGCATCTTTTGTGGACAGTATCCACCTTATCAGGTGTGCCTTGAGGTGTCCTTGTCGTACTGCCTGCATTCAGATAGTTTTCTGAACACTTCCGCACACTTTTTAAGATGCTGGTGTTTTAAAATTGGAATTTTCAATTTTATCGCGTGGTAAACAGAAAACAGTATTATTGCATGTGGTAAAACTGTAAAAATGTCTTGCAAGCACTAGCACCAATACTGCATGATGCGGTTTATAGATTATAGAGCGGTTTAAGCACTCTGCTTGGAATAAACCAGTTAGTCTTATACTTTTCACCACGTTTCATGGAATGGTCTTGGTCTCTTTTCCAAAGGCTGAGTTGAAGATAGGTTTTTAGCATTTCTGCTCCTTAAAGGATACTTTTCGGTGTAATTAAGCTTGGCAGGGGATGGTTAGGGCTACCATGGCAGTTGCAGGCATTTCTATGCTTTTACTGACTCTGCAAGCTCCATTAGGAGGCACTGATTGCTGGCTTGCAGTTTCTATGATCACTGTCGTTTATCTTTGTCAAATAAGTGTCATGGATACTAGAATTGCTGGGGCGGTTTGCTTCAGCTGTTCCATTAGCGAGGACAGAGTTGTTGACAAAACAACATTCATGTTGTAATTGCTTTCTCTTCTTCCTCCTTATTCTCAGTATCTTAAAGTTAAGACAAGCTGTTATAGGGTGAGTAATAGCAGAGTTTACCTCTGACTAAACCCCTCCCTCATATTGCTGCATGCAAAGTTAGCCATGTAGATGTATTTATTTTTTCACTTTTGTACATTTGTTATTATGAATATTGTAATACTTCATTAGTTGAATTATTCACACACATATTAGAGTATTTGTTCATGCAGGTTTAATAAGATACAGTTTTTAATCCTAACCAGAAAATATTTCTAGAGGGGGGTGGGGAGAAGTTATGGCGCAGGAAGAGCGGTACCAGCTGAACTCAACAGGATGCAATGCTTGATTGCCTTTTGGTTATGTCTGTAGTAATCATTTTGAGTTACATCATATGTAAAGGGAATTATTAAAAAAGAAGAGAACCTGGGTAGACAAATCCCTGTTAAAAAGAAGGCCCTCTGTCTATTTAAATAAATACCATAAAGTATTTTGGAAGAAACATACTTTTATATAAACAAGCAGTACATATTTCTTAGAAACGACCATCTTTTTGGTGGCCACCCAGATTTTTTGCCCTTTTTCCTTTTGCTAGCTGTGGAACTCTGTGCACTTCACCCCTGCTAAACAGTACTAAAGTGCATGTTTTCCCCCTTTTAACATAGTTGAATTGCTATAACCCTAATTGGCATATTTATGTTACCAATAGGTCCGTAGTATGTGGTGCCAAAGGTGCCAAGTGCTTGTAAGTTAAATGCAACTACTGGACTGCAGCACCTACTGTACCTTCTACTTCAATGGCAGTGTAAACATGACTTCGGGCTACCATTGTAGCCTCGGTGTTACAGTTTACAACTAACAGTTTATAGCAGTTAGAAATGCAATAATTTGGATTAGTCACCAGATGTGGCCCTATAGGTGCTAAAGCCCTGATTGAGTTGTAGAAACTGTTCCCAGAGCAGAGAAAAAGGCCCAGGTGCGGGTAGTGTTTTTGTTCCTCTGGTAGGATAACCATTTGGGGAATTTCCAGGAACTTACTTTACTTCAACTGGACTTCCCCTGGTACAGAAAGATGTCACTGAGATAGGCCTATTATTTTGTTCTCACAATAAGACAGGCACCAATCACAGTGGGGAGGAAGCTGCCTCCAGAAGTAGTTTAGAGTGAGCACAGGGAATGGGTTGCTCAGGTTCCTCATTTCACTGGCCACACCTCTGGGGTAGGTACACAGGCTCAGCACAAGAGGAGAAGGATTTCACCATCTTGGATTTAGGCAGAGAGGAGCACTGTGACATTATTCACGGTAGGGCAAACAGGAAATGCTGCAAAAGTGGATAGGTTATCCCTCAGTAACCTTTACCCATTAGTTAGGGAGGAACCAGGCATCATCCCGCATATTTGCAGCAACCCCAGTAACCTTCTCAGAATACTATTGGCCCTTAGGATGACCAGAAGAAGACTAAACCTGTGGTCTGTGACCTGAGAGGAGCCTTGAAGAACTGGCCCTGCTCCCTCTAGTACACCTGGCAAAGAAATGGCCTCCACATGTTATAAGGCTGTCCTCTAACCACCTCATTAAGCTACAGCAACACAAAAAGGTACAAAAGGCCTTTCCCTCAACAGCCCAGCTAACAAGTTCCAACTAGACCTGACCTGAACCCATCTGGTGGCCTCCGCTGGAGTGGCTTCAGATGTTCTAGAACCCTTGGCAGTGTCTGTCTGGACTTCTCTTACCACCCATGAAAAACAGAGAAGTATAAACATTTTGGCTCCAACGACCTCCTTGAGGACCAGGACAATCCTGTCAAGCTGATTCGACAAAGGTGCATTGGATTGGTCTGAAGATTCAGGTTTCTCCTGTTCGTAGCTTTTTTCATTACAGCAAATCCTCTGCAGCTTGACCTCATAGAGATGGTGTCTAGACTCATAGAGCCCTCTTTGGCTACAGCTTGGAAGAAATCCTAGCCCTAAAAAAGTTATGAAGGATGGCGAAGGACCTTCCATTGGTAAAAAATCCTAAAATATCCTGCTCTGATCTCTCCTGTCAAAAACCAACAGCTTGACTGGAACATCGCACAGCAGCTAACCGGCCACATGGGGTCTTCTTTTTCCACAATCTGATGCCTTGCCCCACTGAAGATTTTTGACTTCCATTTTGCAATTAAGTCTGAAACTAAAACCTCAGACCGGATCAAACATGGTTGCTGTATATGACCTGCACTCATCACAATTGGTATCAAATATCGGCCTGGGCAAAATTTTAATCCCACTGGAGTAATCAGAGTATTTTCAGTAATTTTGTGTTACTCTTGTAATGCAAAATTACAGAAAATTACATGATTACACTTGCTTCACGTAATTTAGAGTACTTTGGGGCAAAATACTTACAATAAGAGCACAGGAACAGAGCGTGACTGAATGCTAGCTGCTGCTGTTTGTGTTCTATAGAATTTAGAGCTATTTTCGGCTCCATTTTGAGCACAAGGGTGCATTTTGCACTAAAACAATAGGGTGAAGTAATTTTGCATAATCTCATGTAATTTATTTGTAATTTTGCGTGATTAAGCTGCAGAAAATTTCTCAAATTACACCAATCCTATTCAAATCGCCTCTTGGTCCCAGTCTACCATTACCAGTTGACCACGGACAGTGCATAATGCTTTTTAGAGCTATTTTTTTTACACTAAACTATATTTTACTACATTTAGCTGGAAATAATTTTTTTTGTTGAGCTTTGACTATGTTACTGTTTTGGTGCTATATATATACTTTAAAAATTGCCTCTTGGCTAAGTCTGTTTGCTCTGTGCCATAGATACCAGGGGGTTGAGCTCAGGTTTATTTTGTGACTTTATTGGTTCTCCCTGACAAGGACTGTGTTTATTTCTTAAGGTGGGTTGTCACCCACCCTTATTGTAGGAGTGCAACTTAGGGACCAAATCCAATTGCTTTCCATCCAAAACACCTGAATTTGGTAGAAAAATCCACAGGAAACCTGCCAATCGCTTGTGCGGAAGGTTATGGTAGTCCAAATAGATTTGCCTTGAGCAATGTAAATATCATAGTTCGAATTCCTAAGACCACACAAATCAAAGCTAACAAGACCAACTACATTAGCTGGACAAAAATTACCTGAAAGTAACATATTTCAATGACAGCTTTATTTAGCCTGACAGTAGAAATCCTTAGCTTTCAGGGCCAGATCTACGACCCGTTTTTGCATGGGTAAAAGGGTTTGCGACCCGTTTGCGCATGCAAAAACCTACAGGGCCATGTACAAACCCTATTTAGCGAGTCACAATTTATTTGTGACTTGCTAAATAGGATTTGCGACTCGCTATTAGGAAGGGCCGTTCTCTTCCTAATAGCAACCCCAAATACCATGTATGACTGTTTTGCGACCGAAATTGCGGTCGCAAAACAGTCGCAGTTTACCACCCTTCACAGAAGGGTGGTAAACCACTCGCAAACGGGAAAGGGTCCACAGGGGACCCCTTCTCCTTTGTGACTGGCTCTAAAATATTTTTTAAGGGCAGGCAGTGGTGGTCCAAGGGACCACTACCTGCCCTAAAAAATTAAACAAAAACGTTTCATTTTTCTTTTTAATGCATCCCGTTTTCCTATAAGGAAAACGGGCTGCATTATAAAAAAAACTGCTTTATTTAAAAGCAGTCCCAGACATGGAGGTCTGCTGATCCCAGCAGGCCACCATACCTGGGAGTGATAGCCATTCCCAATGGGGTCGCAAATTGCGAGTGCCTCATGAATATGCATGAGGCATGCAATTTGCGACCCCATTGGGAATCGCAATCAGTGTCGCAGACACTGTAGTACATACCAATTTGCGACTCGCAAATTGTGAGCCGCTTTTGCGATGCAATTTGCGTGTCTCAAATTCCTTGGTTCTACATCTGGCCCTCAGTCCCTTAAAATAGAGACTCAAATTGAAATGATCCTCAGTATAGCAGTTCAGTGAAAGAAATAGACAACACACTATTAACCTCACATCCTCGAAGTTTAATTATGGATGGGTCAAGAACAACAAAGTATTGTTTCCGTGAGGATGATTAACAAATTTGGTACCTTACCAAGTGTACTATATACATTGATGAAAGGATGCAAAAAAAAACAGCTAGCCCTCGTTGAATGTTTAAAAGATTGAGCTCACTCAATTAACAATAGTATCAAAATGAAGGAAATCTCATATACTGGACATTCCAACATGGACTCAAATTACATCCAAGGAGAAGCAGGTGAGGGCATACCAGGCGCATGTGAGCTCACACTCTCTTCAACAAGTTGTAAACAAGGAGACATCTCACTATCAAAGAGGGCGTCGAGACCTTCAAAAAGGTCCTTTCTAGGAAAAACAAAAGAAACCAAATAAACAGAAACTCAAAGTGTTAAACTTAAAAAGAATTAACACTATCTCGAATCTTCATCTCAGAAGTATGCAAGTGTTGACACAGCAGCGAGAAAATATCAGGTTAACCAAGAGGAGCATAAGAAAAGCCTAAGACCAAGAAACTGTGAGCAATCTTCAATGGACCAGAAACTAAATGACTATAGGAGTCCAAGTAATATTGTTGAACTAAAAGCATCAGATATCAGGCAAAAAGCATTACAGAAACAACTCTCCTGGGAGCCCCAAGAAATAAATGCCACAACGGGTGCAAAGGCAAGGATGACCATAGCTCAATCCAATCTTTACCTTCCTAGGATCAGACCACCATGTAAGGACAAAGGAGCTCAATGCAATATCCCTGCATCAGATAACACCTGGCAAACGGCATGCCGACAATGACCTCATTGGAAACAAAAGAGCAGTTGAACCGGCCACTAATAATACCTAAATGAAGAGTCCCTTTGCATAAAAAAAAGAGAGAAAACAATCATTCTCCGAGTAAATTAAGGAATGCAGACAAAAAAAATAATCAGTTTAGTCATAAATATGCTTCTACCTAGATACTTTCAACAGAGAGAAAGTTTCAAAACTTATGTCCAACTTTCCGGCTTTAGCCCACATGCAATCTAAAGATATCATCATGTCTGGGGAATTTCTACCTCAAATATTTTTGAGGAAGGGCCCCAACAGTGAATCAACGCAAAAGCATTGGCTTCTCAAAAAATCAGTTCTCCTATGATAGCACAAAAGTATATAATTAAGTGGGGAGTTGTGTTATCAGAGACAAAACCTTTGGATTACACATCTACCCTAGGGAAGTAGACCCTTAAAATTAAAATGTGGTGGCCGTGCGGTCCTCAACAAAATGCAACTCGATTAAAAAATCCCCAGAGTTGCAGAAGTAGCAAATGAAATTCAAGAAAAACTTAATAAGTTCATCATTTGGAGGAAGAAGAACTTGCAAAATCAATCCAATTACAGCAAAGAAACTGAACCCGCAAAAAGATTGATTGTGGATAGCAAATGCACTCCAAACTACAACATACAAGAGTGAAGGGCCATGTCACACTTCCACATTTATCATCTACAATTCTGTCCGGGGACCTGGCAAGGGCTAACAAAATATCACAAATAATCGATATAAGATCCTTCATTCAATTGTTTGATATGATTTGTTTCCAAAAGACAGGGCTTAAAGACCCAACGGAAATCACTCAAAAGCCATAAGACCGCTTTGAAATTAGCAGCGAGATGCAGATTGTCAGGAGGTCTACCAATTTTAATCTCATCATCTTTATAATACTATGCACAACCAATTCCCATCAAATCAGATTATATTATGGCACTCAAAATTCAAATTAGACCAGTTACTAACAATTTAAATTTTTTACTACATGACCAATAAATTGCGTATGAACAAAGTTCGAAAAATGTGCGATGCAAACAATTCTACTAAAAGATATCAATGAACAACTAACTAAACAAGCCAAGCTGCTGAATCTGGTAGTAGCAGGTGGTTAGAGATTTAGATTTATTTTACATTATATCAGACCCATTTGGACTACTAAAAACAGAGTGGCTGGCATATTCTAGATAAGAGACCAGGGTTTATATTGAAAAACAAAGGAATTTCACATTTTTGGACTTTGTAACCTCATTAATGAACTTTGTAGGATTAAAAAAAAAGACTCATAGACCACTGTAAGACCTGACATCCTTGATATGGTCTTCCCCTAAGCTTTTGGCCTTCTCTTCTCCTGTTTTCTGAATTTCGTTTTTGTTGGCATTAGGACTTTACCATTTCTGCCCAATGGTTCTGGTGTCTCAGGAATGGGGTGGAGAAGTGACCCAGAGTAGGGTCATAGTCAGTGCCCAGATGGCCAGTGATTGGATCCTGGGGAATGAATTACCACCAGTAGTGGAAAAGCTGGGAGGGACAATCGCCCAGGCCCCCTGAAAACTCAGGTTTCTGTGGGCACTACTGCCCCAGGGAGGGTACGGAGGCCCAGATGGAGGGGCTGGAGGTGGACACAGTCCATAGTGGGAATACCAGGTGATCAGGGGTTACCAGCTCTGAGAACAGAGCACCCCAAGACTGACCCTGGTGAGGCCACTTCTGGCCTGGAGGTGCTCGCTGTCACAGAGACATATGGTCATAGACCTGCACAGGCAGAACCCTGCATTACACAGATAGATTGTGTCACCCTTGAAGGGGGTGTTTGTCCCCATTGGAAGTCCTGGTTTGCCAGGTACCTCTTCAGCCACAGGGTACAGACCCTAGGCCAGTCTCAGGCTACCAACCATGGACTGGTGGGAATGAGATTTGAAGTAGGGTGCCCAATACCTGGGGCTATTGCCACTCCTCCCACTGTGAGAAACCTCACAGGCCTAGAAACCCTCAGGAGCAAGTCGGAACTGTTTGCCAGTTCCAAGGCTAGAAGTGAGGCCTACCCAAGGCCACTGCTTGGAGCCTCAACCTGGCAGTGGATGGCCCAGGGACTGGCTCTTGACAGTGACAACTGGCCTCCGTTGTTTGCTGTCCTTATGGGCAGAGTTTTCCTTGGGTTGGGAACAAAAGCTTGATCCAAAAATGGCCACATCTTTTTGTTGACCATAGTGGTACTGTCTGCCTACTGGGATGCGTCTATGAGCAAATTAAGAATGGGTCTACAGGTGAGGAGAAGTGTTCCCCTTCGGTCTGGTACTCAAGAGAGGGCCAACAGAGGGATCCAGCTAGATTCAGAGGGGCATAGACCTGACAAATCAAATCCTTATTGTTTTCAGTCATGGCAGCCATAGCAATTAATAACACAGATTAAAACACAATAATTATGATAATATTTCACAGTTGATTCTTAAGATCACATAAAGTTAAAATACAAATAGCCCAAAACATTCAGCAATTTTGAGGGCTATGGTTATAATTGACCATATGACCATATTATAATTTCATAATTTTTTCTTATTGGGAATCCTCAACTGAACAATAGGCCAATTCTGAAAATTGCTACTACAGAAGAGGCCCATTGTCCATGTTCTATTGTCTAAGCAGGGAAGCCAATCAATTTGATTAGTTGGCCCTGGCTTTTGGCTGGAGGGGGTTTGTGTTGGACTTGGCCTGCTCTGCAGGGTTACCTTCAAAGGTTTTGCCATCACCCCTCCATTTTCTGAAAGTCGTTTTTTTGGTATTAGGACCCTGTGCACTTTACCACTGTTAACTAGTGCTAAAGTGATTGTGCTCTCTCCATTAAACAGGATTAAATTGACCTACACCTGAGTGGCACATTTAATTTACTTATAAGTCCCTAGTATATGTACATGTACCCTGGCCTGTAAATTAAATGCTACGAGTGGACCTGAAGCATTCACTGTGCTACCCTCTCAAGTCTCACGCCTGACATTGCTTGACTGTGCAGTTTTGAACTGCCTTTTCGACCTGCCAAGATAAACCCTTTGCCATGCTAAACCTTATTTTTATTTGTTGCTATTAGTTTTAGTTTTCAAACTTCTAAAATATTTAAGTTAATAATTTAACATTAAAAAACATTAAAAACATAAAATATATATATATATATATATATATATATATATATATATATATATATCCAAGAAAGAAGTGACTCAAACAGATAGATTCACCAAAGAACAAAAATATATTTCAACTACAACGTTTCAGCTTCCGCCTTCCTCAGGTAGTACAAGATGGTTTGCTCAGTGGCTGCACAGATGACACAGCTGAATTTTCAAAAAGCATCATGAGTGAAGATTCTATTTGGAATGTGGAATCAATGCAGTCCTGAGAGCTCTTGAGATATGCAGTAATCGGGTTGTATTATCAGTAATGTTCAGTCCATCTGGATGCAGTGATTTTAAACGGTACATCCAGAAGTTTTCTCTGGAGTCCAGTAGTTCTTCCTTTGAGACATGTTCCACGGGGAAAATCTTCAAATCTGATAGTAAATGATCCACAAGGTTAAAATGATTGGCTACAGGCTGGTCAATTTTCTTATTAATTATTGCCGATTTGTGGTTCCTGAATCGTGTACGGAGGTCATTCACTGTTTGGCCTACATATTGTTTTTACAGCTTTGCCGTTGGCACTGAATCACATAAATAATGCATGTTGAGCGACATGTAAGATGCTGTCTTATTCCATAGGTCCTTCTTGTAACAGAACTAGTTACTGATGATGTTTGTAAAAGGTATTCACACGTGATGCACCTTTTAGAGTCACAGCAATGAACCCCTGCATTTGTTACAACTTGCTTGAGTTCAGCTCTCACAATAAGAGATCGTAAATTTGGAGTTCTGCGGTAAGCAATGACTGGGGGTTTTGGAAAAACCTTTTGCAATTTTTCACAAGTAGACAGTAAGGGAAATGTTTTTTGCATTATATTTCTGTAGTTGGGAGCTGATGGATGATAGTCAACCACAAATGGAGTTCTGTCACTTTTGTTTCTGCCGTTGGTATTCCAAATAAGTGCTTCTCTGGGTAACTGCAAAGACTTGTCAATTTGTTGCTGTATGATATGCAGAGGATAGCCTCGTCTTTTAAATAATGTAGCAAGCTCCTGTAGATGGTCTTTACAGGTTTCCTCATTGCTGCAGATGCGTCTTATTCTGAGTGCTTGGCTGTAGATGATGCTCAGTTTAGCGTGGTGTGGGTGACATGAAGTCCAGTTTAGATACAAATGAGCATCTGTAGGCTTGTGGTACAGATCAGTTGTAATTTTTTGTTCATGAATGGTGAGTAGCACATCCAGAAAAGGGAGATGATGCTTCTGTTTAGTATTGCTGCTGGTAAATTTGATGGTAGGATGGATATTGTTGATATAAGCTGTAAATTGTTCCAATGCTCTACTTCCTGCATTCCATATTATAAATATGTCATCAATGTATCTTAGCCATACCAGTGGTTTGATGCTATAAGTAGCAAGTATACAGTTCTCTAGTTTGCCCATGAAGATATTTGCATAGGATGGAGCCATCCGAGTGCCCATGGAAGTCCCTTGTATCTGCAGATAGTGTTTACCATTGAATGTAAAATTGTTGGATTTAAGGATAACTCTTGCAAAGTTGGTAAGCACATTTGTTGATGGCTTTTTCACAGTTCTTTTATTAAGAGCTTCAGATAATGCCATAAGCCCATCCTCATGTGGTATATTGGTGTATAATGATGTAACATCAAATGTAGCCAGAAGAGTATCATCATCAAATGTGTAGGTTTGGTTTAATTTTTCAATAATCTGAAGGAAGTGACTGGTATCTTTAACAAATGATGGAAGTTCCTGTACAATGGGCTGGAGGTGCAGGTCGACAAATAAAGATAGTCTCTCAGTAGCTGTGTCATTGCCAGAGATGATGGGACGGCCAGGATTGTTCATTTTGTGAATTTTGGGAAGCATATAAAATCTCCCAGGTCTTGGTTTGGGATGAACAAGTATATCTGCTGTTGTTTCATCAATGAGGTTTAAGCTCTTGTACCTTACAACCATGTTCTTAATTTCTTTGTTTAAGTCTTCTGTGGGATCAGTTTCTAAAGGTTTGTAAGTGTTGGTATCCATTAGTTGTCTCATTCCTTCCTCAATATAATCACTTACTTTCAAGGCAACCACTGCACCACCTTTGTCTGCCGGTTTTATAATGACATCCATTCTCTGTTGAAGGAGGTGGAGAGCTTTTCTCTCTTCTCGGGTAATGTTATCAAAAATCCTCTTAGGTGTTGATTCCTTGATGAGTTTGTTGATGGATAAAATGTATGTATCAAGAACAGGATTTCTACCACATTGAGGAGTCCATGATTTGGGATGGCGGAACTTCTTAAATGGATCTGGAAGGTAGCTTGGCAGACCAACATTAGAATTATTGTAAAAGTATTCTGCAAGTCTGCATCTTCTCTCGAAGGTTTTTAGGTCTCTCATCATGTTGGCCATATTATGGTCCTTCGGTACAGGACAGAAATAGAGGCCTTTGCTCAAGAGGTTCAATTCACCTGGTGATAGGAGCCCTCCAGTCAAGTCAATAACTGGGTCGGATGTCTGGAAGGGTTGTAGCTGGCTGATGCTATGCAGCTTTTTTGTCTTATAAATCTTCTGTTTTTTTTATGCTGTTTACTCACAGGGCTTACACTGACAAGAAAATCTCCAAAAACAGAATGATTTAGAAAGTGGTGAGTTGGAAGAGGAGGTATATGAAATCTTAACATATCTCTTTTTAGTTTTGCAGATTTAATTTCAATAGCATTCCTGGCAGTCATCTTTTTACTACTGCAACCCTCTGTAGTATGTGTGCCACTTCAGAGTCACTTTTTGTGTTCTTTAAAAGTTCCAGTTCTTTTTGTAGCTTGGCTTTAAGCATTTGCATTTTTTGAATGGTTACTTTAATAGATGCCAATAGTAGGGCCATTGATGAGTTATGCAGTAAAATATTCCATGTAGCTGACCATTCACAACTAGTTAGTTTAAAAGGTGGCTTAGACTTAACCTCCAACCCCATAGGATAGATGTTAAGTTTTTTATAGATTTGTAAATGTGCTATTGTAAATTGGCACTTACTGATTTTCTCCTGGATGAACAGCGCATATCTAGGATGTAGATTTGTTCTTGACATGGTGGTTGCTTCTGGCTTGAGTGTCGGATCCGGGGAGGATACAGGTTTGTAATCCCAAAAGAGTATACTTGAAGATGGAGGATCACAAGAAAACAACAGCCAGCCAGGGCAAAAATCTGGATCCCAAAGGATACAATGAGTCACAAAGAAATAAAATATCCAAGAAAGATGACTGGAGGGCTCCTATCACCAGGTGAATTGAACCTCTTGAGCAAAGGCCTCTATTTCTGTCCTGTACCGAAGGACCATAATATGGCCAACATGATGAGAGACCTAAAAACCTTCGAGAGAAGATGCAGACTTGCAGAATACTTTTACAATAATTCTAATGTTGGTCTGCCAAGCTACCTTCCAGATCCATTTAAGAAGTTCCGCCATCCCAAATCATGGACTCCTCAATGTGGTAGAAATCCTGTTCTTGATACATACATTTTATCCATCAACAAACTCATCAAGGAATCAACACCTAAGAGGATTTTTGATAACATTACCCGAGAAGAGAGAAAAGCTCTCCACCTCCTTCAACAGAGAATGGATGTCATTATAAAACCGGCAGACAAAGGTGGTGCAGTGGTTGCCTTGAAAGTAAGTGATTATATTGAGGAAGGAATGAGACAACTAATGGATACCAACACTTACAAACCTTTAGAAACTGATCCCACAGAAGACTTAAACAAAGAAATTAAGAACATGGTTGTAAGGTACAAGAGCTTAAACCTCATTGATGAAACAACAGCAGATATACTTGTTCATCCCAAACCAAGACCTGGGAGATTTTATATGCTTCCCAAAATTCACAAAATGAACAATCCTGGCCGTCCCATCATCTCTGGCAATGACACAGCTACTGAGAGACTATCTTTATTTGTCGACCTGCACCTCCAGCCCATTGTACAGGAACTTCCATCATTTGTTAAAGATACCAGTCACTTCCTTCAGATTATTGAAAAATTAAACCAAACCTACACATTTGATGATGATACTCTTCTGGCTACATTTGATGTTACATCATTATACACCAATATACCACATGAGGATGGGCTTATGGCATTATCTGAAGCTCTTAATAAAAGAACTGTGAAAAAGCCATCAACAAATGTGCTTACCAACTTTGCAAGAGTTATCCTTAAATCCAACAATTTTACATTCAATGGTAAACACTATCTGCAGATACAAGGGACTTCCATGGGCACTCGGATGGCTCCATCCTATGCAAATATCTTCATGGGCAAACTAGAGAACTGTATACTTGCTACTTATAGCATCAAACCACTGGTATGGCTAAGATACATTGATGACATATTTATAATATGGAATGCAGGAAGTAGAGCATTGGAACAATTTACAGCTTATATCAACAATATCCATCCTACCATCAAATTTACCAGCAGCAATACTAAACAGAAGCATCATCTCCCTTTTCTGGATGTGCTACTCACCATTCATGAACAAAAATTACAACTGATCTGTACCACAAGCCTACAGATGCTCATTTGTATCTAAACTGGACTTCATGTCACCCACACCACACTAAACTGAGCATCATCTACAGCCAAGCACTCAGAATAAGACGCATCTGCAGCAATGAGGAAACCTGTAAAGACCATCTACAGGAGCTTGCTACATTATTTAAAAGACGAGGCTATCCTCTGCATATCATACAGCAACAAATTGACAAGTCTTTGCAGTTACCCAGAGAAGCACTTATTTGGAATACCAACGGCAGAAACAAAAGTGGCAGAACTCCATTTGTGGTTGACTATCATCCATCAGCTCCCAACTACAGAAATATAATGCAAAAAACATTTCCCTTACTGTCTACTTGTGAAAAATTGCAAAAGGTTTTTCCAAAACCGCCAGTCATTGCTTACCGCAGAGCTCCAAATTTACGATCTCTTATTGTGAGAGCTGAACTCAAGCAAGTTGTAACAAATGCAGGGGTTCATTGCTGTGACTCTAAAAGGTGCATCACGTGTGAATACCTTTACAAACATCATCAGTAACTAGTTCTGTTACAAGAAGGACCTATGGAATAAGACAGCATCTTACATGTCGCTCAACATGCATTATTTATGTGATTCAGTGCCAACGGCAAAGCTGTAAAAACAATATGTAGGCCAAACAGTGAATGACCTCCGTACACGATTCAGGAACCACAAATCGGCAATAATTAATAAGAAAATTGACCAGCCTGTAGCCAATCATTTTAACCTTGTGGATCATTTACTATCAGATTTGAAGATTTTCCCGTGGAACATGTCTCAAAGGAAGAACTACTGGACTCCAGAGAAAACTTCTGGATGTACCGTTTAAAATCACTGAATCCAGATGGACTGAACATTACTGATAATACAACCAGATTACTGCATATCTCAAGAGCTCTCAGGACTGCATTGATTCCACATTCCAAATAGAATCTTCACTCATGATGCTTTTTGAAAATTCAGCTGTGTCATCTGTGCAGCCACTGAGCAAACCATCTTGTACTACCTGAGGAAGGCGGAAGCTGAAACGTTGTAGTTGAAATATATTTTTGTTCTTTGGTGAATCTATCTGTTTGAGTCACTTCTTTCTTGGATATTTTATTTCTTTGTGACTCATTGTATCCTTTGGGATCCAGATTTTTGCCCTGGCTGGCTGTTGTTTTCTTGTGATCCTCCATCTTCAAGTATATATATATATATATATATATATATATATATATCACGCTCCAAAGTCCACTTAAAAGCAGTGTACGCACTCTACTGACGGGTGCAGCAAATGTGGAAAGTGGGTCCACACAAAATACACGCTCCGGTTTCAACACAAGAAACACGCTGCACTCACGGGACCCCTTAGAAGATTCTTTATTACAAGGACGCGTTTCGGCGTTGTGCCTTCCTCAGCTTGTTAAAGATAGCGCCACCTGTCCTGAAGATCTTTTAAACAGGTAAGTACAATTCTATTGGTTGTGGCAACTGGACATTTTGCCCCTCGTCACACCCCAGAAGGGAGATTTGAACATCAGCGCACCCTGTTTTGGCACCTGGAAGTTGCAAAAATGTGCTTCGGAAGGAGGAAAGAAAAAGGGAACGGGGTAATTTTTGCCTTAAATTATTGAAAGAACTGTTATCTGTGGGATATGCCTATACGAAGGCAGGATATATGAGACCTGATTGATTCCCCTTGATAACTATCGGACTGCAATTCCCAGAATACATCTGAGTGGAAGGAACATTGCTCCGAGAATACACAAGTCCCCTTTTCATGTCCAGTTGCCACAACCAATAGAATTGTACTTACCTGTTTAAAAGATCTTCAGGACAGGTGGCGCTATCTTTAACAAGCTGAGGAAGGCACAACGCCGAAACGCGTCCTTGTAATAAAGAATCTTCTAAGGGGTCCCGTGAGTGCAGCGTGTTTCTTGTGTTGAAACCGGAGCGTGTATTTTGTGTGGACCCACTTTCCACATTTGCTGCACCCGTCAGTAAGAGTGCGTACACTGCTTTTAAGTGGACTTTGGAGCGTGATTTATACAAGCAGTTCGCACCGCCAACGGAGAAACTAAGCACAGTCGCCGACGAAGTCGACAGTCATTATTACTGTTGGAGTGACGGCCATATGACTGGCTCCTGCGTCAAGTGCCGAAGGACTCTGGGGTGTGACGAGGGGCCCCCAAGGGAGATTTGAACATCAGCGCACCCTGTTTTGGCACCTGGAAGTTGCAAAAATGTGCTTCGGAAGGAGGAAAGAAAAGGGAACGGGGTAATTTTTGCCTTAAATTATTGAAAGAACTGTTATCTGTGGGATATGCCTATACGAAGGCAGGATATATGAGACCTGATTGATTCCCCTTGATAACTATCGGACTGCAATTCCCAGAATACATCTGAGTGGAAGGAACATTGCTCCGAGAATACACAAGTCCCCTTTTCATGTCCAGTTGCCACAACCAATAGAATTGTACTTACCTGTTTAAAAGATCTTCAGGACAGGTGGCGCTATCTTTAACAAGCTGAGGAAGGCACAACGCCGAAACGCGTCCTTGTAATAAAGAATCTTCTAAGGGGTCCCGTGAGTGCAGCGTGTTTCTTGTGTTGAAACCGGAGCGTGTATATATATATATATATATATATCGAATGGAGTTCGCCAACAACATCCAATCCGCAGGGAAAAGACGAAACCGGACCCTTTACTTGGTGCTGATGAAATTTTTATTTAATATGCCCCGCACCACCGCCACGACGCGTTTCGACCTTCCAGAGGTCTTGTTCACATAACGCGCTGCGATGTGCCATACCTTTTTAAAGTGCATAGTGCAAACACTCGTGACCTGTCACATGACAGCTAAACATAGAAGAAACATCAAATATAAGGTCTTTCTTTTAGCAAGTTTGACTTCATAAAGCCTGCCCTGATTAAGGTTTATATAACGGACATTACAAATGGTAATTAAATAAACATACCAACATACAGATATATAAATATATAAATACATAAAATAAATAATATATAAATATATATATATATACAACGTGAATACTTAAAACTAAATTCATTTAAAAGCATCACCTGAATTCGCACAACATTATCATACAAAATTATATGAATAACGGGCAAAGATTTAAAAAGGTCATAAAAACATCAAATAAATAAATTGATATTAATCAAGTACCTTCCATAACCCTCATCTATATTGCGATATAGGGTGGATTCCGCTATAAACTATATTACACTATCTGTTAGCATGAATCTTGTGTGGCTAAAAGCTGAATAAAGCCCTAAGTGGGCATCGACCATACTTCTATGCAATCCTATAAAGTGCTAGTGCTAAACTTAACTTTCCTTACAGTGCCACCTAATAAAGTGCAAAGTGCAAAAATTCAACAAGGTTAAAAACTAGAAGCAGCATATTGATAAAATGTAAACAGTTAACAGAATTTTCATCATACTCCAAAGGAGAAAGAAAGGGCAACATATAATTACAGGCAAGTGTAAAAATCTTCACTCGATATATATATATATATATAAAAAACGTTGCTAGTAGTTAGTTATAGATAGGATGTAGTTTCCATAGGAAGAGCATTTTTTGTATTTGCCAATAACTTTGGTGTTGTTTGATGAATCCTCGCGAAATTTTCAGAAATAGTTTGACACTCATTTCAGCTGCTGTCTTGAAAGTTTCGGGGTGATCCATCAAGCGGGGGCCAAGAAAAAGGGGGGTCCCAAAACACATTTTCCCCATGTTAATTTCCATAGGAACTTTAAACACGACTACAACCCGAACTGCTGAAAGCAATTACACCAAATTTGGCAGAAAGGTATCCGTTGGTCCAGAAAGCGACCTTTTTGTAAATTGGTGTAAATCCGTTCAGTAGTTTTTGAAATATTAGGGAAAATCCCAATTATATAGGAATGCAGAGGATCCCCGGCCCCTCCTGTTCTCGTGCTGAGATCTGATTGGCTGCCAACACTTCAAGTCAGGAAGTGTTGGCAGCCATCTTAGGACTCAGCTTGAGTCACATCCCAGACAAAAAGTTAAAAAGAAAAGAAAAAGGGACAGAGAAAAATACCCTGACCCCCTAGGCCTCTTGGTGGGGGTCCCATAGGAAACCCGCAGGGCCCAAAAAGCATTTTTTTTAAAAATAATTCGAGCAGGAGTCGCGTTGGATCCACAGACCCTGCCAAAAATGTTTTAAAAAAATGTAGTGCGGGCTCCTGTGCTCGGTTACTAATCGGCCCCAGGGTGGGACAGGTCCTGGGGGCATTTTAATAACAATGGAGGGAGGCTGCACGGGCCCCACTCCTTGGGCTTATTAGTGCCCCGGGGACCACCACCTCCCCGGGGCTTCTTTAAAAAATGAAGGCGGGGAGACACGTATAGCCTCCCCCGGGGACCACCACCTCCCCGTGGCTTATTTAATTTTAAATGGGGGAGCTTCTCAGACCCCCCAGCTCCGGGGACCGCCACCTCCCTGGGGCTTGTACTGAAAACCATGCTGGGACTACACAGAATCCCCCTGCAGTCCAGGGGGCTGACACGTCCCCAGAGCTTTAATTTCAATTAATGCAGGGGGTCCCACAGCCCTGGGGACCACAACCTCCCCAGGGCAAAATCTAAAAAGGAAGAAGGCCGCGTGGCCCCCCCCGGAGCCATAGATGGCCCTAGGGACAGCACCCCCAGGGCTGGCTCCTACTATTTCCCTGGATGCCCACCCAGGGACATAGCTGTTTGCTGTGGCTTGGCGGAAGCTTTACCGCTCCCGTCAAGCTGCTGCAAATGCACCTTGTCCAGCAAGCAAGAGCATTAAAAATGCTCTTGCTTGCTGGAAGCGGAGCAGAATTGCCTTCACAGAGAGAGAGCTGCATGTTCAGCAGCTTCCTCTCTGTGAAAGCAATGCTGGCCTTCAGGCTTCCCCCGCAGTCTCCAACAAAATTCACTGGGTGCCCTGGGTGGGACCAGAGCACCCAGAATAGAGGCACCCCTCCCCAAATGTAAAAAAAATAAATACAAAAAAAGGGCTGGGCCCTGGGAGCCCCAGGGCACAAATCGACCCAAAGAAGGGGGGGGGCATGCGACCCTCCCCTTCCCTAATAACAAAAATTGTAAAAAGCCTCCCGGCAAGTCGCCGTAGACCCTGCCCCCTTTCACCACAACTCTGCAAAATGCCTCCGAGCACACTAGTAGTTGGGGGATGAAGTCCCCATGCATGCTGAGGGTCCTTGGGGCTAACAAGCTCTCCTGTCACCTCCAGTAAGTCCCACACAGTGGGATTGCTGCGAGGTCATTGGAGGCCCTGCCCCCTACCACCTCCACTCTCCAAATGAGACTCCTGGTGCACTACTGGATGGGGGATGAAGTCACCTTGCCTGCTGAGGGTCCTTGGGGGCCAATAACCCCGCCTGTTACTTCCAGTATGTGCCACACAGGGAGATTGCTGAGAGGTCTTCGGATGCCATGCCCCCTTTCTCCACAACTCTGCAAACACACCTCCTGGAACACTCCTGGTTGGGGGATGAAGTCCCCTTGGCTGCTGAGAGTCCTTGGGTGCCAAGACCCCTCCTATTACCTCCAGTAAGTCCCACACAGTGGGATTGCTGAGAGGTCTTCGGAGGCCATGCCCTCTTTCTCCACCACTCTGTAAATGTGCCTCGTAGTGCACTACTGGTTAGGGAATGAAGTCCCTTGGATGCTGAGGGTCCTTGGGGGCCAAGAATCCCTCTTGTTACTTCCAGTAAGTCTCACACAGCAGAAAATACAACTACTAGTTGAAAACCACAGAAATCCACTTAAAAAAAACAAAGGGGACAGGGACGTTATAGGTAGTAAATAGAATTTGAAAAATCTTAGAAATTCACTTAAAAAAAAGGTTACATGGACGTTATAGTTAGGAAATAGAATTAAAATAACCTTAGAAAATCACTGAAAAACCAAAGGTTACAGGTACGTTAAAGTTAGGCTCAGATTTAACTTGTACAAAACCAGTGAAATTCAGCAGTTATAGTTACCTCAGCTAACTATAACTTATCCCCCGCAATGCACTGCTTATGACCTCACATATTACATCACTCATAGCATGCTGAGTGACATCACTGATGACATCTCAAATGACATCACTGATGACATCATTCACAGAATCACTCACACACCCACTCGCACCTCCTAATACCCACTGGTACGCCCACTCACACACCAACAAAACCACTGACATACCCATTCACAGACACATACCAGTACTCGCACACACACTCACTCCTCCATAGAGCCACTCACACAACCACTCACTCACTTGTACAGCCACTCACACAATAATTCATTCACTGTAAAGGGTTTAGCAAGATGAAAAACGCAGGGACCGTGTGATGTTTTGTCTCTCACTATTTTTATTTCATAGTAGACAATCATCGAGTCTCAAAACTAATACATTCCTCTTTTTCTTACTTTTCTCTTCGTCTAGGGTTCTTGGAGGCTCCTCTTCTCCCTCTTGCCCAACGGTACTGGTGCTTCGGAAAAATTACAGAGCCAGGTAAGGGTTTTAGCTGTCTTTGCTTTTTAGCTATTTAAGGGAATGAGGAGTTCAGAAACTTCACCCATCACACAAAAACCTCCACCAGTGACATAATGGTTTCAGTTACTGATTGTATTGACACTATGCAATACCGTTGGCTTTCTTCAGCTTCCCCGGCTTCTGCAGGCTACTCACCAATTGGCGTCTCTTCGTTCATCGAGGTAGGATAGGCCGGGTCTTCTCCCTGGAGTTCTTCCGATGGGGGCTTTTGGTTGCTGTTCATCCCTGAAAGGTCACATGGGTCTCTCTCTCGGTGTTCATCTGGTGGCGGGTTTCCCTCCCCGCTCTGGATGCCCTCTTTTCTCTCTCACTTTCCGGCATTCAAAAAAACCTCATGGTGAGGGGAGATTGTCATTGGATCCCCTGTCTCCGTGATGTCACCATAAAGGGAATTAAGGAAGTCCTGTTCCTTAAAGGGATCGTGTTCTATTTGAAATGATTACTTCTCGAGGAAGACGGTAAATGGTGGGGCTGTGAATAAAGGAGAGGGGTTTTGTAATAAGGCAATTGATTGTCTTCCTCATCCTTCTCAATTACGTCATGAAGTGGATCCGCCACTCTGAAACACTCACCCATACAGCCACTCATACAACCAGTGACTTACCCAAGCAGCCTGTCCCATAGCCACACACTCACCCATACAGCTACTCACACACCCACTTATTTACCTACACAGCCACTCACTCACCCATACAAGCACTCAAACACACTCACACACCCACACAACCACTTATACACCCATTCATGTATCAATACAAGCACTCTCATATCTGCTTACTCACCCATATAGTCATTCAAACAGATACTCTCCATTACAACCATTCACACATCTAATCAGTGACTCATAGAGTCATTCAGATACCCACTCACTCACCCATACAGTCACTCACACAGCCACTCACTCACCCATACAGACACTGACACACCCACTCGCTCAGCAGCATAGCCACTCACACACCCACTCGCTCACCCACACAGCTACTCACATACCTGCTTATACACCCATACAGCTACTCACACACCCATACAACCTCTCACACAACCACAAAACCACTCACACACTCACTCACAACCATACAGCCAATCAGATACTCACTCATACACCCATACAACCACAAACACACCACTCACTCACTTACTACCTAGTCAGTAATCCACTCACTCTCCCATACAGTCACTCATGCATGCACTCACACACAGATACAGACAGTCACACACTCAGCTCACACATGTTAGAGATAGATTCACTCATTAGTAGTACAGTTAGTATAATAATCTAACTTTTGTAGTAGGTTAGTATATATGTTTAGCACCCAAGAACGCTTAAAAACACTTACACTCACTTGATGATGTCATCAGTGATGACATTTGAGATGGCATCACTGATGCCATCTCAAATGACGTCACTGAAGATATCACTGATGGAATCATCTACAAAACCACTCACACACTCACTCACATTCCCATACAACCTTTTGTACACCCACTCACACACCCACACAGCCACTCACATACCCATTCACAGACCCATACCAGTACTCATACACCCACTCATTCCTCCATAGAGGCACTCACACACCCACTCACTCATACAGTCACTCATACAACCATTCACTCACCCTTACAGCCACTCATACAACCAGTCACTCACCAATGCAGCCAGTCACATATCCAAATCCTCACCTATACAGCTACTCACACACCCACTTATTTTCCTACACAGTCACTCACACACCCACTCACTCACCCATACAGCCGCTCAACCCAGCCACTCACTCACCCACACAAGCACTCACATACTCACACAACCACTTACACACCCATTCACTCATCCATACAAGCACTCACATATCTGCTCACTCACCCATACAGCCATTCACACAGACACTCGCATTCCAATACAGTCACTCACACACTAACTCACTTAACCAAACATCCACTCAACCAGCCACTCACTCACCCATACAGCCACTTACACACCCAGTCACTCACTCATACAGCCACTCAGACACCCACTCACTCACCCATGCAGTCACTACACACCCACTTACCCACCCATTGAGCCACTCACACTGCCAATCACTCTCCCATTCACTCACCAATACAGCCACTCAAATAGCAACTCACTCACCCACACAGCTACTCACACACCTACTTATACACTCATATAACCACTCACACACCCATACACACAAGGATACATACAGTCACACAGCCACTCACATAATATATGTTAGTAGCAGTGCCACTCAATAGTAGTGCACCTAGTATAGTAATTTAACATTTGTAGTAGGTTAGTATATATATGTTTAACAATCAAACTCTTAGAAAATACTTAGACTCGCTGGATGATGTCATCAGTGATGTCATTAGTGAGATCACTGACCATGTTATGATTGATGTAATATGTGAGGTCATAAGCAGCGCATTGCGGGGCGTAAATTTTAGTTAGCTCAGGTAACCATAACTGCTGAATTTCACTGTTTTTGTATGAGTGAAATGTGAGCCTAACTATACCGTCCCTGTAACCTTTGGTTTTTTCAGTGAATATATATATGTGAAATTCTGGTGGTCACCAGTAGGTAGATATAGTTGTGCTGTAGTTTCCATGAGAAGAGAGTTGTTTTCGTTTGCCACTAACTTTAGTGTCGTTTGACGAATCATCGCAAAATTTTCAAAACTAGTTTGCCACTCACTTCAACCACTGTCTTGAACATTTCAGGGTGATCTGTCAAGCAGGGGCCGAGAAAAAGGGGATCCAAAAAGCGTTTTATCCATCTTAATTTCCATAGAAACTTTAGACACAGCTACAGCCCGAACTGCTGAACAGAATTACATCACATTTAGCAGTAAGGTAGCTATTGGTCCTGAAATCAACCCTTTTGTTAATTAGTGTGAATCTGTTCAGTAATTGTGGAGTTATTTATAGGAATTTTCAATTGTAAGTATAGGGATGTGGAGGATCTGCCACCCCTCCTGATCTCGTGCTGAGATCTGATTGGCTGCCAGCACTTAAAACCAGGAAGTGTTGGCAGCCATCTTGGGACTTGGCTTGAGCTGAGTCCCAGAAAAAACATTTAAAAAAAGAAAATGGGGCAGGGTAGAAAGAATACCCTTACCCCCTAGGCCTCTTGGGGGGGTCCCACAGGGACCCCACAGGGCCAAAAAACCAACTATTTAAATGTAACTTTCAGTGGGATCCGTGGATCCCGCCAAACACTTTAAAAAAAAAATGAAGTACAGGCTCCTGTGCTTCAATAGGTATCCACCCGTGTGTGGGCCAGGTCCCGAGGGCATTTGCATAATAAGGGAAGGGGTGCACAGACCCCCCTCCTGGGGATTATTAATGCCACAGAAACTACCACCTCCCTGGGGCTTATTCCTCTATAAATGGGTTGCCTCTTGGACCCCCAGACCACAGGGACTGACACCTCCCAGGGGCTACATGCCAAAGATAAGTCAGGGGGCCTCTTGGACCCCCCCATGCCCTGGGGACCTCCACCTCCCAAGGGCTAATGTATTAATATGGGTGGGCAATTGGATCCCCTCGGCCCCAGTGTCCACCACCTCCCGGGGCCAAAATGAATATGTATTGGGGAGGCATCAGGGGCACCCCCAGGCCCCAGTGACCACCACCTCCCTGGGGTCATCTTCTTTTTAAATAATTGGGAGGGGGCGCACAGCCACCCTCCCTTCCAGTTCTCAGCCCCGGGGACCACCACGTCCCTGGGCAGGCCCAAAACAAAAGAAAAGGGGGGGTGCCATGTGTCCATCCTTCTGGAGCCATGGATGGCCCTGGGGACTGCCACCTACAGGGCCGGCTTCTGCTATGTCCCGGGATGCCTATCCCTGGGACATAGCTGTTTGATATGGCTTGGTAGGAGCTTTTCCGCTCCCGCCAAACCATAGCAAACTGTGCACCACTTCCAGAAAACAAGATCATTAAGAATAGTTTCACAGAGAGGGAGCTGCATGTTTAGCAGCTCCCTCTCTGTAAAAGCAATGCTGGCTCCGCAGGAGGTGGGGGGCTGGCAAGGACTGCAGAGGCCTTCAGGCACCCCCTGCGGTCCTAAACAGATGTAAGTGGGTGCCCTGGGTTGACCAGGACAGCCACAATAGAGGCCAGGCCCTTGGGGATGGGGTACCAGGGCCGAAATTGGTCCGGGAGGGGTGGCTGCTTGGTCCCCTCCCTTTAATTAAAAAAATTATTTTTAAAAAAAGGACAGGCCTCAGGGTGGGGTCCCCGGGGTCAAAATCTGCCCAGAGAAGGGTGGCCATGCGGCGATGTGCATGAAAGCAACTATATGGCATGACTACTGTTCCCAGGTGCAATAATGTTGTGGAGACCTATAGCACAGGAGTCCCTTAAGGAACGGTTGCATGGATTGGTTTGCAATGTATGCAGATAAACACATTATTGGCCTGTCAGCCATTCCTCAGGTTGATTAAGGATGTGAGGACCCACAGCAGTGTGTAAATACTGCCTCATATGTCATAGTCCCAGTGGTCTGTGCTAGTGATTTGAGAATGGTAATAGAACATGTTCATCATGGCCCCAGTTAGCAACCAATATGACAAACACTCACAGTGGATATATGTGACGAAAAAACATATGTTTGATAATAAACAACAAAATATCAATGCCCAAGTGGGCAACGTAGGATAGAGATTAATTCTGAGTTCATTATTGAGAGAAATCAAAAATAGAAATAATAATGTGTATAAGAAAACATGAATCATCTAGAACAGAAAACGGGGGAGGGGTGGATACAAAATGAGATAGTCCAGAAGGCAAAGACATTAGAAAGCGACATGACAGGTTCATCAATCCACAGCAATCTATATGATAAAATATTTTCACAGTAAATCCAGTAGTCACTTAACCAATTTTTATGGCTAACTCCTCATCTTTGTTATGTCCATTAGGATGTTTGGTGTCTAATTCTAGGATGAGTCGGGATTCTGTGATGCATGGTAATCTCTCCCTGCCTCCACCTCAAATTAGTTTCTAAATTCTGTTAACGCCAAGAAAACTTAAAAAGATCTCTTTTCTATCAACGGTCTTGTAAAAATGTTGAGCAACTGGTTAAATGAAATCATAGTTTTTTATGGCACACAAATGTTCAAAAAATGTTTGCCAAATGGGTAAAATAGTATTGCCCACATATTTCATTGCACAAGACATTCAAGTACATAAATGCAGTTGTCAAAAAACATATGTACTGAATTTAGAAATGTTTTTCCTGCTTATGAGTAGTTCAAATGTCAGATGATTGCTACTGTTTTTACAGGCTTTACACCTCCCACATTTTTAAAAACTCTTGGAAGTTTTTAGCCACATTTTTTATTGCGATTAGGGGTGACTATATCTTCTGCTCCGCCGGTGGAGTTGAAGGAGTTTTGGCCACTACGTGTTGCGCTTGTAATGCGGAGTTCTGACCAAACTCTGCCAACCACCACATGGTGGAAGATTTTCTCACGTGCGGCTCACCAATGGTAAGTTGGCGAGCGCAAATGACATTTGACGCCCCTTAGCATAATTTCCAGTTGCCTGGAGGGCACCTTGCGAGATTTCTCTAACACGGGCGGTCGCTGGAGAATGCAACAGTTTGCAGCCAGAAAGCTGCTGCTTGAGTAGAAATTCTACTCGAGCGGCAGCAAAATTAACTCAAAAAGCTGCACATTCCGGTGCACCACATCATTCCATTTGTGCTGATTTTTAAGTGTGAAACAACAAGCTCACTGCACTAAATCACAGCTAAATCACAGCTGAGTTTTTTTGTAATTCCATGGAATTCTGCTGAGTTAAAGTCCGCAAGCTCCGCCCGGGCCTAATTATGATACTTCGAAGTGTCTATGAATGAGTATGTCCTAGAGAGCTTAAGCTTTTCTGTAGGTTGTGGAAACATGTGTACAAATTATTGGTTTCAACTTGCTGGTAAAATATGTTGTAAATTCTATTTGGTTTCCTTTTTGGCTTCTTTCTTTCTTATTGTTATATGTAGATATTTAAATAAATAAATTTATATATATATATATATATGTATATATATATAAATATATTATCTACTGGCGGTCGCCAGTAGATAGTTATAGTTAGGACCTAGTTTCCATAGGAAAAGCATTTTTTGTTTTCCCAATAACTTTGGCGCCGGATGACGAATCATCGCGAAATTTTCAAAACTAGTGGGGCGCTCCGGTCAGCTCCTGTCTTGAAAGTTTCGGGGTGATTCGGTAAGCAGGGGCCGAGAAAAAAGGGGGGTCCCAAAACGTGTTTTCTCCATGTTAATTCCCATAGGAAACTTTAGCCACGGCTACAGCCCGAACTGCTGAACGGAATTACACCAAATTTGGCAAAAAGGTAGTGCTTGGTTCAGAAAGCGCCCTTTTTTTTAAATGGTGTAAATCCGTTCAGTAATTCCAGAGAAATTAAAAAAATAAGAGTAAAAAAATCAATTTCCCATAGGAAACTTTATGCAAGGCTACAGCCGAAACTACTGAACGGATTTACCCCAAATTTGGCACTGCTTGGCTCAGAAAGCAACCTTTTTAAAAATGGTGTAAATCCGTTCAGTAGTTGCTGAGAAAATCAAAAATAAAAGTTTTGATATTTAGAGGCACGGAGGATCCGCGGACCCTCCCGACCACGAGCTTTATTCTAATTGGCTGTCAACACTCCAAACCAGGAAGTGTTGGCAGTCATCTTGTGACTCGGTAGAACCGAGTCACAAGAAATCAGAATAAAAAACATGAAAAAAAGAAAAGCGGGCAGGGTAGAAACACCCTGACCCCCTAGGCTTGCTCAGGGGGTCCCACAAGGACCCCCAGGGCCCAAAAAAGCATTTTTTTAAAAAAAAAACAGCGAAATTCACGTAGGATCTGCGAATCCCACCGTGAAGAAAAAAAAATGAAGCGCGGACTCCCGCGCTTCATTATTATTTAGCCCCCGGGTGGGCCAAGTCCCGGGGGCATGCGAAAATTTAATAGCGGGGGCCCAGGGAGGCCCCCGCAGCCCCGGGGACTGCCACCCCCCTGGGCTTTCCATAAATATTTGTGGGGGGCTCATGGCCCCCCCGCACCCCCGGGGACCACCACCCCCCGGGCTTTGTTTTGTTATGTGTGGGGGGGCCTCCCAGCCCCCCCAAGCCCCGGGGACCACCACCCCCGGGGCTTTGATTAATAATTTTGCGGGGGCACACGGCCCCCCGCTGCCCCGGGGACCGCCACCCCCCGGGGCTCTCATTTGATTAAAAATAAGTGTGTGGGGGGGCTCGAGCCCCCCAACATGCCCCGGGGACTGCCACCTCCCCGGGGCACTAATTATTCAAATTTGGGGGTCCATAACGGACCCCCAAGCCCCGGGGACCACCACCTCCCCGGGGCTGTGCATGTGATGGGAGGGGGGCCGCGCGGCCCCCCTCCTGGAGCCTGTGATGGCCCTGGGAACCGCCACCCCCCAGGGCCGGTCCCCCAGGGCCGGTTCCTGCAGTGTCCCGGGGTGCCCACCCCCAACAAAAATAATAAATAAAGCGGGCCCCGGGGGATGGGGTCCCCGGGGCCAATAGAGGCCTTAGGAGGGGGGGCCATGCAGCCCCCCCTTCCTATAAAAAAACAAGATGTTTGGCCATGCCCCGGGGGATGGGGTCCCCGGGGCCAGAATTGGCCACGGGAGGGGGGCACACACGGCACCCCTCCCATTTCATTTAAAAAAAAATAAAAAAGGGGGCTAGGCCCTGGGGGATGGGGTCCCCAGGGCCCACAAAATAGGAAAGGAAGGGGGGCCACACAGCCCCCCTTCTTTAAAAAAAACCAAATAAACAAAACACCGGCATCGCCGAGGCCCCGCCCACTCCCAGTAACACTCTGAAAACGCGCCCTGTGGCGCGTTTTAAGTTGGGAAATTAATTCCCCTTGAATACTGGGGGTCCCTGGGGGCCAACTAGCCCACCAGGTACCTCCAGTAAGCGCCACAGGGCTGCGTTGCAGAGAGGTGGTCCAGGCCACGCCCCTTTTTACACCTCTCTGCAACGCAGCTCTGTGGCGCTTACTGGAGGGACCTGGTGGGCTAGTTGGCCCCCAGGGACCCTCAGGATTCAAGGGGACTTAATCCCCCAACTTGAAATGCGCCACAGGGCGCGTTTGCACAGTGGTGAAAGGAGGGGGCGGGGCCTGATGTGACATGTGTGCAAACAGGCCCTGTGGCGCGTTTTAAGGTGGGGAATTAATTCCCCTTCAATCCTGAGGGTCCCTGGGGGCCAACTAGCCCACCAGGTACTGCCAGTAAGTGCCACAGGGCTGCGTTGCAGAGAGGTGTAAAAAGGGGCGTGGCCTCAGACCACCTCTCTGCAACGAAGCCCTGTGGCGCTAACTGGAGGTACCTGGTGGGCTAGTTGGACCCCAGGGACCCTCAGGATTGAAGGGGACATAATCCCCCAACTTAAAACGCACCACGGTACACGTTTGCACAGTGGTGAAGGGAGGGGGCGGGGCCAGAGGTGACATGTGTGCAAACACGCCCTGTGGTGCGTTTTAAGTTGGGGAATTAATTCCTCTTCAATACTGAGGGTCCCTGGGGCCAACTAGCCCACCAGGTACCTCCAGTGAGCGCCACAGGCTGCGTTGCAGAGAGGTGGTCCAGGCCACGCCCTTTTACACCTCTCTGCAATGCAGCTCTGTGGCACTTACTGGAGGTACCTGGTGGGTTAGTTGGACCCCAGGGGCCCTCAGGATTCAAGGGGACTTAATCCCTCAACTTAAAACGCGCCACGGGGCGTGTTTGCACAGTGGTGAAGGAAGGGGGCGGGCCTGAAGTGACATGTGTGCAAACACGCCCTGTGGCGCATTTAAAGTTGGGGAATTCATTCCCTTTCAATCCTGAGGGCCCTTGGGGCCAACTAGCCCACCAGGTGCTTCCAGTAAGCGCCACTGTAGCTGCGTTGCAGAGAGGTGGTCCAGGCCATGCCCCTTTTACACCTCTCTGCAACGCAGCTCTGTGGTGCTTACTAGAGGTACCTGGTTGGCTAGTTGGAACCCAGGGACCATCAGGATTCAAGGGGACTTAAACTCCCAACTTAAAACGGCCACAGGGCGTGTTTGCACACATGTCAACTCAGGCCCCCCTCCCTTCACCACTGTGCAAACGCGCCCCTTAGGGCATTTTAAGAGGTAGTTTTAATCCCCCTGCCCTATAATATACTAGGGACTTACAGAGGAAGTCATGCTAATCACAGGGTTACCCCAACGCATAGTGTTCCCTAGTGTATGTAGGTGTTTTCACTGTATTCTATGTGACTTTTAGCATAGCTCTGGCTCTAGGCCTGGTTAGTCAGAGTCAGTTACCACCAGTACCCGTCTGAAAAAGATGTGGGCACAGGATGATTTTGCAACAAGGCCTCTTTCTGCTCCTCTGTTGGTTGTTTCTGCACATGTCTTGCTTCTTCCTGCACTTTTCTTCGTCTTTGTGGACTTCTGTTGCTTCTTTCTGCATTTCTTTTGCTTCTTTCTGTGCGTTTTTTCTTCTTTCTTCACATGTCCTACCTCTGTAGGCATAGTTAGAAATTAGCATTTGAAAAACCATTGAAATTCACTGAAAAAACCATAGGTTTCAGGCACGTTATAGTTAGAAATTAGCATTTGAAAAACCTTTGAAATTCACTGAAAAAACCATAGGTTTCAGACACGTTATAGTTAGAAATTAGCATTTAAAAAACTTTGAAATTCACTGAAAAAACCATAGGTTTCAGGCACGTTATAGTTAGAAATTAGCATTTAAAAAACCTTAGAAATTCACTGAAAAACCATAGGTTTTAGGGAAAGTTATAGTTAGTTGGACATTTCACTCGTACAAAACCATAGAAATTCCCCCGTTATAGTTAGTTCAGCTAACTATAACTCGCGCCCCCGCAATGCACTGCTGATGACGTCACATATTACATCACTCATGACATGGAACTACTGAAGGGATTTACACCATTTAACAAAAATGACTCTTTCTGAACCAAGGGCTACCTTTTTGCCAAATTTGGTATAATTCCGTTCAGCAGTTCGGGTTGTAGCCGTGTCTAAAGTTTCCTACGAAAAATAAAATGGGGTAAACACATTTTGGGACCCCCCTTTTTTCTCGGCCCCCGCTTCGCAAATCACCCCGAAACTTTCAAACCAGGAGCTGACCGGAGCACCCCACTAGTTTTGAAAATTTCACAAAGATTCGTCAAACGACGCCAAAGTTATTAGGAAAACAAAAAATGCTTTTCCTATGGAAAATAGGTCCTAACTATAACTACCTACTGGCGACCGCCAGTAGGTAATATATATATATACATATATATATATATATATATATATATATATATATATATATATATATATATTCACTGAAAAAAGCATAGGTTTCAGGCACGTTATAGTTAGAAATTAGCATTTAAAAAACCTTAGAAATTCACTGAAAAAACCATAGGTTTAGGGAAAGTTATAGTTAGTTGGACATTTCACTCGCACAAAACCATAGAAATTCCCCGCTATAGTTAGTTCAGCTAACTATAACTCGCGCTCGTAATGCACTGCTGATGACGCCAGATATTACATCACTCATGACATGGTCAGTGACTTCACTGATGACATCTCAAATGACATCCACATCAGTGATGTGATGTCATCAGTGATGTCACTGACCATGTCATGAATGATGTAATATGTGACGCCATCAGCAGTGAATTGCGGGGCGCAAGTTATAGTTAGCTGAACTAACTATAACGGTGGAATTTCTCTGGTTTTGTACGAGTGAAATCTCCAACTAACTATAACGTCCCTGAAACCTATGGTTTTTTCAGTGAATATATATATATATATATATATATATATATATATATAACGGAACACCTCCCACTCCAAAGGGACAGAGAACACGCACACAAAGCTGCGAGGTTTCAAGCTTCTTTATTCCATCAGGCCTCCCCCGGCCCGGGAAGCCAAGAGAGACGTGTTTCGGCTGACGCAGCAGCCTTTGTCAATCTAATTTGGCACCATTTTTCAAAACCACTATATATGACTTGAGTCATAGACATAGAAAAAATATATATCAGTCCTAAACATAAAAGAAGTTCAGCTTATGGTGAAATATAGCGTGTAGAACATGACACACAAATTGAACCAATGACATACAAATATGATTTAAAAACTACAAATCACAGCAATACTAATACTGGACTGCCTGCAATTTTCACATAAATTGTGATGACATGCAACGAGCACAGAATAATCGACTTAATGACATCAGGTTAGCCCAAAATAAATAGTAATTGCTCGCATAATTGTAAAACATGATATGGTATATTTCAAGCCGTGCAGTAGCTGAAATATAAAAAGATTAGCAAAAGCCATCCTGTGGTAATCGCGCATACACTGTGCCATATACATTGTAACCTAGTGGAGAACTGCTGAACTTGGAAGCATTAATTGCTTAACATTGAACATGCGAGATTCGAAATGCACATTCCATTTGTTACGGCTTGAAATGTCTCACCCAACAACACAGTAACGATCCATATGTCGTGCACATTAAATCTGAAAAAGAAACTGATGGTAATGAGGCACACCACAATGGGACAATTGCCCCGTACTGAAATAATAGAGCAAACCCTATGTATAATGTCTCTTGTGCACACCATGACTCCAGATAAACACAGCACTACGTATTAGTCCACAATTGAGTTGGATGTCGGAAATGGTTAAAGCCGTTTCTCAAAATGAAGAAGAACACATCCTCACAACACATGGAAAATGGATAGCAGTTCAAATACCGGCACTTGTGCAGTACAATTCCAGGGCTGGGGAAGGCCAAGTCAAGACAAAACTGATTAAAGCTTCACAGACCTCACCGTTAAGCATTGGCTTACACGGTGCCCAGTCCCCGGTACTCCTTCGGTATTCCGAGACATAGTGCAGGACGGGAAGAAAATGCCATCACGTCACTGAAAATCTCCAGATTTCCTCGCGTCGAGTATACACCCCCTCCACTGCCCACTAGTACGATTCATCTTCCCAAAGTGCAATCCGGGGGCCACCAGCATAGCACTCCCATTCTACCTCCAAATCTAATTGCGGTCAAACCGGCGGCCCAAGACGACTGGTGACGCGTGTTAAATGCCAACCGCTGACGTTGAATATATAACGGAGCACCTCCCACTCCAAAAGGACAGAGAGCACGCACACGAAGCTGCGAGGTTTCAAGCTTCTTTATTCCATCAGACCTCCCCCGGCCAGGGAAGCCAAGAGAGACGCGTTTCGGCTGACGCAGCAGCCTTTGTCAATCCAATTTGGCGCCATTTTTCAAAACCACTATATATGACTTGAGTCATAGACATAGAAAAAATATATATCAGTCCTAAACATAAAAGAAGTTCAGCTTATGGTGAAATATAGCGTGTAGAACATGACACACAAATTGAACCAATGACATACAATTATGATTTAAAAAACTTCGAATCACAGCAATACTAATAGTGGACTGCCTGCAATTTTCACATAAATTGTGATGACATGCAACGAGCACAGAATAATCGACTTAATGACATCAGGTTAGCCCAAAATAAATAGTAATTGCGCGCATAATTGTAAAACATGATATGGCATATTTCAAACCGTGCAGTAGCTGAAATATAAAAAGAACAGCAAAAGCCATCCTGTGGTAATCGCGCATACACTGTGCCATATACATAGTAACCTAGTGGAGAACTGCTGAACTTGGAAGCATTAATTGCTTAACATTGAACGTGCAAGATTCGAAATGCACATTCCATTTGTTACGGCTTGAAATGTCTCACCCAACAACACAGTAACGATCCATATATCGTGCGCATTAAATCTGAAGAAGAAATATATATATATATATATATATTCACTGAAAAAACCATAGGTTTTAGGGACAGTTATAGTTAGTTGGACATTGCACTCGTACAAAACCCGTGAAATTCCCCCGTTATAGTTAGTTCAGCTAACTATAACTCGCGCCCCCGCAATGCACTGCTGATGACGTCACATATTACATCACTCATGACATGGTCAGTGACATCACTGATGACATCACTGATGACATCATCTAGTGACTGTGTTTCTGTAAAGTTTAAATATTTTTAATATATATAGGGAAAGGCGTATTGAAGAATGAGTGGGTGTATAAGTGTCTGTATGGATGATTTAGTAGGTGCGTGACTAACTGTATAAGTGAGTGATTAAACGTATCTTACTGAATGCATGGGTTAGTGACTAAACTGGGTGAATGTCTGTATCCGTCTGTCTGTTGCGGTGTAAGTGGCTGCTTGGGTTTGGGAATAGCTACATGAGTGTCTATATGAGTTATTGATTGGTTGTCTGAGTATCTGTATGGGTGCCTGAGTGTTTGTGTGGGTGGGGTGTGTGCAACTCTGTACATAGATGTGTGAGTGGGTGATTCACTGGGTGCATGATTTGAAGAGTGCGTCTGTGATGGACTGCTTGGGTGGGTGAGTGTGTGTATGGGTGTGTTAGTGAGTGAATGTATATCTCAGTGGTACATGTGCGAGTAACTACATATGTAAAAGGCAGTATATATGTGTGTTAGAGTATTTAAAAGGCTATAAGTGAGAGTGTGTGATTGTGAGAGTGGCTGTATGGATGCGTGTGTGCTTGTATCAGTTATTGTATAAGAGCGTAAGAATGTGCTAGTATTTGTATGAGTAAGTGAGCTGGTGTGTGTATAACTCTATAGGTGAGTAAATGGGTGTGTGATTAATTTTTTGCATGATTGACTAGGTGTGTGAGTACCTCTATGGTTGAGTGGCGGTGTGTGAGTGTTTATATAGGTGTATGAGTGCATATGATAGTCCTGCACTGAGTGACTGTAAGTATGAGTGACTAGACGGGTGAGTGAGTAGATGTGTGTGTATAGACCTAAGAATCAGTGAGTGGGTATATAGTTATTGGTATTGGAGTGTGTATGGTTTTGCGAATGGCAGTCTGTAATTTAGAGTGGGTGTATCAAAAGTTATATTAGGGTGTGAGAAGATGCATGAAATTATCACATGGATGATGTCATCAGTGATGTCATTTGAGATGTCATCAGTGATGTCATCAGTGATGTCACTGACCATGTCATGAGTGATGTAATATGTGACGTCATCAGCAGTGCATTGCGGGGGCGCGAGTTATAGTTAGCTGAACTAACTATAACAGGGGAATTTCACGGGTTTTATACGAGTGCAATGTCCAACTGACTATAACTGTCCCTAAAACCTATGGTTTTTTCAGTGAATTTCAAAGGTTTTTTAAATGCTAATTTCTAACTATAATGTGCCTGAAACCTATGGTTTTTTTCAGTGAATTTCAAAGGTTTTGTAAATGACAATTTTTTAATTGTATTAATTGTTATATTTATTTTTTTGATACTGATTTACTACATTTTTTTAAACTATTTATTTTTAGATATTTTATTTTTTAAATTACATTGTAATTACATTATACATTACATTACAAAATATACTTTCTCAGAATGAATTACTTTAGTTTAAATACTTTGCAAATAGGCAATAGACTTTTAAGTACAGTAGTTACAGTTGTTGCAATGGGCAACACAATTTCAAACACAATGCATCATTGAGCTCAATGTGAATTTCTAGTTAAATGCAATTAGTTACTTTATGGATTACTTTTTCTAACCACAGGACTGGATCCTAGATTCAGTCCTGGGACATCTCCTGTAAACAGTTGAGTAAAAGCTTTTTGGTTACAGTAGTGATTTTTAAGGAATATTATTGTATTTTAAAAAGTTGACACTTGGAAACTTTTTCACATAGAATCACCAATGTTATCCTATGGGAGGAAATTCACTTAGCAGGTAAGTAGTGTTATCGTTACTTTTTCTTACTAAGTGGTGGATCCTGGATCCAGCACTGGTGCATCTCCTGTAAACAGTTGAAAGAATGCGTTTAAGTCATACAGGCGATTTTTAAGGAATATTTGTAGTTTGTGAAAATCGACACTTTGAAACTTTTCTGCTGAAAACCAGACAATGGATTCCTATGGAAGGAAATACAAGTTACTGGTAAATACGGTTAGAATTACTTTTCAGGGTCAGTGCTGGGCTAAAAGATGCAGCACTGGGTTCTCTCCTGATAACAGGTGAGTAAATCGGAATTCGTAGTTCGGCTGATTTTAGAGGAATATTATAAAGTTCCAAAACTCCACACTTAGAAGAATTTCCAAGTGAAACCAGTCAATGTTAGCCTGTGGAAGGAAATTCAAGTTACTGGTAAGTACGGTTAGAATTACTTTTCAGGGTCAGTGCTGGGCTAAAAGATGCAGCACTGGGTTCTCTCCTGATAACAGGTGAGTACATCGGAATTCGTAGTTCGGCTGATTTTAGAGGAATATTATAAAGTTCCAAAACTCCACACTTAGAAGAATTTCCAAGTGAAACCAGTCAATGTTAGCCTATGGAAGGAAATTCAAGTTACTGGTAAGCACAGTTAGAATTACTTTTCAGGGTCAGTGCTGGGCTAAAAGATGCAGCACTGGGTTCTCTCCTGATAACAGGTGAGTAAATCGGAATTCGTAGTTTGTCTGATTTTAGAGGAATATTATAAAGTTCCAAATCTCCACACTTAGAAGAATTTCTGATGTCATCAGTGATGTCATCAGTGATGTCATTTGAGATGTCATCAGTGATGTCATGAGTGATGTCACTGACCATGTCATGAGTGATGTAATATGTGACGTCATCATCAGTGCATTATGGGCGCATGAGTTATAGTTAGCTGAACTAACTATAACGGGGAATTTCTATGGTTTTGTACGAGTGAAATGTCCAACTAACTATAACGCCCCTGAAACCTATGGTTTTTTCAGTGAATTTCTAAGGTTTTTTAAATGCTAATTTCTAACTATAACGTGCCTGAAACCTATGGTTTTTTCAGTGAATTTCTAAGGTTTTTTAAATGCTAATTTCTAACTATAACGTGCCTGAAACCTATGGTTTTTTCAGTGAATATATATATATTTATTATACTATGTATACATGTGAAAATGTCTCGGTCCCCTGTTTGCCTCGGTGGCACGGAAAAAATGGGTGGAACTGACGTCAGCACGCCGACGAGGTCCTCTTATGGCTCCAATGATGTCATACGGTGTCGCGAGCGGAGCCGTGCTCGTTGACGTGGGAGAGCTAGGAAAGAATTTCCGTGGAATGCTGGTGCAGGGGATATTCACCTAAGTGTTCAGGCTAGTCCTTTGGGAGCAACTGTTTATGTTGACACTCCAGAAACCGAAACCAGTGATCCGAGGGCAGAGGCCCTGCAGATGGCACACGAGGTGGGGTGCCCAGTCGTGTGCACCGGCGGGGCAGCGAAGTGACAAGCACCACAACCCACAAAAAAGGTAACGAGGGCACTAAATAACACAGGATCTTCTCTTTGTATCTGGCAGGAACAACAAAGTTAAAATGCCCTAGTACCAAAATGTAGAATTAGTGCTACAACGGTCTTCAAGAGGACCTGCGATGCCGCTTCTGCCTCCCGTACCATGGCGGCGGCACATGGGTCACGTGGTACGGTCATACTGCGGTGGGACGCACACTTGTTGACCTCTCATGGCACTGCTCCACACTTCAGGGAGGACGCTTTCCATAGCTATGTTTTCTGATGACATGTCGCACCGGCCCCGTCCAACAACAGAACTCCTTTAGATCCAAACAGACTCTTCCACTCTCTCACCGGAAGTGAAACCAGGCCACGCGGACACTTTCACAATACAACAGCCGGGAATGCACTTTTCGGTAAAAAAACCCATTCCTTCCTCCTAATTAATCAAATAAACGTCTCACTGAAGAACAGGGGCCAGCTTCGATCGGTAAACAGCCGTTACAATGACTTTTTTACTTTGCGATACCATTACAACGCATGCATTACCACACATGCGTTGTACATCACGAAGTCATTACTACGCATTTTTTTAGAACGCATGGTCATTTACCACGCATGCCTTTACAACAAATTTTGTTGTAAAGGTATGTATGGTAAATGACCATGCGTTCTAAAAAACATGTAGACGATCCATGTCGTTGTAAGGAAACAGAGGCTGTTCCGTTTCCTCACAACGACGTGCACCGCCCCTCAGAGATGAGGTGAAGCAGGAACCATGAGGAGAGAGGAACCATGAGGAGTGAGAGGTAAGGGGGATTGGGCATGGGGTGAGGATTTATTTTTTAGGGTTTAGGGTAGTGCAGTGGTATTTGGGTGGTGTAGAGGGTCGTGCTGGGGGTAGTGTTTTAGGGTTTAGGGTAGTGCAGTGGTGTTTGGGTAGTGTAGGGGGTCATGCTGGGGGTAGTGTTTTAGGGTTTAGGGTAGTGCAGTAGTGTAGGGGGTCGTGCTGGGGGTAGTGTTTTAGGGTTTAGGGTAGTGCAGTGGTGTTTGGGTAGTGTAGGGGGTAGTGCTGGAGGTAGTGTTTTAGGTTTAGGGCAGTGCAGTGGTGTTTGTGTAGTGAAGGGGGTCATGCTGTGGGTAGTGTTTTAGGGTTTAGGGTAGTGCAGTCGTGTTTGTGTAGTGTAGGGTGTTGTGTTTTAGGGTATAGGGTAGTGCAGTGGTGTTTGGGTAGTGTAGGGGGTCATGCTGGGGTTAGTGTTTTAGGGCTTAGGGTAGTGCAGTGGTCTTTGTGTAGTGTAGGGGGTCGTGCTGGGTGTAGTGTTTTAGGGTTTAGGGTAGTGCAGTGGTGTTTGTGTAGTGTGGGAGGTCATGCTGGGGGTATATTTAGGGTTTAGTGTAGTGCAGTGGTGTTTGGGTAGTGTAGGGAGTAGTGCTGGGGGTAGTGTTTTAGGGTTTAGGGTAGTGCAGTGGTGTTTGGGTAGTGTAGGGAGTCGTGCTGGTGGTAGTGTTTTAGGGTTTAGGGTAGTGCAGTTATGTTTGGGTAGTGTAGGGTGTCGTGCTGGGGGTAGTGTTTTAGGGTTTAGGGTAGTGCACTGGTGTTTGGGTAGTGGAGGGGGTAGTGTTTTAGGGTTTAGGGTAGTGCTCCCAACCAGCCACAATATCCGTGGACAAAGGGGATCCTGACTCTTTGGAACGCTCCGTCAATTGAATAATTTGGGTCAAGGGCCCTACCACGTCCAAGACCTATCAATTCCTTTCTTGGGATCCTCATATACTTGGAGAAAAAGGTACATAGTTTCTCATCAATTTCAGGCGTGTGTGCCACCTTCCCCTTCAGTGAGGGCCTGGGGCATTCTCCCCTCATCCTATTCCTGATCTCCCTTTCAAGGGGTTGATGGATTTTCCCCACCACATACTCTGCCACTTTGGCGTCAGGTGTCCACTCTGCCGACCTAGGATGGTAAATTTGGGTAGGATCGAACATGTCCGAGTGGACCCCGTCCCCAACCAGGGACTGAGAGGAGTGGGACTCTGGACGCCAGGGACGCCCCGAGTCCTTATCCTCATCGGAGGAGAAATCGTCCTCCGATACACCTCTCTCCTCTAAGGGAAACCCGCCGTCGGGGTCTACAATAGTGGTGACAGTGTCGCAATTTTCTCCGGGCCCCTCCTCCTCCCGGCAGGGTGCATGTTTTAGCGTTCGCGCACTCTTGAGTAAGGTCTCCGTAAGTTTATCAAATCCTTCCAAGTGCCCCGCGTTATGCTTAACGGCCCTTTTATTCCCCATCCGGGAGCTACTTGGACCCGCCACCACCAGATCTGGGTCACTGAACACCCCAGGGATGCTTTTCGCCAGCTTATCAACCTGATCCCTAAGAGGAGCCAGCGCCCTAGAAATAACTAGAGAGAGGGCTTGGTCCACTGCTGGAGGGAGAAGTTGGGGGCCATTCCTCCTCCACTTCCTGGTAGGAGGAGTAAAATGGTCTTCTGGAGAAGACATGATAGCAGAGGGTGTGAGCACAGAACAAATGCCCTTAAAATCCTTAAGACAGCCCCCTCGCCGGTGCTCCAACAGCTGGGCTTTCCCCGAAGCTGTTATAAGAATAGACTGAGGCGCAATACCAATTACCACCACCAGGTGGCACTGGTCACTAACGTGGCCGTGTGGGGAAATCACCGCGTAGCAGTGTCAAAATTAGGCAAGGGTTGGTCGGAAATCAAGCGGACACTAAAGGAGTGACCAGATTCCCAAACGCGCGTAAAGACCAGCGGGAGCGCTCGACGGAGCTACCTCACTCGGACCAGACGCACCTGACAGGATCTCACCGCACGCAGAGCACACAGCGGGAGAAACTGCGAGGGGGCGAACGCGCTCAGGCAAGAGCCTGCTGCGCAGGGAATATGAAACAATACCAAGGCAATAATTTCTAATAACGTGCACAAGAAACCGCTATACAAACAGCAACAACGTCAGATTAAGCCAAGAATGTAAGGAATGCACTTAACTGACGAGCAGTGAAGAAAGAGGAAGCGGAAGGGACGTCACAATATTATATACGATGGACTGTGATATGATTGGACTATAGTTGCCTTGGAGACTACCCCCTAATGGTTCATGGGTTGTGTAGTCTTTTGTTTAATGATTGTTGTGTTATATTTTCTTTGAACTGCTATGCAAATAAAGTGAGGAAAGATATGCATAATCCTCGCCTCCGTCCTGCCATAGAATTCATTAAACTTTATTTGATCTGATTTAGAAACATAGATCATAAAAGTGTACATAAAAACAGTAAATCCTCTTTCCTAATACAATACAGTGAGAATTAATTAAAACCAGTAGGTTAAAACGGGTGTTACAAAGCCCGGTTCAGAGCAACTTCAGGTTAACAGAATCGTAAAGTTCAATGTTTCGCAAGATCAATCTCATGTACTTCGTGCAAAATACGCAATAAGGGGTTCAAGTAAGATGTAACGCTCCAATACCTGACCAGTTTGCACTATATAAAACTGCAGAAAAACTAAAAATAAAAAGTGTTTTGCACACTTCTGTCATTGGGCTATATGTGGGCTACATCTGGGTGATATTAGTGCTACATTTGGGCTCTTTTTTCTCTGGTGGCCATCTTGGGAGACTTATTTGTTATGAAGTTTCCTAATTTCGTCATTTACTGCAGTCTCCTCAGTAGGAAATGCTTTCAGTTTTTTACTTTGATTCCATCAAGAAGGCATTCAGATGTGTCACACATTTGCCATAAATTCAGAATGTTAGCACTCTAGTTGTTCATTAGATCACTGTAGTAAAGCTACTGCTCACCAGGGAGTTAACTGGAAGTCTACTGCTGGTATTGAAAGTGATTGTTTCAGTCTGCATGTCAGAATTTTCTAATGAAATAGAAGAGGTTTGAGATCTCACTTAAAACATGCCCTAAATTTTCTTTCTGCACAACTAACCATAATTTCTATGGCAAAATGAACCCCCTCATTTTGTTCCTTTTTAAATTAAATGTTTTAAGTGTTACCAGTTTATTCCAATCAAGATGGCTTCAGGTGTGCCATACTTTTGTCATAAGTAAGACTGTTAGCGCTCTAGTTGTTCTTTAGAACACTCTGGGAAGCTGCAGTAGAACACAAAGGCATCAACTGACAGGCTGCTCCTGTTGACATATAACAGGAAGATATTTGAGATCACACTTGAAACATGTCCTAATTTTTCTTTCTACAGCACTAACCATAATTTCTATGACAAAATGAACCCCATCATTTTGTTCCTTTTTAAATTAAATGTTTTAAGTGTTGCCAGTTTATTCCAATCAAGATGGCTTCAGGTGTGCCATACTTTTGTCATAAGTAAGGCTGTTAGCACTCTAGTTGTTCTTTAGAACACTCTGGGAAGCTGCAATAGAACACAAAGGCATCAACTGACAGGCTGCTCCTGTTGAAATATAACAGGAAGATATTTGAGATCTCACTTAAAACATGTCCTAATTTTTCTTTCTACAGCACTAACCATAATTTCTATGGCAAAATAAACCCCCTCATTTTGTTCCTTTTTAAATTAAATGTTTTAAGCGTTACCAGTTTATTCCAATCAAGATGGCTTCAGGTGTGCCATAATTGTGTCATAAGTAAGACTGTTAGCGCTCTAGTTGTTCTTTAGAACACTCTGGGAAGCTGCAGTAGAACACAAAGGCATCAACTGACAGGCTGCTCCTGTTGAAATATAACAGGAAGATATTTGAGATCACACTTGAAACATGTCCTAATTTTTCTTTCTACAGCACTAACCATAATTTCTATGACAAAATGAACCCCATCATTTTGTTCCTTTTTAAATTAAATGTTTTAAGTGTTACCAGTTTATTCCAATGAAGATGGCTTCAGGTGTGCCATCCTTTTGTCATAAGTAAGGCTGTTAGCACTCTAGTTGTTCTTTAGAACACTCTGGGAAGCTGCAGTAGAACACAAAGGAATCAACTGACAGTCTCTGCCCTTGTTGGATGTACATGTTTTACTGAGAATGTCAGACTTCATTCTCACATGACTGAGAAAGATAATGTGAATTTACAGAAAATATGCTCTCATTTTAGCTTCTGGAGCACCTTCCAAAACTGTACGGGACAAGCATGTGAAAATAGTTTTCTCTCAAACATGATTCATGATATCCCAGCAGAAGGTTTTTCACAGGGTAAAATCCCCTTAGAACACACCACAATTCCTGAAACTAGTATGGTACCATCAACAAATGAATTCTAATGTAACTAAAGTCTGTTATCACCCTTTATAGTTCTCCTTTTGGTAACCCTCAAAATCTTCGATTCACTACAATGCATTTCAATGGGGTACTATCATTTATATTGGTCCCAAGATGGCTGCCAGCAATTCCAGGATGAAGTGCTGACAGCCAATCAGATCTCACGATGACATGTGTGGTTAGGCTCCGCCCATATATATATGTGTTTTCTTTTTCAAATTTCTCAGGAACTACTGAACGGATTTACACCATTTAACCAAAAGGCACGACTCTGAACCAAGGGCTACCTTTTTGCCAAATTTGGTGTAATTCCATTCAGCAGTTCGGGCTGTAGGTGCGACTAAATGTTCCTATGGAAAATTGCATGGGGAAAACATGTTTTGGGACCCCCCTTTTTTCTCGGCCCCCACTTGACAAATCACCCCGAGACTTTCAGGATAGGAGCGGACCGGAGCGCCCCACGAGTTTTGAAAATTTCGCGAAGATTCATCAACCGGCGCCAAAGTTATTGGAAATAGAATGTTGTGAATTTCCTATGGAAAATAGGTCCTAACTATAACTACCTACTGGCGACCGCCAGTAGGTAATATATATATATATATATATATAGGAAAAGTGTGCGGCATGCTGGCGTGCTGCCAAATCACTGGTGATGCACGGAAAACAGCGCCACCGCAAGTGCTGGCAATATCAAAAAAATCTCCCCAAACTCCAAAATGAGAAAGGGAGCCATCACTCGAAGTCAGGGTTATGTAACCCTGACTTCGACAGCCGGCTCCCTCTCTCATTTTGGAGTTTGGGGAGATTTTTTGGATATATATATATATTCACTGAAAAAACCATAGGTTTCAGGGACGTTATAGTTAGTTGGACATTTCACTCGTACAAAACCTGAGAAATTCGGCCATTATAGTTAGTTGAGTTAACTATAACTCGCGCCCCCGCAATGCACTGCTGATGACGTCACATATTACATCATTCATAACATGGTCAGCGACATCACTGATGACATCACTGATGACATCATCCACGTGATAATCTGATGCACCTCCTCACACCCTAATATAACCTTTGATACACCCACTCTAAAATACAGACTACCATTTTTGAAACCATAGACACACCAATACCAGTTACTACATACCCACTCACTGATTCCTAGGTCTACACACACATCCACTCATTCACCCATACAGTCACTCATACATGCAGTCACTTATCAATACAGTACTATCATTTGCACTCATACACCTATACAGACAGTCACACATCATCACTCATCCATAAAGTTACTCACACACCTAGTCAGTCTTGCAAAGAATCAATCACACGTCCCTGAAACCTATGTTTTTTTCAGTGAATTTCTATGGTTTTTTAAATGCTAATTTCTAACTATAATGTCCCTGAAACCTATGGTTTTTTCAGTGAATTTCAAAGGTTTTTTAAATGCTAATTTCTACCTATAATGTCCCTGAAACCTATGGTTTTTTCAGTGAATTTCAAAGGTTTTTTAAATGATAATTTCTAACTGTAACGTCCCTGAAACCTATGCTTTTTTCAGTGAATTTCAAAGGTTTTTTAAAGGCTAATTTCTAACCATGCCTACAGAGGTAGAACATGTGAAGAAAGAGGAAGAAAGGCACAGAAAGAAGCAAGAGAAATGCAGAAAGAGGCAACAAAAGTCCAGAAAGATGAAGAAAAGTGCAGGAAGAAGCAAGAGATATGCAGAAAGAACCAACAGTGGTGCAGAAAAAGTCCTTGTTGCAAACTCATCCTGTGCCCCCAACTTTTTGCTGACGGGTACTGGTGGTAACTGACTCTGCCTAACCAGGTATAGAGCCAGTGCAATGCTAAAAGACACTTAGAATGCAGTGAAAACACCTACATACAATAGGGTACACTATGGGTTGGGGTACCTCTGTGATTGGCATGACCTCCCCTGTAAGGCCCTAGTACATAATAGGGCAGGGGGATTAAAACTACCTCTAAGTCAGAGGTGCAGAAAGATGCTTTTTTAAGTAGTAGTCACATTTGCAGAGTGGTGGAGAAAGGGTGCTGGGCCTCCGACCAGCGCTCAGGAATTCCGCTGCGTAGGGCTTACAGGAGGTACCAGTAGGGCTGCTTGGCCCCCAAAGTCCCTCAGGAGTAAATTGGACTTCATCCCCCATCCTGTAGTTTGCCAGGAGGTGCGTTTGCAGAGTGGTGGAGAAAGGGGGGGGCATGTCTTCCATAGACGTCTTAGCAATCCTACTGTGTGGGACTTACTACAGGTAACAAAAGGGGTAGTTGGCCCCCAACGACAACCTTGGGGGCCAACTACCCCACCTATTACCTCCAGTAAGTCCCAAACAGCAGGATTGCTAAGTTCTCATAACAGGCCATGCCCCCTTTGCCCACCACTCTGCAAATGCGCTCCCTGGCACGCTCTTGGATGGGGATTGAAGTCCCCTTTGCTCCTGGGGGTCCTTTAGGGACCAAATAGCCTACCTCTTACCTCCAGTAAGCCCCACACTAGTGGGATTGCTGAGAGGTGGACACAGGCCATGCCCCCTTTCTCTACTACTCTGCAAACACACCCCCTGGCGTGTTCTAAGTTGGGGAATTAAGTCCCCTTGAATACTGGGAGTCCATGGGGGGCAACTAGCCCACCAGGTACCTCCAGTAAGCGCCACACAGCTGAGGTCCTCAGGACACAAGAGGACCTCATCGCCCCACCAGCAGCTTGCCAAGAAGCGTGCTTGCAGAGTGGTATAAAAAGGGGCATGGCCTCGGACCACCTCTCTGCAAACCAGCTATGTGGTGCTTACTGGAGGTACCTGGTGGGCTAGTTGGCCCCCAGGGACCCTCAGTATTCATTGGGACTTAATTTCCCAACTTACAACACACCAGGGGGCGCGTTTGCACAGTAGTGCAGGGAGGGGGCGGGGCCTCCGGCGTGATGCCGGCTTTTTTTTTAAATTTATTTTTTAGAAGGGGGCTGTGTGGCCTCCCTTCTTTTACTATTTTTGGGGCCCTGGGGACCCCATCCCCCAGGGCCTGACCCCTTTTTTGTAAAAAAAAAAAAAAACGGGAAGGGGCCGCGCTGTCCCCCTCCCGAGGCCAATTTTGGCCCCGGGGACCCCATCCCCGGGGCATGGCCTCTTTTTTTATTAAATAATTAAAGTGAAGGGGGCCGCGTGGCCCCCCTTCCCTGAGCCACCATTGGCCCCGGGGACCCCATCCCCCGGGGCTTGGCCATTATTAAAAAAAAAATTAATTGAGGAGGGGGGCTGCGCGGCCCCCCTCCCCAAGCCGATTTCGACCCCGGGGACCCCATCCCCCGGGGCCCGGCCATTCTTTTTTAAAATTAAAGTGGAGGGGGGCCGCATTGCCCCCCTCCTGGGCCTCTGCTGGCCGCAGGGACCCCATCCCCATATGCTTTTTTTGGCCCTGGGGGTCCCTGTGGGACCCCTCAGCAGGCCTAGGGGGTCAGGGTGTTTCTACCCTGCCAACCTTTTCTTGTTTTTTAATGTTTTTTTCACTGTGTTCTTGTGACTCGGTTACCGAGTTACAAGATGGCTGCCAACACTTCCTAGTTTGGAGTGTTGACAGCCAATCAGAGTGAAGCTCATGCCCGGGAGAGTTCGCTAACCCTCCTCGGTGCTCAGATATCGAAGCTTTTCTTTTTCTAATTTCTCTGGAACTACTGAACGGATTTACACCATTTTAAAAAAAGGGCTCTTTCTGAACCAAGACCTATCTTTTTGCCAAATTTGGCGTAATTCCGTTCAGCAGTTCGGGCTGTAGATTTGTCTAAAGTTCCTATGGAAATTAACATGGGGAAAATGCGTTTTGGGTCCCCCCTTTTTTCTTGGCCCCCGCTTAATGAATCACCCTGAAACTTTCAAGACAGGAGCTGTCCGGAGTGCCCCATTAGTTGTGAAAATTTCGCAAAGATTCGTCAACCGGTGCCAAAGATATTGGCAAACGAAAAAACGCTTTTTGAATAGAAACGAGGTCCTAACTATAACTACCTACTGGCGACCTCCAGTAGGTAATATATATATACATATATGTGGAAAAGCAATGCCGGCTCCCGCAGGAGATGGGGAGCCGGTGGGGCCATGGGGGATTGGGGCTCACCCCACGGTCCCTAAACATTTGGGCATTTCCACGGGGGATGGGGTCCCCGGGGCGAATGTAAATTAATAGAAGTGGATATTTTTTTTTTGAAAAAAATTGGAGTCGCGACCCTAGCGCGGCCGCGTGGTGTGAACGCGCTGGGTGCGCGACTCCAAGCAAAAATAATTACGATTTTTTTTTTATATAAATCTAGGTTATATGTTGGCTAATTGGGTGGCTCTAAAAAGAGCCCTTGTGTTTATTATGAGTTTCTTGCAGCTACATGTAAGTGCGGATGCAGAGCTTTAGGTTGTTGAGAAACACTCTGTTCCCTTCATCAGTGAAGTGTACCCCGTCACTTCTGTAGATGTCCTCCATATGGAAACGTAGATTGTTGTTATATATGGAGCCCATTCTATGGTCTCTGAGGTAAGCAGAAACAGCTTTATTGACATTCTTCCTAGCTTTCTCAATCTGAGGACAAAATTGATTGGACCACTTCCATTTCTGTCTTTGGCATATGTTAGAGTATACAAAGACAGTTTGGGGGAAAAGCAACATCAATTCTGCAAAGGTGTCCTTCATTAGCATTTCCAGATCTACCCCAGTCAATGTGCCTAGGTCATTGCCACCACAGTGCACAATCATGAGGTCAGGGGGTTGGAGATGCAAAAAGGTTTTAACCAAAGGCATCAATTGGTGCCACTTTAATCCGCTCTGTCAAATCCATTTTATGTCTACATTTTGCAATGCTAGGTCTTTGTCAATACCTCTGTGTTCAGCATACCTTTTGCACCAGAATACATAGCTGTGCTCATCAATCCACACAGAAAGCATCTTGAAGGGATGTCTGTAGGTAATCAAAAGATGTCTGTAGCTGAGGTAGTCAGTTGGTAGAGTGAGAGATATCTAAAATGGTGGACAAGATTCTGTTTTAAAGAAAGTAGAGATTTGATTGGCTGTTTAAGAACATTGTACATTCAAAAATAGGGTGCATTTTACTTTTTTTAAAAAGCAAGTTTCTTATTGGTTAGTAAAAAGTGTTTGAAAGGTACAGCAGAAAGGATAAGGTCATGTTTTGCAAAGCCAACCAAACCTGCTGTTGTCATTTGCAACATTGTGTGCTGAACTTGTGACCTTGCAGTTAAGTTGAATGTTGCATGACCTGTTGCTATGGAAACTGACATTAAGGAGAAGGGGTGAAGAAGTCAGTTGAAAAGGGTTATTATCTGTGACCAATGGAAATGTGTTTTACAATTTGAAAATCTCTGGGAAGTAATGTCATTTGTTGCTTATGTGTATTTGTATGGAAAAAGAGAGGGAAACCTTGCCATTACTGGTTTTACCTTGCAGAGTCTGGTGATTTATATTGATTGTGTGTAAAAGAAAATCCTGTCTGAGTGTGTGAGATTTTTCATTCAACAGATTTATTTGCAAGGTGAGTTATATATTTTTGAGGTTTATTTAAAAAAGATTTGACATTATTCTAAAACTGTGTTGTTTGAAATATATTATTAAATGTAGAGCTGTATATTGGATTTAGTTTTATTGTACTTGAAGTTTGTTTAAAAAACAGTCTGTACAGTAATATATATATTTTTAAGTCTGTTCAAAGGTATAGCTGAATGATGCCTCATATTTTTAGATAGTTGGTTGAACATGCAGTACAAATGTGTATTTTGAAAGATGTTCATATAAGGTGTAGTTTATTAGGGATAATTATTTCTTCTCTACATAGATACTTTGGTAAAGATGCAGCACAACTGCAGTGTTTGAAAGATGATCATATAAGGTGTTAATAATTAAGTTTCTGTTATTAGTTTGTACAAAAGGTAAAGTTAAATGATGCTATATGTTTTAGGATAGAATGGTGAAATAAGGTGTTGTTAATTATGCTTCTTTTTGAAGTCTGAGCAAAGGTATAGTTGAATGATGCCACATAATTTTAGATACAGTGGTGAAGATGTGTAATAAAAGTGTGGTTTTAGAAATGCTCATAAAAGGTGTTGTAAATTAGTCTTCTTTCTTAAGTCTGTTGAGAGGTATAGTTTGATGATGTCGCACATTTCTAGATTTAATAGTCAAGATGTAGCTCAAAAATAAGCCACCACATTTTACTCTTTCTGGTATGTTGTACTTTTCTATTTAACTATATAGTATGTAATGACTCATGTATGTGTTCAGATTGTATTTATATAGTTGTATGTATATTTACTGAAAAATTAAGAGATGACTGACTGATTACAGGAGTGCAAAGGTAGTGAATATGTGATTTTATAAGTACACGAGAAATGATTTACTGATTCTATATTGTGCAAACACCCAGTTAGTATCCAAGCACTACCCATGCATTCATGCAATGACTCATGCACTAACTGATGCAGTGATAAAATCTCCAGAGCACTACATATGAAAGTCCAGCAATCCCCCTGTCACTCCCTGTGGACTCTTTTATTCAGTCTGCCATGTCCTTATCTAATCACTGTGCCAAAATACAGGCACTTATAAATTCATCATGCACTCTCCTTGCAGTACTCTAAGTTTTCTGTTGTTATCCATGTACTCATGCAATGACCGAGGGACTAACACATGCAGTGCTACAATCACATGTGCACTATGCATGTAGTCCTGTAACCACCTACACACTACTGATTCACTCCTCCAATTATCCAGGTAGTACCCATGCAGTCCAGCAATCAAATTGTCACCCCCTGTGCACTCCTCCAATTACCCAGCCAGTACCATGTACTAATCCAATCACTCTGCCACAACCCAAGCACTTATAAATTCACCATGCACTCTCCTTGCAGTACTCCAATCATCCAGTCAGTACCCATTTACAATCCTTTGAGCGCTATCTATACAGTTTAGTAATCTCCATGTTACTACCTATGCACTCCTCCAATTACCCAGCCAGTCCCATGTCCTTATCCAATCACTCTGCCACAAACCAAGCACTTATAAATTCACTGTGCATTCTCCTTGCAGCACTCTAAGTATCATGTCGCTATCCATGTACTCATGCAATGACCCAGGGACTAACACATGCACTGCTACATTCACATGTGCACTATCCATGCAGTCTTGTAACCATCTACACACTACTGATTCACTCCTGCAAATACCCAGGTAGTACCCATGCAGTCCAGCAATCACACTATCACTCCCCGTGTACTCTTCCAATCACCAAGTCAGTACCATGTACAATTCCAATCACTTCGCTAAAACCCAAGCACTTAGAAATTCACCATGCACTCTCCTTGCAGTACTCCAATCATCCAGTCAGTACCCATTTACAATCCTTTGAGTGCTATCTATACAGTTTAGTTATCTCCATGTTACTACCTATGCACTCCTCCAATTACCCAGCCAGTCCCATGTCCTTATCCAATCACTCTGCCATAAAACAAGCACTTATAAATTCACTATGCATTCTCCTTGCAGCACTCTAAGTATCCTGTCGCTATCCATGTACTCATGCAATGACCCAGGGAGTAACACATGCAGTGTTATAATCACATGTGCACTATCAATATAGTCCTGTAACCACCTATACACTACTGATTCACTCCTCCAATTATCCAGGTAGTACCCATGCAGTCCAGCAATCACACTGTCACTCTCCGTGCACTCCTCCAATCACTGAGCCAGTACTATGTACTAATCCAATCACTTCACTAAAACCCAAGCACTTATAAATTCACCAAGCACTCTCCTTGCAGTACTCCAATCATCCAGTCAGTACCCATTTACAATCCTTTGAGTGCTATCTATACAGTTTAGTTATCCACATGTTACTACCTATGCACTCCTCCAATTACCCAGCCAGTCCCATGTCCTTATCCAATCACTCTGCCATAAACCAAGCACTTATAAATTCACTATGCATTCTCCTTGCAGCACTCTAAGTATCCTGTCGCTATCCATGTACTCATGCAATGACCCAGGGAGTAACACATGCAGTGTTATAATCACATGTGCACTATCAATATAGTCCTGTAGAATAGGTGGGAGGCAAGATGGCGTCTGAGTAGCAGCTACCTAATGCCGCTCCGCCAGTCTGACCCCTAAACATAGCAAAACCTCGCCAAAATCAACAGGCAAATCTGACCGTATGGGCCGGCATTGTATTTCGGCCGTTATCATCATCGCGCAGGCAGGAGATCAGAGGGAGCGTCGAGGAGTGAAGAGACGCCCGGCTCCGGTGATACGAACCGTGTGCTGTGCCGCTCCAGCATCTCCCACGTCAGCGCTTCACATCGCCCTGCGGCTGCCTGCAGGGACGTGGCAGCCAGGTGCAGCTCTATCGGCAATCGGGGGATTCCCGACTGTTCTGCCAGACGCCGTGATCGGAGACAGCAACTGTATCGGACTTCCACGAAAAGTGGTGCTACTTTGTTTCCAGGGCTCATCAAAGACCAAAGTGAAGCAAGTAAGGATGGCTGGGCGAGGTGGAGGGAAACCCGCTAAAGTTAAAGATAATCAGACAACAGTGCCTGAAATAACTGAAACAATGCAGCAAACGCATTTAGACCCCCAAACAAGACGCCCAGGTACGCGGGGTTAAAAAACAGAGAAAACCTGGATAATTTGAGCTCTATTGACAAATCTGAACAAACAACTAAACAGGCAAAAAGGATACAAGCTAAAAGGAACATTAAGTTCACGGATAATGCACAGATTCCAGATTCTCAGCCACTGATATCTAATATGTTTTGCCCAACAGTGGTGGGAAAAATGCATAACGAACCGGCCATGGTGGGGACACCTGAGGGGCAGATCGAACAAATCACGTCTGTACTAGAAGGAGAAACCTCACAGGGACCTTTGGCGGTACAATTAGTAACATCGGCTCTATTAAAACCTGTGGAAAACACAGGAGTTATCCCTACCTCAGAGGCAGATAGTTGTACAAACTATGAGGAGAGGCAGATTGAGCCCCTAAATGACCCGGTGACCCTCCTTCAGAAAGTGGACACAAGGATATCCGGGACAGAGAACGGGGGTATAGACTGTACAAATACGGTAACTGTGTCACAGAAGGCTTCAGCTAATCCAATAAATACTGTTACCCAACGGTTGGAAAACCGCCACAGCACTGAAAAACCCCACTCTGTCACAGATGAGTCAGAGAGATATGAGACCGGCAAATCGATATCCAGCGATTGTGAAAGGCAAGACTGGGGAAGTACGAGCTCAATGGGCTCAGAGGACTCAGAGGATTCCCGAGAAGATGCTATACAAAAAAAGAAGATGGAAAAGAAAAGGAGAAAAAAACGAATTAGACACAAGAGTGGGACGACCATTGACCAAGGGAGTAACGCCGAGCTCAGATGGGATTACTCATCTTCACAGTTTGCGACTCCTTCAGACCAAACAGTATTTTCAGGCGGCAATCCTTCAACCATGGAAGATTGGAGAAGAGCCCCCAGAGATAAAGATGAGCCTACCCTCGCTGAAGTCCTCCACTCAATCAAAAGTTTTCAGGAGGAGGTTAAGATCGACAACCGAAAAAATCATCATGCCACTCAGAAATTACAGGGCGTGATTAGGAAAGTAGGCCGAACTTGCGTGGAGATAGCCGATAGAATGTCATCAGTAGAGGTGCGCACCGAAAATCTGGAAAAAGATGTTAACTCTCTCCGGGTACAAGGGACGGAGCATGATGGGATCATAAAGGACTTAATTCTGAAGATCGAGGAGCAGGAGAACAGATCACAACGCAATAATCTTCGCATTTTGGGGGTTCCCGAAGGAGTGGAAGGAAGTGATCCAATGGCCTACATGATCACACTTTTCAAAGGAGCTTTTCCAGAGTTGCAAAACTGGGATTGGGATAGAGAGATACAACGCGCTCATCGCTTCCCATTAACTCCTTCCAAACGTCCTCAGTCTCCAGCGCAATATCCGCGCGCAATGATAGTATATTTTGGCAACTTTCTCCTACGTCAGAAGCTTTTTGACTTAGCAAGGCCCACCAGTAAAAGGGAGTTCAATGGTGTTACCTTTTTTAGTCGGCCAGATTTTGCCCATGCTACAGTTGAGCGAAGATGGAGGATGAGGCAACTTTTTGCCCCTTTTCAACAAATTGGGGCAACAGTATATCTGCAAAACCCAGCACGTCTTAAAATTATCTTTAATGGGACTACACGCAGCTTCATCTCCGAAATCCAGGCCCAGGCTTATCTGCAGGAGATTACAGAGACTAGAAGCGACAGGATCAAGAAGTGATTCATTCAATTTGATGCTTTAACGGATTAAAATACCTAAAAACTTGGGGTATAAATGAGCACTGGGGACAATCAAGCGAGGTCAATGATTATGAATTGATTGGACTATCATTTTGGGGGTCGGATCGGGGAGGTGGGCATGGGGCCCTGAATGCTCAGATGTCCTCATCCTGGTTCTTTCAGAACCAGGTAACCTCAGTGGGTGGTGGAGGGAGGCAGGTGGGGTTCATGGGGGATGGGCTAGGGGAGGGGGTTGGCACAAGGAGGGTCGGTAAAAAAAAAAAAAAAAACTTTGTTACTTTAGATGAGTAAATTACGCATAGCAACGATCAATGTGTGTGGCCTTAATGATATTAAGAAACGACGTAATACGGCTGTAGCACTTAGGTTACTCAAGGCAGATATTTTATGTTTACAGGAGACACACATAGAAAGGACACAAATTCACTTGTTAGATTCACTTGGTTTTACTGTAGTTGGGGCTACTACCCAAAATGCTAGGATACGAGGGGTGGCAATTTTATCAGCAAAACGGTCACTTCAATTTATACGCACACTAACTGATTCAAATAGAAGGTGGGTTATTACAGTATGTCGAAGGGAAAATGGGAATTTACTTACGATATGTACCATTTATGGCAGCACCGCTGATGATTCAGCAATTTTTGACTTTCTGAACAATGAGTTGGCTGAATGGCCACTACCTTTAATCATCTGCGGCGATTTTAATATCAATCTGCCAGCAGACAAGAGTATAACCGGTGATAGAAATTGGATATACAATGGACGAAAACCAAAAGTCTTTAAAGCCCTCAAGGATTTATGTAGGGAGCAAGCACTCACCGATATCTGGCATTCACAACATTCCATGGATTCTGGTTATACCTTTTATTCCTTTCCGCACAATAAAATGGTGCGACTAGATTACATCTTTGCATCTCAGTCTATTCTTTTAGAGAGTTTAATAGAAAAACATCCGCGTATAGTGGCAGACCATAATCCCTTAGTTATGGAAATAAGGGGGTAATGGTGGTCAATAGAGATGTTGCTAACTGGACCTTTGAGCGATCCCTCCTTTTAAATGATGAGTACTGCAAACATATGAAACGCTGGATGGTACAATTTATTAAGGACAATTTAGGTAGTACAGGGATTGAGGTGGTTTGGGATGCACTAAAAGCAGCAATTAGGGGAGAGACACTTAGCTTTTCACTCACTTTAAATAAAGAAAAGCGTCGACAATGGGATAAACTTCAATCTCAACTGGCTGAGGCAGAAGAGAACTTAATTACTGTGCTTAGGGATGGGGAGGACTCGGCTGATGCGCAAGCAAGAATAATATCAGCAAAATCGGCTGTCATGGGGGTAATTGCTAAAAGAGCAGCAGATAGATTAGAAATTTGGAAGAGGGAGGCATATGAATGTAGTGAGCAGGTTGGACATCATCTTGCGATTAGGGCAAGACAGAAAGCCACTAGGAATATCATCACAGCCGTTAAAAATGTTGCGCAGGAAGTTGTCTCAGATGTAGAGGGCATTCGCAAGGAGTTCCTTGCTTATTATCAGGATCTATATCATGAGACGACCACCGCCCAGGCAGACGATATTGCCAAATATCTAAACCAAATCCCAGCGGTGCAATTATCGCATGACGACCAGGGTCTACTTGATGAGCCCCCCAATGGATTGACATACTGCTCTGTATTAACTGTCTTCCTAATAATAAAGCCACTGGGTTGGATAATATTCCAGGGGAATTTTATAAAAGATTCTCCACGGAATTAAAAGAGATTATGTTTCTGCTATTTATTCATGTGTTCAGTGGGGGAAAACCACCAGAGTCATGGACACAAGCTAAAATCATTATATTTTTGAAAAAGCATAAATCGGCATTGGATCCTGCCTCGTATCGCCCTATAACCCTGACAAATGCGGATAGTAAAATCTACTCGAAAATTCTGGCAGTTCGATTAGCAGGGGTAATACATAAAGTTATATCCCCAAGACAACACGGATTTATACCGGGACGAGGCACAGTAGATCATGTTAGGAGGATCATTTCCTGTTTGATGCAGTACATATCTCAGGAGACCCAATGGCACTTATTCTTCTTGATGCTGAGAAGGCTTTTGATAGAGTCTCCTGGCCTTTTTATGGGAGACTCTGTCAAGGGTCGGGATAGGTCATGGATGTATTCAAGCCTTTAAGATGTTGTATTATCAACCTACAGCTAGATTATTTATAAACGGTGCACTAACTGACAAGTTTAAAATAAAAAGAGGGACTCGCCAGGGATGCCCAAGCTCACCCCTCCTGTTCGCACTGTATATAGACCCTTTTTACGCTTACTGGAAAGCGATCAGAAAATTAGTCCTATTGTTTCACACGGGTGGGAGACGAAAGTCCTGGCCTATGCCGACGACATCGCCTTGGTGACTGCTAATCCCGAAGAATCTATGGCTGAGGTTGAATTAGAGGCGGCTAGGTTTGGAAGTCTGTCCGGGTATTCCCTTAATAGATCCAAAACTCAGATAATCTGTAAAAATGTGGATATGAGTCAAGATATAAGACAGGTAGAAAAAGCTACGTATCTCGGAGTGGAAGTCATGGCAACCGTTGAGAAGATAGTCGAGTGCAATATTGATCCCTTGATTGATAAAATTAAACCAGATTTATTTCGACTACACAAATTGCATCTTTCAATAATAGGGAGATGTAACTTAATTAAAATGCTTTTTTTCCCCAAACTTTTATATTTTATGAGAGCTATTCCGTTAGAATTTAGTAATATGTGTTTAAAAAAGATTGAAGATTTGTTCTCAAGATTTATATGGGCATATGCAAAACCGAGAAGAGCCTACAAATTTCTGTCTCTACCAAAGGATAAGGGAGGGTTGGCTCTCCCAAATATAAGGCTTTACTACTGGGCAACTACTCTTCTGCATAATCTTACTCTTTTATCAGAAAATGTTATAGATAGTCCTTTGAGAGACATACCTACGCCTATAGAACTTATAATGGGTAGAGATGCATGGGGCTGGACCTGGCGGTTTTTAAACGATTCCCACTACAAGAAGGTACGTTTTAAAACATTGGTGCCCGGGTTTAAATGTATGAAGTCAGTTCGCAAAATGCTTGGACTGGGCCGCCTGAATTATTATACACCAATATACAACAATCCAAATCTGCCTGATATTTTTAAAGCTGTATTACTACAAAAGTGGCAAAAGAAGGGTCTGGTGACACTGGGGGATTTATATTCTCTCTCTGATATAGCCTCTTTTGAGAGTCTCAAAGAAAGATTTAAACTGGATTGGAAAGATTTTTATAAATACCTGCAAGTACGTGACTTTTTAAGGAAAAAGTGTGGCGGGCCAGCAGGATTTATTAACAATCCTATTATTGATAATGTAAGGATGAATCATCCATCTATTGGAATGGTGTATAACTCTTTTAATATATTAATGCCGGATGATTTAACATTACGAGCTAGGAAGTGGAAAGAGGAGATTGATATATCACAAGACTTATTTCTTCACTCAGTAGAGTTAGCACAAAATGTGTTAATTCCAGCGCGACTTCAAGCCCAGTATTATAAATCTTGCTTTTCACTGTATTTTACTCCAAAAAAGATTGCAAAATGGGGGACGGGAAGAGGGACCTTTTGCCCACGATGTTTGTTTTTTCAGGCTGATCTTAATCATATGTTTGCCTCTTGTGATGTATTAAGTAAATTAAAATTTGAGATTACGACTTTTTTTAAAGAAATGTTAGGGAGGGATATTTTCTTCTCTCCCTCCCTGATCTGTTTAGGGGTGGATCAGGAAATGCAAGGCAAACCAGGAGAGTATTTGATTTTCATAGCCATGGCAATCTATCGGCTTTGCCTTGCTTCAGCCTGGCTGGATCCATCTCCACCCGTGTACCATCAATGGTTAACGAGACTGGTGGCAAATTATAACTTTGAAAGAGCCATCTATGGGAAAAGAGGAGTACGGTCTTGTAAGAAGGGATTAAAGATATGGGAACCTCTGACCAAATGGCTTGAGAGATGATTTAGATAATACAATTGTGTTTTTTTCTTTTTTCTCTTAATTATATAAAGTTGTGCCAACCCCGGGGTGGGAGGGGCGGGAGTGGGGTGTTAAATGTCTATAAAATGTGTGCATGATGGACAAATGCTGATTTATATTAACTCTTATTTATGTTATTTACGCTAAGTAACTTATCTAATATATATGCAATCTACTTATGGAGCTACAATATATGCATGTTTTGTATTTATAAACTATCCGCAAAGTGAGTGAAAAAAAAAATGAAGTGTAACCGGTTTAATTTAATCATGCACCAATAAAAAAAATATTTAAAAAAAAAAAAAATCAATATAGTCCTGTAACCACCTATACACTACTGATTCACTCCTCCAATTATCCAGGTAGTACCCATGCAGTCCAGCAATCACACTGTCACTCTCCGTGCTCTCCTCCAATCACTGAGCCAGTACTATGTACTAATCCAATCACTTCGCTAAAACCCAAGCACTTATAAATTCACCAAGCACTCTCCTTGCAGTACTCCAATCATCCAGTCAGTACCCATTTACAATCCTTTGAGTGCTATCTATACAGTTTAGTTATCTCCATGTTACTACCTATGCACTCCTCCAATTACCCAGCCAGTCCCATGTCCTTATCCAATCACTCTGCCATAAACCAAGCACTTATAAATTCACTATGCATTCTCCTTGCAGCACTCTAAGTATCCTGTCGCTATCCATGTACTCATGCAATGACCCAGGGAGTTACACATGCAGTGTTATAATCACATGTGCACTATCAATATAGTCCTGTAACCACCTATTAAGAGATGACTGACTGATTACAGGAGTGCAAAGGTAGTGAATATGTGATTTTATAAGTACACGAGAAATGATTTACTGATTCTATATTGTGGAAACACCCAGTTAGTATCTAAGCACTACCCATGCATTCATGCAATGACTCATGCACTAACTGATGCAGTGATAAAATCTCCAGAGCACTACATATGAAAGTCCAGCAGTCCCCCTGTCACTCCCTGTGGACTCTTTTATTCAGTCTGCCATGTCCTTATCTAATCACTGTGCCAAAATACAGGCACTTATAAATTCATCATGCACTCTCCTTGCAGTACTCTAAGTTTTCTGTCGTTATCCATGTACTCATGCAATGACCGAGGGACTAACACATGCAGTGCTACAATCACATGTGCACTATGCATGTAGTCCTGTAACCACCTACACACTACTGATTCACTCCTCCAATTATCCAGGTAGTACCCATGCAGTCCAGCAATCAAATTGTCACCCCCCGTGCACTCCTCCAATCACCCAGCCAGTACCATGTACTAATCCAATCACTCTGCCACAACCCAAGCACTTATAAATTCACCATGCACTCTCCTTGCAGTACTCCAATCATCCAGTCAGTACCCATTTACAATCCTTTGAGTGCTATCTATACAGTTTAGTAATCTCCATGTTACTACCTATGCACTCCTCCAATTACCCAGCCAGTCCCATGTCCTTATCCAATCACTCTGCCATAAACCAAGCACTTATAAATTCACTATGCATTTTCCTTGCATCACTCTAAGTATCCTGTCGCTATCCATGTACTCATGCAATGACCCAGGGACTAACACATGCACTGCTACAATCACATGTGCACTATCCATGCAGTCTTGTAACCACCTACACACTACTGATTCACTCCTGCAAATACCCAGGTAGTACCCATGCAGTCCAGCAATCACATTGTCACTCCCCGGTACTCTTCCAATCACCAAGTCAGTACCATGTACTATTCCAATCACTTCGCTAAAACCCAAGCACTTAGAAATCCAACATACACTCTCCTTGCAGTACTATAATCATCCAGTCACTACCCATGTACTCATGCAATGACCCAGACACTAACACATGCAGTGCTACAATCACATGTGGACTATGCATGCAGTCCTCTAACCACCTACATGCTGCTCATTCACACCTTCATTTTCCCAGGTACTATCCATGCAGTCCAGCAATCACACTGTCACTCCCTCTGCACTCCTCCAGTCACCCAGCCAGTACCATATACTAATCCAATCACTCCGCCAATACCCAAGCACTTATAAATTCACTATACAGTCTCCTTGCAGTACTCTAATCATCCAGTCACTGCCCATGTACTCATGCAATGACCCAGGGACTAACACAAACAGTGCTACAATCACATGTGCACTATCCATGCAGTCCTGTAACTACTATTGATTCACTCCTCCTAGTAGCCAGAGAGTACACATGCAGTCCAGCAATCACACTGTCACTCCTGTGCACTCCTCCAATCCCCCAGCCATTACCATGTACTAATCCAATCACTCCGCCAAAACCCAATCACTTAGAATTTCACCATGCACTCTCCTTGCAGTATTCCAATCATCCAGTCAGTACCCATTTACAATCCTTTCAGTGCTATCTATACAGTTTAGTAATCTGCATGTTACTACCTATGCACTCCTCCAATTACCCAGCCAGTCCCATGTCCTTATCCGATCACTCTACTACAACCCAAGCACTTATAAATTCACCATGCACTCTCCTTGCAGCACTCTAGGTATTCTGTCGTTATCCATGTACTCATGCAATGACACAGGGACTAACACATGCAGTGCTACAATCACATGTGCACTATCAATGTAGTCCTCGTAACACCTACCCACTACTAATTCACTCCTCCAATTACCCAAGTAGTACCCATGCAGTCCAGCAATCACACTGTCACTCCCCGTGCACTCCTCCAATCACCCAGCCAGTACCATGTACTAATCCAATCACTCTGCCAAAATACAAGCACTTATAATTCAACTTGCACTCTCCTTGCAATACTCTAAACATGCAGTCAGTACTCATGTACTCATGCAATTATCCAGGCACTAACTCATGCACTTCTACAATCCTTTGAGTGCTACCTATACAGTTTACTAGTCCTCCTGATACTACCTATGCACTCCTCCAATTATCCAGCCACTCCCATGTCCTTATCCAATCACTCTGCCACAACCCAAGCACTTATACATTCACCCTGCACTCTCTTTTCAGCACTCTAGGTATTCTGTTGTTATCCATGTACTCATGCAATGACCGAGGGACTAACACATGCAGTGCTACAATCACATGTGCACTATCCATGCAGTCCTGTAACCAACTATTGATTCACTCCTCCTATTACCCAGAGAGTACACATGCAGTCCAGCAATCACACTGTCACTCCTGTGCACTCGTCCAATCCCCCAGCCACTACCATGTACTAATCCAATCACTCTGCCAAAACCCAATCACTTAGAATTTCACCATGCATTCTCCTTGCAGTTTTCCAATCATCAAGTCAGTACCCATGTACTCATGCAATTACTGAGGCACTAACTCATACACTTCTACAATCCTTTGAGTGCTACCTATACAGTTTAGTAATCTCCATGTTACTACCTATGCACTCCTCGATGTACCCAGCCGGTCCCATGTCCTTATCCAATCACTCTGCCACAACTCAAGCACTTATAAATTCAGCATGCAGTCTGCTTGCAGCACTCTAGGTATTGTTTTGTTATCCATGTACTCATGCAATGACCCAGGGAGTAACACATGCAGTGCTACAATCACATGTGCACTATGCATGCAGTTCTGTAACCACCTTTATACTACTGATTCATTCCTCCAATTATACAGGTAATACTCATGTAATCCAGCAATCACCCTGTCACTACCCATGCACTCCTCCAATCACCCAGCCAATATTATGTACTAATCTAATCACGCCACCAAAACACAAGCACTTATAAATTCACCATGCAGTCTCCTTACTGTTTTTTAATCAACCAGTCACTACCCATGTACATATGCAATGACCCAGGTATTAATAAATGCACTATTAAAATTCTCTATGCACTGCCCATGCACTCCTCTAAATAGCTAAACCCTTGTCATTCACTACTACAATTATCCAGTTAGTACCTGTGTACTGCAGTAAATGTATTGTGATATCAAAACAAAGCGTTTAAATGGTTATTATGTAGAACATGTTTGTTTAGTAATACATTGGTATATTTTATAGATTTATATTAATAATATTACATTTGTTTTTTTTTACAGATATTCTTCAGCATCATTAAAAAAGACTTATCATGACTAAAAAACAGTAAAGAGGAAACAACAAAAGAAAGACTATTACTTGAAGAAAAGACAACAGCAAGAATTAGAAGAAGTACAACATGTGGGAAAAAAGAAAAAGTCTTGCGGTAAGAGAACAAAAGAATTTATTAAAAGACTTTCAAAGACAAGAAACAGTTTGCACAATGTAGAAATTACAAAGAATACCTCAACAACAAAGAAGAATGAAAAGAAAAAAGGAGAAATTGATGGGAAATCACGTTTTCAAAAAACAATCTATGGTAAAAGGAGAAACAATCAATTTCATGAAATAAGGAAAAAAATGTTTCACAATAGAGTAGTACTTAATTTATTAAAAGATGCCAAGAAATATAAAAAAGATCAGAATTTTATAAAAAGAAGAAACAGATTGAAACTATTGTTGAAAAGGCTTTTCAATTAAAAAGGAAATTATTCATTTTAATTTTAAACAGGATTCGATCGTTAGATAAGCCAATACATTTTATGAAGTCCAAAAGTAAAAAGAAGAGAGTAATTAACAGGACTAACTTCTGTGATTTTTTTTGGGGTGAATGGAAGCACAGATCAAGTTCAGAGCCTTTTTTTAATGAAGAGAGCTATTTTCAAACCAATACATTAGTGTACGCAGTTGAAACCAGTGGTCGTGCTTATGAAGTGAAGAATGGTTCTCCAATTGAAAAAGAAAAGATGGTTCTTAGAAATGTAGAAGAAGTGATAGCTGATGAAGTTCTAGGGAGACGTAGTAAAGCCCCAGTGTATACTTGGGATTGTAGTAGTATTTGTAGTATACGACAGGAGTCTATTGATATTTTACGCAATTTCTTACGAGAGTATAGTAAAAAAAAGTGTTAAACAAAAGATTAAGATGTTGCAAGGACTAGATCCTTGCAAAGTGAGAAAAAATACTGGTTTGCAAGGTCATTCTCTGGCTTGTCTTTCTAGAAAAGTGTGTCAAAGTGTTTTTCATCATTTTAGAATGTTAGCAGTACAACACTCTCAAATGCGGACGTTAGTCAGAAGATTGTATTACCCAAAAAGTCCAGCAATATTTTTAAATTACTTAAACAGTGCTATTTTGCATGGGTCAGTATCAGATGTAAAAAAAGTTTGTGATGAAATAGAGTTTCGTTACTTTGGTCCTGAAGGAGAGTGTAGACAAAGTGAGACATTGATAGAAGTAGGTGTTGAAGAAGATGTGAAACATAGTAGTACTGAGAAGTTTGAAGAAGAAATTACAAAGTTTAAGGTAATTTCATGTGAAAGACCAAATTATGCTTGTATTTGTTGTTGACGAACTCACTATAAAAATCAGACTAGGAATGTTGATCTGTATTTAAAAAGTGAAAGAGAAAATAATGATAAGTGGAAGGAATTTGCAACTTATTTGTTGGTAGAGGATTGCTTTGATTTGGGTACTGATCAACGTATTTGTAAATATTGTTATAACAAATTAGAGGACAACAAAATGCCAGCTAGAGCTGTCCATAATAATCTAGAGTTGATAGCTATTCCTCCAGAATTGGTAGATTTAAACACTTATGAGTCTATTCTGATTCAATCTGTGCACCCTTTTCAGGCTATTGTTCGTATGGAGCCTAAAACAGGTAAGTTGCCTCCCACAGATTTACAGAGAGGATTAAAAGGAAGAGTTGTATATTTACCTCTAGATTTAAAGAAAAATATTGAAACTATTGGTGTAGAGAAAGAGGAAACTGAACCAGTAGTTATTCTAGTTAATGGTGTTCCTACAAAGAGTAAGAAAATCTGGAAAGAGTTAGTAGATGTCAGCAAAGTGCAAAAGGCAACATTGTATCTTATAAAAAACAATGATTACTACAAAAATGTGTATGTGGAAGAAGAAGAAATAGTTTTAGGAGATGATAGTGAAATGTCAAGTGGTCAAATTGAAAAAGTGGACATGTGCAAAAGTGAAGAAATGAATGAACATTATAGTGTACATCCTTTACATTCCAAAGAAGCGATGGGGAATACTATTGAATTATTCCAAATGAAGAAAGCGAAGGGGACTCCCATGAGTGTTTGGGAAAAAAGTTTGGAAGCTCGTTGTTTTCCACAGCTCTTTCCCACTGGAAAATGTGGACGATATGACGAACGACCAGTACAGATTCCCGCATCAGAATATCGGACAACAAGATTGTACGCAGAAGATCCAAGATTTCGACAATGTATCCCATATATATTTCATCTTTTGTTTGAAAGTGACTTGTCTGGACTTTCATATGCAGTCAACCACATATTAAAAACAGGAGTTCATCTTCAAAATGTTTCTGCAAAGGAATTCATGAACAAAGTACATGAGAGAGATGATAATTTAGAATCTCAATTGATTAATTTGATGGCATGTCAGCGTGGTACTAATGAGTATTGGTATCATCATCATGGAGAACTTAAATGCATGCTAAGGAACTTAGGAACTCCTACGTGGTTTGTTACGCTAAGCTGTGCTGAATACGCATGGGACGATTTACTTCAATTTCTTCGAGAAGCAAATTCAAATATTAAAAACATTGAATTCAAAACACCTGGAGAACTGTGTTCCTTGGATCCTGTAAATGTGTGCAGATATTTTAATCATAGGTTTCAAGCTATGATGTCTTTTATCTGCAATAAAATCAATCCTCCTCTTGGAGAAGTTATTGATTTCTTTTGGAGAAAGGAGTATCAAACTAGAGGTGCTCCTCATATACATATGCTTTTATGGATCAAGGATGCACCCAAATTTGGAACTGATTCAGATGAGACTGTTTTATCTTTTATTGAAAACTATGTTACATGTTGTATACCAAAAACAAGAGAAGAAAACACCTTAAGGCAACAAGTGTTACGGTTTCAAAATCATTGATGTGGGAAATACTGTCGTCGGAAATACAAGTCGAAGGAAAAGTTTTATTCCAAATGTCGTTTTGGATTTCCACGTCCAGTAATATCTAAAGAAAGAGTGAACAGTTTCATGTCAGCAGTGAGACATACCATCACTAGAAAATCTCCCAAAAATACTTACAATTTAAAAAGAAATGAAGAATCAAAGTATATTAATGATTATAATCTGGTTATTTTGTCGATGTGGAATGCTAATATGGATATCCAGTATGTTGCGGATAATTCCATTGCTGTTTCTCGGTATGTAACGTCATACATAACAAAATCAGAAAAGACGGAGTTGAAAGAAATGTGGGAAGAAATTTCCCACAAGAAGAGTCTTAGTAAGAAATTGTACAGCTTTAGTTTGAAGATGCTGTCCCATCGAGAGATTGGATCCTACGAATGTTCAGATCGCTTGTCCTCTGCAAGTTTATATTCAAAGTCAAGAGGAATAATTTGGGTTAGTCTAGGTCTTGCTGCAACACGAAATCGAGTACTTAAATCTGTACAAGAAATCGAATATTTAGCATTAAATGAACCGGAAAGCACAGATATTGTTAAAACAAACATGTTGGATACATACTATCCAAATAGTAGTCCTCATCTTGAAAACATATGTCTCTATGAAGTGCTGCAATATTATACTTTTAAGAGAAATATCACAGAGAACATAAATAAATAAAAATATGCAGTTATTGGTTCAGAAGGATGTTTGGTGAAACATAGCAAAGGAAATCTGAATAATCACAGGAAACTGAGTTGCGATACTCCTGATAAAAGGTAATTTTACTATTTAGCACTTCTGCAACTCTTCAAGCCTTGGCGTACGGAACTGGAATTACTTGGAGATTTTCAGTGCTATGAAGATTCTTTTAATGCATATAAAGATAGCATTGAATGCACAGTTTTTCCAAATTATCTCAAAATGTTGAATGAAGAAATTGATCAAGAAGCTACTATTGCAGCTGAGATTGCTAGAGACAGTTCTCAAGATAGTCAAAGTTCTGCTCCACTGAGTCAAGATCCACTAGGACAACCAATTGTGGAAAATTAAGCAGCAATCGCCATGAGTGAAGTGGAAACAGCAATGCATCAAGCTCAACATGATATTATAGTCTTAGCAAACTTGGAAGAACAACTAAATATTGAACAGAAAGAAATATATCAGCAAGTGAGACAACAGATCGACCATGGTTTTCTTCATGAGAAAAAGAATGCACATGCACATCATTTCAACCTATCTGAATGTATGTCAGTGGTCAAGCTGGTACAGGAAAAAGTTTCTTAATTAAAGTTTTGACCAGTTATCTACAGAAAACCACTGACTCACATTTATCTTGTGTTGTAACCGCTCCAACTGGGTTAGCAGCACACAACATTAAAGGAATTACATTACATCGCTTACTAATGCTACCTGTTGAACATGAAAACAAATTGGAATACCACAAGCTATCTGGAGAAGATTGTTATGAAGTTTCAAGAGTGCTAAAGAAAATGAAACTTCTGATTATTGATGAGGTGAGCATGGTCTCAAACTTAATGCTTGCCTTTGTGCATTTAAGAATTCAGCAAATTTTAAAAACAGAATACAATGTCTTATTTGGAGGAAAACATGTGATAGTTTTTGGCGATCTACTGCAACTTACTCCTGCAAAAGGGCAACCAGTATTTAAAACACTTGTGCATGAAGACACCAGAAAGTCTTTGGGAAGTGTTGGAAACGTGAACATTTGGTCATATTTTGAATACAAAGAACTTATTAAAAATATGCGACAGGCAAGTGATGAAGATTATGAAACCATTCTTCAAGATATAAAAATTGGAGTATTGACAGAACATGGCAAAGAAGCTTTGCAAAGACGGCTACTTACAAACTTGTCTCCAAATGAAAATGTAGCTCCAGAAAAAATATACCAAAAAATTTGAGAAAATAAATCTATAATCTGCCTAATGCCAACACTGCGAGAGTGTTCTACATTCAATGAAGAACTTTTAAAGCTGGAAAAACAACAAATAATAAAAATGGAAGCCATTGATAAAATAGAGCATGAAGGAATTACTATTATTTTGTCGGAAAAATTAAAAACAAAATTGGATTCTTTGGAAAAATCTATATCTAGAACTGCTGGTTTAGAAAAGAATTTATATGTATGTGAAAACTGTCGGATAATTTTACGGCATAATTTGGATGTGGAAAAAGGTTTAGTAAATGGAGCAATGGGAAAAGTTGTTGATTTTGTTAATTATCAAAATAGAGATGGAATTGAATTTTTGAAAATCAAATTTGATCAGATTGAAGAAGTAAAACAGATTGCTCGTTGTTCTGTTCATTTTTTGCTTGTTAAAGATTTGTATGTTCGTTGAAAAAAGTTTCCTCTTTCTTTAGCATATGCGTTGACCATTCATAAATCTCAAGGTTTAAGTGTAGACAGTGCTTTGGTAAACATTGGAAGTACCGTGTTTAAAGAGGGTATGGCATATGTTGCATTGTCCCGAGTCAGAACTTTATCTGGATTGTATTTGATTGATTTTGATGAGAGAAAGATTAGTGCAGATGCAAATTGTGTAAGAGAGTATAATCGGTTAAGAAGACTGTATGCACCCAACTTAGGTGAATATCCTGTATATGAAAAGCGTGTAGTAGGTCGAAAACGAAGATATGAGAATGTCTGTAGTGAAGTTGAAAAGAAGAAAAAAAATCAAGACAATGTTGAGATTCCAAACAAAAAGAAAAAGGACACTGTTGAAGAGATTGTAGGATATCAGTTAGAAAATAGTTCAAGTATCAACTACTATGCTAATGTAGTGGTGAACGTCGTATTTTTTCTAGAAAATATCCAACAGCAAATTATGGAGAATCGAGAAAAAAGGTTTTGTTCCTTGTTGCATTCTATTTTTGAAAAATTGAGAACTGATAAAACTAAAATCCAAAGTGTTTCTGGTATTCGGAATCTTCTGGATATATGTTCTGGTTCTTCGCAATTTACACAGAATGTGCAACAAGATGCTCAGGAATTTCTTATGTATATGCTTGCAGTATTGGAAGATGAAGGAATACAAATTGAAAATCTGTTTGGACTTTGTTATACATGGAAACATGAATGTGAAAATTGTACATTTACTTTTACCACTAAGATAGACACTGAAAGATTCATATATTTGACAATACCAGATTGTAAAACAGTGTCTTTTAACAAATTAGTTAAATCAGCTAATCAAAATATGGAGTGTAGCCACTGCAAATCAGAAATGTTATCAACATTATTTATACAAAGATTTGGAGAATATATAATTTTAATGATACAACGTTGTAGAGCAGATGGAAGAAAATTGGAAACTTTAATTAAAAAGTTTGTAGCAAGTCAACTATCAATATCAGGAAGAACTTTCGTAGCAGTAGCAATTATTTTCCACGATGGACCTTCTACGACATCTGGACACTACACTGTCTATTTAAAGTGCAATAAAGGATGGACATATTGTAATGATGCCCATTTGGTTTTCAAATATCGTTTGCCTAACGAATTACCAAATTCATACATAATATTCTTAATGCAAAAGTTCTGAGAACATAATTCGGCCTATTGGGAATATGTCAATATGAATTAATTAATTTATTTTGGATAATTTCAATATAAAGGATTTTAGGAATATCATTTGGCCTAGTGGGAAGATATCGGTATGAATTAAGAAGTTTATTTTGGATATTCTCACTGCAAATGTTTTAAAGAACATCATTTAGACTATAGGGAAGTTATGAAGAATTGCTGATTCAATTATCGTTTCTGTTCTTTGATATTGTATTTAGAAAATTCTCTTAGAAAGAAGCATTTTATATATTTGATATCTGTATTATATGCAATTTTATTGAGGATGTTTATTTTAGTAAATGTGAACAGATAGTTGACTTTGTTGTAAATATTTTGGACACAGATTTGTTTTTTTTAACAATCTTATTGATTGTATTTTTTTGCCCGCTGTTATATGATGAGCAACATTGAAATCACTATGTATGGTGAAATTCAATAGATTCTGAGAACAGCAAAAAAGGCAAACTGAATATGTTATATAATGGTAAAATTATGTTGTGTTCTTAAAATTATAATATGATATGTTATAACTGTATTTTTTCTTCTCTTTTACAGACCCTAATTCTAAAGTTTGAAAGTTTTTAAAATTTAAATTATAAAACACAACTGCAAAAATTCTTTAAAAAAACTTTGATATCTACTATTGTAAAGGTAAGATTAAGTAACCCAAACACTATCAGATGCACTACTACATTCACCTCTGCACTATCCATACAGTCCTCTAACCACCTAGACACTGCTCATTAACATCTTAAATTCCCCAGGTACTACCCGTGCAGTCCAGCAATCACCCTGTCACTCCCAATGCACTCCTTGAGTCACCCAGCCAGTACCATGTACTAATCCAATCCCTCTGCCAATACCCAAGCACTTATAAATTCACTCAGGCGCTCTCCTTTCAGTACTCTAATCATCCAGTCACTACCCATGTAGTCATGCAATGACCCAGTCATAAACACATGCACTGCTGCAATCCTTTGAGTGCTACCTATACAGTTTAGTAATCTCCCTGTTACTACGTATGCACTCCTCCAATAACCCGGCCAGTCCCATGTCCTTTTCCAATCCCTCTGCCAATAACCAAGCACTTATAAATTCACTCAGGCGCTCTCCTTGCAGTACTCTAATCATCCAGTTACTACCCATGTACTCATGCAATGACCCAGACACTAACACATGCAGTGCTACAATCACATGTGGACTATCCATGCAGTCCTCTAATCACCTACACGCTGCTCATTCACACCTTCATTTTCCCAGGACTACCCATGCAGTCCAGCAATCTCACTGTCACTCCCCCTGCACTCCTCCAGTCACCCAGCCAGTACCATATATTAATCCAATCACTCCACCAATATCCAAGCACTTATAAATTCACCATACACTCTCCTTGCAGTACTCTAATCACCCAGTCACTACCCATGTACTCATGCAATGACCCAGACACTAACACATGCAGTGCTACAATCACATGTGGACTATCCATGCAGTCCTCTAACCACATACACGCTGCTCATTCACACCTTCATTTTCCCAGGTACTACCCATGCAGTCCAGCAATCACACTGTCACTCCCCCTGCACTCCTCCAGTCACCAAGCCAGTACCATATACTAATCCAATCACTCCACCAATACCCAAGCACTTATAAATTAACCATACACTCTCCTTGCAGTACTCTAATCACCCAGTCACTACCCATGTACTCATGCAATGACCCAGATACTAACACATGCAGTGCTACAATCACATGTGGACTATCCATGCAGTCCTCTAACCACCTACACACTGCTCATTCACACCTTCATTTTCCCAGGAACTACCCATGCAGTCCAGCAATCACACTGTCACTCCCTGTGCAGTTGTCCAGTCACCCAGCCAGTACCATATACTAATCGAATCACTCCGCCAATACCCAAGCACTTATAAATTCAACATACACTCTCCTTGCAGTACTATAATCATCCAGTCACTACCCATGTACTCATGCAATGACCCAGACACTAACACATGCAGTGCTACAATTACATGTGGACTATCCATGCAGTCCTCTAACCACCTACATGCTGCTCATTCACACCTTCATTTTCCCAGGTACTACCTATGCAGTCCAGCAATCACACTGTCACTCCCCCTGCACTCCTCCAGTCACCCAGCCAGTACCATATACTAATCCAATCACTCCACCAATACCCCAGCACTTATAAATTCACCATACACTCTCCTTGCAGTACTCTAATCACCCAGTCACTACCCATATACTCATGCAATGACCCAGACACTTACACATGCAGTGCTACAATCACATGTGGACTATCCATGCAGTCCTCTAACCACCTACATGCTGCTCATTCACACCTTCATTTTCCCAGGTACTACCCATGCAGTCCAGCAATCACACTGTCACTCCCTGTGCAGTTGTCCAGTCACCCAGCCAGTACCATATACTAATCGAATCACTCCGCCAATACCCAAGCACTTATAAATTCACCATGCAGTCTCCTTGCAGTGCTCTAATCATCCAGTCACTACCCATGTACTCATGCAATGACCCAGACACTAACACATGCAGTGCTACAATCACATGTGCACTATCCATGCAGTCCTCTAACCACCTACACGCTGCTCATTCACACCTTCATTTTCCCAGGTACCATCTATGCAGTCCAGCAATCACACTGTCACTCCCCCTGCACTCCTCCAGTCACCCAGCCAGTACCATATACTAATCCAATCACTCCGCCAATACCCCAGCACTTATAAATTCACCATACACTCTCCTTGCAGTGCTCTAATCACCCAGTTAGTACCCGTGTACTCATGCAATGACCCAGACACTTACACATGCAGTGCTACAATCACATGTGAACTATCCATGCAGTCCTCTAACCACCTACATGCTGCTCATTGTTAATGTTAATGGAATTTGTAAGAGCGCACGAATACCCGGAGGTGTCTTGGCGCTGAGGACCACAGTGAGCATGTTTAGCATCTAGTCCTGAAATAGCCAGGTTTTCAAGTTTTTCCTAAAATTCACTAAGGAGCTAGCATTCCTAAGTTCCATTGGAAGGGTGTTCCAGAGTTTGGAGGTGCCGTAGTGAAAGCTGCGGCCACCCCAAGGCGCCGTACGGATTCTGGGGACTGTAAGAAGTCTGGCCCCCTCCGAACGTAGGTGTCTAGTCGGTTTGTACCATACAAAGAGATTCTGAAGAAAAGAAGGACCTGCATGATTCAAAGCTTTATAGGCAAGACACAGTGCCTTAAACTTAATACGCTGAGGAACAGGGAGCCAGTGCAGATTGCGGATTTCCTTAGATACCGTTTTATGCCTGGGGATGTTGAGCAAAAGACGAGCAGCTGAATTTTGGACCATCTGAAGCTTCTTTAAACACTGCTTCTGCACATTCAGATATAGCCCATTACAGTAGTCCAATTTGGACTGAATGAGAGAGGTAACTACCGTTTTTCTGGTATCTGCGGGGATATACGGAAGTATCTTCCTTATTTTCTTTATAAGAAAATAGGAGGCAGAGACAATGGTGTTGGTCTGCTGACAAAGTGTTAGTTTATTGTCAATCCATACACCTAGATTCTTGACTTTGGCTGCTGGTATGGGAGGTGTACCCATCTCTGCCGGCCACCACAGATTGCCCCAGGTTGGCTGCATGTTACCAAAGATCAAAACCTCGGTTTTTTCTCATTTTCCCAGGTACTACCCATGCAGTCCAGCAATCACACTGTCACTCCCCCTGCACTCCTCCAGTCACCCAGCCAGTACCGTATACTAATCCAATCACTCCGCCAATACCCAAGCACTTATAAATTCACCATACAGTCTCCTTGCAGTGCTCTAATCACCCAGTCAGTACCTATGTACTCATGCAATGACCCAGACACTTACACATGCAGTGCTACAATCACATGTGGACTATCCTTGCAGTCCTCTAACCACCTACACGCTGCTCATTCACACCTTCATTTTACCAGGTACTACCCATGCAGTCCAGCAATCACACTGTCACTCCCCCTGCCCTTCTCCAGTCACTCAGCCAGTACCATATACTAATCCAATCACTCCGCCAATACCCAAAAACTTATAAATTCACCATACACTCTCCTTGTAGTACTCTAATCATCCAGTTAAATACGCACTACTCATGCAGTCATACAATCATCCATGCACTACCCATGCACTGTTTGAATCAATCAACATCTACAGATATACTCATGCAATCACCCACGCATTAGCATGCAGTTATTTCTCTTTTTTTAACCAGATAAGGTAGTTCTGAAAATAACTCTTTTTTTTCTTCTTTTTTTGTTTTTATAATTTTTTTTTGTTTTTTAAACAATTTTGTATATTTTTTTGGTGTTTTCTTTAAAAACAGGAAAAACAAAAGAACTTAGGGGGTCATTACGATGGCGGTCGGAAAAGCAACCCGACCGCCATGGTAGCAGAAACTCACCGCCCGCCGCTACAGCGGGAAAACCGACGGCTAGATTAGGATCCTCGGCGGTAAAAATCCAACCGCGGCGGAACGGAGACCCGAGAAACCGCCTGTCGCGTGCGGAGAAGCCCGAAACCCGTCCGCAGCATTCGGATTCGCTGCGGAAACAGCCCAAACCACCGCAACCACAGCGGAGACACCGCCATGGAAATTATGATATCCCCGACATGACTGCTGTGCAGAGCGCTGTTTACGACCACCGCGGTCGACAATAGTGATGAATGAGAGAGCCCGCGGAAGCGCCGTAGCATAGCCACTGCTGCGTACGCTCCGTGAAAAAAATGGCGGTCGGAAAAAATACACACAACATTCCCACAAAGTGCATCAAGCAAACAAGTCATGCACCCAAAAACACCTAACACAGCCTAAAGACACACCCCCATGGTAAACTCAAAAACTACAAATCCCAGGACGACACACACACCACACCTGCAACCAATACCCCATCCTGACACACCCACATAGCCCAGTATAAATCCAGACCACAATCCTTTGCAAAACTCCAGAACCGAAGGGATATACACCACAACTGACAGGAGAGGCAAATCTGCACAACACACACACACATCACCACCACCACCACTTCTACACCTGCACCTCAAACACCTTGGCACATCACACACCATGTCACCACAGAAAATGCCCAAATTCACTGAGAGTGAGTTGAGGGTACTGGTAGCTGAGATAATCAGGGTAGAACCCCAATTGTTTGGTAACCTGGTCCAACAGACACCAGTAGCCACAAGAACGCTAATGTGGAGAAGGATAGTAGATAAGGTAAATGCAGTAGGGACCGTGCCACGCAATAGAAATGAAATTGTGAAGCGCTGGCACGATCTGAAGGTAGTGGTCAAGAAGAAGAGAGCCAAGAACCATGAGCTGGCTCACAGGACAGGCAGTGGCCCTCCCATTCCACCCAAAACATTCACCGAATGGGAGGAGAAGGTGCTTGGCATACTGCATCCAGAGAGTCTCACAGGAATACCCGGGGGAGTGGAGGCTGGTAAGTACAAACAAATGGCTAACATCACACTGATATGTACTGTCTTGCACCACTACTAAGCTATACCTCCTAGGTACAAATGCAGTCATGTGCACCACACTCTCACCAACACATCTCTCACACATTAATCCAACAGTCCCTCAGGTTCACCTCAAAGGTAGCTACAAACATCACCATGGGTACATGTGTACATGCTGCCAGCACTACAACTCCCACCAGGCCCCCTTGTCCTACAACTGCGCAAGATGGAGCCCTGACCCCCCCCCATGTGGCAGGCATTGCATTGCTCACCTTAACCTAACAGGTAGGTAGCCATCCTCACAGGGAGGTGTGTGTGTGGTTTGGAAGATTACACTACAACTCCCACCAGGCCCCCTTGCCCTACAGCTGCGCAAGATGGAGCCCTGACCACCCCCCCATGTGGCAGCCATTGCATTGCTCACCTTAACCTAACAGGTAGGTAGCCATCCTCACAGGGAGGTGTGTGGGTGGTTTGGAAGTCTGCACTACAACTCCCACCAGGCCCCCTTGTCCTACAGCTGCGCAAGATGGAGCCCTGACCCCCCAATGTGGCAGCCATTGCATTGCTCACCTTAACCTAACAGGTAGGTAGCCATCCTCACAGGGAGGTGTGTGGGTGGTTTGGAAGTCTGCACTACAACTCCCACCAGGCCCCCTTGTCCTACAGCTGTGCAAGATGGAGCCCTGACCCCCCCACCCCCATGTGGCAGCCATTGCATTGCTCACCTTAACCTAACAGGTAGGTAGCCATCCTCACAGGGAGGTGTGTGGGTGGTTTGGAAGTCTGCACTACAACTCCCACCAGGCCCCCTTGTCCTACAGCTACGCAAGATGGAACCCTGACCCCCCCAATGTGGCAGCCATTGCATTGCTCACCTTAACCTAACAGGTAGGTAGCCATCCTCACAGGGAGGTGTGTGGGTGGTTTGAAAGTCTGCACTACAACTCCCACCAGGCCCCCTTGTCCTACAGCTGCGCAAGATGGAGCCCTGACCCCCATCACCCCCATGTGGCAGCCATTGCATTGCTCACCTTAACCTAACAGGTAGGTAGCCATCCTCACAGGGAGGTGTGTGGGTGGTTTGGAAGTCTGCACTACAACTCCCACCAGGCCCCCTTGTCCTACAGCTACGCAAGATGGAACCCTGACCCCCCCAATGTGGCAGCCATTGCATTGCTCACCTTAACCTAACAGGTAGGTAGCCATCCTCACAGGGAGGTGTGTGGGTGGTTTGGAAGTCTGCACTACAACTCCCACCAGGCCCCCTTGTCCTACAGCTGCGCAAGATGGAGCCCTGACCCCCCCCCAATGTGGCAGCCATTGCATTGCTCACCTTAACCTAACAGGTAGGTAGTCATCCTCACAGGGAGGTGTGTGGGTGGTTTGGAAGTCTGCACTACAACTCCCACCAGGCCCCCTTGTCCTACAGCTGCGCAAGATGGAGCACTCCCCACAACCACAACCATGTGGCAGATATTGAATGTGACTCATCAAACTTACTGGTAGGTAACCATTTCAACTGGGAGTGGTGTGTGTAATTGGTGACACTGCAGTACAACCCACAACAGGCCCACTTCTTCAACAGTTCAGCATGATGGAGCACTTGTCCCACTCATAGGCATGTGACGTTTGTTCCCCCGCACATCACACCATACCACTTTGTCCACAGTCACCTACACAAATCATGCTAAACAGTCGTATTGTACTCAGCATGCACAAGTCTCAGTGCAAAACTTACCCACATTGTGTCTACTGTGCCAGGCATCACACACTGCAACACTAACACCTATCATGCTTCCCTGCAGCAGTGTCTGGCAGGTTGGTTGTCAAAGTGCTAATCACCCATGTCATACCACAGTGTTGCAATGTAAACAGTGGAAGTGCAGATTACCCAAAAACTCCACTGGACCTGGGACTCACACTGCTAAACTATGCACATCCCAACTGTCTTGCAACAGACCCAGCTGCCACAGTGCTGCACTGAATTGCATAGCAAGAGTACTTTGTCTGACTAAAATGCACAAATGTGTCTGCTTGGGACCAGCAATGTGTGTATGCATTGACAATAGTCACATCTCACACTGTCTGTCTGAACAGTGCTGGTATAGTCTGGCCCCAAAAGCACACATTGTCTGCACATGGATGACTGTATCTTACACACACACCACTGTTGATGACAACATGTAAGTGTATGGATGCCCCGGAACAACTGCATCACTAGTACTTTGCTCATGTTCTCAGGTCCACAAATACCATGAAACCATGATAGTGTGGAAATGTTTGCTGGGTGAGATGTTCAACCTGCTGTATGTCACCACAGTGATAGGAGCCTATACCCCATGCCCTATTTTGCCTGCAAATGTTGGGGGAGTGAACCCCATATCCAGATAGTTGGGACAACAGTGATGGTGGGGCCACACCCCATGCCCTAATGTGATGTGAAAAGTTTGGGTACTGAAACCCACACACACCTTCTGCTCACCACAGGCACGTTCCTCCCAAGAATGACTCTTAAGTCACATAGCCATGTCATTGCTCACCTTCACCTCAACCGGTAGGTAGCCATCTTCACATGGAGACGGTGTTGTGGGGTTGGCAAATTGTGCCACAAATCCCACTATGCATGCTGTCCCACCCCTGAGTAGGATGGGCCACTCCACCCCCAATCAGAATCATGTGGCAGGCATTGTATGCCACCCACTCAACTAACAGGTAGCTAACCGCATCTCACAGGTCGGGGTGTGTGGGGTGGGAAGCTTGCACAACAACTCACACAAGCCCACATGAGCTCCAGCCCCCAAGACTGATAACACCCTCGCACTAAGATGCATGTGTCAGTCATTGCAATGTCCACTTCCAAATCACTGGTAGGTAGACATATCATGCTGACTTTTCCCACACTGTACCAAGATGGAAGCCTTTCTCACACACACACAGAGAGGTCTTACAAATACAAGCAAAAAACAGCAAACAGAACATATCACCAGCCACTACATGCAGCCAGATATGCCTCACGACAAGCATGGTGGCATAGGACACCAGGCCTCACATTGCACAACTGCACACCCAGTTAGCATTGGCCACTATAGTGTGCACACACCTAAGCAAATTAAACCATGACAGCAACCAAAGTGTGCCATTCAGATCCACATGTAGATGTAACTCAGTGCACAACCCTGCACACCATTGCATGCCATCTGAAAATGGCAGGGGTCCAGACCAGCAAGAACCAAATGAAAGCAAAGAAAGCATGGCTGGAAGTGCAAATACAGATATGTACACCACATGCCAAAGGTATGGCTGCAACTACAATGTTCCCCCAATGTGCAGAGAAAACGGCTGCAAGGGCACAACAAGTGACATACATGCGTAACTGGATCACATATGATTAAACACTCACTAGATGCCAACATGAACCTGTCAATGTAAAAAATGTAAATTGTGCATGTCATGTCTTGCCAACTCCCAATATGGATGAGTAATGCATGTACCTCAACAGCTTGTAATGCATCACTGGATGTCGGTAACTGCAAATTAGATCAGTGAACAACTGCTGGATGTACAACAGTTGATGTAACAGTGCGAACAGAAGCTTTGCTGGTTGCAACACAATGACCATTTCTCATCTGACCCACAGGTGACCAAGAACTCACTGCAGAGGACAACACCACCAACCAGCAGAGCCAGTCCCCCACCCCGGAACAGAGACTACTGGATGAAGACTCCCTGGATTCCTTGGATGAGGAGCCCCAAGCCAGCACATCTGTTGTGGCAGGCCGCAACCAGGCCCAGGCACCCATTGTCCCCACAACCACATCTGCTGCAACCCATGACCTTCCCCAGACAGCTGTTGTCACGGCCTGTGTGGCAACCACTACCACCACCACCACCACCACAGCTGCCCGCAACACCCTCCCTGCCCCAGGTGATGAGCACCCCACGACATCTACTGAGGAGGCCAGGGAGAGGATGCAGCGGAGCAATGTGGGGAGCCAACAGGCCGATGGCAGCAGTGTAGGTGGGAGGGGCAGGGTCATGCAGAGGGGCACTGAGCCTGGGATGGAAGCCCTGTCCCACATCAACAGAGTCCTTGGGGCATACGAACAGGCCCAGGGACAAATGGGCCGGTCTGAGGAAGATTCTCTGGAGCTCCTCCTGCTGCTGAGGTCCATGGACACCCGCATGGGACAAATTGTGGACCTCTTTGGGCAGCAAGTGGCGGTTCTGAGGGACAGGCCAGTGCAACATTCAACATCTCCGCCTCCCCCTGATGGGCAGCAGGATGACAGTTCGTCATCCTCCCCTGTGTCCACAGAGGGGGGTGAGGCCTCAGACACCACTGCCCCTGCAGCACAGGCCCCTCCAGTCAAGCACAAAAGGGGCCGTCCAAGGAAAGGCCAGGAGGCATCACGTGCCAAAGCACCTGCCAAAGGCAAGTCCCAGAGCCAGCCATGAGGGCAGACCACTGCACCACTGCATTTACCTTTTGGACTATCCTTCCCCACACTGCCATGTGAATGGCATCTGTCTGTTGGACTGGGTCTCCACATCACTGTGGTGACTACTCAATTATCTCATCTAGCATGACCGTCAACTCCTTTCTTCAAATTCCCCCATGTACATTTTCTCGACCCTCACATGTCACAATTGTAAATAAATACACCTTACACACATGTTGTTGTGTCTGCTCCGTCTTTAATACAGGATGTGCAACCTTCACCGTGATGTAAATGTCCCAGGGAAATGGAATGTAAGTAGGCAAGGAGAGGCTGAAGGGACCTTGGAAAAACATTACAACAAGAGTCACTTGTTTTGGTGTGGCATCACACACATCACACAACACTTGTCAACAAGGTACTCCAATCTTCACACATTACACAGAGCAACAGTCGCCATGGAGACATCCTGTATCTGTGTCAAACTACCCTATCCCACAAACATTGCCAACCAGCAATGAGTGAACACAAGGCTGCAGTCCCCAAGCTCACATACACCCTCACAGCAACTGCAACACCATCAGACCATGTGTCCCTCCTACATCGTCACTCACCTTCAAGTGAAGTAGCGGTTGATGAGCTGTTGACGCATGTCGACACCTTCCTCCTCTCCACTGTCCTCGTCACTGGATCCGGGTTGGTTTGCAGGCGGGGGCCTTGGCTGCTCATCATCATCCAGGATCAGGGGTATTGCTTTGCGAATGGCCAGGTTGTGGAGCATGCAGCATGCCATGACTATCTGACACACCTTCCTTGGCGAGTACATCAGGGCACTTCCGGTACGGTCCAGGCAGCGAAATCGTGACTTTAGGAGACCAAATGTACGCTCTATTACTCGCCGTGTCCTCCCATGGGCATCATTATATCGCACATCAGCTGCTGTCACAGGATTCCGCAGTGGGCTCAGCAACCACGGACGGTTAGGATATGCAGAGTCACCTGGGTGTGAGAAACACAGATTAACCTTGATGTTCCACAATGCCACAGGACAGCATGTCCCACACACACCATGCTACTCCACTACGCATACTCACCCGCAAGCCATGCACGCTCAGGAAGCAGATTGGCCATCAGCTGCGGGACGATGCTGCTGCGCATGATGTGCGAATCATGGGCTGACCCGGGATACCTAGCACAGACGTGGGAGATGATCATGTCCGCCCGGCACACCACTTGAACATTTACTGAGTGGTAATGCTTCCGATTTCTGTAAACTTGCTCACGTGCCTGTGGTGGCACAAGCCCAACATGTGTGCAATCAATGGCACCAACAACATGGGGGATGTGTCCAAGGGCATAAAAATCTCCCTTCACAGCCACCAACTCTGGCCCCCTGGGGAATTGAATGTATCTGTCCTTGTAGTTCATCATAGCTGACAGTACATCCCTCAGCACCATGCTGAACATCGGTTGTGACATCCCACCTGCGCTTGCTACCATGTGCTGGAATGAGCCTGTCGCAAAGAAATGCAGGCACGCCATAACCTTTGAAGTCGCAGTGATAGCTGTTGGATATGTGCGACGTGGCTGCAGGTGGGGCTCCAACATGGCACATAGGTTTTGTAGGAAAACTCTATCCAGCCTGAATTTGCGGATGATCTCTTCATTCTCCATGTCAGCCAGCACTGTGAATGGACGATGGATATTGGGCCTCCTCCTAGGTCAGATGAAAGTGCACATATGTCAATGAAACACACCATGAGATGTACAGGACATTTCACATTTCTACAGACACATTGCCAAATGTTACAGACTGCACCATCAACCAACAGAGCACTGCACAAGTCGGTACACATCAGGCACACTACTCGTACACTTGTCCCCTAACCCGCAGCAATGATCTGTGCACACCTCCTGCTCATTGGCATGCACAGTGGGATATGGCACCACATGTGTGCGCACACCTGTGAGTATTACCCCCAGCATATGTGTCAAACTACAATACTACCCTGGCACACCATGCTGCTGTCCATGATACACCTCCCAACACAGGTTGCACATGGCACACATCAAGTACACACTGACCACAGGCTGAGCATAGTGAACACGTGTGTGCATGTGCAGTAGACAATGTGACAGTCAATGATGCCCCTAGTTCACACAATGAGACAGCATTGTGCGTTACATTGCACCTACACACATTGACCATTAGCTACATATGCTATGCAACACAAAAACTGTACAGTCTACATGCCCTTACACATCACATGTGACATGTGCATGTGTATGTGTCAATGCAATTTATCACATACACATATATGGCATGTGTAGGTGGCATGGAGTTAAATGTCCCATTCGTAATGTTGGCCTCATGAGGGTCCTTCAATGTTGGAGACAATGGGCACTGTGCATGTTGGGATATGGATAGAGATGGATGACTCCATATGTGCAGCAAACCTGCTCCGCAAGTCCACGGACGGTCACTACAGGCACTGTATGGCACCCATCTGGCGGTGCCTACCGCCTGGCCCCTGCGGACTGTCACCGCCAATACCCCAGACAAAATCGCTGTAGTCTCAGCCATATCTACATGTGTATATGGCGGTTGGCATGCACCGCTACCCAGCTCACGGTCACTACAGGCACTGTATGGCACCCATGTGGCAGTGCCTACCGCCTGGCCCCTGCGGACTGTCACCGCCAATACCCCAGACACGATCGCGGTAGTCTCAGCCATATCTACATGTGTATATGGCGGTTGGCATGCACTGCTACCCAGCTCACGGTCACTACAGGCACTGTATGGCACCCATATGGCGGTGCCTACCTCCTGGCCCCTGCGGACTGTCACCGCCAATACCCCAGACACGATCGCGGTAGTCTCAGCCATATCTACATGTGTATATGGCGGTTGGCATGCACCTCTACCCAGCTCACGGGCACTACAGGCACTGTATGGCACCCATATGGCGGTGCCTACCGCCTGGCCCCTGCGGACTGTCACCGCCAATACCCCAGACACGATCGCAGTAGTCTCAGCCATATATCTACATGTGTATATGGCGGTTGGCATGCACTGCTACCCAGCTCACGGTCACTACAGGCACTGTATGGCACCCATATGGCGGTGCCTACCGCCTGGCCCCTGCGGACTGTCACCGCCAATACCCCAGACATGATCGTGGTAGTCTCAGCCATATCTATATGTGTATATGGTGGTTGGCATGCACCGCTACCCAGCTCACGGGCACTACAGGCACTCTATGGCACCCATATGGCGGTGCCTACCGCCTGGCCCCTGCGGACTGTCACCGCCAATACCCCAGACACGATCGCGGTAGTCTCAGCCATATCTACATGTGTATATGGCGGTTGGCATGCACCGCTACCCAGCTCACGGGCACTACAGGCACTGTATGGCACCCATCTGGCGGTGCCTACCGCCTGGCCCCTGCGGACTATCACCGCCAATACCCCAGACACGATCGCGGTAGTCTCAGCCATATCTACATGTGTATATGGCGGTTGGCATGAACCGCTACCCAGCTCACAGTCACTACAGGCACTGTATGGCACCCATATGGCGGTGCCTACCGCCTGGCCCCTGCAGACTGTCACCGCCATGGACCATGCCCTGGCAGCCAATGGGAAGCACCCTCGCGGTAGCCTGATGCAAATTTGAAAATAGCGGTAGGCGTGTTCAGCAACCGCGTAGCCGGTCATTGGAAGCATAAAGATGCACCACCGCGGTAGCGCGTGCCTGGCCCCTGCGGTGTGTCACCTCCATGGTCCATGCCCTTGCAGCCAATGGGACGCACACTAGCGGTTGCTTCATATGGCTTTGAAAATCACGGTAGGCGTGCACCGCCACCGCGGAGGCGGACATTGGATGATTTTAAAAATAGCAGACCTGGTACACCAATTGCAGCGGCGTGGGACCACTGACACAGCCCCAGGGGCCTATATATGTGTGGGAGGGTGCCCCACATTTCCACTGCTACCAGGGACTGCTGCCTGCCACCCTCCACCTGCTGCCTCCAGGGACTGCTGCCTGCCACCCTCCACCTGCTGCTGCTGCCTCCAGGGACTGCTGCCTGCCACCCTCCACCTGCTGCTGCTGCCTCCAGGGACTGCTCCCTGCCACCCTCCACCTGCTGTCTCCAGGGACTGCTGCCTGCCACCCCCGAACTCCACCTGCTGCTGCTGCCACCTGTCCATGATGATGTCGAGGACACAGAAGATCCGGGCCAGTCCCTTCACCAGCGAGGAGCTGGAGGTCCTGGTGGACGGGGTGCTTGCACAGTACCCAAGGCTCTATGGTGCCCCTAATGTCGTGGTAAGTCTACAACAGTATGAGTGAGAGTGAAGGGGGGCACACGTGAGGTGGAGGTGCTGCAGTATGTGTCAGTGAGTGTGGGGCTCTGACATGCACTGCCTTGCATGTTTTCTCCAGGGGAAGGGCTGTGTAGCCTCTTTCACACGTTTCCCTGCATGCCCATCCAGATTTGAGGGACATGTATTGTCCTGTCAGCCATACAGTGAAGCAGCAACTTGGTAATGCAGGGGTCAGGCAAGTGATTGCTTGTGTGAATGGCTGTGTGGGTCCCAAATGTCCCTCTCAGTGTCAGCCCACCTGGCCTGCACAGTCGCCGCACAATCCCACAAGTACACATCACTGCATGTACAGAGTGTTCCATGTGTCTTTTGTTCACAGATCTTCATCAAAGAGCCATCTCAGCCCTGTAGATTGCACACGACAAGCCTTGTGACAAGGGTGTGTGTATGAGAGTTGATGTGACTGTATGTGAGCTCCATGACACAGTGAGCCATTCACAGGGCTAGGACATTGGGGGCTGCGCAGTGTTGGACACAGTGAGTCCACCAACAACCATGAGTTGCTATCTGATCTATGTGTTGCTCTAGCTAACAGTGGGCAGTAGATGTGGGCAAACTACACATTGCTTGATGTGCTGGCATCCTGCATGTGAATGGGATGTAGAGGTTCTGTGTCCACCCTCCCACCTTCATGGATTCACGTGTGGTTCTCCAATGCTGTAGTACCATGTGCCATGCATTCTTGGCTCTGTTACACATATCTGTTGATTTGGGATGAGTGAGTATCGTGCCACTGTATTGAGAGATTTTGGTAGTATATGTGAGAAGTTGGCCTGGTATATGCTGTCCACTAATTATAGTGGGCACCTTGCACCAGTCCAAACAACCCCTTATTGGAGATAGGTTAAAGACAACCTTTATTGAAAGATATCCTAGTGGTAGCTATGGAGAGCAGCCTTCAGGCTAAGTCTTGAAGGAATGTAAAGCAGCTTGTTTTACCAGTCTATAATCTCTTGAGTGACCAAATGAAAGAGGACCACACCAGGTATATATTTAAAATATATGTATTTAGTCTTAAACACACCCCTCTAGTCTCTTTATGAGGCTAGAGTTCGAAGTACATAAGTTACAAGTCGAATATCAACAGTAATAGCACAAATACACGTTTGAGCCCTAGGGGCGTACCAAACCATATACCAATAAAGTGGTATAAGAACCACGACTGAGCTAGATACAAGGCCTAGAGCCTGTAGAAGTGCTTGGCCCTCAAGGAACCACCCAAGGTAGTGACACAGGGGACCCACGGGGGACGCGTACAGTTTGAGAACACAGCCGCGAGCCGCCGTTAACTTCTATGGGGAATGTCGCGGTTGGAGTTTTAAAGAAAAAGGACACTTAGAGGAGGACTTGGAGCAAACCCCTTTAGAACTAGGCTGTTCTAGAGTCAATACCCATGGGAGCACCGGAGTACTCAAGTTACCTCACCCAGGGAAGCCGGGTGCATAGGTGTCTTTCGGGGTCGGGTTTCGTCGTCGTTTTCAATGGTGATCTGCTGCAAAGTGCTGCTGGCGACCAAGTCGAAAGTGTTCGGGTGGATCCAAGGGTGGATCGAAGATCTGAAGAACCTGAAAGCAGAGGGGACAGAGTCTGGGTCACTAGCCAGTGACCAGGAAGGCAATGAGCAGATGCCCACCGATGTCGGGTGCTTCAGGTAGGTTGACAGTTGTCTTGACTCTTCAGCCACGAGGTCCAGGAGGTGTCGATGACAACCAGGAGCTGGATTTGAGCTGTTCCACAACATCTGTCGCTTGCTGAGGTGTCAGCAACTGGATTGGACCCAACAAGCCTTGGCAACGGCAAGTCTCGTGGAAATGAAGAAAGGACGTTGATGCAGACCAGCAAGGTCTGGGGGACTCACCCAGCAAGGATAAGTCAGGGCACGTCTGGTGCAACCAGGAAAGCCCAAGCAGAAGAAGAGTTGCCTTCGGGAGGGCCCATTAGCCAACGGACTAGCAACCGCAAAGGAGCCTCAAGTGGACGCACTTGGAGCTGGGTCACAGGACACTCGTGGAGTGGAGGCCAGTGATCTTCGGTGCAGTCGGTGCTGGAGGCGGGGGCTACTGGGAACCCAAAGCATAATTTCGTGGGAGACCAGGAAGAGGATGCACTTGCAAAAGTTCTCAGTGTCCAGGGGTCATGGTCCCACATTACCCATGACAGCTACGGGCCTCAGCTTCGCTGGGGACTCAGGGCAACCTCGGTAAAGTCTGGAAATCCACCTCTGGTGATGCAAAGACTTCGGCGTCTGGCGGGAGCTTCAGCGATGCAGATCAGACAATTGCTTCTTAGGTGCCTGCCAAGCAGGGGAGTCACTCCTTGACCCCAAGGGAGATTCTTCAGTCCTCTAATCTTAAAGTAGAGCGTCAAAGGTCCAGGATTCGGCTTCAGAGTTTTGTCCAGGGTAATCTAAAGTCCTAAGGACTGGGGTCCCATACTTATACGAAGTTAGGGGGTTGGACATACTCTGGGGACCCACCTATGGGAGGGTCAGGGAAGAGGGGTGGTTACACCCATTCCCTTTGTCCAGTTTCGCACCAGAGCAGGGGCAGGTAGCCCCTGCAACCGGTTTGAACTGGCATATGCACAGGGACACCAAATGTGCCCCCAGTGCAGGACTTCAAAGCACCAGAGAGTGCTCCCGCCCAGCCCCAATACACACTATCCTGTCTGGGGAGGTGGTTACACCTCCCTTCGACAGGAAACCTATTGTCCAGGCCTCCCCTGCCGGAGTTTCAGTCAGCAGCAGGAGGCCAGACCCGTGTCTGTGGCAGCGGCATCCATTTTGTGATGCCAGGGCTCTGGAAAGAAGTTACCGGGTAGCCCGGTGTGTACATGTCTCTCCCTCTAGAAGGGTGGAATTCTACCCCTGCCGCCAGGACTGGCGGGGGTAGTATTCCAAGATGTTTGACACCAAACACGACATGTTTTGGTGCAGCCAGTCCAAAGTTAGCATTGTACCGCGAGGATATAATGCACTTAAGAGTATATGGTCAGGCTGTACCACAAACAGCATCAGAGGAGGGACTCCGAATGCTGCAGAGGGGCTCTGCTCATGCAGGGGAACCCTCTCACATAAAAACCAAGCACTCTGCCTTCAGGATTGGTAAGGCCTGCCATAGGAGTGACTTATAGGTTTATATGTGTGTGCAATTGTAGTGATATAGGTAGCCTATACCACAGTAAGGGGTGCATGCACCACCTTACCCAGGCTGCAGTAGCAGACCTGTGGTGTCAGTTTGGCTGGCCTTCCAGGGGTGGCATAATACATGCTTCAGCCCCTGGTAGGCCTCTGTGGTACCTATGCCCTGGGTACATAGTATACCATATACTAGGGACGTATAAGGGCACTCCAGAATCCAATCAAGGATGTACCTAAGGTACATGGAAACCTTTTTAGAGAGGAAGCAGATAGACTGGGGCCCTGAATAGCAGGATCCCAGTCCAACTAAGTCATAAACCAGCAAAACACCAGGAAATAAAATGGGGGCAACCATATAGTCAGATTCCACCTTCCTACATAACCCCCTCCAAACGAAAGGAGATAAGGTTAACCTTGGCCAGGTGAGCCTTTATTGACTAAGTGGCCATATAAGGAAGCACCTGCACTGGCATGGTTGCCCCCTGTTTTATGGTCCACTAAGCTATCCCTCACCCTAAGGGTATGAGAGGGTCTCCACCATGGGGAATTACTACCTGTGGGGTGTTTTGGCAAAGTAAAAGGCTGGTGAGGGGTCTGAGTAGAGAAGTGAGGCCCCAATAAAGTTGGCCTCAGCTTCCTCAGATCACTGGTCACCATGTAGGCCTCTCTTTCCATGACTGAGTTGTACTTTGCTCTAAGGGTCAACCTTTGGCTGCCTACAGCTGGGGGTTGGGTCCCTTTGGGTGGAACACTGGAGGGACATGACAGGTTTGGAACCTTTTGGTCCCAGGTTTGCCATTGCCTAACAGAGTCCTTCTGGGGGAGGTCCCTACACAAAGGTATGGGGGATCCCTCAGTGTGTTGAGGAATTTTCACCTGGCTAGGGCTACTAGGCTGGGTGCCCCTAATCTGCTGATGGGGGGGTTCCTCTGGACAGGGGGCCCTGTGGGGTCCACTGACCTTCCTGACCTCTGCAGCCCTGGGCTGACTGAGGCAGGGTAGAGAGGGGCAGGTTACCTGCTCCAGACTGGGTACCACCTTGGAAGGGTCCCCTGCCATCAGAGGGGTGGCCAGGCCAGGCCTGACTACCTCTGGGGCAGTTCCTTCACTAGGGGTAGGATCAGTTCCCTGAGGAGGCTGACCCTTACCTATAGTCTGGAGGGAAGAATACTTTTCTTCAACCCTTGTGCTCTCTTGTGGAGGAGAGTGGGCCATGCTTTCAGGCTCCATCACTCCAAATTTTCCTGGGGTGGGGCTGTGGCCATCACAGCCCCCCTAACCTTCTCAGGGATGCCCAGCATCTTCAGATGGGTTTGGTGTTCAACTTCAGCCCAGGCTGAAATTTCTAGATCATTGCCCATCAGGCAATCTACAGGCAAGGTTGGGGACACTGCCACTCTTTTGGGCCTGTGACCCCCTCCCAGCTGAGATTGACTATGGCCATGGGGTGATCTGTTCTGACACCATCAATGTTGGTTACCTGGTATTTAAACTCAGGTAAAAGCTGGTGAGGGGGGACTAGTTTCCCTGCCACCATGGTGACACTAGCCCCTGTGTCCCTGTATGCCACAGCTTTCTGACCATTAATCATTGGCTCCAGTCTGTACCTGCCCAATGCATTGGGACCCATGGTAAAGGTGGCAAATCCTATACCACCATCAGAGTCAGAGGAGTCTGTTTAGGGGGTCCTGTCTAATTTAGGGCCCACCTCTGTTCCTCTTGCAAAAGCACCTAACTTTTTGGGTGCACTACTCCCAACTGGAGGATTACTACTGGTAGTACCAGGAGGGGTGGTAGTAGTTGTTGGAGGAAAATTTTCTTTATTGCCAATACGGGGGCAACTGGGATCAGTTTTCCAGTGGCCAGGCTTTTTACAAACATGGCAATATGGTTTCTTTTCAGGAGAGGAAGGGGTTTGGGGCCCACCCCCAGAAGAGGACTTTTGGGGCCCTGTAGTGGACTTATCCTTAGATTTATCCCCACCTTTCTCTTGGGACTTGGTAGAATCTTTCTTCTGATCACCACCCTGATTCTTAGGCCTTACCCTGGTTCTGACCCATTTGTCTGCCTTCTTTCCCAATTCTTGGGGAGAGGTCAGATCAGAGTCCACCAGGTACTGGTGTAAAAGCTGGTTTTGACAATTATTAAGGTTCTGCTCCCTCATAATCAAATTGTACAATCCTATAAAGTCATGCACTTTGCTGCCATGTATCCAACCTTCCAGAGCCTTAGCAGAACAATCAACAAAGTCAACCCAGTCTTGAGTATGAGTCTTTTGGGTATCTCTGAACTTCAACCTATACTGTTCAGTGGTTAGGCCAAACCCATCAATCAGAGCACTCTTCAAGACTTTGTAATTGTCAGCATCCTCTTCTCTAACAGAGAGGAGCTTATCTCTACCTTTGTCTGCAAAGGAGAGCCACAAGATTGCTGCCCACTGCTCCTGAGGGACCCTCTGTACTTTACAGGCCCTCTCCAGTGCAGTTATCCATTTGTGGATGTCATCCCCACTCTGGTAGGGAGGGACAATCTTGCTCAGGTTTCTATGGTCATAAGACCTTTCCCTATCTCTGGGGAAATTGCTACCACCATGGGACTCTAGTCCCAACTTTTTCTTTGTCTAAAAAGATCTAGGGACTCCCTGTCTATAGCCAACTGCTGTTTTCTGATCTCAAGCTGGGCTTGTTCATACTGAAGCAGTCTCTTTTTCCTTTCATAAGAGGATTCCCTCCTATGAGAAGAAACAGAGGTCCCTATTGAGGTGTCAGGGTGGTTAGATTCCTGAGAAGGAGATCTAGACCTTCTGGGCACACTCCCAACTCTTCCTGGGGGGACAAAGGGGAGGTCATTCTGAGTCTCCTCCTCATCCTCAGGAGTAGCTGCATTGTCCAGGTCAGGATCATTGTCATCCCCCTGGCCAGTTTCAGAGGTCAGGTCCTGGGCATTTTCATCCCTGGTCCCTTCCTCCTCTTCTGCCCCACCCTCTCTGCCTACCCTTGCAGACCCTATGGGTCTTCTAAGATCATCTAGCAGAAGCATCTCCAGGAGACGTTGGGTGTTGGCACTTTTGCCTGTCTTCAACTTCCTAACCTTGCACAACTCTCTTAATTCCAAGAATGAGAGGTTGTCATATCTGGATGGCAGGAGCCCACTGGTTCCTGGCAGTGAAGACATTACTAGTGTGGTGTGGTGTATGCACTACCTACTCTAGTGTGGCCTACTAAACTCTCTTGAGTTGTAGAAAGGGTGTGCTATCCCTTAACACACAACTCTAAGTTCAGTAGAACTTACTGTATCCTAAGCTTGAATTATATGTACCTATGGTACCCTTAGTGGGTTTCAGTTGATCAATTCAATTGAGATTATCAGGTAACACAATAGCAAGCTGGAATCCCACACGCTGCATACCAATGTGAGAAGTTGGCCTGGTATATGCTGTCCACTAATTATAGTGGGCACCTTGCACCAGACCAAACAACCCCTTATTGGAGATAGGTTAAAGACAACCTTTATTGAAAGATATCCTAGTGGTAGCTATGGAGAGCAGCCTTCAGGCTAAGTCTTGAAGGAATGTAAAGCAGCTGTTTTACCAGTCTATAATCTCTTGAGTGACCAAATGAAAGAGGACCACACCAGGTATATATTTAAAATATATGTATTTAGTCTTAAACACACCCCTCTAGTCTCTTTATGAGGCTAGAGTTCGAAGTACATAAGTTACAAGTCGAATATCAACAGTAATAGCACAAATACACGTTTGAGCCCTAGGGGCGTACCAAACCATATACCAATAAAGTGGTATAAGAACCACGACTGAGCTAGACACAAGGCCTAGAGCCTGTAGAAGTGCTTGGCCCTCAAGGAACCACCCAAGGTAGTGACACAGGGGACCCACGGGGGATGCGTGCAGTGTGAGAACACAGCCGCGAGCCGCAATTGACTTCTATGGGGAATGTCGCGGTTGGAGTTTTAAAGAAAAAGGACACTTAGAGGAGGACTTGGAGCAAACCCCTTTAGAACTAGGCTGTTCTAGAGTCAATACCCACGGGAGCACCGGAGTACTCGAGTTACCTCACCCAGGGAAGCCGGGTGCATAGGTGTCTTTCGGGGTCGGGTTTCGTCGTCGTTTTCAATGGCGATCTGCTGCAAAGTGCTGCTGGCGACCAAGTCGAAAGTGTTTGGGTGGATCCAAGGGTGAATCGAAGATCTGAAGAACCTGAAAGCAGAGGGGACAGAGTCTGGGTCACTAGCCAGTAACCAGGAAGGCGATGAGCAGATGCCCACCGATGTCAGGTGCTTCAGGTAGGTTGACAGTTGTCTTGACTCTTCAGCCACGAGGTCCAGGAGGCGTCGACGATAACCAGGAGCTGGATTCGAGCTGTCCCACGACGTTTGTCGCTTGCTGAGGTGACGGCGACCGGATTGGACCCAACAAGCCTTGGGAACGGCAAGTCTCATGGAAATGAAGAAAGGACGTTGATGCAGACCAGCAAGGTCTGGGGGACTCACCCAGCAAGGATAAGTCAGGGCACGTCTGGAGCAACCAGGAAAGCCCAAGCAGAAGAAGAGTTGCCTTCGGGAGGGCCCACTAGCCAACGGACTAGCAACCGCAAAGGAGCCTCAAGTGGATGCACTTGGAGCTGGCTCACAGGACACTCGTGGAGTGGAGGCCAGTGATCTTCTGTGTAGTCGGTGCTGGAGGCGGGGGTTACTCGGAGCCCAAAGCACAACTTCGTGGGAGACCAGGAAGAGGATGCACTTGCAAAAGTTCTTGGTGTGTCCTGGGGTCACGGTCCCACGTTACCCACGACAGCTACGGGCCTCAGCTTCGCTGGGGACTCAGGGCAGCCTCGGGGAATTCTGGAAATCTACCTCTGGTGATGCAAAGACTTCGGCGTCTGGCGGGAGCTTCAGCGATGCAGACCGGACAATTGCTTCTTATGTGCCTGCCAAGCAGGGGAGTCACTTCTTGACCCCAAGGGAGATTCTTCAGTCCTCTAATCTTAAAGTAGAGCGTAGAAGGTCCAGGATTCGGCTTCAGAGTTTCATCCAGGGTAATCTAAAGTCCTAAGGACTGGGGTCCCATACTTATACGAAGTTAGGGGGTTGGACATACTCTGGGGACCCACCTATGGGAGGGTCAGGGAAGAGGGGTGGTTACACCCATTCCCTTTGTCCAGTTTTGTGCCAGAGCAGGGGCAGGTAGCCCCTGCAACCGGTTTGAACTGGCATATGCACAGGGACACCAAATGTGCCCCCAGTGCAGGACTTCAAAGCACCAGAGGGTGCTCCCGCCCAGCCCCAATACACACTATCCTGTCTGGGGAGGTGGTTACACCTCCCTTCGACAGGAAACCTATTGTCCAGGCCTCCCCTGCCGGAGTTTCAGTCAGCAGCAGGAGGCCAGACCCGTGTCTGTGGCAGCGGCATCCATTTTGTGATGCCAGGGCTCTGGAAAGAAGTTACCGGGTAGCCCGGTGTGTACATGTCTCTCCCTCTAGAAGGGTGGAATGCTACCCCCACCGCCAGGACTGGCGGGAGGGGGGTAGTATTCCAAGATGTTTGACACCAAACACGACATGTTTTGGTGCAGCCAGTCCAAAGTTAGCATTGTACCGCAAGGATATAATGCACTTAAGAGTATATGGTCAGGCTGTACCACCAACAGCATCAGAGGAGGGACTCCGAACACTGCAGAGGGGCTCTGCTCATACAGGAGCACCCTCTCACATAAAAACCAAGCACTCTGCCTTCAGGATTGGTAAGGCCTGCCATAGGAGTGACTTATAGGTTTATATGTGTGTGCAATGGTAGTGATATAGGTAGCCTATACCACAGTAAGGGGTGCATGCACCACCTTACCCAGGCTGCAGTAGCAGACCTGTGGTGTCAGTTTGGCTGGCCTTCCAGGGGTGGCATAATACATGCTTCAACCCCTGGTAGGCCTCTGGGGTACCTATGCCCTGGGTACATAGTATACCATATACTAGGGACTTATAAGGGCACTCCAGAATCCAATCAAGGATGTACCTAAGGTACATGGAAACCTTTTTAGAGAGGAAGCAGATAGACTGGGGCCCTGAATAGCAGGATCCCAGTCCAACTAAGTCATAAACCAGCAAAACACCAGGAAATAAAATGGGGGCAACCATATAGTCAGATTCCACCTTCCTACATAACCCCCCCCCAAACGAAAGGAGATAAGGCTAACCTTGGCCAGGTGAGCCTTTATTGACTAAGTGGCCATATAAGGAAGCACCTGCACTGGCATGGTTGCCCCCTGTTTTATGGTCCACTAAGCTATCCCTCACCCTAAGGGTATGAGAGGGTCTCCACCATGGGGAATTACTACCTGTGGGGTGTTTTGGCAAAGTAAAAGGCTGGTGAGGGGTCTGAGTAGAGAAGTGAGGCCCCAATAAAGTTGGCCTCAGCTTCCTCAGATCACTGGTCACCATGTAGGCCTCTCTTTCCATGACTGAGTTGTACTTTGCTCTAAGGGTCAACCTTTGGCTGCCTACAGCTGGGGGTTGGGTCCCTTTGGGTGGAACACTGGAGGGACATGGCAGGTTTGGAACCTTTTGGTTCCAGGTTTGCCATTGCCTAACAGAGTCCTTCTGGGGGAGGTCCCTACACAAAGGTATGGGGGATCCCTCAGTGTGTTGAGGAATTTTCACCTGGCTAGGGCTACTAGGCTGGGTGCCCCTAATCTGCTGATGGGGGGGTTCCTCTGGACAAGGGGCCCTGTGGGGTCCACTGACCTTCCTGACCTCTGCATCCCTTGGCTGACTGAGGCAGGGTAGAGAGGGGCAGGTTACCTGCTCCAGACTGGGTGTGTCAAACCGACGGCACAGCCACTGTCATAAAAGGTGGGACGACATCTGCCGGCTGAGCAAGAACGTGGCCGAGATGACGCTGGGGCTGATCCCGCAGAGCGGCAGGTTGTCCCGACACAGCATGACCCCACTAATGGCCCGCATCTTGGCCGTTACACAGCCTGAGTTGGATGCACAATTGAAGGAGCATCAGCAGCAAGCTAGGAGTGAGTATTTGTTGACGGGTGGCTTTGGCAGGGAGTGGCTGCATATGTCCACAGATTGGACAAACTCTGAGCTATCTGACGTTGGTAGTGTGATGCAGTGAATTGTAAGTGGCATCTGTGCTGGGTGCATCTGACATGCATTTGTCCCACCTGTACTCACTGATGTGATATGCGCAATGTGCATTGCCATTGCATTCAAAGTTGGGACATTCAGGTAGCTTGTGCAGTGGGGTACTGTGTGAATTCATTTTGATGTTGACGGCAGTGTGCATAATCTGAGTGTGTTTCAATAAATGCGTGCAATGCCTGACAGCAGATTTCAGCTGCTACAACTTCTGAGGACAATGTGCTACAGTACTTGTGCCCGTGCAAGCAACATGGTAGCTGGCATGCGCTAATGGCCATTGTGGGCTACTATGTTGTCTGTGTGTGTGTGCTCCCCTACTGCTCCATCCATTTACGTAATTGACACCATGTTGTGGTGTTCATCCTTGCCATCCTCGGCACCCTGTGTGGTCAGAGAGATTTTTGTGCCTGTGTCTGAAGTGGGCCACAGGCAGGATGGTGTGCTGTGTGAGTCACCGGGATCACTTATGGCAGGATTTGTTCTTAACATGCACTGTTCGGTTGATAATTGAAGTGGCAATGTATATTTAGTCAGGGTGATGTGCAACGCGGATAACACATCTTCGTGAATGGTTATTTACTTGCACATGTTACTTCAGTTGGTGCCACTCCACTAACACTACCTCTCTCTCCCATGTAGCATCTCCCGTGTGCGTTGAGGGACAGGGGACGGACACCAGCGGTGAGGTATCCAGTGCAACAGCCGCACCGGAGCAGAGTGACACAGATGTGACCAGCACCGAGGAGGGGGACAGGAGTCTGCTGGAGGAATCACAACCCAAGACGCAAAGCTCTACGTCATCTGACGCCAGCGGTGATGCATCCATGTTGGGGGCCACAGGGAACGGGGACTCTGCCTCCTCTTCCGCCACACAGCGTCCAGTGCCCAGCCTCCCATCTACTTCCACTGGTGCTGCCCGTGTTTGCACAAGTCGAAAGGGAAGAGTGCCCTTCACCCCAGGCACTGCTGCCCCGGCCCATGTCAGCCCTGCAGCCCTCAGTGCTGAGTCAGTAGAGCTATTGTGCCAGCTGTGTGTGGGGCAGACAGCTCTCCACAATGCCTTCCTAGACCACGATAAAAAGTTGGGCCAGTTGATAGCTTTCATGGAGGGCATACATTCGGATGTGGGTGGGCTACACCGGACTGTGCAGTCATTGTCCTCAACAGTGACGGCAGCCCTGCAACAGGCACATTCTCAGGGAGCAGCTCCTGTCCCTTTGTCCACCGTCCTGTCAGTGTGCACCTCTGATGACAGTGACAATGCTCAACAGACCCCAAAGTCCAGATACAGCACACGCAGCACACAGCAGCAGCAACAGCCCAAACGGTCCAGGCCGCAGACACCATCCCCACAGAAAACTAAGACCACCCCAGAGCACAGAGATAAAAGCCCGTCAGGTGACACCAAGGGCAAGAGGGGCAAGAAACAGGCCTCAGGGTCACACGCCTCAGAGTCATCCCCCGCAAAGGACTCTCCTGTCCCAAGGACCGCTCGCAAAGCAAAGAAGACAGTTTCCCTGCCCACTGAGGAGGTGTTACCTGCAAGGCTTACACTGTATGAGGGCCCTATGGCTGATCCACCCACAACCTCCACTCCCATCCCGAGCCCTGTGAAGCAGGCACAAGGGGGCACTGTAGGGGCTAAACATTGTAGACAGGGTTTGGAAGGGCGGAAGCAAGCCCCAGGGAAGCACACAGCTGGATCCAGCATGTCCCCAGAGGGGAGCCCAGAGTCAGCACCAGGAGCAGGTTTGGTGGTGGGGTTTATACACAACAGGGAGCACAAGAGGGAAATCACCAGGCCACCCTCCTCTCACAACACATCAAAACAATAAAGACCTGGCTACATGAGAGTTTCTTTACTGTCACCTTCAGTCACTGCATCAAAAGTGAGTTTCATTTTTACTCCCACTATGGCACCCCGTCCAATTGCCGGCAGTCCCAAACTCTGAAATCAGTTCTTTAAAAAAAGGAAGAATCACTGTCGATTAAGCCACCCCGCCAACTATTCCCTCCGTCACAACATGTGAGTGAAGAAAACTTACTACCAAAGTAAGTGAAAAGAGTGAGCGGGCACCTCACGTATGCAACACCAAGAAGGGCTACCGGCAGGTTCTCGCCAGTGTGCCCACGTATATCATCATCGGTTACCCACTCACTAGAACAAAGGAATTAGTGTCCAAAAGGAAAGCAAGGAAAACAGAGAAAGGGCATCAACTGTTCCAAACCAAGAAACCCGTGCTGAGCAAAGAACCATGTGCTCAAATACTATTAAAAGCAAGTCAAGACTCACTGTCGTATTACCCTCTTTAATTGAAAAAGTGAGCTTGCTCAAGTTAAAAGCACTGCATGTTGCTAACCTTTTCCAAGAAGGCCAACATGTTTCATTGCCAATCACATATACTATGGCAAATTCATCAGGGCGTGGGGTTCCAATCACTCGCCTTTCAGGACAATATCTTTTTAATAATAAATGCGGGTTGGCTGAGAAGACAAAACAGACAGTGATTCACTCTCATTAAAAAACCGGACCAGACACAGTCCCACTACGAGGTAATATATATCTTATTTTTAAAAGTCAAACATATATAATTACCCAGTGTCAGCAGGGGGCTTTCATACCAGCCTGCACCAGACCAAGAAGGGGTGTATACATCACTATTATACCTTCTTTAAAAGCACTGCCGTTGCTTGTCAATTTCACCTATGGAAACAATGTCATACATCAGCTGTATAATCGACAAGTACCTAACCTCTTCATCTAGAAGTGCCTAAAATGTCATGGCATATCTCAGTCCCATAACATATACAAACGTTCATTTCTTGACACTGCCTTGTCAATATGTATATATCGTTACCCAACTACAACTTGTCTACAACATGTGAGCCCCTTATCATTGGCCTCCTTCATAATGGCTAAAACAGACCGTCTCCTTCACTTGAATAAGAGACTTTTCACTCACATTCTTCCGTTCATCCTCTGGGAAACCTCTGCTAAACTTCCAAATCAATCCCAGCCCCAGCCTACTCTTACCGCATCGAGAATCTCCTACAGCGGCATCTCGTTCCAGCCTCGCTGAAAACCGGCTTTCTGGACAAATTTAAGCCGTCGCTGTGTTGCGCGCCAATAGCGCGTAGACCACGTGACCCCACGTTGTAATACAGCTCAACTCACTTTCCACCCCACTACGGCGGCCATATTGGAACGGCTCCTTTATGGGAGCTTTCTACAGATGAACATCAATCCTACGCTCCACATATCTTATTACCCAGCTGATTTACTTTCTCCATTTTCGTTCACCCTATGTGTATTTTCTCTAGTGAACTTCCATATTAAACTGTTCTTTCACAACAAAGGTCATTTCCATACTAATCAGTCTTCTACATCATATCTTTGATTACTGCCAACAGGAATTCATCGAGGGACGTAAATATACTATATATTTAACATTTTGTTACAGTTTGTGTGTATTTCATAGTCACAATGTTTTGTTTTTATTGAAGTTCTATATTGTACATTCATATCTTTGCTCAATGGACTAGCCAATCATAAAGTCCTACCATCTACTGACTTTGTTCCATTCAATATGATCATTCAATCCAATTCGATCTACACCCTCTGAAAAAATCCAACGGGCTTCTTTATTTGCCAACACTCTTTCAATATTGTCACTGCTGGCCATCACTCTTTCCAAAACCACCCACCGTAATGCTCGAGGGTCATGTTTATGTTAATTGAAGTGTTGTACCAGGCGTGTCGTGAGTTTGCCTGCTTTAATGGTACTTAAGTGCTCTTGAATCCGCACTTTGACTTTTCTGGTCGTAAGGCCAATGTACTGTAACCCACACTGGCACGTCAATCTGTATATGACATTTACTGTATTACAGTTCGAGAATTTATTCAAATGCCATATTTTCCCATTACTTAACTGTACCATATTGATTTTCTCTGTCAATGCACAAACTGAACAACTACCACATGGATAATGTCCTGCTGGCATCGTAGTAATCTTTGATTTCAATATTGGGCGTGTATGTACAAGTTTATCCTTTAGATTACTTGCACGCCTAAATGCAAATCTGGGTTGGGGCATCGTGAAATCAGCAGTCGACAGCATTGACCAATGTTTTCGGATCAAATGTCTAACCTTAGAGGCTAGGGGGTCAAAAGTCATAACCACCGGAAGGCAATCAGCTCGTTCTCTTATATTCTTTTCCAATAATGCCTCCCTAGGAGTGTTACGCGCTCTTTTACAGGCCCTGCTAACAATCTTCTTAGGATATTCTCTCTGCATCAATTTCTCTGACAGATCTTCAGCTTGCTGTGAGAAAGACTCCACAGTCGTGCAATTACGTCGATATCTCAAAAATTGGCAAACAGGTAAATTATCCCTCAAGGCTCTAGGATGGTAGGATTGATAATGCAACAATGAATTCCTGTCGGTCCCTTTCTGATGAACCATGGTACATAATTTATTCTCCTGTACAGTAATGTCTAAATCTAAGTACACAGCATGTTGATTACTTTTTGTCCACGTAAACCGCAGACATGTATCACGGGTATTCAACCATTCCAGAAAGTCATCCAAGACACTTTCTGCTCCTGTTGGCCAATTTTTGAGATATCGACGTAATTGCACGACTGTGGAGTCTTTCTCACAGCAAGCTGAAGATCTGTCAGAGAAATTGATGCAGAGAGCTTATCCTAAGAAGATTGTTAGCAGGGCCTGTAAAAGAGCGCGTAACACTCCTAGGGAGGCATTATTGGAAAAGAATATAAGAGAACGAGCTGATTGCCTTCCGGTGGTTATGACTTTTGACCCCTAGCCTCTAAGGTTAGACATTTGATCCGAAAACATTGGTCAATGCTGTCGACTGCTGATTTCACAATGCCCCAACCCAGATTTGCATTTAGGCGTGCAAGTAATCTAAAGGATAAACTTGTACATACACGCCCAATATTGAAATCAAAGATTACTACGATGCCAGCAGGACATTATCCATGTGGTAGTTGTTCAGTTTGTGCATTGACAGAGAAAATCAATATGGTACAGTTAAGTAATGGGAAAATATGGCATTTGAATAAATTCTTGAACTGTAATACAGTAAATGTCATATACAGATTGACGTGCCAGTGTGGGTTACAGTACATTGGCCTTACGACCAGAAAAGTCAAAGTGCGGATTCAAGAGCACTTAAGTACCATTAAAGCAGGCAAACTCACGACACGCCTGGTACAACACTTCAATGAACATAAACATGACCTCGAGCATTACGGTGGGTGGTTTTGGAAAGAGTGATGGCCAGCAGTGACAATATTGAAAGAGTGTTGGCAAATAAAGAAGCCCGTTGGATTTTTTCAGAGGGTGTAGATCGAATTGGATTGAATGATCATATTGAATGGAACAAAGTCAGTAGATGGTAGGACTTTATGATTGGCTAGTCCATTGAGCAAAGATATGAATGTACAATATAGAACTTCAATAAAAACAAAACATTGTGACTATGAAATACACACAAACTGTAACAATATGTATAAATATATAGTATATTTACGTCCTCGATGAATTCCTGTTGGCAGTAATCAAAGATATGATGTAGAAGACTGATTAGTATGGAAATGACCTTTGTTGTGAAAGAACAGTTTAATATGGAAGTTCACTAGAGAAAATACACATAGGGTGAACGAAAATGGAGAAAGTAAATCAGCTGGGTAATAAGATATGTGGAGCGTAGGATTGATGTTCATCTGTAGAAAGCTCCCATAAAGGAGCCGTTCCAATATGGCCGCCGTAGTGGGGTGGAAAGTGAGTTGAGCTGTATTACAACGTGGGGTCACGTGGTCTACGCGCTATCGGCGCGCAACACAGCGACGGCTTAAATTTGTCCAGAAAGCCGGTTTTCAGCGAGGCTGGAACGAGATGCCGCTGTAGGAGATTCTCGATGCGGTAAGAGTAGGCTGGGGCTGGGATTGATTTGGAAGTTTAGCAGAGGTTTCCCGGAGGATGAACGGAAGAATGTGAGTGAAAAGTCTCTTATTCAAGTGAAGGAGACGGTCTGTTTTAGCCATTATGAAGGAGGCCAATGATAAGGGGCTCACATGTTGTAGACAAGTTGTAGTTGGGTAACGATATATACATATTGACAAGGCAGTGTCAAGAAATGAACGTTTGTATATGTTATGGGACTGAGATATGCCATGACATTTTAGGCACTTCTAGATGAAGAGGTTAGGTACTTGTCGATTATACAGCTGATGTATGACATTGTTTCCATAGGTGAAATTGACAAGCAACGGCAGTGCTTTTAAAGAAGGTATAATAGTGATGTATACACCCCTTCTTGGTCTGGTGCAGGCTGGTATGAAAGCCCCTGCTGACACTGGGTAATTATATATGTTTGACTTTTAAAAATAAGATATATATTACCTCGTAGTGGGACTGTGTCTGGTCCGGTTTTTAATGAGAGTGAATCACTGTCTGTTTTGTCTTCTCAGCCAACCCGCATTTATTATTAAAAAGATATTGTCCTGAAAGGCGAGTGATTGGAACCCCACGCCCTGATGAATTTGCCATAGTATATGTGATTGGCAATGAAACATGTTGGCCTTCTTGGAAAAGGTTAGCAACATGCAGTGCTTTTAACTTGAGCAAGCTCACTTTTTCAATTAAAGGGAGTAATACGACAGTGAGTCTTGACTTGCTTTTAATAGTATTTGAGCACATGGTTCTTTGCTCAGCACGGGTTTCTTGGTTTGGAACAGTTGATGCCCTTTCTCTGTTTTCCTTGCTTTCCTTTTGGACGCTAATTCCTTTGTTCTAGTGAGTGGGTAACCGATGATGATATACGTGGGCACACTGGCGAGAACCTGCCGGTAGCCCTTCTTGGTGTTGCATACGTGAGGTGCCCGCTCACTCTTTTCACTTACTTTGGTAGTAAGTTTTCTTCACTCACATGTTGTGACGGAGGGAATAGTTGGCGGGGTGGCTTAATCGACAGTGATTCTTCCTTTTTTTAAAGTACTGATTTCAGAGTTTGGGACTGCAGGCAATTGGACGGGGTGCCATAGTGGGAGTAAAAATGAAACTCACTTTTGATGCAGTGACTGAAGGTGACAGTAAAGAAACTCTCATGTAGCCAGGTCTTTATTGAATTGGTGGTGGGGTTACCTGTTGTGTCCACACCAGTTCACATTAGTCCCCAGACAGGGAAGCCTTTCAGGATCCCCAAGAAGTGGAAAGGCCCCCCTCTACAATCTCCTGCACACACTGGGTCTCACCACAGCATCAGTCCACCTCCCCGTGCCACCACCCCACCAGGTCCAAGCAGCCCTCCAGCTTCCCAAGCCAGAGATGTCTCTTCCACAGATGTTCCTCACACTCCCGGGGCAGTCCTCCTACTGACCGCGACACACAGTCACCTCCAAGTCCGACAGACAGCCACATCTGAGTGGTAGTCACCCTCACACACCTGTCTGTCCACAGCGGTGTCTGTGATGCCCATTGTTATCCCCATGACTCTGTTGCTGAGCATGGCATGGTATAGTCGCACACATTCCCTGTGCAGCTTCTGATGTAACTACTCTGCACATTGTACTTGCCTTGTGGTTCACTGCTGTTAGTCCCTTGCCTATGCAGCTTCTCATGTACCTCACCTGCACTGTGTCCTGGCCACTGGCCTTGTTGTTCACTGCTGTTAGCCCCTTGCCTGTGCAGCTTCTCATGGACTTCATCTGCACATTGGACTGGCCACTGGCCTTGCTGTTCACTGCTGTTTGCCCCTTGCCTGTGCAGGATCTCATGTACCTCACCTGCACTTTGGACTGGCCACTGGCCTTGCTGTTCACTGCTGTTTGCCCCTTGCCTGTGTAGCTTCTCATGTACCTCACCTGCACTGTGTCCTGGCCACTGGCCTTGTTGTTCACTGCTGTTTGCCCCTTGCCTGTGCAGCTTCTCATGTACCTCACCTGCACTGTGTCCTGGCCACTGGCCTTGTTGTTCACTGCTGTTTGCCCCTTGCCTGTGCAGCTTCTCATGTACTTCACCTGCACTGTGTCCTGGCCACTGGCCTTGTTGTTCACTGCTGTTTGCCCCTTGCCTGTGCAGCTTCTCATGTACCTCACCTGCACTGTGTCCTGGCCACTGGCCTTGTTGTTCACTGCTGTTTTCCCCCTGCCTGTGCAGCTTCTCATGGACTTCATCTGCACATTGGACTGGCCACTGGCCTTGTTGCTCACTGCTGTTTTCCCCCTGCCTGTGCAGCTTATGATGTAACTTCTCTGCACATTGTACTTGCCTTGTGGTTCACTGCTGTTAGCCCCTTGCCTGTGCAGCTTCTCATGTACCTCACCTGCACTGTGTCCCGGCCACTGGCCTTGTTGTTCACTGCTGTTAGCCCCTTGCCTGTGCAGCTTCTGATGTAACTACTCTGCACATTGTACTTGCCTTGTGTTTCACTGCTGTCTGCCCCCTGCCTGTGCAGCTTCTCATGGACTTCATCTGCACATTGGACTGGCCACTGGCCTTGTTGTTCACTGCTGTTTGCCCCTTGCCTGTGCAGGATCTCATGTACCTCACCTGCACTGTGTCCTGGCCACTGGCCTTGTTGTTCACTGCTGTTTGCCCCTTGCCTGTGCAGCTTCTCATGTACCTCACCTGCACTGTGTCCTGGCCACTGGCCTTGTTGTTCACTGCTGTTTGCCCCCTGCCTGTGCAGCTTCTCATGGACTTCATCTGCACATTGGACTGGCCACTGGCCTTGTTGCTCACTGCTGTTTGCCCCCTGCCTGTTCAGCTTCTGATGTACCTTCTCTGCACATTGTACTTGCCTTGTTGATCACTACTGTTTGCCCCCTGCCTGTGCAGCTTCTGATGTGACTACTCTGCACATTGCACTTGCCTTGTTGATCACTACTGTTTGCCCCCTGCCTGTGCAGCTTCTGATGTAACTACTCTGTACATTGTAGTGGCCACTGGCCCTGCAGTTGCCCACATTTGTTATCTATCTATGCGCAAGTGTCGTGTCTCCGCCAGTCATCATAATGGACCCCTAAGTTTGAACTTTGCAATGAAACAGTCATTGCAACCATAAAAAAAAAATTAACAGTGGTGGTTTCTTGCCGCAGAAACCACAACATCTACGGATTGCTCTCCGCAGCAAAGGACAGTGTTGCAATTCAAGTAAAGTTGTTTTAGATTTCCAAATTCAGGACGAATGTTCGGGCCTCGAGATGAGGAGCTTGAGGCTCCAGAAGTGCTTGGACCAGCTCCCTGGTCATCCTGCTGCCTTTCTTCTTGCGCACGTCGCAGTTGTTCCCGTGCAAATGGTCAAGGGTGAATGGTTTGCAGGTGTTTATACATGCTGGATGTTCCGCAGGAGTATTTTGTATCACTCCCCCTCAACAGTACTCTTGGGCATACAGTACAACTGACCTTTCGTGCATTGACTTTCTTTTCTCCAGGTGGAATTGTGAAGAATTTTCAGACAATGCTTTCCTTTCTTTTTTTAATGGAATGTTCTCTTCCTCTTCTTCCAAAGGAATATCCACCACAGGAGTAGAAGAAGCCATATCAGAAGAAAAAGGAAAACACCAAAGAAATGTACAAACCAGCTCAAAAAACACAGCAGGTGTGTCTCCTGGGATGCTGTAGAAAGAATGAGAAAAATGGGTGGGGTACTTCAAGTTCTAGAATGGAAAACCTTATGAACCAATAAAATGCTTTCTTTTCAGGTTACATGGGAATCGCGCACCCAGCACGCACCCGGTGCGCACCTGGCGCGACTTCGCGAAAGTATATTTAACAGTAATATAACTTTATTGCAATTAGAAATATGCAATTTTCATAATTAGTTTACATAATCTCTTGGTCTAATATACATATTCAACTAGTATACATATAGTTTTCAACATAATTTTTTTTTCACGGGAGTCGCACACCCGGCGCGACCGCACACGTTCATTACTTTATGCGGGGCGGGGAACCACGCATACGTTGCATATCAAACGCGCACATGACGTGATCCCATACGTATATGACATTACGCGGGCCAGGCACCGCGCACTCGTCGCACACCAGACACGCACCCGGCTCGACCCCATACGTATATGACGTTACGCGGGGCCACGCACCGCGCACCCGTTGCTAACCAAACGCGCATCCTTCACGACTTTGCCAATATGGCGGCTTCAATCCGCGCACCCACAGAGATAGCTACACGATGGGTGTGCGACTCCACTTTTTCTCAAAAAAAAAAATATTCATATGTAAGAAAACAGAAGACATTATATAATTTTAATAACGAAAAAAAATAACAAAAACTATTTTTAGGATATTAAACTTACAAAATATCACAAAAACAAAATTACTGAACAAACCATAGGTTTAATGAACATTATAGTTAGAAATTAGCATTTAAAAAACCTTTGAAATTCACTGAAAAAACCATAGGTTTCAGGGACGTTATAGTTAGAAATTAGCATTTAAAAAACCTTAGAAATTCACTGAAAAAACCATAGGTTTCAGGAACGTTATAGTTAGTTGGACATTTCACTCATATAAAACAATAGAAATTCCGGCGTTATAGTTAGTTCACCTAACTATAACTCGCGCCCCCGCAATGCACTGCTGATGACGTCACATATTACATCATTCATGACATGGTCAGTGACATCACTGATGACATCACTGATGACATCTCAAATGACATCACTGATGACATCACTGATGACATCATCCACCTGAAAATCTGATGCACCTCATCACACCCTAATACAACCCTTGATACACCCACTCTAAAATACAGACTATCATTTTCGAAACCATAAACACACCAATACCAGTTAGTACATACCCACTCACTAATTCCTAGGTCTACACACACATCCACTCATTCACCCATACAGTCACTCATACATGCAGTCTACCATCAATACGGCACTATCATATGCAGTCACATATCTATACAGACACTCACACACCGTCACTCATCCATATAGTTACTCACACACCTAGTCAGTCATGCAAAGAATCAATCACACTTCCATTTACTCACCTATACAGTTATACACACACCACATCACTTATTCAAACAGAAACAAACGCATACTTACACTCTTCTACAATAACTAATACAAGCACACACTGATCCATACAGCCACTCTCACAATCACTCACTCTCACATATAGTTATTTATACACTCCAACACTCACATATACTGCCTTTCACATATGCAGTTACTCACAAATGTACCACTGAGGCATCCATTCACTCACCAACACACCCATATACACACTCACCCACCTAAACAGCTCTTCACAGATGCACTCTTGAATCCATACACCCAGTGAATCATCCACTCACACATCTAGGCACAGAGTTATACCCCCCCACCCACCCACACAGACACTCAGGCACCCATACAGATACTCAGGCAACCAATCAATAACCTCATTAAGCTACTCACCAACCCATGCAACCGCTTACACACCAACTGACAAACTAAACTGTGTGAATGTCTGTATCAGTCACTAACACATGCATTCAGTAACACACAATTAATCACTCACTTACTAAATCATCCATCCAGACATGTATACACCCATTCATTCTTCACTACACCTTGGCATATATATAAAACATATTTAAATTTTATAGAAACACACAGTCACTGGATGATGTCTTCAGTGATGTCATCAGTGATGTCATTTGAGATGTCATCAGTTATGTCATCAGTGATGTCACTGACCATGTCATGAATGATGTAATATGTGACGTCATCAGCAGTGCATTGCGGGGGCGCGAGTTATAGTTAGGTGAACTAACTATAACGCCAAAATTTCTATGGTTTTGTACGAGTGAAATGTCCAACTAACTATAACGTTCCTGAAACCTATGGTTTTTTCAGTGAATATATATATATATATATATATATATATATATATATATATATATATATATATATATATATATATATATATATAACCTACTGGCGGTCGCCAGTAGGTAGTTATAGTTAGGACCTATTTTCCATAGGAAAAGCGTTTTTTGATTTCCCAATATCTTTGGCTCCGTTTGATGAATCTTCGTGAAATTTTCCAAAAAATAGGGCCGGACCGCTAAGTTTGTGAGTTGAAAGTTTCGGGGTGATCGGTAACCGAGTCACAAGCAAAGAGTGGAAAAAAGGTTGAAAAACAAGAAAAGGGGGCAGGGTAGAAACACCCTGACCCCCTAAGCCTGCTCAGGGGGTCCCACAAGGACCCACAGGGCCAAAAAAAGCATTTTTTTAAAAATAATTTCGACTGAATTTGCGCTGGGTGTGCGAGTCCGGCCGAAATTATAAAAAAAAACGAAGCGCGGTCTCCCGCGCTTCGTTTGTTTCAAGCCCCCGGGTGGGCCAGGTACCCTGGGCAATATGTAATAATGGTGCGGGGGCGGTGGGCACCCCCGCAGCCCCGGGGACCGCCACCCCCCCAGGGCTTTATTTATAATATGCAGGGGGGATGCCTTGGTAGCTGCTATGTAACATTGTAGTGTGCGACTAATTAAGAAATGTTTCCGTCTCGTGTCTCTCTATATAGCAGCCCACATGATTCAGACTATCGCAGTAAGCTGTTTAAGTCAGTGTGAGGGCACCTACTGCATGAATCAGTTCCTTAGAATCCGAGTGCTTAAGTAAAGATAGTTGGCCACGTTTCAAACTCAGAAGTCATTGCAGTAATCCGTGCGCCCCCATTGCTCCCAGTGCCTCACACTGTCCTCTTCTTGCAGGCTCTTCTCCACCATGGGCCCCCTCACCCGTGCTTCCACCGCCGCCGCCCTGCTATGACAGCCTGGCCCCCCTTGGAGAGTCCGGGGCCTGGGGGGTTGGGAGAGCCCCCAACGGCGGCTGCAGACCGGAGGGCATCCAGCATCGCTACTCTGAGGCTGAAGGCCAAGGAGCACGCCACCCAGCTCACACAGCTCAGGCCCGGCACCGGAAAGGAGGTGTGTTAGAGACTTACCCGGGGAAGCAACTAGAGACCAAACAGGACATGCACAAACAGTGCAAAGAAAACCCTGCGGGAGGAGAGAAATCTTGGACACCGAGCGCGGACAAGCAGCTTCACTGCAGCCAGATATGAGCGATCACACGGACAGTGGCGAGGCCGCCGGGACTGCTAGCCCATAGCTGCTACTTGTAGGAAATGCAATCTCTGCCCAGCCTCATTAAAATATCCCCATGAGTAGAAAAAAAATATACAAAGTATATTTTTAAATAAGTTGCACAATGATGTCAAATGTTTCTTTGAGGCGGCGATTAACTGAGAACGTCAATTTTTTTGGGGGCTGAAGTGCTCCTTCCTACTCCACCTGTTTCTGTTTAAGTTTACGAATATTCATCTTGCTGGTAGGTATGTTATGTTGATCCTTCGGGAGCCCGGGATGGTATTTTTAAATTTTTGATTCAGAAATGTGCATATCGTCTGGGGCAAAGGGACGTTGTCGCATGCAGGAGGGAATGTTCAGCTGAGGCTATAAGGTAACCAATGCACTTAAAGTAAAGCGTGTACCTTGTTTTTTAAAGTTATTTTTACTACCTTCTTTGTCAATAGACCAACCAAGGTTTTTATATCAAACCAAAGGGAGATTACACGGATAGAATATGGACTGTTCGAGTCAATAAACTGTGATAGTTTAACTATGTAAATACTGTTGTTGTAAAGAACAGAGCTTTGTATATTTGAAATGTTTAAAAAAGATTGCACTCTGTGTAGCGTTGTAAACCTGTCTCCAGTATCACCCGCTGTGTTGTAGATATCATAGTTACCATAGCAAAACATATTTATGTACAAAGAAACCCCGATTAAGTTAATTTATTAACTGTAGAAGTTTTTGAACCCTTCACAAAAGCAGCATCACATCGTATTTTTGTGAGTTTATTGTTAACACTTCTCCTGACGTTCAGGTGAAGAGGTGCCCTTCTGAAAATAAAATAAAAACCAAACAAATAAAAACACAATTTAACAAGAAAAGCGTCAACTGGTCAATTCCGAGGGTTGTTTCGCCAAAGGAAGAAAGGTGAGTTTTAAGACACTGTAAGAGAACCCGGTTCACACCAGGAATGTGTTGCATAGCGGAAGGAGTCTGGCGTAGGGACAAGAAATTCTGAAATGCGCTGTAAAACTGCTACCTAACAGATAATATTCTACAGAGCTTGAAATGACTAGTATTACCCCAACTAAACGACACTCATTCATTTATCCACCTAACAGAGATGAAAGTCCAAGCGAGAGCTTCATGACTTTCGTATGTTTAACCTGCAGGTTACCAATCCACAGAAGCAGCAGGGACACGGACCACCCGGGCTGCCGTACTAGTTTGAGCATGGTGCCCTTCTTTCAACGTGCTGTTGGGGGTTTTGCATGAAGGAGGGACTCCTGTCTCATGTAGGCTTTTGAAGGGAGTAGCAGGTACAGCAATTCAACACGTCGATGGGAAAGGTCGTTTGTTTTGGCTAATAAAAGTGTGCCTCCGTAGACTCTACCTTCTTGCGTCAACTGCTCGCGACATCTGAATGGCCCGTCTGCATTTCGAGGGCTGGAGACGCAGGGGATTAATGGTCCATGATTTGGGTTTCAATGCACCATTTCTTGTTGGTAGGGCAACACGGCCCACTACTAACTTATCATATGCATTGACTCACGAAGCAATCAACATTAAATGCACCGCTCTTACTGCTGCTTCATAATTATTCCAAGCTTCTCCAAGTGTGTGCCCAAGGTCAAGGGCTGTGCAGTTTCGCGTGCGCAGTGCTTGCGTAAGAGACCTGGAGATCCACCTGTCAGCATACTCGGCGCTGCCCATGAATGGCTGGCAGCCCACCCACCCTGCAGCAGCACCAGGGCCTTGTTGTCCGTGCCAGCAGGTTCGAGGTCACAAGGCGCCCCCTCAGTATTTTGGTAGAGGAGTGTGTGTGTGTGTGTGTTCGGGGGAGGGCTCCTGAGTTCTCAGCTGCAACTCGCAAGGTTCACACGTGCATCGGAAATGAAAGCGCAGCACACTACGCATATCCATGAGGCTAAAACTAATACTACCCTCTCAAAAACCAAAATCACTCACAATGGCTATTAGCTCATACTCTTAAAAAGTAACTCGATAAGTATTAACTACTCCGCCTGAAGCCATATTTACTGTCAGGTTATTGATCTTGTTGAGTTGTTTCAATAATCGTTTACACAAGGACAAAATGAAATAATGTATTGTGTAACTCGGTTACTCCCCTTTGTTTTTCTTCTGTAACTTCTGCAGTGTGTCCTAAGGATTGTGTGCAGCTGCCAAGCATCGGTTTCGATTGTATCTGAAATGCCTGTAAGGTGTGAGGGCCGCTGGTGTCCCTAGGGCATTGTTCGACAAATATGAAATGTTTACATTAGAACGAGTACAAGGCAGAGATGCCCACTGCAGGGGAGGCTTGCATGTAGTCCAGGAGGAGGCTCAGACCTCTAGGGATCTGCCCCTCAACCCGACGAGGCTCCCGGGGAAGTACCTACCAGCCCCCTTCACCTGATAGTACCACCTAAAAGGCAGTGCCCACACCACGCCCTGAGAGCGATGGCGGCAGCTAATTGATTGCAATTTTCAGTAATTAATGGGTGTGAGAAGGAGACGTTACGTTAAAGATGCGTGGTAAAGCACATTTCTTTGGCGCTCTCACGCTGTCACCACTTCCGCTTCATTTATTTGATAAAGCGCCAATAGTTTGTAGGCGTTTTCCTTCAAGTATCAGCGAACAGAAAAAAGTCTAAAGAATGCACAACAGAGCCCCCCCAATAAAATTAAAAGGCGAATGGTCAGTTGATATGAACAAGAAAGACTCAATCACTCACCCTCCTCAAAAGACTGGACGAAGTTTGCAGGTCTGGTGGCAAGCTTGTGGAACCCCACAGTGCCCTCCACGCTACCCGGGACTTCTCACGGCCAACTGGAGGACCACAGGGCCCCAAACCGAGGTTGTGTCCCACTATATCGCTTCAGTACAGCTGTGCCGACTCACACTTGGAGAGGAGAAAGAAACATCAGGTTTTTCAAGCAAAAAATATTACAAAAAAGGAAAAGCCGGCATCTCGTCGGAGGCTTCGCCCCCTCCATGCACCACTGTGCAAACGCGCCTCCTGGCACGTTCTGAATTGGGGGTTTAAGTCCCCTTCAATCCTAAGGGTCCTTAGGGGCCAACTAGACCACCAGGTACCTCCAGTAATCCCCACACAGTGGGATTGCTGAGAGGAGGTCTGAGGCCACGCCCCTTTTTACACCACTCTGCAAACGTGCCTCTTGGCGCACTGCTGGTGGGGTGATGAGGTCCTCTTGTGTCCTGAGGACCTCAGGACTGAAGTGGACTTCATCCCCCGAGCAGCAGTGCGCCAGGGAGTGCGTTTGCAGAGTGGTGTAAAAAGGGGGCGTGGCCTTGGACCACTCTCAGCAATCCAGCTGTGTGGGGCTTACTGGAGGAAAAAGGAGGGCTAGTTGGCCCCCAGGGACCCTCAGGAGGCAAGGGGACTTCATCCCCCAACAAAGAGCGTGCCAGGAGGCGTGTTTGCAGAGTGGCGGACAAAGGGGCGTTGCCTGTGTCCACCTCTCAGCAATCCCACTGTGTGGGGCTTACTGGAGGTAACAGGTAGGCTAGTTGGCCCCTAGCCACCCCCAGCAGTAAAGGGGACTTCACTCTCCATCCAAGAGTGCGCCGGGGAGCGTGTTTGCAGACTGGTGGTTAAAGGGGGCATGGCCTGCTATAAGTACTTACCAATGCTGCTGTGTGGGAATTACTGGAGGTAATAGGAGGGGTAGTTGGCCCCCAAGGTTGTCCTCCAGTAAGTCCCACACAGTGGGATTGCTAAGAGGTCTTCGGAGGCCACGCCCTCTCTTTCTCCACCACTCTGCAAATGCGCCTCTTGGCACACTACGGGTTGGGGGATGAAGTCCACTTTACTCCTGAGGGACTTTGGGGCCAAGAAACCCTCCTGATATCTCCTGTAAGTCCTACGCAGCGGTATTCCTGAGCACTGGTTGGAGGTCCAGCCCCCTTTCTCCACCTCTCTGCAAACGAGACTACTAGTTAAAGAAGCATTTGCAATGTAATAGGTTTCACATTTGCGAGAGTTAGAGCTATTGGCGTTGTAAATGTAAAAGTGTTTTATTAATGTTTCTTGGAGTGGAGTGGATGTTTGTTGTGTGTAGTGGAATTATGTGGTATCTTGTGCAGTGAAATTATGTGGATAGAAAGTATGTGGTATTTAGTCTGTAGGAATTATGTAGAGTGGGATTATGTGTTATGGAGAGTAATTATGTGGTATGATAGTCTGTGCTGGGGAGTTGTAACCTCAGGTTTAGTCTTCCTCATTTCATAGAAGCTAAACTATAAATTCAATGAGACAAAAAAGAGGGAACCACTGAGGAGCACTTCTGGACCTAGTCAGAGGTATGAGCAGGGCCACTGGAATTATCCGACTGTTTGGCTGCACCCACTTTTGCACAGTTATACATTTGCCACATAATCCATCATCTGCTGCATAATCTGCAGATTTGAACAAAAAAAACCTTGTTTCTAGCTCAAACAGCTCAAACATTACCAAAAATGCAGCGACAAGTGTTACAGCGTGGTGGAAGGCCCTTTGCAAACCTAGAATGGTCACCTGTTACTTATTGCTAAATGTTGGTATTAAATTGGTACTAATGGTGTGCAAACCACTCTGTTGCCTCTTTCTGCACCTCACTTGCTTCTTTCTGTACCCCTCTTGCCTCTTTCTGCACCCTTCTTCCCTCTTTCTGCACCTCTTTTGCCTCTTTCTGTACCCCTGTTCCCTCTTTCTGCACGTCTCCTGCCTGTTTCTGCACCTCTCTTGCCTTTTTCTGCACTTTTCTTGCTCCTTTCTGCACTTCTGTTGCCTCTTTCTGCACCCCTCTTGCCTCTTTCTGCACCTCTTTTGCTTCTTTCTGCACTTCTCTTGCTTCTTTCTGCATCCCTCTTGCTTCTTTCTGCACCTTTCTTCCCTCTTTGTGCAACTCTCTTGCCTCTTTCTACACCTCTCTTCCCTCTTTCTGCACCCCTTTTGCTTCTTTCTGCACTTCTCTTGCTTCTTTTTGCATCCCTCTTGCTTCTTTCTGCACCTTTCTTCCCTCTTTGTGCACCTCTGTTCCTTCTTTCTGCACTCCTCTTGCCTCTTTCTGCACTTCTGTTGGTTCTTTTGCACTGCTCTTGCTTCTTTCTGCACCTCTCTTGTAAATTTCTGCACCCCTCTTGCCTTTTTCTGCATCCCTCTTTCCACTTTCTGTACCTCTCTTGCCTCTGTCTGCACCCCTGTTCCCTCTTTCTGCACCTCTTTTTCTGCAACTTTCTTGCCTCTTTCTGCAGTTCTCTTGCCTCCTTCTGCACCTCTGTTGCTTCTTTCTGCACTTGTCTTCCTTCATTCTGTACCTCTCTTGATTCTTTCTGCACCCTTCTTCCCTTTTTTGCATTTCTGCAGTTCTCTTGTCATTTTCTGCACCTCTCTTGCCTCTTTCTGCACCTCACTTGCCTCTTTATGCACTTCTCTTGCTTCTTTTTACACCTCTGTTGCTTCTTTCAGCAATTCTCTTGTCTCTTTCTACACTTCTCTTGCTTGTTTCTGCACCTCTCTTGCGTCTTTCTGTACCTCTGTTGCCTCTTTCTGCACCTCACTTGCTTCTTTCTGCAACCCTCTTGCCTCTTTCTGCACCCCTCTTTGCTCTTTCTGTACCTCTCTTGCCTCTTTCTGCACCCCTCTTCCCTCTTTCTGCACCTTCCCTGCCTGTTTCTGCACCTCTCTTGCCTCTTTCTGTACCTCTGTTGCTTCTTTCTGCCCTTCTCTTGCCTATTTCTGCACCCTTTGTGCCTCTTTCAGCACCTCTGTTGCTTATTTATGCACTTCTCTTCCTTCTTTCTGCACCCCTCCTGCCTCTTTCTGTACAACTCTTGCCTCTTTGTGCACCCCTCCTGCCTCTTTCTGTATCTCTCTTGACTCATTTTGCACCTCTGTTGGTTCTTTCTGCACCTCTTTTGCAAATTTCTGCATCCCTCTTACATCTTTCTGCACCCCTCTTCCCTATTTCTCCACCTCTCTTGCTTCTTTCTGCACTTCTCTTACTTCTTTCTGCACTGTTCTTGCTTCTTTCTGCACCTCTCTTGCAAATGTATGTATCCCTCTTACCTCTTTATGCACCCCTTTTCCCTCTTTCTGTACCTTTCTTTCCTGTTTCTACACCTCTGCTGCCTCTTTCTGTACTTCTCTTGCCTCTTTCTGCACCCTCTGCCCTCTTTCTGCACCTCTGTTGCTTCTTTCTGTACTTCTCTTGCTTCTTTCTGCACCTCTCTTGCTTCTTTCTGCACCTCTCTTGCCTCTTTCTGCACCCTTCTTCCCTCTTTCTCCTCCTCTCTTGCCTCTTTCTGCACCTCTCTTGCCTCTTTCTGTACACACAAGGCTACCTTTAAACTGAACTCAGGCTCAGCAGTGCACACATGCAAGTGCAGAAAAGGGCTGCTTGCCTCTAAACTGCCATGCCCTATTATATGCTAGGTACTTAGAGGTAGTTTTAATCCCCCTGCCCTATTATGTACTAGGACTTTACAGGAGAGGTCATGCCAATCACAGGGGTCCCCCAACCCATAGTGTACCCTAGTGTATGTAGGTGTTTTCACTGTGTTCTAAGTGACTTACAGCATAGCACTGGCTCCGGGCCTGGTTAGGCAGAGCCCAGGGTCAGTCAGAGTCAGTTACCACCAGTAGCAGTCAGCAAAAAGTTGGGGGTTGCCCAGGGCACAGGATAACTTTGCAACAAGGCCTCTTTCTGCACCTCTGTTGGTTCTTTCTGCATATCTCTTGCTTCTTTCTGCACCTTTCTTCCTCTTTCTGGACTTCTGTTGCCTCTTTCTGCATTTCTCTTGCTTCTTTCTGCGCCTTAATTCCTCTTTCTGCACATGTCCTACCTCTGTAGGCATAGTTAGAAATGAACATTTAAAAAACCTTAGAAATTCACTGAAAAAACCATAGGTTTCAGGGACGTTATAGTTAGAAATTTGCATTTAAAAAACCTTAGAAATTCCAAGAAAAAAACCACAGGTTTCAGGGACGTTATAGTTAGTTGGACATTTCACTCGTACAAAACCAGAGAAATTCGGCCGTTATAGTTAGTTCAGCTAACTATAACTCGCGCCCCGCAATGCACTGCTGATGACGTCACATATTACATCATTCATGACATGGCCAGTGACATCACTGATGACACCACTGATGACATCTCAAATGACATCACTGATGACATCATCCACGTGATAATCTGATGCACCTCCACACACCCTAATGTAACCTTTGATACACCCACTCTAAAATACAGACTACCATTTTCGAAACCATAGATACACCAATACCAGTTACTACATACCCACTCACTGATTCCTAGGTCTACACACACATCCACTCATTCACCCATACAGTCACTCATACATGCAGTCACTCATCAATACAGCACTATCATATGCACTCATACACCTATACAGACACTCACACACCGCCACTCATCCATAGAGTTACTCACACACCTAGTTAGTCATGCAAAGAATCAATCAAACTCCCATTTACTCACCTATACAGTTATACACACACCACCTCACGTATTCATACAGATACTAACACATACTTACTCTCATATACAATCACTGATACAAGCACACACTCATCCATACAGCCACTCTCACAATCACTCACTCTCACATACAGTAATTTAAATACTCCAACACTCACATATTCTGCCTTTCACATATGTAGTTACTCAAACATGTACCACTGAGACATCCATTCACTCACTAACACACCCATACACACACTCACCCACCCCTACAGCCCTTCACAGATGCACTCTTGAACCCATATACCCAGTGAATTACCCACTCAAACATCTATGCACAGAGTCACACACCCCCCACCCACCCACACAGACACTCAGGCACCCATACAGATACTCAGACAACCAATCAATAACCCATATAGACACTCATGTAGCTACTCACCAACCCATGCAGCCGCTTACACACCAACTAACAGACTGATGTAGACATTCACACAGTTTAGTAACTAACCCATGCATTCAGTAAGACACGTTTAATCATTCACTTATACAGTCAGTCATACACCTATTAAATCATCCATTCAGACAGTCATACACCCACTCATTCTTCAATACACCTTGGCCTATATATACATAAAACATATTTAAACTTTACAGAAACACACAGTCACTGGATGATGTCATCAGTGATGTCATCAGTGATGCCATTTGAGATGTCATCAGTGATGTCACTGACCATGTCATGAATGATGTAATATGTGACGTCATCAGCAGTGCATTGCTGGGGCGCGAGTTATAGTTAGCTCAACTAACTATAACGGCCGAATTTCTCTGGTTTTGTACGAGTGAAATGTCCAACTAACTATAACGTCCCTGAAACCTGTGGTTTTTTCAGTGAATATATATTATCTACTGGCGGTCGCCAGTAGATAGTTATAGTTAGGACCTAGTTTCCATAGGAAACTTGTTTTTTGTTTTCCCAATAACTTTGGTGCCGGTTGACGAATCTTCGTGAAATTTTCAAAACCCGTAGCCCGCTCCGGTAAGCTCCTGTCTTGAAAGTTCAGGGTGATTCGGCAAGCGGGGGCCGAGAAAAAAGGGGGGTCCCAAAACGTGTTTTCTCCATGTTAATTCCCTTAGGAAACTTTAGACACGGCTACAGCCCGAACTGCTGAATGGAATTACACCAAATTTGGCAAAAAGGTAGCCCTTGTTTCAGAAAGAGACATTTTTTTTAAATGGTGTAAATCCGTTCAGTAATTCCTGAGAAATTCAAAAAATAGAGGTCGGAAAATGAATTTCCCATAGGAAACTTTAGACACGGTTGCAGCTGAAACTGCTAAATGGAATTACACCAAATTTGGCAAAAAGGTAGCCCTTGGTTCAGAAAGAGACCTTTTTTTTAAATGGAGTAAATCCGTTCAGTAGTTGCTGAGAAAATCCCAAAATAAAAGTTTTGATATATAGAGGCACGGTGGATCCGCGCACCCTCCTGATCACGCGCTTTACTCTAATTGGCTGTCAACACTCCAAACCAGGAAGTGTTGGCAGCCATCTTGTGACACGGTAGAACTGAGTCACAAGAAAAGAGAAAAAGAAACGCGAAAAAAAAGAAAAGGGGGCAGGTTAGAAACACCCTGACCCCCTAGGCCTGCTCAGGGGGTCCCACAAGGACCCCCAGGGCCCAAAAAAGCATTTTTTTAAAAAATAAATTGGCCGAATTCGCGCTGGGTGCGCGAATCCGGCCGAGAAAATTAAAAAAAAATGAAGCGCGGACTCCCGCGCTTCGTTGGATTAAATTCCCCGGGTGGGCCAGGTCCCGGGGCAGTGAAAAAAAAATGTGGGGGGGCCCCTAGCCCCCACACTGCCCCAGGGACCGCCACCTCCCCGGGGCTTGATTAATGAGTTGCAGGGGGGCACGCAGCCCCCCCTCAGCCCCGGGGACCGCCACCCCCGGGGCTAATTTGGAAATGTGTGGGGGGGCCTCCCCAAGCCCTGGGGACCGCCACCCCCGGGGCTTTCATTAATTATTTGCGGGGGGCACACGGCCCCCGCACAGCCCCGGGGACCACCACCCCCGGGGCTTCTTTTAAAAAAATATATATATACCTGTGTGGGGGGGCTCGAGCCCCCACACGCC